>OX403630.1:11437001-12037001 GCA_948107755.1 Campoletis raptor | reverse complement strand
GAAACAACGAACATTAAGAAAAAAGTCAGTCGAATGATAAATACGTGAAGAAAAAAAGACTCGTATCCATTTGAGATCCTCGATGAAAACTTGGGATCGTTGGATTTGCAGGATTCTTTGGTTTCTTTTTTTTTTTTTTTTTTTTTTTGTAGTGGAAACGAATGGGTCAAAAGTAAAATAAACGTTGGATAAAGTGTACACAAAATATCAACGATAATTATATAATTTTTATGGAATGATGATAATCAGTCTATTAAACTCTTTCTTTCTCAAACAGCCTAATTACTTTGGGTTCACAACCCCAATGTGATTTTCTCATATGTGTGTATACACTAGAGGAATACATTGCTCGAAAATGACAATAAGAGCAAGCGTAGCCCGGTGGTTTTCCGCAATAATATCTCACGTGATCCACTATCGTTGTCTTCTGAGTAAAACGACGTGTGCAACCCAAACACTCGAATTTCTTGCGGCTATTCTCGTGCGATCGATACATCCCAGCTATCGAGCCTCTTCCGCTCGCAGGGACGTGAAACATCTCGATGCGCTCACCTGCAACAGACCCGATGAATTTTTTTTTCGTGAGTTTCATTGCGTTGCACTAATTGCTAAACATTTACGATCAGCCCTTCTAAATTGTTCTTTTTCTTTTTGTTTTTGTCTTGAGAACCGACTATTGCCTCGAAGAGACAAAAGTCACGCAGGAGCGTTAAGTTCATGGTTTTTATTTCAAATCCTATTATCAGCTGCTCCTTAAAACATGAAACAGTGAGGAATTCATCAACGACGCCAAGCTAAGAAGAAGATAAGGATCAAATCATTTTAATATCAAGTGTGATCAAGTTTTTTTCTCACTTGCAAGAGAAAAACCCATCATTAAACTATGCTTAAACTATAATTAAGTTGCTCGTTCATCACTGCGAACATTGTAGTAAATGAATCATGCTATTTATCGCGATACATTCAGCAAATGAATAAAATTTTATTAAGTCGAAAATAAAAGCTAAGAAGGTTAAACATAGTAAAAAAAATAGTAAATCATAGTAGAAAGTAAACATAGAAGCAGATCATGTATGATGGAACATTTAAACATGTTGCTTTTTATCACTGGATGATGTTAATTATTCTCCCCCATTGCGTGTCTCAATATATTTTAGTGACAATTCCATCGATTTAAATCTAAACTAAATAATCATTGCTTTGGTAATTTCTAATAAATATAATCGATTAACGCAATTAAAAAATGGAAAATCGTTTGGAAGAAAACATTGGAAAAACTCCAAGTCTCCTGATAAAAATGTTACATGATTTTTGTCTAAAAATATCTTTGCTTTTTGTTGGTCTTACAATTTTTTTCGGATTTAGTTTTTCAAACGGTTTTATATTTGCCAAATAATTAGTCACCAATTTTTCTTATCAACTACATTTCGAAGAAAATGATCAAAATTGGAAAAAAACAAAACTTAATATTTAACTTAATAATGATAACACGCGTTTTGACCCGAACGACAATAATTATATAATATAACAATAATAATTGTGGTCGTGGTGGTTGTTTGAGTTTCTTTGGGTTTCTTTGGTTGTGGTTGTGTTGGTATAAAAAAGATAAAGATCCTGAAGGACTCTTGAAGAAATAAAAATAAATTTTGAGTTAATATTGTCATGACAAATGAAATGTAACAATATATGGTGTCTATAACGACAAATATAATTGCAATGAGGACCCTGGAAGCTTACTGGTGAAGGGCGGCAATATTGTATGATATGTTCTACAAGATTATTCTTCTGGGTGAACCGAACATGGCACCCTAAGCACTCAAATCTCTCGTATGGAGTATCTATCGTGTACAATGTATAGACCAGGCACCGAATCTTCTTTGGTCGCTATCGAGGCAAATACAGCTTTGCGTTCCTCTGAAACAACGATTAATTGAGTTAGTGAGAAGAAAAAACTAGAAAACATGATAGAATCACAAAAACTTTTCTCAATCAGTAATCACTCCACTGGAAACATTTAGAACTCGACATTCGTGGTCTGTTCATATTAAATTAAAAGAAAAAAATCAACAAATAATTCTGCACAAACGAATTCTTCATAAAACACCGGAGCCTTGTTTTTTCATTTTTTTTTATGCAATATACAATATCAAAATAATAAAAATTCAAGTAAATGTATGTACTTATAAAAAATTTGATTTTTTATTCGTATTTTATGGAACAATTGAATGTAATTGAGGAAAAAAAGTGATACATGTGGTTGTTGGTAAGAAAAATATTCTTAAAATACTGCAGTTTTTTGGATCAGTGTTCAGGATGCATGTGTCTGACGTGTCTGGTCATATGATGTCTGTAAAGCGATTGGTATAAGCAGTAAGGACACTTGAAACGTGGTGGTTGTCCGCAATAGTGTCGACCATGATAAATAACATTCGATTTCCTTGAGAACCGATGCAGGCATTTGAGGCATTGAAATCTTTTAGTCCGGCTTGGAAGACATCGATACAAACGACTTCCCGCAAAGCCTGTCTCTGGCTCGTACGTCCAAAATTCGCCAATACCTAAAACAATTACATGGGATATTAGTTTTGAATGGAGTAGGCTATTGAGCGAAACCGTTCATAACAGACGCTTCGAACGATAATAAACTGCAAACACGATTTTTAGTCCATCATTTTTATGCTAAAAAATACACAAAAATGATAAATTTCTCTTTTAAAGATATTTCACAAAATGCGCCTTGTTGTCAAACGTCAAATTGTCCATTTTTCACTCCAATCAGTTTCAACAGTTATAAATCTGCAAAAAGTCAATCGGTTTAAACGAATCTTTTATATTTCTTCTATAAATATTTACATATCAATATTTTTCTCGACCAAATATTTCTCGTGATATATTACCCCGACCGATAATAAACAAGAAATTTGGACGCGTCGTACATCATCGTATCACACCATAAAATATTATTACACTATCAATTTTAATATGTTTTATAAACATAGAATATCCTAATGAGGTTGAAAAAATAATAACCGAAGAAAAAATGGTAAAAATATTACGTGTGGGATGTTATAACATTGTGATATTTCCGCAAGCAACTTCGAATCGGACTAACTTCAGATTTGAACACAGATAAAAATATTAATAATAATGCTAAATACATTTATCGATCGAAAAAATTACACTTTCACTGAAACTTCAGCATAGCAGCAACCGTACGAAAAAAAAAAATTAAACAAAACTTCATGTTGTCACTTGGAAGAACAAATTGGCAAGGAAATTCTTGCAACGTAGTGAAAACGATTGAAAAAACGATACAAAATTGTTTAGGTGCGCATTATGTAAATTAAAACGTGAGTAGATAAAGAAAATATAAAAATAATGATTAAAACAACATCTCGAGCTACCGACAGCAATGCGTCGTTTGTAAAACGTTTGAAACAATGAATGGAAAATTCATGAATTTAAAAATAGAGATAAATTATGAAGTATTTTCTAAGCAGGTTTGCAACACAAAACTTCGACCGGTTTTCTCGAGTGCTGCCTTCTGATATGACGAGCAACTTCGTAACCAAGGAAATTACGATAATTGCAATATGGACACGCAAAATTTCTTTGTTGACCACAGACGTATCGGAGATGTTCTATGATACGAGCCTTCCTAGAGTAACGACGATGACACCTGAGACACTCGTATCCTCCATGATCACGTTTAAAACGAATATGATTTCCGTGCGCGTCCGTGTAGTCCTTGTAACGACCACCTGCAACAAAACGAGCCCATCAATTCGTCTGCTCAATTCATAAATAAAACAAAACAATTAAAACAAACAACTTAAAAGATTGTTGGCACGAAAATGAGAAATTGTGGGGAGGAAAAAAATGATGTGGTGCTCGAATAAGTTTGTTTTTTTTCTCTCTTTTTTTATAGTTGTCCACCTCGATTCGTTTCAGGCGGAGGTCAAAGTTCGATGTTTGTTTTATTAAATATAATGAAATAATATTAAAATTGTGAATTGGAAGAAAAAATATTGAGAGTGCCTTTGAAAAGCAGTTTATTTCATGGATGCTGGCTCGACGAGTCGAATCGCCGCTGGCTGACGACCCTTGTGAATTGATTTGACGTGAGCATACATATTTGACGAGTTATAAGCCCGATGCGGGCAGTAAGGACACCCGAAACTCGGTGGTTTTCCACAAACGTAACGAATGTGTTCGATTATTCCTTTTTTGTGTGTACAACGACGAGAGCACTGCAGACATTCATACTGTTTCGGACCGCATCCACGGTCAATGTATTTTCCAACGAAAGGATCCTTCCTTCCCCATTTGGCTCGACGATGTCGATAAATTCGCCGACGATCTGTAACAAGGATCATCGATTTTCATTAATGCCAGTAAACGAAAAAGCCCAGACGATGGTGCATCAGTCGTTCGTTAATTGTCGATAACTAGACAATAACTAAAAATTGTATCTCCGACTGTAAATTATTAAAAACAGAGGCATTAAAACGAGACCAATTTAATTTTCAAAACATATTTCACGAAGAGTGAGAAAAAAAATTTTTAATAATCAGAAATACAAACAATATTACCATGTTATTTAGAGTCACGTGTCAAAAACATAAAAATTCTTATTCCCACATAACATTGGTCGTTCATTAAAAAATATAAATATAGACGTAATTTTTTCACGAACTCGGATAATTTTATGTTTTTGTAGTAACAAGCAAGAGTTGATTGAATTTTTCACTTTATTAAACTTGAAAAAACACGGATTGTTGCACGTGTGTACTCGAATTTTATTTTATTAACGGTTCAACGAGGTTTTATCCGGTCGTTGAGGAATGATGAACCAACGAAATATATGAAATTTCGCTGATATATGTTAACCCGCGGATCGTGACACCTATTCAATAATTTGCCTCTTGAAGAGCCTGACAACATTGAGTTTGCAAGCAGGATGAGTTTTTCTGACATGTGTGTAAGTATTGGATGAGCTGTATGACCGATAATCGCAATAAGGACACGCAAAACCAGGAGGTTTTCCACAGTAGTATCTCATGTGTTGAACGAGACCCTTCTTCTGGCTGTAACGCCGGGAACAACTGACGCACTCAAATTTTTTCGTTTCGTCACGTGGATCGTCGTAGTTCGATGAAAACGAATCCCATTGGTTTGGCCCTGTTGCATAGAACATTTTCCCTCGCGTTCCTAAAACAATGGACCACATGCGTTTGTGAGAAATTCATGAATAATAATGTCAAATAATATACATAAACCTGAATAAAAATTAGTAAAGGACGAAAAACAAAAACAATAAACGTTAAGATGATACGAACTGAAAGAGAAAATCGATCGATTTGCAAACACGATATTTTATTCACACTGAAATCAGCCTTTTCTCCATTATTTTCACAACTTTTTCCTGCATTCCTGGATGTCTTCTTCTTATGTGTCTATAAATATTAGATGACCAACTGGCACGGTAATCACAATGAGGACATCCGTAATTCAATGATCCATTTCCGCATCCAAATTCCGGTCCCCTAGAGTTTGCTCTATAGTGATGATTCTCCTCGTGGCTTTCTTTGTACCACATGTCTGAAACAATGCAATCAATGTGTGTCAAAAATTATGACTATTATCGAGACAATGAAGGAATAATTTAGAACAATAGACGAAAAACAAAAAACGAGTATGACTGATTTTACAACAATTAAAGCTGTTAATCGTCATTTGTCTTTTTTTTTGTTGTTCCCAAACTTTCTTCAAACGCAAAAACGTGATGAACGTGATTTTTAATTGCTTTCTGACCGATTGGCATCGACGAATGGATTTATTTCAAATAATTGACAATTTTTTGGCATGAAATTTGGCCCCATAGTTATTCGATGATATAAATGATAATATTGTGTTTTAATGTCTGTGATGTACTGTAGATAAGAATGGAAATCGTCTCAGGTTGAAAGCGTGTAATCGTAGATGAAAAATCGAAAAATGTGCACGAGGCAGTTAAAATTTTATTGTATACAGTCAGAAGCTGTTTAAAACATTTTGTTAACGCCAACGGGTAATTTAGGATGCCATCTTCTAATGTGCCTATAAACGTTGGAAGATGAATTGTCTTTCTTGTGACAATAGGGACAAGCGTATCTCGGAGTTTGTCCGCATCTGTGTCGAATGAGGTCCCACATTCTTCGAAAGCCAGCGTGGCATTTTGGACAGATGTAGTTCGTAATGACGTCCGCCGACCAGTCGGACGAATTTACAACTGAAAGCAATTATCAGGAAGTTAATAAATCCCCGTAAAATTATATTTCGAATGTAAGAAAATATTCAAACTTTTGTAACAAGTAGACCAAAAAATAATTGTTCGATCCAACGGGTCGGAGATGAAGATACGATCGTCTGAGAAGCGACTAAAAAAGACGTGACAGAAAAAGCGATAACCGATTACAATAAATACAACGAAAATCAAAAAGTTCATTCGAAAGTCCAACAAAATGCACATCCGTAAATTCTGCTTTTTCTGCTTTTTCGATTAGCATTCATCTCCGGACCGTGAGTCGACAGGCTCGACGTAACTTATCGTAAATGAACAGATTCTTGCATACCAATAAAAATATAAATAATAAAAAACGAAAAATCTTGAAGACAGCTACTAAACACACAAGTATGCACAAACGCATACCACAGAAATACTAAAACTATGACGTCACGTTATCTCATCTTTATTAAAATCATCCTTTTATCGAAAATCGCAGATCGTAGGTGTTTTTTTTTTTTTTTTTTTTTTTTTTTAAGGACAGATCTTGTCGGGCGAAAAATTGGCAGACATGATTTATCCATCGGGAGGAAAAAATAGAGCGTTCCTCGTAGAAACATCGAGAAATTTCGAAAAGGAAGCTTCCACGAAGACTTTTTTCTAATAGTTTCTGTGCACAATAACCGGAAGTCCATCGTGTCTCATTCTAACGTGTTTGTAAATATTCGAAGAGCATTTGTCTCTCTTGTTGCAGTAAGGACACTTGAATCTGGGCTCCTTGCCGCAATCGTATTTCATGTGAGTCTTGAGTGTCTTCTTATAAGTGTAACCGGCGTTGCATCGTGGACAGTGATAGGCCATCCTGTCAGTTTGCCAAAAAGGATCATCCTCTCGTTTGACTTCGCTACCGGAGTAATCCATGTGGGCTCGCATTAATTCCATAACGTAGGGAAGGCCAAGACCTGAGGGCAGGAAACGCAACGAGATTAGAAAGGACGGTATCTCTCGCTGGTTTCGTTAATAACGTATGCGATGACATTGAAGAATATTAAATGAACGAGGGGACGAATCTAAGTATTAAAATCGAGAGAAAAAAAATAAGAGAAAGAGAGAGAGAGGAAGAAAAACGAAGATAAGTTTTAAAAAAAAGAACGAATTGGTAGAACGAAAAAAAAAAGTGAAGAATTAAATATTAAAAGTCTTTAACCCTGAGATGTTATGGTGAGAAAAAAATTTGTTTTTCGTTATGTTTGTAACTTTGAGAAGTGACAGAAGCAGCTCGAAAATTTCTATAATCTCGACCATCTCGATGTAAAATTCGACGAAGAGAGAAAATGACGTTTCGTTTCGAGAGAGCGGGGAGGAGAGAGAGTCGAGTGAAGAGAAGATTCGATGCTGGGAATCCAATAGAGTATTTTTTTCGTTTCTTCTTATTGTTGATTATCTTCTCTTTCGGGTGTTTATTTATTTTTGTGCTTGCTAAACTAATGGAGATGGACAATCATTATCGAAAACATTTTCGTCACTTTATTCAACGAATCGTTCAAACATACTCACATACATGCAACACACACGCATTGACGCATACCACAGTACAATTCTTATACTCGTGGCTCGTTAAGGAGATCACTGCAGTTTGAAGACGTGGAGCCGGCTGCCGTTGTGATACTTTCGTATGTGTCTGTACGTGTTTGATGACTTACGATCCTTCTTGCCACAGTAAGGACACTGAAATCTCGGCTCTTGGCCACACTCGTGTCTGTAGTGCGACAGCATATTGGCGCGTTTGCTGAACGAGCTGCAACACCTCGGACATAAGTATCTCGTACCAAGAATCTCTCCCGTAACCCCACCGCCTCTTCTCCTCGTTATTTTTGGTATCGTATTATCATGAAAACTCCTTAAATCTGCAAAATAAAATGGAACGTCATTCATTAATTGCAAGTAATCGTCCAACGACCCACAAAGTCTCATTTATTTTCGTACGAAAATACGATTATTCATCGAGGACCACACGAATCCAAATGATGACATTTTCGTCGCCAATTCCTGGGCGTGCATCCAAAATTGAACAATAAATACAAAGAGACAAAAAATCGACAATAAATGAGCTACCGCTGCATTACGAATTTACAAAATTTCAAATGAGTTTGTCAAAGTTTGTTAAATCTTTGCACAAGCTCATCGTCAATTTTGTTTTTTCTTATATTAACTTGCACTGGTTTTTTTGTCCTTCTTTTTAATCAACATGAAATTTTTTTAAAGAAAAAAAATAGTTTATAATGCCTCGTCTACTTGAAGACAGAAAAAAATAAAAAAACCCGAACGACGAAGTTTATTGTTACGTTCGAGCACATCTTACATGCAACTCAGTGAAGTTTGAGGGTGTAATTCTTGAGACCTGGATGCCATCGGGCGACGTGTCTGTAAATGTTGTAAGCTTTCTTGTCCCTCTTGTCGCAATATGGACATCCGAACCTTGGCTCGCGTCCGCAGAGATGACGATAGTGGGTCATCATATTAGATTCCATGGTAAATCCACTACTACATCGTGGGCAGAAGAATTGTTTCTTCGATCTCTCAGAGGATTGTTGTAGCAGTAGTTGCTGTTCAGGTTGTTGTTTCGCGGAGTTCGAAAGAGCTGAAAATTCGAAGATGTTTTGGTTAATTATTGGTGAAAATTTGCGCGCGTTCTTTTTCTCTGAGCTTTTTATAATCACTGCTCAAAAAGAAAGATAAAAAGCGCGCGTTTTCGATTTTTATTCTTTCAATTGTGCAAGAACGTTGAAGAATAAGAGATCTTGGAGCGTTGCTTTCTTGAGAGGTGACTTTTAATGGTATCTTCAGGATGATGATGATGACTCGATTGAATTAAAGGCTAAACAAGCAACGCGCTGTTGATTATGACGATAAACGAGTGTACGTGTGCGTATGAAATATTGCCGAATTTCATCTTTTTTTTCTTTACATCAACGTGTATCGAGTGATAAAAAAATATATATATATATAAATATTTATACAAGCGAGATTGGAAAAAAGCTATTATTTTTTTTCTTGATTCGTATCACAGCCACAGGATAACGTTCCACTTTTTTCCTTGTTTATTTACAAATATATTGAAATTAAAAAAAAATCTGACTATTCTCGATGAGATTATTCATGTTGATTCGTAGATCATATTGTATAGCTCTGTTTTATTGGCAATAAGGAACGAAAACAAACATGAGATTTTATATACAGTTGGATCAACTCCTTGTCACGTCTTCAGTGAATATCTTCATAATCTTCCGTGTTGATATACAGTTGAAATAGTTGTTGGTTGTAAATGTGGTCTTTTCCACTTATTTAATAGCATTCATACCACGAATAATCCTAATGAAGATAAATTCTATCCGGTTTGAAACAAGGCATCTGCTTGTGTACCCGTCTGACGTGTTTGTAGACGTTTGAGCTGTACTTGGAGCCGTAGTCGCAATATGTACAACGAAAACGTGTTTCGTGAACATTACAATGAGACCGGAAGTGTCGTAAGAGTCCATCCTTCGAAAGAAAGCTGTGTGTACACCTCGGACAAGGAAACCATCCATCGACGTTGCTCGAGTATCCACCTGGAAAAAATGTACAAAAATAGTTAGAAGAATGGAGATAATAATTGCCAGATATCCTCGAATCCATGTGGTCAAGAAAAAAAAACAAACAAACAAAAAACATACAGAGTTGAGGAAACGTCAATTACGATTTAGGCGGTGGTACCACTTTTGCTCATTTTTATTTCTCTCCACATTTTTTCAGAGATTTCCTTTGCTTCAACGACTCGAATAGAAATTTGAAGAAAAAAAAATCCGAATCGTTTGAAATGATCTCTGCGAAACGTTTAACGCGAAACGTAATGAACATAGAAATGCATATGAAATGCGAACCGATACGAGTGTAATGAACATAAACACAAAGCACCACATGCGATTAAAAAAATAAAAAAAAATTCAATTAAAAATAAAAACAACGTTTTTAAAATGAACGATTAATACAGATTTCATCTCGTGGAACCTGCAATGAATTATTTTCATTTTAAATCGTAAATAAATTGACGTGCAAATATTTATCATTGAAAAATGATTTTGGGTTGCTCTTTATTATACGTTTAGAAAAATTGTGCTTTCGATACGCTTTCGAAAGAATATTAAACGGTCGATTGCCTGTAAATTAAAATTGAAAATTTTTTATAAAATAAAAAAAAAATTATTTTTACATAATACAACAAAAATAATGGTAACACCAAAACCATCGAGATGGATATTTTGTTCAGAATATACCGGGCCCATTGGTATTTCTTCTTTATTGCAATTGCGAAAACGTATACAGGGATGAAAAAAAAATAAGATGACGTCACTATTTGAAAGCTTAAACAATAGACTATAATAAATAAAGGATATTTTTGTTCAATAGAGCCTGTTAACAGTGACTTGGCTGCCCGGATGTATTTTTCTTACGTGATTGTAGATTGCGTGAGTCCATTTGCTAATGTGAGAGCAATAAGGACACTGATAACGTGGCATGGTGTCGCATTCGTATCTATAGTGACGATACATGGAGTAATTCTGTGAGAAGACCTTGTCGCACTTTGGACACCTAAATTTCGGAGAGCTCGGTAGATTGTGATGTTCAGATTTCTCGTTGTGACTGGTCTTTGTTCGAAGTTGTCGCGATTGTGAATATTGCCAAAGTTCTGTAAGCAATGGAACAAAAAAAAGATTTATGGTGAGTGAGTGATGGACGAGTGAAATCGAAACCGGAGTTAAAATAGGATCAAGTCTGCAAAAAAAAAAAAAAACCAAGCCAACGTTTTCAAACGGATGGTTTTTTGTTTTCTTTTTTCTGTTTTTTTTTTTCTTTCTTTTTTTTATTCAATGGTCGAAGGGGGAAGTGCTCGAAAAGAAGAAAAACTGGTGAAAAAATAATTGGAAAAATGTCTTATCTACAAATAATCGAGTTTACAGAGAGTTTAAAAAAAAACAACAAAAAAAAAACAAAAAAAAATGAAATGTCATTCGTGGTTGTTCATTATATTATTATTAATATAATCTGACAAGGGTGACCGGCTCGTTCGGATGTACTGTTCTCACGTGTTGATATATGTTTGAGGTTTTTTTACTGCACATCGGACAATAGGGACATTTGTAACGGGGCGCTTTTCCACACTCGTATCGATAATGTGCCAACATCGTGTCTCGCCTCCCGTAACCGTTATTGCACGTTGGACAATGGAACTTGCCGGTGGTCAAGTTAAATTGAACGTCGCGCCTCTTAAAGAATTTTCTTCGGCAGAAGTCTACGTAGTGGGGAATATATCCGACCTTCGAACCTGTAAAACATACAACAAATTATTCATCGATCAGAATGACTTTAAACGCAACTTCGATACTTAGAAAAAAAAAACTTTTTTTTTGGTTTCACTATATTACGAATTTCGTAGCGAGCCACTTTTTTGATATTAAGTATCAATTTCCGGAACGATGTAATTTCTCTCTCTTTTTTCGAACTTTACTCTTTGTTACTGTGCCGGGATTTTCATGCTATGGGAACGTCTGGTTAAGGGAAAACTTTGTCGATACGAAAGGCGTCAACGAAACTCAAGCTCAAGAGTTTCATATTACCCTTCGCAATCTTTTGTTTTTTTTTTTTTTTTTTATCGAACGTTATAAAATACACCATCTTCCCAGCCTTTTTGCAACGCCCTTTGTTTTTTCTCTTAAGTTAAAGCCAGACGCGGATAAGCTGAAACTTAAATATCGATGTAAATTACAAACAATCGTTCAACTCGAGCCACAGCCTGTTTTTCATTTCGGTTCAACTTCACCCTTGATTTTAAATCTATTCAGTGACTTAAATTTTTAACAAATTCAAGAACAAAACCGTACAGAGGGCGTTGAATCTTAAATTCAGTGTAAACTTCAAGAAAATCGTAGTCTCGTTAATCTCCAGACCTTCTTAATATTAATATCGTCGAATCTTCTCAATGGTCGGCAAACGAGGACACAATAATCTATTTTATCGGCCATTGCCCTGATCGTCGAAGGAAGGCTGAAAAAAAGAGACGTGAAAATTAGTGACCAGGAGAAATATCAATGAAAATATGCCTGTCATAAAAGCTGTGCTTGTAACTTTGGATTGTCGTGATTGATTTCCTAATAAATAAATAATAAAACGGTCTCAAATGTTGAACCTACAGAGATGGGTTCGCGGTCAGTGTGTTAATTCGTTGATCAAAAATATTACCCAGACATTTTTTCATTTTCACTTTTTCTTTTGATTCTTGTGCAAATGGTATCCGAAGAATATTCCAGAAACAGAAACAGTGAAGTGAATTTCAAAGGAACGATAAAAGAAAAAAAAACGGTCTACTTTTTTGACATTACAGATCGTGAATTAGAGCAAGTGAGATGAATGAGAATCGTGAAAATGAAAATGTTATGTACGTTTTTTTAATTTAAAAATCCAGTCAATAATTTAAAGAAAAAAATATTGAGCAGAAAACTCTTTTGATCATGGTTTGCTTTTTGATTTGAAAGATTACGAAAAATTAAACTCGATTAATATCGAGTATTTTTTCATCTCCTTCGGTATAAATTTATTTATTAATGCCATACACAGCAGTCGTAGTTTCTAGAAGATTTCAAGGTTTTGGTACATCGAGAACCAGGACTTCAAAATCGCTGTGCCTCCGACGAACGTGTTTGGCTACATCGGCTTTGACTTTGCAACGATATTTGCAGTACGGACACATGTAGCGTGGTTTGAGTCCGCAGTAATATCGGAGATGTTTGTTCAAATTTCTCTCGGTACTGAAAGCCCTCGTACACTCTGCGTTGGGACATGGATAAATAGCATCTGGAGACTCTTCGTATTTGGATGCTCCGTGTCTCCTGGTTGTTCCGGTCCAGGCTGTACCTTCGGCGACATCTAAAATGATTAAATACACAATCGAGTAAGTATTGCAAATGAACGAAATCATTTCGTTCGAGTAATTTTATAAAACTGAGTAAAAATTCACAAATAAATTTTTTTACAAACGAAGGGAATCAGTGCTGACAATATATTTATTTATATATTTATTTAAATGCACAATAATAATGACTTTGAAATGAAAATAATACGTAAAACTTTGTATTTAATCTACTGTTAAAACGTAATTTCTCTCGTTCTTATGAATCCTCTTTATGTGTCTCGACACATTTGCTTTCCATTTTCCCCTGTACAAGCAGTAAGGACACTTGAATTTTGGCGCAACTCCACACTCGTTACGAAGATGTCTTTTAAGCGTACATTTCCAAACGAACATGCTTGGACAATAAGGACACTGAAAATGTTTTCTCCCCATTTGATTGTAATGTCCGAATTTACGAATCCTCACTCTTGGCTGCATCGATTGAACTCCAACAACTGGATCAAACTCCAAACTGGTGTGAACGTAGCCTGAAAAAAAAGCAGATTCGATCGAGACCGTGAGAAAGAGGAAACATTTGTTGAAACTAAATAAAAATAAATCAAACTCAAGATAATTATTGTATTTTTTTCGTTGATTAATTCGAGAGAAATAAAGAATAAATTTTATTCGCTGAAATGACACGTGTCTTCCTTCCTACAACGGTTTTCTTATCAAATAAATTAGTTTTAGGACTTTTTCAAATGATTTTTTGCAAATAATTATTCGATAGATCGAAGTTTGTGTGAATGGTGACAAAAATAAAATGACTCATTGAAAACTGTGAGCGAAACATTTGAATTAAATTTATTTTCTTCACGAAGAGAGAATAAAAAAGAATTATCGAACATTCTGTTGGCAAACATCGACGGCATATACGAGACGACCCGGATGTATGCGTCGCACGTGAGCACGAACGTTCGAAGCATGTTTCGTTCGATGAAAACAATAAGGACAATTGAATCTGGGCAGTTGTCCACACTCGAATTTCACATGATATCGAAGATTGTGTTTTCGGCTAAAAACACTTTCGCAGTTGTTGCAAGGAAATCTCGAAGCATTTGGATCCCTGAATCGTGTCAATACTTTTTTCCGTTGGCCAGTCCGATTGATTCGACGATTAGCAGCCCCTTCGTAGCCCATATATTCAACTGCAATCACACCAAAAAAATTACTTTCATAAATAATATAATAAAAAATCGTTAATTAGTTCAGCAGCTACGAAGGGAGCTCGTTATTGAATTTTTCAGAGTAAATATTGCACGTGCAACTTTATGAAAATTCCTAAGCTCTAACCTAACGTGTGACAAAATCAAATTTTCATTAAAACAAATTCACATATTGATGTAACAATGAATTTTTCATTATTTTTATTCAAGTTTTTATACTTTCTTGATAATTCCGAGATTTAAAAAAAATCAATGATGCAGTGCCATTGAGTTTTTATTGAAAAATATTATGTTGAATACATCGACGATAAGCAACTCTTCGATGCAGTTGTGTCAAGTCATTTCTTGAGATCCAATGTAAAGACACGTAGTCCAGGATGCTTTCGTCGAATGTGAGTTCGAGCGTTGGACAATTGTTTTGCCCGATAAATGCAGTAAGGACAACCGTATCTTGGAAAATTGCCGCATTCGTGTCTCATGTGATAATTCAAATTCTTGATTCTGTTAAATGTACTTGGACAACTGACGCAGCTGTATCGAACATTCTCGTCTGTTGTAAAGTCACTCGGATTATTAACTGCATAAAAATTTCCTTCTAGATTCGATGAATATTTGTAAAAACATTCTGTTCCTGAGATTGAATCTGAAAACAAACAGAGAAAAATAAAATAAATCAAGTTATGATTGTCCCATCGATGCGAGTGTTAATTATTTTTCTTTAGAAAAAAATTGTGAAAATGGATTTTGCTTTTTTTGTTTTCGTTTGTTTGTTTTTTTTTTTTCAACATTCTGAACACACATTTTTTAATTTTTTTTATTTGTAAACAAAAAATTGTCACAACGTGCATAATATTATTTCAAACACGAGTCATTCGGTGCCCAATGAAGTCATAAGCCTTCGAGTTACTCGTGTTTACGAAAAACGTCAATTATTCCTCAGTGAAAAATTGAGGATTAATAATAATGCTTTAAATCACATAAATATTTCTACACACTCTATTCTTTATTAGACTTTAATTACATTAATTCGTGGATTTCAATATGGACGGGGATCTCATAAAATATAATAATAACGAGACCGAATTGATATACTATTTGGCATTCGTGTTTCTCGGCCACAGTGATTCGAGCATATATGAAAAAAAAAGGGAGTCAAAACGACGTTTTGCAACATTGACAAACGGCGGAACTGCAACGATGGGGACAAAAATTGATTTAAAAAATATTTCAAGCTCTAAATAACATATTACACGGAAAAATATTGGAAAAAATACATGGTTTTCATTTCTACAGACTAATAAATAATAAAAAATATTTAAAAAAAAAAAAAAAACAAAAAAATAATAGTAACTTTGCCCTTGTTGTGACGGTAGAATTTGGTCCGTACGTTTCCATGATATCGAGCAGAATAAGATATTTTTTGTTCAAAACTATATATCTCTTTTTTTTTATCTCTAGGAAAATCGTCAAAATCGAAAATTTAATCGATTTTAATGTTTTTATATTCTAGTCTGCTGAATTCCTCGTAAGATCCAAGTGCAACATCGATAACGCAGATAGATTGATCCGGATGTCGACTTCTTATGTGCGATCGCGTATTGGATTTTTGTTTAGCCCGATAGTGACAGTAAGGACATTTGAACCTTGGCAGTTGGCCACATTCGTACATCTGATGTCTGGTAAGAGTGCCCTTAAGATTGTACACGCTGTTGCATCCTGAACATGGATATTTTCGTTCACGTTGTCGAAACTGCTTCATCATAAAAAGCTCCCCGAACATATCTGTGAAACAAAAAAATACAGAGACGACTTTGAATAAAAAGAATCTTTCAGTGTCACTATAAAATTTCGACATGTAGAGTTTTTCTCAATATTTTTTTTTTTGTTTTTTTTTCTTTAAATGTTAGTCTTGAATCGAACGGTAAAATAGTCCACAACAACGATTTATTGTCGTACAAAAAACTTGAATATATTAATCGGTGTAATATTTTATATTTTTTCTATTATTAATTGTTTTTTTTTCTTTTGTTTTGCTGTTTTTGTTCTTTTTGTTCGTTTATTGGAAGAAAAACTACACTGCTCAAGGGGGCATTGCAAAAATGTCCATAGGGTAAACGGGATAGCCCTTGTGTTTTCTTCGAATGTGTTTGTTGACGTTGGAGGTCTTCTTCGAACGTAAATCGCAATAAGGACACTTGAACCTCGGTGATTGTCCGCATTCGTACATCCGATGTTTCGTAAGATCGGGTTTACGGCTGTACGAGCTTTTGCAGCTTGGACATGGATATATCTTGTTACTTCGACGTTTATCGTGTAGTCTGAACGCCATGTTATCTGCGAATGAAAAAATAAAATAACGAGTTTGCCTTATCCTTCGAAAGTTGTATCATCGTTTCATTGACAAATATTCGAGTGATTCCTAATTACGGGTGAGACGGACACTTATGCCTGAGAGTATGACACGGTGACATAGTGAAATATTTCAACATCTAAAATTGCTCGCTACTTCTTTGACAAAAATTAAAAATAAAAATCTTCATTTTTATTGTTATTTGATGTTTTTCTTTTTTTTTTTGCTAGTTCAGCAACTCTAAGGTTTTTCTTCATACAGACTGCGATTTAATGTTGTAACAATCGATTCTGCATGTTTTTATTTTCAAAGTTAAGAAGATATTACAATTTTTTCGAAATAATATTTGTATAATTGTCCTTGAAGTAAAATAGGAAAAAAAATGTTTTTATGCTGCCACGTAATTTGGATTGTAAATGTCCTGAATGTATGGAACTTTTCCGTCGTGTTTTCTTCTTATGTGTTTCGTGACGTTTGAAGTCTTCTTCGAGACCATATCGCAGTAAGGACATTTGAACCTCGGTGGTTGGCCGCATTCGTATCTGACATGAGTCACAAGACTTCTTCTTTGTTTGAAAACGCTCGAACAGTTGGCACATGGAAATTTCCTGGTGAGCGGACTTCTCGATTTCAAATCGAACCTCCTTTTGGTCTGGTTCATCGGGTAAAAATCGTATCCTGAAAAATTAAACGATTTTGTCAGTTAGTTCTATCAATAAATCTCGATTGATTGTTTACTTTTTATTGATTTATATTTCATAAAATCGTCACACGTTAGTCAGGCAGGTTTTCTAACCGGAGATTTGGGGCTTTTACTACATTTTTCCCGAACATTTTTCCTTCAAGTTACTACTCTCAATGATCATTTTATTAACGACAAATATTAAGTAAAATTAGTCCATTTAAGATATCGAATTTTCACAAAATTAATTGTACAACTAGAGCTACCATTAAAACCATTATTCATTAACTTTATTTCCCACTTTTCTTCGTCGAATTTGTGTCCCTCTTTATTTTGGTTTCCGTTTTCTGTTTCGTTTTCTTGCTTTAACATCAGGCGCACCGTTTCTCTTCATTGTTTTATTGAACAAATCGATTATAAAAAACTCTTCGCTCTTGTGCAATTTTCGTACGTGAGCATACATGTTCGACGAAGATTTAGCATGTCTCGTGCAATAAGGACATTTGAATCTCGGTGGCTTCCCGCACTGGAATTTCATGTGATACACGAGACTCTTTCTCTGTTTGAAGACGCTCGAGCAATTGGTACATGGAAATCCTCTGGGATGTGACATTTTTGGTTTCACATCGACGCTTCTTGAACTCGTGTCAATCGTGTCACACTCGAATTCTGAAAACCAAACGAATTCATCAGTGTTTTCTACAGGTTTCTCTTTATTTGTTGCTTCGTTTCATTATGATATTTATTATTGTTTATCATTATGAGTTTATCGATATTTTTCCTGGATCTTTATTTTCGCTCATGATACGTATGAGGATTATTTCATTAGTGGCTAAAAGTCAAGTCGAAGCAGTATTCGATGTCATAAAATATGAAGCTGTCACTAAATTTTTCATAGAACTAGAGCTACTGAAATGTTGTTTGTTTTTCTTTTTTTTTTTAAATTCTTAACCAGATTTCTTGCCTGTGTTTATTTATTTATTCACAATTTTGTGTGTTCCAATGATCATTTATTTTTTGTTCTTATTATTCGACACAACGCTTTCTCGAAATGGTTTGTTCAAATCGATAATGAGAAGTTTTTCGTCCTTGTGCATTTTTCGAACATGAACATACATATTGGACGAAAATTTAGCTTTTTTTGCGCAGTAAGGACACTGATAACGAGGCTCTTGGCCGCATTGAAAGTGGCAATGAGTTTTCATGTCCGAAATTCTTTTGTATGCACGATCGCAACGAGGACAATGAAACTTGTGGCCAACCGAGGAAGAATCTTGCAATTGAATCCTTGTTCCTGAATACTGTGAGGTCGATGGATAAACAGACATTCCAGAATTCGGATGCTGATGATAATCGGTCCTGATTCTCGTCGTTTGCCTCCGTGTTCCTCGATTAGTGTCGTATCTCGAATAAAAAAATCGTGGGTTCGTAAATGTACGTCCGCTTATCATTTCGGTGCCAGGAATCCCCGGATAGCGACGGTTCATTATTTGTCTCGTGCCTGAAACATACGAAAAAATTGTGTAGAGATTTTCTCTGCATCGAAAAATTCTTCTATTCAAATGCTGCAATTCGATGTCAAAAAATCAACAGGTTTCGTAAACCCAAATGTCATTCGATTTCACTCTCATTCAAAAATTCCAACGTGTTCACAAGAAATTTATGTCGTTTATAACTATTGAAAATTCTCAAAAACACTCGAAATTCAAAAAAGGAAATTATTTACCTCTTTTCGTTCTTTAGTGTCAGAGATCTGGAAAAAAAAAAGAAACTAGACACCAAAAAGTGGCTCGATTTTGGATGCTTATTTAGTCAATACCAGAAAGTTAGAACCTGTCAAATTTGTTCATCAATTTATTTACTTTTATGTTAAAAATATCAAACGTCACAAAATGTTGAATTTTTTGCATATCGATTCGTTTTCTAGTCTAAAAAATGGAGCAGAAAAGAGCAGAATAAATAACCAGACTGTGGGAATGAAGAATTTGCTTATTAACATTCTTTTTGCATTCGCAGAAAACTTTTTAATATACGATTGAATAAAAATAAGTTTATCAACCTATAAATTTATCACGATACATAAAGCCAACAGGATTAAAAAAATAAAAATGTTTTTATCACGAATATAGGAATAATAAAAGTGGCAAATCCGAAAGGACGTAACTGCAAATAAAATAAAGATTTCGTAGGAAATTCATGTGATTATTCCATGTAGTTTAAATTAGTATGACGCCCAGAACTGGAATACATGGTAACTTGGAAGGGAAGAGTGTCATGTTGACGTCGAAAATGTAGTTTCATGTCCTGCAGTCTCTTGTACGTGCTGCCGCAGTAAACGCATTTTCTGATTTTTCCACAATTGTGTCTCATGTGATAAGTGAGAGAGGCTTTGTTCCCAAAACTAACGTCGCAATTGCCACAAGCGAAAGTGCGTCTCGGTCTGGTGTTATTTTCGAGTAGACTGACGGAGTTTTCGGCAAAATATGTGATTATTCCGGTAGAACGATCCATCATGATCCTCGAACCTGCAACCACGAGAAAAAAAAGTGAGAAGAGCAAAGTTTTAGACAAAAATTATTTTGAGGAGACGATAAAAATAATAATAATAATAATAATAATAATTAATGAATTATTATTTTTACAATGCTAATTTTTTTGGTTTAGTGTTTTGAAGGATTGGACGTGAACGAATTGTATTTTTGGAGCTAAAAACCTGGTGTTTAAATATTAAAAAATATTGGAAATAGCGAAAAATGTAATTTGGATGAAATTTTACACATTTTTGTCTTTTCTTTCGTGAGGTATTTATAATAGACATATTTTATTAGTGAAAACTTTGTAATTGGGAGGTTTCCATTACGTTGATACAACGGGACATCTTAACTGATGTCTTCTCAAACTGCTACCATGCAAAAAGGTTTTATCGCACCGAAAACACTTAAGAGTTCTTCCGCACTCGTGACGTATGTGATAAATAAGATGAGAACGTTTGGTGTAACTCGAGCCGCATTGAGAACACGCGTGAGGACGAGTCTTCGGTAATCGATGACATTTCGATTGTGGATTCCAGTAACACGATGTTCCCACGTGGCTGCGAAGGTGACCCATTTGCATGAAAGTTTTCAAGCAATATCGACAAGTGTAACGACGTCGTGAATCGTCCGCACCTCCGATCACAGCCTGAGACATTGCGAATTCTGAAACATCGTTTTTACGATTTATCGTTAACGTACTTTTTCTTTTTATTTTTTTTTTTTTCATCACGAAACAAAGAAATTTACAAAAATACATTAAAGCTTGTTTCGTTACTCGGATTTTTACTCGTAGCCATCGAAATATTTCGGTTCGTTTTCGTCGCAAAGTACGAAATCATGCCTTTTGTATTTGTTACGATTTTTTTTTTTCCATTTGTCTTACTAAAAATGTATCGTACGAAAGGATGAATTTTTCTTTCACCACGAAAGCTGCGATCATATTTAGTTCCAAATTCTATTGATCGCCATACGTTTGTGTTTTACTTACAAATCGAATGAACCTCGAAGTAAATTCGTAAAATCGATGGAAATTTTCTAATCCAACGGAAGTTGAAATATTGTTCGACGACATAAACTACCGACGTTCATAGAAACATTATCTCTTCGTTTTATGATTTATACGATCGTTTTTTAATATTTTTTCAAAAATATTTTTATTAATACAAATAAGTTCGTGCAATGCGAATAAAAATATTGTATTTATGTGAAAATAAAAGAAGAAGAACAATTATTAAATAACGTAATTAAAACTTAAACATCAAATATGCTTTTTCGTAATTGTTTGAAAAAAAAAAACAATAAACAATGATGTAACGTTACATAATTTAAATACTCGGCGTAAAGACTCTGTCGGGTCTTTAAATAATAAAATAGCCAATGATTGGACGCTGTGTGTCGTAATTCGTAAAAACGATGTCGATAAGAAAAGAAAAAATTTGATGGAAGATTTCTTCAAGAAAATGTGGTCGTATGCATCCTCGTCATGTGTTCAGCGAGAATATCCATTCGTGCGTAAAATTTACCACAATAAGGACAAACGCATTTGAGTTTTCCGCATCCGTATTTCGCGTGTCTACACAATGACGACCAATTTTTGTAAACCTTGCCACAATCCATACAACGATGACCACCGATTGACATACGATACTTGTCGTGCGAGATGCCTGAAACGAGATAAGAAAAAAGATATCTTGTCAGTCGGATGCTGCAAAGGAGGCTGTGAGAATAATTGTTGCATCTTCACAGATGTTTTTATCAACTGGCATGAACCGTGAACTCGAATCAATACACGAACATGTTTCATCGAAATTTTGTACCATTTTTTAAAAGGAGATAAAAAATATTTAAAAAAATAAAAAAATTATACGGTATGAAGAAAGAAAGTGCGAAAAAAGAAGAAATGGTCGACCATCGATCCCGAGGAATTTATTTTCAGTTTCCATCGTCGATTCGGGGTAAAGGAAACCATTCTTTTTCAAGGTTAAACTTTTCAAAATCGCATCGTTTTTATTTCGCCAGCAATACAATCATGCGAGAAACCTTTGTTAACAATATTTTGTTTATTTTCGTATCAAGACGATATAAAATTTATACAAATTATACAAATGTTGATATATCTTTGATAAACAATATATATTTATGTATTTATCATAATCCCGAAAAATACAACTTTAACAACGATCGTAGATCGAATAAACAATTTAATATATCGATAATTTCTTGCTCAACAGGTTATAAATTTTATGAAATATATAATGTACGTATTTTACACTAAAATATAGGAATAATTGTCCTTTGGTATTGGCATTAACTCGATTTTTGTCTGTTTTTTTTTCTCTCTTCCTTTTTGGCAGTACAATTCGTCAATTGTTACGATCGCCATAATTTTTTCTTATGTTTCTATATATCGATAGTTAGAAAACCCCTCGAGAGAGATGGAACAAAGAATATTTGACAACGTTTATGATTATTTATAACAAAGTAAATAACGGTGAAGGCAAAAAATTTTTTGCTGATTTTCTTTCAATTCCCGACAGTATTTTAATCAATTTATTAAATTTTGCACTACGCCAATCCCAGAGAAAAAAAATCGGATTAACGATACGAATTAATGAAGAAGGAAAGCAAATTTTTATTATAAATTGACTAATTGCAGGAAAACTTCTGTTTTTTTTTGTTTTTACGTTATTACTCGTCATGACCTCGAGAAAATTGAATGAATAAATACTTTTTTCCATCTCCAAGTGAAAATAAAGGGAGTGAGCGATTTAATCGAGAGATTCTTTTTTAATTGGCAATGTTGAATCGATTTTAGGTGCAGATTGTCGAGTTGCACCGTGTATGTTGAGAATATGCTGTTTAAGGTGATCCGGACGACAGAAATATTTGCCACAGAGAGTGCAGGTGAAGGTGTAACGTGAGCCAAGCCCGCCGCACTCGTATCTCGAGTGGCGTGTCAACGAAGATCGTGATCTGTATCCACGTCCACACATGACACAACGAAATCTCAAACCACCCGACGAAGTGGGGTAATCCAAAGCTGGACTAGCTGCGAACATACAGGGAGGAAAATCTTTTACACACGTGTGGCCCTCGGGGTGTTTTGACCTCCGAAGAAAGGCCCTTGAACCGAGGGCACCAAAAAAATCGATTGAAACAAAAAAGTTATATGAAAAAAAAAACCGGCAAAAAAAAAAGACGTTAATCCACGTTCCATTTGACACAAAGCGCGATAGCAAGGGATTTTTCGACTCCGAAAGAAAGGTACCAGCGTTTTTTCGATTTTCGTTTATTCAATTCTTCTCTTTGGATCGATTTGTTTCTGTTTTTTTTTTTTTTTTTAAATTTTTTTTTTATTATTTTAATTGAAGCTCGAAAGCGTGAAGACAAATTTGCTAAATCGCGTAATTGACCTCGCACGAATTTTTATCTCGAGACCTCAGCTTGAAAAATCATTAAAAAAACAGTGCGAACCCAATGGCAATGTTTTCTTTATTAGAACTTTTTTCTTCTGCATCATTTTATTTTAGAGTCTCGAGAAATTGTAATTGTGCGAAATCCCTCATTTTTCAGGCGGTTATTTACATGCTGCCCCAAAAATTATTATTATTATTATTATTATTATTATTATTATTAATATTAATATTATTGTGATATTGTCTGTATCGAAAATTTCTTTTGTTTTTTTTTTCTTTGTTGCTTTTTACACGTGATACTTTGTAACAACCCAGCGTTTAGATGAACATACCTCTTTAAACATTATCACACCCAAAATACACATTCTGCATATATTTAACGATAAATGTCGCAAACAATCCCCTTGACACGTTTTTATGTGACTTTTTATGATTAATCCATTCACTCATTCATCAAAGGAAGTGGAAAGTAAAGATCCCAATTGTTAATTATTTGAGTTCAATCTTTCTCATTGTAGCATCGCTCGTTCTCATTATTTTTATTTACACAGACGAAATAATGAAATTTATAAATAAATAAAGCGTGGAAAATCGAGCACCGATTACGATTTCTTTGAAATTTCGTGCCAATGCAAAAGCCCTCGGAACAAATAAAGGAAAGTTGAGAATATTTGAGTTTAGGATTTTAACGATATTTTTAATGAAACTTTTTTCACGTGTCGAAATAATCAAATCGTCGAAAAATTCCTATCGATTCTTTACTCTTGATCCTGGTGACGACTGCATTATTTTATCTCGTTTTCAATTCTACGGGAATTATTTCCGGCAAATGAAATAAACAACAAGAACTCATCAGATTTTAAGAAAAATAAACTCGCACGAATCGACTACGAAATTTTCATTAACTGCAACTTTTTGTTATTCCATTTTACGAAAAAGTAAAAAAAAGAAAGGTTTTTTCATAAGAAAACTTTGGATGGAGATTAGAATGAAAGAAAAATTGAACATTTGGGTTTTTCAATATACGCGTTTGCGCGTTTATTAGAAGCTGAAATCTCTCATTGATTAAAAGAGTTGAATATTTTGGAATATAATCGATGTTTATTATTTAATTATTATTATTATATCTTCTTTTTTTTTTTTTTTTTTGGCAAATATGTTTTGGTCTAATTTTTATTCCAAAATTTATAAAGAACTCGGATGTCCTTGACGGTGATCGGTCTATTGGTATTTGCCGATCCTCCTGCATCGAGCATCACATCGTCATCGTCGGTGAAACATTCGGCAATGTGTCTTAGCAAACCACCGCGATATTTGTAACTTCGGCCGCAGCTTGGACAGGAAAGTCGACGATAATCGGCCATGAGATGAGAAGTTGGAATAGCCACTCGGCGATCAAGTCCGAGGTTACTTCCGGTACCGCTCGTGTTGTTCCCCTTAACACTTGTCCCGTACCAATCACCAGCTGCAAGCATCCACGCCGCAAAAAATCACCCCCGCGACCAACGCGACAATATACTAATGATTAAATCAAAAATTATGCTGTTTATTTGTTTATTTATATTGTTTTTTTTTTTTTGGTTTTTGTTGTTTTTTTCTTTTCTAAATATTACTCGAAATTTTGATACGTGACTCAAACAGAAACAGGCACAAAAGGAGGTATACTCGATACTTCGAATGGCCAGGAAGTACTTTCACGATTAATACGACAGGCGTTTATTCATTCTGACTAAAACCGTAGACTTATTCATGATTTTTTAGTATATTACACAATTTTAGTCCTACATGTGTCGTTATTCATGTAGTTTATCAATTTTTTTTTATTTTTGATTTTTTTTATTTTTTTGTTCGACAAATTCATATGGAATTTATTTTTATTGCCAAGAAAGCCCGAAAGTACTCCCTCCAGTTGTGAGAAAATAAATGAATAATAATCCAGGCGAAATATAGTTTATTTAATATTAACGTTTTCGTGCTACCTCGAAATGGAAACAAAAAAATTAAAAGCAGTTACAAAGAACATGACAGACACCCTTGACGCACCGTCGATGACGATTGCCATCAGCAAGGATCGACGATTTTATTTGAATCGCCGTTTCAATGAAATCTTTACTTTTACGTTTTCGTTTTGTCAATTTTGAGGAAATTTTTCATTTTTTTTTCGCTCTCAGCTCGCGATCTGCTCGATCCCGGCTAATGTAAATGTCTCTCGAAAAGCCCTCGTTTCGGAGTTAGTAAAAAAAAAAAAAAAAAAAAAAAGACGATAGAGTTTTAAGATTCGTGAATTGTGCGAAGAGAAAAGAATTTTATTTCATGGAAAATTATTCATTTTTTCAAAAAACATCGATTTTTATCATTTTTTTCTTTTTTTTTTCCTTTATCGAACTAATTTTGATGCTTCTCTTCGGGTCAATTATCAAATCTGCTCAAAACGTCCGTGCTAGTAAGCTGCTTCCTGAAAGCGGGAAAGGATTTGGCATTGAATGAATCAAACACGTGTGTGTTATTGTTTTGTTTTTCTTGTTTTTTTTTTTCATTTATTTTTCAATCATTTTATTGTTACGAAAAATCACGGACATGAGAGAGCAGGCGACGACGAAGACGTTGAGACCTCTCGTTGAACGACGTCGTTTCCACGACAAGAGACCAAAATGACTCCAATTAGTGAATCAATGAGAGAATCGTCGAGAGCAGCGTAGAATAAAAAATTGTCAGGCCAGTTTCCCATTCTTTGGAAGCGACGACATTGATGTTCATTTTTTTTTCAGATTTTCTCTCACTATTTTATAGTTTGAAGATTTTAAGGAATGAAAAAGAGACAATTTCCAATTCGACGCTGCTCGCGAGCCACGAACTTTGGTCCGTGAACGTCGATCATGTTTCGATGTAAGGGTGGAAACGCAATGACCTTGTAAGGGCAGATGGGGAACTCGATCATGAAGATTCCTTTTTCTCAATCGAAGTTATGGTGACGTCAGTGAGCTGTACATATTTTTTAAA
The DNA here is from genome assembly GCA_948107755.1 of Campoletis raptor. NCBI lineage: Eukaryota > Metazoa > Arthropoda > Insecta > Hymenoptera > Ichneumonidae > Campoletis > Campoletis raptor. The sequence goes on along the minus strand of OX403630.1, from coordinate 12,010,603 downwards.
TTCGTTCGTATCTTTATTGAGTTTATTATTCTTGAAAAATAAGACGCGATACAGCTGGAAAAATCGAATCTTGATTTACACGAACGTTTTTTTTTTTTATTTTACTCGAACTCGTTACTTCATTTTGTTATGATTTTTCAACTCTTTTTAGCAAATTTCTTGCAGTTATTGATTGAATTTTGCAGCAAAATGGATTTTAGTATCCAGTAGTTTCGTAATTGACAATGATAATAAAAATTGCATGATTTTAAATTGACAAAAAAAAAGTATTCGATCAATTCACAAACAAATGTGTCTCATGAAGTTTTATTCAATTTTGTAAGTTAATTGTTTACGTCGCAATCGATGAAACGGGAGCAGAATTAAAAAAAAAAAAAACACATGAACAACATGCCGTGTTAAATTTCTCGTTTTTGTTATATTTGAACATTCTTTGTTTATTCGACATTAAAAAAAGACATATTTCGTGTGAGCAAGTTTTTAATATTTCGCAATTTTGTTACAACTTGCATTTTGACATTGACGATTAGTGAAAAAATAATAATAAAAAAAAAAAAAAAAGATAATCAGAACTTTGCAAACTTACATGAATTTTCGGCGACACGAATAATGACAATGTAAACAATGAAAAAATAATAATAATGAAAATAATTTGTTGTTTGCAATCGTAGTTGGAGAAAATTGATTGAAATATTGAGTAATGTTGGTAACCAATTACAAACACTTCGCGCAAAGTCTTATACTTGTACGAAAAGTGCCAGCGAAAAACAAACATTAGCTCAAAACTTTAATTAAAGAAATTTTAATCGAATTGTTTGGTTTTCAGTTTAAGACTGCTTTTCAAGATTTTGAATATTGGACTCTACTTAAAACAGAATTTACTCTGCATCACGTACAATGTTGAAGAATAATTTACAAAACGATACAATAAAACGAAGTAAAAATTATACAATAAAAAAACAAAGATATAAGAAAATATGAATGCATACTTGTAATCGTGACGCAGAGCAACTTCTCGACGTCTTGTAAGAAATAATCGACGTTTTCGTGACAAAAATCGTGAGATTTTATTCATTTATTTTTTTCAGTTTTCACGATGAGATCCTTGCGATGTTGGAACGTTGATGAGAAATCTTGAGAGTTGACGTTTTTCCGAGCAGTTGGTGTCGCTCGTTGAGAAGGAAACCGAAATACAAGATTTTCGAGTGCGAGTGAAAGAATTTTATTAACGAGCCATTCAAACATTTCTCACATTCTTTCCAAGAAGACTAATTATTTCAATTTTTTCAAATGTATAATTATTGTTCTTTAAAAAAAAAAAAAAAAAAAACATCCGTGCGAGTCCCGCAACCAGATATTAAAAAAAAAAAGAACCCTAAACTGTCAAATTGAATAAAAGAAAAAATTGTAAATCGTGGCCGATTTGACGTCGATCTCAAAATTGCGAAGAAAGCCCAGGCGCCTTGGGATTTCCACGTTTGAGAATTGACGAAAAAACGACCGGGCGATTTAACAAAATTCTTTTTACTTTTTTTCTTCAGTCTACCTGCCTGTCTACAGTTTTCCCTGCTAACTCATCAGCACATTCAAACTCGATCAAGTATTAAAAAAACGACGATGGTGATTAACGAGCTGAGAAAACTGTAAATAATCAACTTGGTACAAGAGACACAAAAAATAAATCAGAAGGACTTGGGATGGTAGGGACGTAGAGTATTTTTGTCCACAAATTCGAAGGTTGACTTACGTGGGGAAATATTAAATTTGACATGATTATTTCTATGAAATATATGAAATATCATCGGTTTGAAAAAAGTTACAAAAAATCAATTTGGTCAAAGATTGACATTAATTCTGTATTTTCAATTATCAAGGTGCCGAATTGCTTTGTAAAATCTAAAACAATTCGACAGCCTGTTCATCCGGAAAACGGATTAAAAAAACGAAAAATCAACAACCATTTTCAAACACGACGAAGTATTTTATTTCAATAAAAATAAAGAAAGTGCACCCTGCGCGCCGATACAACGCACAAGGTTTAATACTTACGTTTTATTTTTTCGTTTCTGTACTTACACCTCGTTATATACCTTTTTTGTACCATTACCATTTGTTTTTTGTTTTTTTTTGTTTTTTTTTTTTGCAAACACCGGTCTTCGTTTCTTCTCCCAAACACAGACTCGATTTATAGAAGGAAAAAAAGAAGAAAAAAAAAAGAATGTTGTGTTCATCGTCGTGCACTGTCACTTTTTAATACTGAAATAAATGATGATTATTATTACATTTGATAATATTGAAGAATTTTCGAAATTTGCTGTTGCCTGTAAACATTTTCCAAAGTCCCAAGTTTTTCGATCTTCCGTGATATACGAAATTTCAAAGATCCTCGAATAAAAAGCAGAGATCCAACGAATCTGTGAAAAAATCGATTGTCAACAAAAAAAATCGAAAACCGAGGGATTTTGTGTGTCTTTTCCTGTAAAGAAAAATGGAATTTCCATCACATGTAAAAATCAAAGTTGACAAAACATTGAAAAACGTGATGGTTGTCTGGAAGATGAAGAAATAATTAATTTCACGAAACAAAGTTAATGATCGTTGATTAATAATCAATTAATGAATAATCAATTATTTAACCGATCATTACTAATTCACATTATTGTGGATTTTCCAAAAATGAACGAAATTTCAAAAAAAACCTCGAATGTAAAGTAACGCATCCGACGGAATTATGAAAAATCGATCGCTTGTGGAAAATAATTCGAAAATTTGTTACATGAAAAATTATAAATTGCATGAATTCCCTGTAAAGAAAAAGTGCACGAGGAAAAAGTTTCAATTGTCATGAAAATTTCAGGAAAAAGGGAAATCAAGGTACAAAAATCGATCGTCTCCAAATCGTCGTCACATAGAATAGAATCGATGATGTCAAATTTGAAAAAACGTAAATGATTTTTTCGTTTTTTTTTACCATTTGAAAACCCGTTACCAATACTTTACCAAAACTGATGATCGATGTTTGGAGTCATCTTCTTCGAATGGACGTGTTCGAAAGCCAGAAAAAGTCTGAGCTCTCGAACAATCCGTTGGAAAAGTTGCATCTTCTTCTTTATCTTCTTAGTCTTCTTTCGGTTATTCGTGTCTCGGCGAAATGCACAAAAAGTGGCGACTTTGCCGAGACGACAAATGCCGATAATTCGTTGATAGTCACGCACTGATTTTAATTTTGTCAACGGGCATATTTTGGGAGAGCAAAAAAAAATTGCCAACCAAAATCCGTTGACAAGAAAGCCAAACACATCAATAAATAATTTGCAATCGAAATCTTCGATTGAGAAAACAAAAATGGTTGAAATTTTCGATGTTCGCGAAACAGAGTAAAATTTGATGAAAAAAAAAAAAAAAAATCCCTGTAAATAAAGACATGGTAAAAAATAATAATCAGAAGATCTTTTCGTTGAATCTCCGAAGTTCGAGCCTGTTGAGAAAGACACAAAAAAAACAATTGGCAACAATTCATAGCTTGGCGAAAATCGCGCAAGACGATCACAGAAGAGAAATCAGCAAAAAAAAAAACAAATGCTGACGAATGGAAAAACGAGATCGATGAATAAACTTCAGGTGAAAACCAGTGAAAAAAATATTCAAGAATACAATTACAACATGTTATTTGCAAAGTTCGCACATTCTGATCACGCGAAGTGAAACAAGAGAAACAACACATTCACACACACACACACACACAGCTGTCCACGACAGTGTCATATAAAACAGTAAAAGTTAAACGGAAGTGACAATTTACAAATGAAGAATTTCGCCAAAGACGTGGCACGATGTGAAATCGTCTTCTTACCAAAAGAACGAGAACCTCGAACCAACGTCAGTCGATCTAAATTTGTAAATTATTGGCTATAATCACGAGAATGGTTCCCGCAAAAAAATTAAAAAAACAAAAGTCATTGTAAATAAACAAATAAATATAAAAACGACAAAACATGAGACAGAATAAATTACAACGATATACATGAAAATCTCGATTGAAAATAATGTCAACGTTGATGATGCGAGCCTGTTGGGACGTCATTTCAAATTTTTACCCTGTTACCTTTTTACCTTTTTTACCTTCAAGTACCTTTTAACCATTTTTTACCTTCAAATACCTTTTTACCTTTTTTTACCTTTTTACCGTAAAATATTACCAGTCGTTGGTCGTATGATTCAGTGGTTGTCGTCTCCGATGGTTGATCTCGAAGATTGTAAAAAAAAAAAAAACTGTGCTCAGCAGCGCGATAGCGATAATAAGCAAAGTGCGAATTATCGTTCGCGCGCTTAGAATCGAGCAAATGAAACAAAAAAAAAACATCGATGCACTAAAATCGTCCAGCTTGCAGAAAGAAAAAAAAGATGAGCAGAGCTGTACGATATCGTGTTGCTTCTTCTTCGCTCTTCTCTCTTCTTTCTTCCTGGTCGATCAACCGCGAAAAGAAATATTCGCGAGAAATTTGACCCGAACGAGAAATGGCTCGTCCGTGTCAAACGAAAACTCTCGCGTCATCGATTCGGGCGGTGTATTTCGACCATAAAAAATCAGCACGTATTTCTTCAAATCTTCATTGCTTCTAAACACTTTTGGGAATAAAAACGTATGTATGTTGCACAAAACACACACGTATGAAAACATAGAAATAATGCGAGCGAGAGAGAGAACATAATTGTATCATGATTAAGATAATATGATGAAATTCGACGAAACACGTAGAATTACATAGATTCATAGTTGTTGTTTACAATATCATGAATTATAAACTCTATCGCTAAAGTATGAACGAGAAAAAAAAAAGCAAAAACAACCAAATAAAAAAAAAAAAAACAAAAAAAAATCACGTAGAATTATACAACATCGAAGAAATCGTATTGAAATCTCGTGAGAAACAAAATAAAAAAACATTACATCGTAACGTCGAAGTTATAATTCGTAACATAATTCGATGTTCATGATTACGAGGTGTAATTACTGTATGAAATTCTTCGTTTTCTTTGTTTTTTTTTTCTTTCTTTTTTTCTTTCCATATCGTTTTTTTTTCTTTTTATCTTTTCTTTTTTTTCTGTCCTTTCTCGAATAAACAGATACATATACATATCAAGAGACATATGTATACATACTCGTATGGAATAATATCAAGTTTTGTTATATATTTATATATATAATATTTGACATATATATATACATATAAAATATATTTGTGATTTTGGGTTAATCAAACATTTTTGATGTATATGCGTTACGAACAAAGAAGCGAGTTATGTACACATGGGTTAGCGAAAAAAATAAAAATAAAAAAAGTAAATCGTAAATATACATGTGTTTGTGTATATATTCGTATACGTACGAACCTAAGTGTTTATTGGTTACGTATACGCATATAAATATACGCAGCAGACATACATATATTTGTCGATTTTTTGTTGTTGTTTTTTTTTGGATTACGAGAGCACGCGCGTTTACGCTTTTGATGAAAACGCTTCATAACTGGGAATCAAAAGTGGGATATTATTTAGATGGATTTTTAAATTTTTTGGTATATAAGTGTTTATGTTTTTGATCATTTTGTACTTGCCTTCATTTAAATAGCTAACCCACCACCTTTGCATACTTTTTAAAACCCGTGCGTATATTATAACACGCAAATATATATAAATATATGAATATATGTTTATATATGTATTGTATAACGTGCCCTTGCGAGACGCGCGTGCCTCTATGAGTTAAGATGTAATAACACTACCGAAGGAAGCGTGACATGCAAGACGAAATACGTATAAAAAAAAGGTATTGAATTAAGAATTATTTTTTAAAAAATCAAATAAATCAAACGGCACAACGTAATGGATAAATATTCTCAATATCTCGTTCACACAATGATTTTTACTTTTTCAAGATAATAAAATAACGTTAATTATACATTTGAAACGATGATTCTCGTAAGTCATCGATTTTTGTCAAGAAAGAACAAAGTGGAGTCAATGATATTACGATTTTTTTTTCATTTATGTTTATCGATATGGAATATGTGAAGCAGAGAATTGCAAGCACGGTCGAAGGACAGAGATGGAAAATCGAGAGAAAATGTATATCGTAAAGTACACAACCCCGTTGTTCCCTTCGTGCAAATTAGAATAATCGAGGGTTGCTTTCTGTTCGTAAAATCATTGGTCCACGTGTTTTTTAATGTAATGACAAATATTTTTTGTACGAAATTGGACGTTTTGTGTGAACGGATATTTTTGCATTGCGTGTGATTCATCGTGACATTTTCGTCGCACGATTATTTCCAAGAGTATCCTCCTTTTTGTTCTTTTGTTTTTTTTTTGTTTTTTTTTTTTACTACTTAAACATATACACACACGTATGTAATGAAATAGGTGTGCGTATATATCCAAATGGAAATGTATCGACTACCAACATAGAAAAATAACACGAACACGACTACGAGGGTGGATTTGGGGGTTCGGGGCTTGATTTTTCTTATAAGACTTTTTTTACTCTGTACGCGACAATTCAGGGAGGAGGTAAAGCTCGTGGTTCGAACGAGGCGGACTTTTTCGCAATTATCAAAAAAATCCGCCTTTTTCGTCGACGAGCTTTCCTCACATAGAATGTTAAAAAAAAAAATCACGTAAAATCAAAATTCTTTGGTTTTTGCCAAACTACTCGCGACACGCAACGTGGCGCAATTTTCTTCTACACAATTCGTAAAAATATTTTCTGCTGCTTAGCCTTTTAGATTTAATGTAAAATTTTTCATAATCTCGATCAAGTGAAAGTCGACGCAGCGATGAAATTTGAAATGATTCCAAAAAGTGAATCTCCAAATGGATTTGATCGTTATAAAATCGTCACGAAAAAAATACTCAACGTTTTTAATCTTCGTGTGAAGACTTTAATACAAAAATAGTATTTCTAATTTTTTTTTAGCAAAACTCGATTCAAGGTAACATCAAGTCTCTGATGGTGATAACGAAACGACCTGCGCCATCAATGCGAGCGAGCACACGTCTTTATTTTCATTTTATTTATTCGTCTTGTTACTTTGATTGATTGAAAATTTACAGAGATTCACGCGTTTCGGCGAAACTTTGATAATCGAAGAATTGAGAAAAAAAAAAAAAGTGTAGCGATCGTGGGATCGACGAGAGATTCGTGAGCATTTTTGTAAGCGTTCGCGTTAATTCACGGATATGATTGGAAAGTACGATGAGAATTATGCACGATTAATATCGGCGTTGGAATGTCTCGAGAGAAATCTCCGAACCAATGAGAGTCTTCGGGGAATAAATGTATTTAGAAAAAAAAAAAGTCGAGATTAAACCTGACAAGAAAAATAATGTGAAAAAAGACTGAAGATGATTTGACAGTAGTGAGAGCCCGTCGATGATTGATAATAATTAAAATTTTTAAAAATTGCAAACAAAACTTTCTCTCATTTTTCAATGAAATCTGTCAATCAACGAAAATGGACGTATGTGTGGGATTGTGTCTGTAAATAAAAGTATGTTTCGAAATTTGACGAATTTAATGTTTCGATCGCATTTCCGGCTAGCATTGACGGAGAGGTCGTCTCCTCTCTCTCCGAATTACCTTTTCTAATTCCCACGTTGGATCGTTCTCTACTAACGATCGGCTAAATACTTATTTTTCCTCTAAACATTTTCCCTAATACATTTTTTTTATGAATAAACGCGGAAGTACGAAATTTTCTTATTTCGCGAGATTTTAAAGAAAAAGTTCAACTTTAGCGCTTGTACGAAGATGTACGAGAGTTTAGCAACACCTGCTGATTACGAGCAGCTGAATTCGTCGAAGAAAATGGCAGGTGAAATGGAGCAGCTGTTTTTATCAAAACCGTGGACGTCATTCGAGCGAAAATATCGCAATCTTTTCTTGTATTTTCGCGGCATAATAATGGAGCTTATGAAAAAGTTGGATTATCGAGAGAGAGAGAGAGAGAGAGAAAGAGAAATGATAACAAATTGCGCAATCGAGTAAACGTATCGCGTAAACCGATGAAGAGGGAGAAAGTTCATTGGCCTCTGGAGCTCGATGCCACGTCGTCGTTTGTTGGCTTTAGAATCTGGGTCACCGGCGCGGCAGATTTTCTCTTATCGAATGCTGATTTGCTTCTGTCTTTTTTTTCTCTCCGTATATATTTTATTTTTTGGTCTATTCCGAAAATTCCATTCCCTGTTGTTGGTTCGACGTTGACTTTTTTCTTGCTCCAAAAAATAGTTAACAGTTCGAAAAATACCGTTGAGTATCGAGAAATTCGATCGTATCTCGATACGCGAGGGTTTGATTTATATTCAAAGATGATTTTTTGTTGAGGACTCGGTCGTACGTCTAGAGTCCAGTTGGCGATCAACGCGAGTTATTTTATCATGAAGATTCTGTAAGAGGCTCAAGGCCAGCGAGTTATTTTGATTTTTATTTCTATTTTTCCGTGGGAACGTTTCAACGAAATTCCACGCACGCAGTAATATGACGAAACGCGTATATTTTCACGGTGTGTGTGTGTGTGTGTGTGTGTTGGTGTGTGATCGTCGCTCGAAACGTACGAAGAAAACTCCAAAACACGTTTAACTTGGAGTTTCTTTTTTCGGTTCACGCTTTTCTTCGATTCAGAGCCGAGTCTCGCGTACGGTCAAAGTCTAAATCACGAGTTTGGTGAGTCATACGAGAGGATAAAAAATTGGATGTTTCAAATCGCGAGGTATTACGCGTTTGACCCTAATTCCTCGAGATTTTATGTTGCGCAGTCGCTTTATAAATCCTGTCAATATTTCGTGTCTCTCTGCTGTGTTTCTACTATTGAGTGAGAAAAAAAAACGCTCGTTTTCTTTCCGGTGCTTCCGATGATCTTTCGTGCCGCGCGATTTCCTCACGTAGGAGAGAGAGGCAGAGAATACGCGTTGCGAGACTTATAACGAACGAAAAAATTTTTAAATGCAAGAAAAAAAAACAAATAAATAAAACATAAACGAATGAAAAACAAAATATTTGAGAAGATCGAAGTTTCAAATCGTTTCAAATGGGAAAAAAATATAATTTCTTTTTTCACTTATAATTTCCGCCTACGCTCGCATCGCGTTATCTCCTCAAGGTTGAGAAAAAAAAATGTTTTTATTTATTATTTTTCTATACATGTCAATGTTATGAGGCAGAAAAAAAAAGTATCGACGCATGTAGAAAACGGAGAAAAATTTTCTACTCCATAAAAGCTTCGTCGTTGTTGTTTGTTGTTGTTGTGATATTTATCTTTTATTTTTCGTGTTTTTTTCTATTTTGCTATACTTTCAGAGACCGTGTTACTCTTGAACGTACCGAGAGATCTGACATAGTCTCAATTTGCGCCACGCTGCTTGTCAGCGTTTAAGATTTAATTGTTTATTCGCAATATAGAGGCCTAGGCCCGCCTGCGCAATTGGCACTTGAGAATCCAAGGTCAAAATTTCAATGATCGATACGACCCGGACCAATTACAAGAATTTTGAAAAGTCAAACATTTAAAACGGAGCAACGAGAACGCCTTGTGTCAAATGAGCGTTTGGTTTCTACATTAAAACTTCATTAAATTCATTAAATTGAGTTTTTCTTATTATTAAACATTGCAACCATTGAAAAAATAATAATGAAAATTTTTTGCACTCATTGGAACGAAGGCGTGACATAACGCGATAAATTGGATCGCGACAAATTTTCCCACTTTTTTAATTCACCATTCCCGAACGTCTCACCGTTTCATTTCATAATTTGTCACATTTTAACAATTTTCATACGTTCGCTTTTGAAGCGATAATTTTGCAAAGACGTTGAGAAGGTAGTGAGCGATTAAACAATAAAAGAAAAATGGATTAAACAAATTTCGCGAGTGCCTATTGTTACGGTGGCCATAGGCGATTGATAATTGACGAGGATGAGCCTACCTTGAGAGTCGCGATGGGCCTGAGCGGCCTCCTGAGCTGCTAAAAACACCTCGTCCGTGGCTCCTGGTGCGCCCGCGCCTGAGCCGACCCCGCCACCCGCGTTACTTCGGTCTCCGGTAACGTGCCACGCTGCGAGACCTGATCGTCGTTATTCCGTTGCAAAAACAGCAAAACAGAAAACACAATCGTGTTCGTATGAGTAAACAGGCCAAAAATTATAAACACATCTATATTTTTGTTTTAATTTAGATAAAAAGCGACAAAAACCAAGGCATGAAATAAATCGAGTCGGATTTTTTAAATCGTTATTTATCATTTATTTACGATCAAAGTATTTTTTGTTTTTTATGTTTTTGTATCGAGCCGTTTCCGCACTGAAGAGTCAGTTAAATATTGGACTAGTCAGTAGGATTATTGCTCGAATTTGTTCTACCAACGAGCGAAAGATAGAAAGCAATTGAGGGCCAACTTCTATTAGACGTTGGCGATTGTAATAAATGTCAAAATAATAAATAAACGAACAAAAATAATAATAAATTAAACAAGAATTCATATTTTGGGTATGCAAACGTCGTTGATGCGAACGAAATAGTGTTTCTTCGGTTCTCGCTTCAAGATTGTCGTGTTTAAGAGCAAAAAAACGAGTTTGTTACTTCCAGACAATAATCAAGTGTCGACAGTATTTTTATACGATCTAAGAAAAGTTGCGAGTAACACGAAATCTCTACACACACGCACAGTCGTGGCCTTTTTTAACGCTTTTTCCTTCGTTCGTTTCCTACAAAATTGTTCTCAACTAATTTTCTTCTTAACACAGCCTATTTTATACAGTTTTCCTCGTGGCACTAATTTATCGGGGATTCAAGCAGTGAACAATACTGTATCGATGAGTATCAGTCGGGGACGAGTTTCCTCGTGGCATTTTTCATTACAAAATGAAAAAAAAAAATGTTTCAAAATAACTTAAACGTATCGCCTCGTAGAAATACAGGAAAAAATCATTTTCCAGCTACGACAATTGTCGAGACTTGTTAATATGGAGAAAAAAAAAACAAAAAATAGTTACAAAATATATTTATCGTTGTTTTTTAACGATTTCATTTTCAAAATAACGTTTTAGGACTGCGAATAAACATTTTGGTAATATCGCAGTATTGTGGGTGTTTATTGTGAAATTTTCTTCAACGAGATGATTCAAGATTGTCTGTGAGGCACAAGTGTCGCCGGTTGTCTCCATCGACGTCTGACGACGTTTAATTTTTTCAAATAAAATTGTAGGGTCGATCGATTAATACCGTACATCTCAGATGCGTGGGTGGTACTAACGCCCTGTTGCAAAATCGCTTCCAGTGACATTTTAACCGAGTCTAAGCTATATTTGCGTCCCTGTTTGTTGGCCAATGATTTGAGCAACGCGCCTACATCGACGTCCGGACGTGGACGTCTCGTGTTAGACGTTTTTTTATTATAATCGAGGAAATGAGATGCCCATCGTGCATCACCACCGCCAACGGCGGTACCAGCGGCAACAATCGTATTGCCGGATCTCGTACCGCGATACCGCGAGATCGCCCCCCCACCTGCAACGAGGAAACCCAAGCTCTAGTGTCGGCCAAAAGAATGCGCGACCCGTTTAGAACGAAAAAAACAAGTGCAAGGGGAAGAGAGAGGAAAAAAAAGAGATCCAGCTAAATTCGATAATCAGAAGGTGAAATTTTGATCTCAAAAATCGTCTTCAGGCCTTGTTTTCTTGTTTTTTTTTCTTTGCTTTTAATTGTAACCCTACATTTGGGGGGAGAGCGATCGCAAGTGTGTGTTTTTTGTTATAAATGCTATTGAGTTGCTAATATTTTTCTCGAATTTTTCTTCGTTCTTATTGTTTTATAAAAATTCTCGCAACTGACGAAGTTTGCATGACCCAAAATGAATTTCATCACCGAACAAGCGCGACTCGATTATTTGCAATGAAAAAAAAAAAGAGTATTTTCAAAAATAATGAAAGAGAAGATGATGAGAAGTTTTTCTTACCGGGATGCTGGGAGGGATCGTGGGACGGGCCGGCTCTGTTGTTGTCTTGTTCCATTTCATTGAGGTCGTTCATGTCATCGTCGAACGTCAAGTCTTCGACGCTCTCCTCTTTATCCTCCAGGTACTCGGACTTTGGCTCGATCAAGCTTTCGGTAGGCTCAGGTTTTTCGAGTGGTAACTACATTTTGAAGAAAAAACAAAAATTTGTGCACACGCACGGATTAAAATTATTGTTTATTATCCATTTCTTCTTCCTCAGAAGAGAATAAAAATAGTTTTTTTTTCTTCTTTTTTTTTCTTGATTCATCATAAACGATTAATTTGCTTTGAACGAATAACTCACTTGTAACGTTTCTTCGGCGGGTTTGGTCAGCTGTTGCATAAGCGCCGATCTGCCGAGAGGATCGGTTTGATCGGTGTGAGACTTTTCATCAGCAATTGGAGTAATACCGAATAAAGGTACGCTCGTTTGTTGTGGCATATCACTCGAATTAGACGCATCGTGATTTTCGATTGAATTGTCATCACCGACACTCCTTCTCCTGAACCTTTTTCTTTTTCTCGAAGTCGGACTTTGCGAGCCTTCCCTGTTAAATAAAATCAACGAAAAACGTTTAATTAACGAAATTGAAAGATCGATAATAAAAAAAAATCAGGCTAACTCGAGATATTTGGAATAATAAATTTATATTTAATGAAATTTTGTCTCGAGAATGAAAAAATCGAGTGTAAGCAGCAAATTTTTAGATTTTTTTAAGCAAACGATAAAAGTCAAAACTTTGGATAATTTTTTTTCTTTTTTTGACTGTTTTTTGATATTAATCATTTTTCTAACCTGGAGGAGAGCCCCTTAGGTAGCTGGGGACTTGCAGAGTCTTCTGGTAAGTCACCAACGGAGCTCTGTGCCATACTCTGCCTAGGAACTTTATTGTTCTTTTCTATTGTGAGACCGGAAGACGCGTGTGGAATGTCCAACGACGGTGCCGTAGGTTGTGATACGACTTTTTGTTGTTGCCTCGATGAGTCTGTTTTGCTGCCGTTATTACCGCCCGTTTTACTCTCCGAGAGACCTTTTATTTGCAATGACTCGGCGGCTTTTAGGAGTGCTGCCAATTGGTCTTGGGAGATATTTACTTCTCCCCTGTACATGTAGTCCATCATGGCTTTCAGTTCTTTAAACTTAACGTCCTTTAATATAAAGACAGGGTGCTTGTCATAGTGTTCGCTGAGGAGGCCCTGCAAGTTCAAACAACAAACAAATTGGACAAAAAGTCCGTTAGAAAATGTTTTTCAAGATGTTTCATAAAAATGAGTTACAAATCAGGGAGTTTTGGAATTAAAGAAAAAAATACAACAACAAACCATAATTAGGAGAATTTTTATCGAGTCCGAGAGTAAATTACGAATTTTTCGAAGAAGAGTGAAATATTTCCTCCAAAATTTTACAATTTCAAACTTTACGGAGATAAAATCTATAAATTGTCAAACTTTGTCAATTCCAATGATAAACGAAAATCTTGAATTCTTTGATTAAATGACAGCAGGAAAGACTCGATTGAATAACCGTTGCGAATTGTTCGAAATTGTTGGAAATCCAGAAATGAGAAATGTCCTAGTTACGAACATCTGTGACAGAAGTGTTTTTAACGAAAATTCGTATGTCGACGGACGATTTTCAAAAACAGATGGAAACAGATTCAGAATAGAATGGTTGGTCCTGTCAGTGAAGTAAACTCGAGAGTTTAGCTGCATTACGTAACAGCATTGTTTTTGTTTCTTAGTATCGTTTGTTATTGTTGTGTAAATGTTGACAGTGACAATTAATCGTTTAACGAGTAAAGGGAAAGGAAATTCAAGTTGGTCAAGTGAAAATTGACGGAATTGTTAAGAAATGATGTTTTGTGTCGCATTGAACAATGAAAATTTCAATCGCATTCATGTGTACAGATATATTGGCGAATAGGACGAGCTCGAGTAGTGGAAATGAGAGCAAACCCCCTCCCCCCTTCCTCCTCCTCTCCTTGCCCCATACGCCCTCGTCTTTACAGGCGAAAATCCCAGGGCACTCATGCCCTGGAAATCGGCCATCTTGCTTTCCCTGTATTGATCAGGGGGAACTCTCATTCTGTTCGCCACACTCCCCTCTCTCTCTCGTTCGGCCAACCGAACGACTCTCTCGTCGACTGCCATCTTGTTTCAGCGTCAAGCATTTCTCTCTCACTCTCTTTTTGTCTCTCCCAAGCTATTGCTGCCTCTTTTGCTCTCTATTCAGTATTGATCTAACTCTTACTCAAACGACAAGACGAACGCCTGTACCAAAAAGGAAAGGCGAACTTTGTACAAAGAGGAAAGAGAAATCTCACACTTTTAACCTTCCCTCGCTACAATATTTCGTCATCTTAACTTTTTAGTCAATCAAATTATACAAAATGATAGTTGTGTAGAAAAAGTTGTATCATTCTTTTGTTTTTTTGAAGAATGAACAAAAACAAAGTATAAACAAAATATGAAATTGTGTATTCTTTTGATATTCTATTTTGAGTAATTGCTTTTTTAAATAATGAACAAAAAAAAAGTATAAACAAAATATGAAAATGTGTATTTTTCATTTTGAGTTATTACCAGCCACATCAATAATCGAACGAATGTTATTAATTGTAAAAATGCGATAAAAATATGCAGTGAGTCGTAATTTACTCTCGATCAAGGGACATTTGGTCACAGTTTTTTAAATTTTGGGATAAAATGATGAAAAAAAGAAAAAGGATTTGAGATGATGTGAATCCTCGGTTTGGCAATTAATTTGTTCGAGTATAAGGTAAGAACGAAAAATGGAAAAATGGATGGGGGCGGGGGAAGGCGGAAGAAGGGTGAGTGAAAAAAAGTGCTTACCTCAAAGTACGGACTGCACGCGGAGAGGACGACTTTGTGGGCCTTTAGGTACTTCCCCTCCGCTGCCAGGGTGCAGTCGACCAACGTGCCGCTCTCTAGGAGTGTGTCGAAGTTTTGTATGAGCGTGCTCTGATGATTGTTCCACCTTAGGCAGAACTGCTGGTCGTCCTCCATCTTTTATTCGTTCCCTCGTTTCTGTTGTTTGTTCGTAAGAGAAAATAAGGAAACAAAAAAAAAACGATCCACGTCAATGATGAACGATGAGAACGAGGAAGAAAGAGAGAAGAAGAAAACAAACGAAATCGTTTTGGATGAGGAGTCGTTTGAGACACGCGTTAATTAGATATTATCTTCGTCTGCTTCGTCGTTTGATTAATTTGTACATCTGGGCGATGGTGTGTGGGCGTGTTAGACGAATTTTTCAATCGATCGTACGTAACGAAACGTTGTATTGTCAATGAAAACGCGATTTTTCGTTTTCGTATATCGTTCTTTTCGATTAATTCGTTAATTAATCGATATAATTATTTATAAAGCGTTCAATTTGTAACGAAGGAAAACACGATTGCTTCGTAGTTATTGTGATCTGTTGAACGTTTTTTTTTTTTTAATTTTCGTTTTTTGTTTTGTTTTGGATTGTTTATTACGTGAAAAAGCTTGTCGAGAACGGGGCGAAGCTTCCAAAATGGCTGTATGATGCAAACCGCGTCGGAGGTCGTCTGGCCTTTTTCCTTTGTGCGTGTCCTAACGGTACAAAATCTCGAGGCCTCTCTGGCGTCTCTTGGTAATAACGCGGTGGGGATGATGCGGGAGGACGCGCAAGCACCGCGCATGCGCACACCCAAACGAAATGGTTACTCGGTGAGGACCTCCCGAGAGAGGTGAAGAGAGAAAGAGAGATAGATAGAAAGTACATAGAGAAGAGGTTTCTGCGCAAGTTCGTTGCGCACTCAACGAGAAGAAACTCGGTGGAACGTTGCAGGGGCGGCTACCAAATTCGCACAGACCCGTTTTCATTTATTTTTTACTATTCAACAATACAAATCATAAAACTTATTTCGTCATTTTTATTTATCCGTTAGATATTTATACACCGAATGCAAATACAAATTTATGAATAATATCACGAGATAAAAACATGATTTACATTGTTTTTTTTCTTATTTTATTTTTTTAATTCAATTTCGATATATTCTAATTCAATGTTTTGTTGAAGTATTTTGAAAAATTTCATTCGATTTACATCGCGTTGAAAACTTTGTTGAATTATAAAAATTTCAATTCATTTTGTTGTCGGTATACGATCATCGAGCTTGCACGAGTTTGAGGAAGAAAATTTGCATTTTATTGCATATTCATTGTATACGATAAAAATCAATATATTATCGTCAAGTTGTAGCTGATAATTAATAAGGCTTGAATGTCAATTAGAAAATTCTATACGAACATGGGACAAAGAGAGAAAGAGAGAGAGAGAGAGAGAGAGAGAGAGGGATGAAAAATGGTATTTTGCAATATAGAACGAAGTATGATATATAGGAAATGATCGATTGAACGATGAGAACACGCGCAAACGCGCAAAGATTGATCACGTTTGCGTCAAGGGTAGTGGTAGGTGGTTTAAGAGACCGGTGCTAGAAAAATCGAGAGGAAGGGGAAAATTTAAGTTCGATAAATGATAAAATTTCGAAAAAATAATGAGTTTGAAAGAATTGCATAAGCAAATGATAGTATTACATGGTCAGAAGCAAATTACGTCAAGTACGATCGTGTTTCGAACGCCCGGAATTTCAAGTGTTAAATTGGATCCGAAAGAGAAAAAGAACGATCATTTTCTTTAGGTTTTATTCGCCCTCCTGCCGTCTAGTCTAACCGCTCTCTTTTGTCCATTGGGTTTTAGTCTCGGTAGCTCGTTGCCCCACCCGAGAGAGACGAGAACTCGACAGATGCCTGTTGTTTGTTTCTCTCTCTTTCCCCCTTTTACCCTCTACCGACCGTCGCGCGAGCTGCTCTTAACCGGTCGCAACATGAACGACTGGAAACCGCGACATCGGGGGCACTCAACATGGCGGATCAGCGAGTCCCGCCCGGACAAGATGGCGAAAAATTGCGACGAAAATTTCTAATCGCGAATGAGGCAACGCGAGAGACAATAAATCGATGAAAGTCGGCATCGAAAACGATTGAAAGACCGAAAGAGTAGATGAAAACGTACACGAAATAAATAAACTTTTTGTTCCCATGAAAATGTCGTCCGGACTAATAACGAAGAATCTCAAACGTCCACTTTCACCGGGAAAATCCACATTATCTTTCAATTATTCATTCCAATCACATATTTATTCGATTAAACGAATCGAGTTACAAATACGAATTGAAACGGAAGAAAAAACGATGAAACACGGCGGAATTGATTAAGGGCAACGTGTATGCAAAAATTTGTTTGCAAAATTTTTGAAATTATTATCGTGACACTCACCTAATACGGTGCAGTACAAAAAGACGAATGTTAATATCACAGCTTGGAGGAATCGGCGCAAAACTTGACGCAAAATTTGTTGTAACGACAAATTATTTGGTAAAAAAAAAAAAAAAAAACACTAAATAACCGTTGGCGTCTCGTTCCGAGGGGGAAAAAACGTCTCAGTTGCCACACGGCGTGTGCGCCTCAAGCGCTGCCCACTTCGACAATGGCGCGGTGCCGCGCTGCTGCGTTGCGCGTGAGCGAGCAACGCCCGAAGCTTGCCGTTAGAGAGCGCGCGAGCAGCGTCGAATCTCCCCGGAAAAGAGGCCAACGTAAGGGGGGAAAAAAAAACTGTTGAAAAAACCCACTGAGCGCTAACAGGAACTGTGAACCAGCATAAGCTTTGTATACCCGAATAATAACTTCAATTTTTCTATTCTCCGCGCGATCCCTTTTCAGCGCTAAGACGACATTTTTTTGTAATATAAAAAACATCGAGAAAGGACAAAAAAACGACGCTACGGGGCGCCGGGTGGTGGGGGCTGAAAATATCTATATCAAGTCACTGTAGATGCATTCATTACAATGTTCATAACAAGGAGAATTTGCAAATTTTTCAAAAAAAAAAACATCAAGTTTTTTTGACTCCATTAGACAAAAAATGAAACTACCGAGAAAAATTGAAACGCCATTGGAATGACCCTTGTGAAAATAATAGAAATCAGACACTCGAAGCGCGAAAATGACATAACATAAAAATAATAATTGGCCTCATTGAAGAAATTATTGTTTCCTGCAACCTGTCGAAAACGAAACTAAGCTTAAAAAAATCAAAGCTCTGAGCGACGCACGTGCGTACGTGAAACAAAAAAATATATACATGTATATGAATGTTTTGACATAATTTTCGAATAGATTTTTTTTCTGAAGAGAAAGTGTGAATAAGAATTTGTTGTTACGTGCTTTATCTCACAAGCCGGAGGACACGTAGAGAATGGCCGTCGTTCCGAGCACGTTGAGAAACAAAATGGCGGCGACATGTCGAAAAAGCTCGAACCCAACAAATGAAGAGAAGCTAACGCGACCGAGTGCTTCCGGGTGACGATATCAAGTCGGAAAAAGTTTCAAACAAATTGTTTTGTTTGCGTTTACTTTTAAAAAAAATGCACTATTGCGGAAAAGCCTCACTGTATCACGATAATGGCGGCGAGGGGGGAGGGACGCGGCGCTTTGCGGACCTCATTACGACCTCAATTTTCAACACAAACTTTATAGACACTTCCTACACACCATAGCCCGATTTTCGTAATATTTTCAATGTTAAAAAAAAATTGTAAATTCTACATAAATAATTGTTGCGTACAACTGTTAATTTCGGTACTCACCTACCTTGGCACAGTCTAAATATCACAAGAGGAAAATTCTTAAAGGAAAAACTACGCGTCCGGCTGGTCCGGTCCTCGGCGTGCACTATCCGAGCGTCGTGGGTTCTTTTTACACAATGGCCGTAATGCTACGCGTTAACGATCGTCGAGCCTGTGGCTAGGCTTGCACCGGGATGAACGGAAACCGTGTCGCTTGTGTGGGGAGACGCGGCGCAGTAGACGTTAAAAAAGTCAGTGCGCACCCCGACACGATGGAGTGGGGATAAAGGCTGAGGCAGCTCGTTCCAGGGACGTCTGTAGTCGACGGGTAGCCCCGTTCGATTATCTTTTTTTATTGTCCCACGAGAATGATATAAAGCGTGTTAATCGAAATTCTTTGATTTCATAGCGTGAAAAAAAATATACGAAGCCCCTGAACTACGACTTTGAAAAAAACAACAACAATTTGAAAAAAATGATTTTATTCCATCGTCGTTGATAAACATTTCTCATGAAATACAGCCCTGAGATGTGATCGCATCGCTCTCATCGCAGGAAGCCTGTACCTCCGAATTTTGCTCGAGAGATGGAGACGCCTATACGTTAGAGAATTGGATGAAATGGCGGGGGAAAATGGCCGGTTTCCGTTGCCTTGGTCGTTCACCGCGTAGCGCAGCCGACGAAAGAGGCGAAAGGGAAGCATTCGAGAGAAGTGGAAAGTCGTCAGGGAGGGACGAAGTGTGAGAGAGAGATAAAGAAAGAGAGAGAGCTCCAAGGAAGAATCGTAGTCCACAACAAAATCGCTTAATCGCTTTGCGCCACCGTCCGCAAACGCTACGGTGCCCCCCTCCCTCCTCCTTTCGAAACACACATACGGGCAAACGCCGCTGCCATCATCGCCGCCGCCGCTGCCGCCGTCGCCGCTGCCGCTGCCGCGCCAACAGAGAAATCCTCGCGCTCATGAGCCGCAAAGTCTCGAAGCTCTCTCGCGTTGATGGGACGACGACACAGAGCGTAGTCAGCGCCTCCTCTACTGTTGTTAGCCGCCATCACGGGGTTGAGCCCCACACGCGCGGTGTGCTCGTGTGTCACTTGTGTCAAAATACAAATATCATCAAACCAAATACGATATAAAACCTTGTTTATAACCCTCGGATCACAAACAAATCACAATTTTCTCGTACGTCACGAGCGACATTTATCTACGACCATTGTAAGAATTTCGTGTTACCTTTCGCGTATCTTACCCAAACTGACAGTGCAGTGTTTGGCGCGAAAAAAATAAAACAATACGAAACTTCGTTGAATCGTGTGTTGTGAAAAATAAAATTAGTGAACGAGAACCTCGTTCTCGAAAATTCCGCCAAACACATAAACAGACAATCGTGCAAACGTGTATGGAATCTTTTTTTTTTTCCCTCGGAATTTCAGTGTTGGGATTTGGTGTGTAGAAAAAACATCGTGAGACTAAGGAATCAGTCGTGAATAATTTTTATTTTCGAAACAAGACAATAAATTGTGCAAAGTCGTGGACGTCACTGACGTCCTGGAATCTCAAATATCAAGTCACTCGCGGGTCAGGTCATGGTAAGGTAAGAAAAATTTATATTTTCACCTTCAATTCCTAATAAAAATGATTAATTAGTGCAAATTCGTTAATTTGGTTTATTTGACACGAGTAAAAACATGTCTCGCGAGATCGCAGTCGTAAGAGAGGCCGAAAGACACGGAGTGCGAGGGCCTGCTTAGAGAGTTTGACAGGCAACGTGCTGAATGTTGTGTTTTGGTTCGATGAGAGAAACGCGAGGTGGCTGAACGCGGGAATATCGATGAGGTGATTCGTGTATCAGTGTCAAAAATACGATTCGTTCGCGAATAGCGTAGAAAGTTTTCCCGTCGTCGACGACATTAATAGAAAATATCGTAGGGAAAAATATTAATCAATCATAAAATCTCAGATAATTCATTCGAAAACGGCTTTGGCTCTGTTTTTTTCCCGAAATTTCGCTCCTCAAAATATCGCAGTTGATTGTTTTTTTTTTTCTTTTTTTACATAAATAACATTTATTCGGAAGGCAGTAAAGACGATCCTGGATCGAGGTCGGTCGTGTGCCCGTGTGTGTTCGTATGTGTTTGTGAATGCTTTCTCGATTCCCGCGTTTACGTTTCAAACGCACTGCTTTGTAGTCACGAAGCTTCATACACGCGTATGCAAGCCTCGATGTATTTGTAAATGTATATACGTCACGTTAAAAGAGAGAGAGAGAGAGAGAGCGATAGAAAGAGACGTGAGACGTACCGCGAGAATTACGGTAGGTCACGTGCATGATTTCATCCAATACTTAATCGTGAATGAGCCACACGCCGCGACCGCCTTCGCGATGAGGTCCATGGCCGCATCGTGAATCTCATCATACCATAAACATACACACACACTCAAATATATATAAATATATATATGTGATAAATATTTTCTCATTTTTACCATCAAAAAATTCGTCTCTGAACGCAAATGAAATGATTGAGAATTTCTCAGCATTTCTAAGAGTTTTTATTATTCGTTATTGAACACTAAACCGGAAGTGCGAAAAAATGTCGTTGAAGCTGTCACATACTTTTTACATCGTTTTCTACTCATTCTCCTGAACGTTTTTATAAATCTGACGAATTCTCATTCAAGAAGAACTGTTTTTTTTGATAGTTATTATTTTATGTAATTCCGGAACAGAAACACTCACGAAATGTTCTTAATATTTTTAAAAACCACTCCAAAGTTCTTCTTAGCATAAAATGTTCCTCGTTTGTGATAATAAAGTTCGATCGCACACCATTCTCTCCGTCTTTTCATAGCGAAGAGAATGGTCTACGATAAAGAAGCATTTGATCGATATTTAAGGAGGAAAACTCTAAGAAACGAGAAAAAGTGAAAAATGCAAAAAATAAGTTTTTTGTCAAAATTAAATTGCGTCGTTTTCGATCCCGTTGTTTCAGAATGCAACAAAAAATATTTTTTTTTATTCACCATTTTTAAAATCTTCTCAATTTTTCCCGCAACTCGAGTTTTTTCTTGAAAAAAACAAAATCTTTCAATTATTGGCTTTTCATAGAGAAAAAGGAATTTCGTTGTATTTTTTTTTCTTTCTTTCATATTTCGAATATTTTTCAAAAGTAGGATTTCAAATATGTGCAAAAACAACAATGAGAAGAAAAAAAACATTGACACAAGTGAACAATTATTTGATCAAATTATTTATTGTTTTTCGTATATCATATTTTTTGATCTATTTATTAAATTTTTTTTTTTTTAAACAAACACGTTTTTTTTTGTATATTGATAAATTTGTAAATATATGTAGAACACTAGTCCACTTAATACATATGCACATATATATATAGTGATACTCGAAGTCGAGGGAGTTGTAGTACCGTTAAAGCGGAACCGGAGAGAACGAGTTTAACAAGGCCCCTGAGTGCTCGCGCGAGTCTCACACACACGCACACACTTTCTGAAAGAAAGAGAGAGAAAAAGAAGCACACGTACTCGAAAGCTAATGGAAAGTTTAACGGTGAAAATGTGTGCAGCAAGTGTATTAATCCAAATACGTAAATATTGATGACGAAAATTTGTTTGATATCGATAATAATGAAAAAAATATATGAAATGAAAAGAAGTTCTAAATATTTGTCTATTTTATTAAATAACGTGAAAGGAAAATCGAAAAATCTAATAAGATGAAGAGAAAGATAAATTTTCTTGGTTATCCGTTGGCTATTAACGAATGGACCGATCGCTTTTACATCATGCGACCTTGACCCCGACCTTCGAAAAGTCGTATTTATTTTTAGAATTTTCTCGATCTCAGTGCTTCGCGGTAAGATTGTAGCTAAATGTTGTTTGTTATGAGTGACTGTTGGTAGCGGCTATTTCGGTAATTACGAAAAAAAAACCTATGGAAATAAATGAAAAAAAAAAAAAAACTTTCAGGCTCATTGCAATGGTCCTGTGACATTTGCAAACGAAAATTCGTCCCAAAACTCTTAGAAACAGTTAGATCGCAAAATTCTGAAGAACAAAGTCCTTTGACATTTTTCTCTGTGATCCATCGATCATGAGATAATTAATGAATTAAAAGCGCCCAATCCGCTGTGCGAATACAAAGATATGGGAGTGGCGAACGAAGAGCGAGCCAATGTGGCTTCGCTACAGGGGTCGGGCCCCCTTCCCCCCACTCCATGACCACACTTCGCGTCGCAGCGGATTGGCTGTCGCTAATAAATGAATATCTTACGAACAATGGATCGGAGATTAAAATGGCAAAGGAATTTTCTCTTTGGAATAGCGCGATCTATTTAGCCTGAGAATAAAAAGCGCGTGAGACATTCTGTATAAAGATGTTGAATGTTTTTGCACGATGTGTACGAAGGTGCACATATAGAAAAGATGAAAACGCCACAGGATGAAAATGTATGGTCCGTTCGCGGTGATAAAGAGAAATGCTGCCTAGAAAGCAGGTCTTCTGGCTCGAATCTAGGCCAGAGAGCCCGATGCCCCGCGATGATGTTGCTGCCTTGCCGTTCGCTACTTTTTCGCTTATACACAGCAACACACACGTGTGTTAACATATATATGTATTTATATGCCTATGTATACACATTCTCCACAATTTTACTGTTCCTTCTCTTCTGACTCGTGTCGGCCTTGCTTTTGCGCCGTTTGCCCCGGTGCGGGCCTCTCTCGTATATCCCTCCCCTTCCTCCCTCCCTCCCTTCTGCTGCTCCCCTTCACCGCCCTTCATCCTCGACATCTCGCGTTTTCTCGCCGTGTTGCAACGCGAGAGAAACGAACACATTCTTCCATCTCCTCTCTTTTCTCTCCTTTTATACTTCTCGATCTCTCTTTCTCTCTCGTCTCGTCTCGTTTCTCATTAAACCTCCATAAGCAAAATTCAATGCGTTTCTTTTTCTATTTACTCGAATTTATTAAATAAACTGCCTCCCCATTCTCTTTGGCTGATTTTAGCCATCGATCAAACCTTCGTTTCGCACTTTTCTCGTCAACTTCCATGTGTCACGTGATTTCATTTTTTTTTTCTTTTTTTAGTTAGTTTTCCATCAATTAATTGCATTGGCAATGTATTGAATAATTTTTTTGAACGATTTTTCGCGAGTTGTATTGTTCTTCGATGTATGAATTTAGAAGAAATTTTATCCGAAGTATCAGTCGCCGGGCGTTCTCTCGAAACACACACTGTGTCCTGAACTTGACAGGATAGAGCGATCGAGAACGACCTAGAAAGGCTTCGAGCAAAAACACGAAAGACGGTGTGTAAGATCGACAAAACGAGAGAGCTCGAGAGACAGAGAGAAAGGAATACGAACAACATTTTCCCGTTCACCCACGTTTCTATACATACGGCAAAATAATCATAATGATTATTCGTTTGTATAACGAAGGAACTAACCGGAGGTGCATTCGTACTAAAAACACGTAGAAAAAAAAAAGAATAGCTGAAGGTGTGGAAGGATGAATGGAAACAGGAGGCCAAAAAACAACAAAAGATGAATTGATATTTTTTTCTCTTGTATTTTTTTAAATGACAGTTATTCAAATAATAGAAAAGTATTAATTAAACTCAACGTAATAAATTCGGTGACGATAATGATTTGTAAATAAACAGTTCTGAGGTACACGTTCGTCTCATTTCTGTCGATGAGTCTCTATCCTTCTTTCGTCTTATTAATGATTTCGAATGAAAATTTTGTTGACTTTATCTTGAAGAAATATGAAACTTTGTCGCGTAGAAAATTACAAGCGTTTGGTTACAAAAGGAAAAAGAGCAAGAGAGACGAAGCAAGAGGAAGAGAGAGAGAGAGAGAGAGAGAGAGAAAAGATCTCTTGGTTTCCCTCGTGGCTGATACTACTAGAGTATACGATCCGCAGGCGTTCGCCTTTCCAATCCAATCGAATGGGTTCTCCTGCTGCTGTTGCTGCTTGCCCCTCTTCTCGCCCGATTCTTTGTCATTTTCTCTTTGTCCTCATTTCGGTTCTCTTCTCTTTCCCTCGTACATACAGTAACGCTGTTCGTTCCATCGTTCGTGCGCTCGCTTCGTAAGCCTATATAGGCATATTCTTTTTTCCGCCTCGATTTCCCTTCTGCGTAAGTATGTGTATGTGTGTATACGCGAAAGAAATAAAGAACCGAAAGAGAGAGGAGGAAAGAAAGAAAGAAATGAGCACCGGAGCATGGAAGAGATGCCCAAGCTCTTTTCTTTCGCCCTCTCGGATGCTCTATACTTGTGCTTTACTGCAGTATCTACTCTCGTTGTATATCGTACGACGTGTGTTGTGTGTATACAAACGCGTGCTTACTACGTACACACACGTTTCATTTCTCTTCGTTCGTTCTTACCATATTCTTTTTTTCCTTTTATTGTTATTCTTCACCTCTCTCGTCCGATCTTCGTTCCGTACGTGTCTCTTTCTCTTCTCGTCGTTCTTCTCTCGTCCTCGTTCTTTGCCAGCTTTTTATTTCTCTCTCTCTCTCTCTTTCTATTATCTTTCTCCATCCTTCGGATGTCTGGGCTTTGTGAATTTCTATATACTTTGTTCTTTCCTTCTCTCTCTCTCTATCTTTCTTCTTCGTCCATCTTCCTCGTTCATTTCTTCTTCACAATAATACTCACACTCCAGCATACTGTGTATTCACATATTTTTGTCGTTTCTCTTCTCTTTTTCGCTTTATACACTCTCGCTCGTTTCTCCCCACCTTCGGTGTGCTTCATTCTCGTGTATAAGCCCGTCACCTTCTTTGGTACTTTGCCCCCTCTAGCAGCAGTAGAGGAGAAACTCTCCCTCTCTCTCTTTATTTCTCTTTCTCTTTCTCCCTACCATTTCCTACCGCTCCTCGTTGCTGAGGTCGAGATAGAGAAAGAAATATTATATATGTACATATATATATATAGTAGTTCTTTAGTTTCCTTCGTATATATACATATATATGTATATAAATATAAAAGAAAACTAAAGAACTATGTACATATGATGTATGTACTATATACGGTAGCTATGTACACTGTATGTACACCGTGAAGCTCTCAACGCTTTGCCCATTTCTTTTGCACTCTTCTCCTCCCACCTCTTCCTCCATCCGTACTTTTATCTCCTCCTTCTCTATCTATATAGTAATCTTCCTGTTTCTCATCCTCGTTTTCTATCGTCTCTTGCTCCCTATTCGCTCTCTGAGTTTGCCCAGGCACATCCTTCTCCCTTCTCGCTCTCTCTCTCTCTTTATATTTTTCTTATTCTTCTTTTCTCTTCGTTTCTCTTTCCACCAGAACACTATACTACGCTTCTATATATAACTCGTTTTATCATGGAAGGGCGTAACTTTGAAAAAATATACTTCGTCAACCTACAACTTTACGCCTTCTTCATTTTTAATCGGACGTACGTACCACCAGGTATAACACATTTCTACTGCGCAATTCTTCTTCTTCTCCTTCTCCTTCTTCTTCGGATTCTCCACGTCTATCTATCTCTCTCTTTCTTCTTTGCAGAAGAGTTTCTCATGCTCCCTTCCTCTTTCTTTTCCTCTCTGCCTCTCTCTCTCCCTCTCTCTTTACCCGTCTGCCTTGTTCTCGTTTTTTTGCCCTCTATACCTTTCACCCGACTCTTCTCGTTTTCCCATTCGTCTTTACCATCTCCTTGTACCTTTCATATCCTATACTGCGGGAAGCAGTGAGGAGAGAAAGAGAGATGTACGACTCTCTCTTCCGTTCTCGTATCTCTCGCGAGCTGGAAACTCGATGAAAAATTCTCACTATTTTTCTTTCGGCGTTTTCTACGTTGAGAATAAATATTCTCAAGATTTTGCAGACGATATACTTCCCTCGTACCAGAATATTTTATTCTTTTTTCTTTACTTTTTATCTATTTTCGTAAAACAACGAATAATTCTCAAGTTTATCGTTCATCGTCTAATCACCAGTTGTGTTGACAAAACATTGAGAATCTGCGGTAAACGGTGGTGCAGCTTAAATCACAATAAAAACCAACGTCAATCTCGAAAATTATATTTTCTTGTAGCCTTTCATTATTATTATTATTTTTTCACTTGTGCGAACAATCGAAATTCTATTTTCTCAAAACGAATCGTCACTTACGCTAATTTTTTCGTAAAATCTCGTAATATATCATCGTGCGTAGTAGAAAAAACAAAAACGAAAAAAAAAATAGTCCACGCTACTGTACTCGGGGCACCGGGAGCTTCGCATTAATAGAGCTTAGCGATTGTTCGTCTCCAACTATTCTCCCTCTCGCTCTTTCTCTTTTTATTCTCTCTTCTCTTTGTGAGTCATCGCCTTTCCGTTTCCTCTATATTCTTCTCCCCCTTCCCGCGCACTCGTTTTTTTCCACTTTCCCCACTCGATCTCTCCCCTTCGTTCATTACCGTTCATTCGTGGCGCGTCCCTTTTTCTCTATCTCCAAACGCATTTACCCTTCTCTCTCTCTCTCTCTTTCTTTCTCATTCCCTCTCTCCCTTCAACTCTTCTCATCCCCCCTCCCCCTCCCCCGTCCGCTCGCCCCATCTACTAACCGACACTCCTTCACTATCCGCACTCTCGTGTTCCTTTCTCTTCTGTTCTATTCTCCCTCGACGTTTTCTACCCTCGCTCCTTCACTCCTCTATACATGTACTTTTCTATACATATATATATATATATATATGGGCAAAATTATATGGACGTATATATGGATAGAAAGGAAAAGAGAGGTAAGGGGAGGCGAAGAAGAGAAAATATATATTCTTTCTTTGTCTCTCTCTTACTCTCCTCATCTCTACCGAACTCTCGCACTCTCCCCTTATCTCTCGAGTTTCTCATTGTCCGTAACGGCCATCTGTCCCCGGCTTTTTCATCCTACGCTTTCATCCCTTCGCCTCGCTCACCGACACAAAGAGAACTCTGTCTATCTTCATCCTGCTGTCTCTTATCCTCCTCCGCCTCCTTCTTCTCCTCCTCCTGCGTCTCCTGCGTCTCCTCTTGCTCTTTGCCGCTTCTTTCGCCATCTACCGACCCAAACCCCCTTTTTTCCACCCACTTCCACCCTTTCTTTCTCAATCCCCTGTTCTCTCCTCCTCTTCCCCTCTGCCGTCTTTCCCTCTTCTTTTTATCTCACTTTTTTCCTTTTATTCCTCGTCTCTGACACTCCCATACCGATTTTTCTGCTCGGGCTTTCTTCTCATTCAAACCCCACCCTCCTGCCACTTTGTCCGGTCTCTTCGTCGTCTTCTTCTCTTCTCCTCTTTCTTCTTCTTCTTTCTCTCCTTTTTCTTCTTCTTTGCACCACCTCGTCTCTTCGCTCAAAGGATATTCTTTTTTCTCTCATTTTCCATAGCAACCAGAACCATTCTCGCCTCACGTAACCATTTTTTTTTTTTTTTTTTTTACCAACTATTCTCTCTTAGCTACGTCCTTTGTTTTTGTTCGTGAAAACGTCGACGGAGAAAAACTTGTTCGGGCTATGATATCGATCTTATTCAGTCTCGCTCTGTTTCCTATCCCTTTTTCTTTTCTTTCTTCTTTTCGTCCATCTTTAATGTGTATTTGTTTCGCCAATCGATTCTTTTTTTTTCTCCATAAGTCGATGACCTTATCAATCATCACAATTTTTAGTTCGATCTATTTTTTTGTTTCAACTTTGCGTTAAAATTGAGTCAAAACAGAATAAACATTCGAAGGAATGATTATTTTTGAGAGAGAAAAATATCATTATTTATAATTGAGCTTCGTTGAACATACGTGTACGAATGCTTTAGGACAGAGTTAGTTGAGTCGAAAACAAAGAAATAGAAAAGAAAACATTCATCAACAGAGCCCGAGTCGAGAGAAAGAAAACATGAAAAAAAAAAAAAAAAAAACGCGTCAGGGAAGAGTGTATTATGATCGCAAGCTTTTCTCCACCTCTATTTCGTTCTCTTTGGCGATACGTCCACGCGCGACCTTGAACGTCACCTCTCCAGCTCGCACTCTACACATTATATTTCCAAGCCTATGTCTCCCTCTCTCTCACTCCCTTCATTCTTTGTTCGTGTACCACGTGTCTGTGTTCAACGAGTTCGAGTTATCCCACTTTTCCGTGTGTGCCACTCCACATTATATATATATTTATACGCCTTTTTTATGTGTACGTGTCCTATACGTGTATACGAACCTTTTGTGAATTCGTGTGCGCTTACTAGAACGAAGGGGTGGCTCTCGAACCCTTCGAGCTCTCTTCCGTGTAACAGGCACGCGAGGAACTTCGCCCCCACTGTTATTCACTATCTACGCACCCACAAATATCTATATATCTGCGAATAAAATGGAAGTAAGGATCACAGAGTAGAAAAAAGAAACGAGTCTATGTATTTGCGCGTATTTATATTCGAAATAATCAACGTCTAATAATTTTATCATTTCTTACTTTTTTATTCGTTAATAAGTTATTATTTTTTTAAATAAAATCTTATATCGTCCTCAAATAAAACTGGACAATAGTGTCATAAACTATTGAGAATAAAATTGAAAAAAATGCATGCTTTTTCTTCACTACATTTTGTCATTTTTGGACACAGCGCTCGTTTTTGTTAAGGCGGTTATTTTTCGTAATAAAAATACTATATTGAAATAACAGACTTAGAGCTTTTTTGATGGCGAGGTTGTCAAAAAAGAAATCGATTTCGTTGTGACGATTTTTTGGTCTGTCGTTTATTTTTGTTTTCAATTTTTATTAAAAATGCAACATAAATTTCACTTTTTTACTGTTTAACTAAGTTTTTTACACTACAGTGTATGATTTTTATTCAAATTTGCACAACGAAGAACAATGTTTTTGCCTTTTTTGACAGACTGAGCAAGAATCGATAAAATTCACTTCTCCGTTCTGTTTCCTTTCATTTACGCACCGAATTGGCAATCACTGAATAATTTAAGTTTCATAAACGATTCATCGGAGAGGAGGGAATCATCGAAGACTTTGTCTAATAAAAATAAAGCGATTTATCGAGCCTGATAATTGTTGAGCTCGAATTTTCGGATATTCGAAAAATTGCAAAGAGAAAAATCACTTTTTTGCTCGACACAAGAATGCTGGTCGAAGAATGAGTGTCCAGAAGGAAAAAAAACGTCAAGTATAATGCGAGAAGGGGAGAATGAAAAAATGACGGTTGGATAAGGAAGTGTCGGAGGAGGAGCGAATCGAATGGACGATAAATCGAAGCGATTTTCCTTCGTCGTTTCTTATCGAACGAGAGGTTGTTCTCTCGCGAGAGTGTTTTTCGTCCATGTTGTTCTATATCGGTTTTTTCCCCTCGTGGCTTTTCCACCGCGTGAAAGAACGAAACGAGAACGAAAATTGACGTTTCCGCGCGTTCTTCGTCTTGTGCATCGTCCCCCAGCAGCCTCCAGAGCAAATCGAGACTCTCTCGTTGTAGCTGTTTCTCCCTTCTTCATATACTCACGAACCGCGTTTTTCTCGCAACTTCGTTCTATGCCAAGGGAAAGGAAAGAAAAACAGACTGGCGCAGAGAAAATAAAAAATAACACCTCGAGAGATATAGAGAAAGAGAGAAAGAGAGAGAAAGCGTAAAAGGAACAGCAAAAAAGCCAGAACGATGTCCAATCGTTGCAAGAGCGAGACGAAGGCGGACAACCAAAAGGGCATGTGACTCGAGCACCGTTACATTATTACGGTAAAAACCTGACGGAAATTAGACCAAGTTTATCTATACTTTTTACACTACTTTCATTCTTGAACCAATTAATAATAACTGTGAACATGTCAAACAAACGAAACATCGTTTAACTCGTATTTACATTTCATATTCTTCGGAAATCATTCGAGCTTCTTGCTTCATCATTTTTGACCTTGAAATCAATTAAGGGTTTACATACGCCTGGAGAGACGAAAAAAAAACTGAAAGTGTCATAAATATTTTCATTTGACAGTGTCGTATCTTTTGGAAATCATTTCGGATGAAAATTTGTCTATATTTGATGTACGCTGAAGGTCGATCGGAAGGTCACATCGTAGACAAATGTGCCCAGAATTATTATTTCACTGATATAACGGTATTCGGTGTAGCTTCAGTGAAAGAAATAGTTTTTTTTTTTTTTATTCTATAAATCGTAACGTCAAATGTTTTGGGGTTCAAATTGTTATAAATTCAACTGTGAAATAGATAAATTGTAAACCAAGCGATCGTTGGTCCGATCGCGCGAAGAGAAGAGCAGGTGAGACGCTCCTGGTTAAGATGGAATATATACACAAAAGAGAAGTAAAGAAATGAAAGAGGACGCACGAAGAACGAGTCAAGAGCGAACCGAGAAAGAGAACCTTCAAGGAATGAAATGGTAAATAGATGACGAGATAAACCGTCAAAAGAGAAAGAAAGAGAGAGACAGAGCGAGAGAGAGAGAGAGAGAAACTGAAGAAATGAAGGACGAAGAGAGGGCATGGACGAGGACGATCCGCGAGAAACTGAAAGAAACGAATCAACGCGCGAAGGGCATTTGGAATGCAGTACTGTTATGCCTTACGGTAAAGCCATCATGCTTTTTTCTCCCTCTCTCTCTCTCTCGTTCTTTCGTTCAGATCTTTTACGTACATATAAATGTGTATGTGTGTGTGTGTGATCGCGCACGCTCAACGGAAATTAGGACTTCTCTGCCACGGTGCCGTGGACTCTCTTGATTCATCGCTTTCTCGTCCAAGAACGTGTATACGAGAAAATGAACGAGAAACTTCCTTCTTGCTCTCGCATTTCGAGTGCGACTCTCTCGATGATCTAACTTGGTCAATGCAACTCCCTAAATGAATGTTTTCTTTTTTTTTTTTACTTTTTTTTCAATAAAAATCAATATTATCGAAGCCGGGAGGGTAATATGGACCGGCCAGTCCTTTTGGTCGACGGTAATGTAATTAACGATTTTTTTTTTAATGGACAAGTCAATGACCTTAGCAATTGAGGACAGAATTCCATTTCCGTGCACTTTATCTCGTGGGGATCATTGGCGTATAGTTTCCGCTCTTATTTCTCTCTGGATTTTCGTGATTTCCTCTTAATTATTATTTTTGTTTTGTTTCATTTGTTGTGAAGAAAATGTAACGAGAGAATTTGTGGTTGGAACTCAACGATCTCTCAGACGCGAAAGTACGTTTCGCTTTGGAAATATAGTGAAGGTAGGGGAAAAGAAAAAGAAAAAGATGACTGAGCGAAATATACAGAAAAAGAGAGAGAAAAGAATGAAACGTCAAGAGAAAAATAAAGGCGAACGGTTAACCCAGCACTTGGTGTCTATCTCTAGTCATCTCTTGATCATAGAATCGTTGTCACGCTGCGATGTGTAGAAAGTACATCGTCTGTACTGCTGGTAAGAAATGGCGTTGCGGGGATCCGCGTTTAACGCACCATGAGAAATAGTTCCGAGTATCTTTTTTTTTTTCTTTTTTTTTTCTTTTTTTTTTTCGCCTGAAACTCTTCAACATCTACCAACTTGGCTGGTTTAAGAAAAATCTACGAGAAATTCGCGAAAGAAAAGCTGGACCTTATATTCGTGCCGAAAATCTCGTGTTTGTAGATAATTAAAAAAAAAACAAATCGGCATTTTTATCAAAGACGATGAACGAATGATTGGATTTTGATGAAATTGTTGCAAAAACTTACGTCAGGAATCATTTTTTTTCCCACACCTTTTTTCAGCCCCTTTTTTTTTGCTTGGTTGAAAAATCGATCAACGTTCACCGTTGTCGGAAAAACTGGAGGGTTTTTTTTTCTCTTCTTTACCCTATGCCTCGGGGAAGAGTGAAATCGAGATGGCGAGAACACGACGATGCTGTCGTTTCCGCTAGCTTGGCGTCTCCGTACACCCTTTCGTCCCTCGTCCCCTTATTTTTCTTCTATACGCTTTCTCTCGCTCTCTCATTCTCTTTATCTCTTTTTATCTTTTTCTCTCCCTCGATTTCAACCCTTACCCTTTATCTTTTTCTCTCAAAGCTGGGGTTCGAGCATTACGCTCGAGAGCGAGAGAGAAAGAGAGATAGAAAAAGAAATAAAGAAAGAGCGAGGCAAAGAAGGGGTAAAAGAAAGAAACAAGAGCGAGGAAAAGGTCGATAAGGTTAGGGAAAAACGTAAAAGGCCGGGATGAAAGATAGAAGTAAAGTGGGTGGTACGAATGGGTGTGGCGGGTGAAGCAAAATAAAAAAAAAGAGGTCAAAAAAGATCGCGAGAGAGAGCGAGAGAGAGAGAAGCAAACATGAAAGTTTCAAAGTGCAAGAAAGTACAGGAGAAAACGCTGGGGATCTAGAAAACCCGGACGGAAAAGAAACGAACCTTTTGCTCTGTTCGGCAATGAAACGAGGTAGTACGAAGATAAAGAGAGAAAAAAGAAACAGACGACGGGAGCGGATGAAAGAAGAACGAAGGAATGGAAGAGCGAAAGAAGGACAAAGGAAGAGAACTTTTCGATTGGTAGGATAAAGAGAACGAGTGGGATCTGAAGGGAAGGCAAAAAGAGAAGCTGAGAGAGAAAAGGAAAAAGAGAGACAGAACGAGAAAGAAATAATAAAAAAAAATATGTATATATATATATATATATATATAAATAATAAAAAAAAACATCGCAGCAAAAGAGGACGAAGAAGAAGGGGCGAAGAGAGTCACGGGGATATAGAGAGGAAAAAGAAAAGGAGAGCGCTCTCGCCCGAGCTTGAGAGAGAGAGAGAGAGAGAGAGAAAAATAGAAAGAGAATGCGAGGAGGGAGCTTAGGCAGCCGGAGACCGTAAAGAAAAGGGGGCCACGAGAAAATAGCGACTTTGCCGTTCGCTTCGCAGGAAAGAAGGTGGAAGAGGGCAGGGGATGTACGAGAGTACAGCAACGGAGAAACTGGCGAAGTAAATGGAGCTAAGGGAGAGAAAGAAGCGTCAGCCGAGAGGGATACACCCTCTTGCCATCTATAAGATATATATATATATAAATGTGTGTCTGTGTGTGTAAGAGAGTGTTCGTTGGTTATTTTCTTGCTCTCTCTTTCTCTCTCTCTTGCGAAGCAAAAGAAATCCAGAAGGAAAAGAGGGAGGGAGATAAAAGAATGAAAGAAGGTTGCGAGGGAAAAGTTAGCGGAATGGGCGAAGAAGGGGCCGAGAAAAGAAAGGAGGGAAGGAAAAGGGACGTTGAGTATAGAGAACGTGGGAGTAAAAAAAAAAGGGAAAAAGACAAGACGAACGAAATGGATCTTTTCTCAACGCACACTTTTATATATATATGTATTTTTTTTTTTAGTTTTATATGAACATATAAACTTATATATATATATATACATATAGAAGAAAAAATATGTCTCGAGGGTTTTGGGTTCGCACATTTAGACTTATGCTTGAAAAAAAAAAAAATAGAATAATTTAAAAATATACAAGTTTTGAATCTTTACACAATTTTCTTGTAAGACTTAACCCTTTTTTTAGATTCTGCCTTTCGAATTACGTAAATTGAGGTATTTCATGAAAATTATTGAAAACGAACTGTCAGTTTATTTGAAAGATTGTTAAAAAAAAAAAAAATGAAAATACACTGGAACATTTGAAAGCTTTAAAGTTTCATTTTTAATATACAGTTCAGTTGAATGTACATCGAGACTACGATCGAAAAACATTCTGGAATATTGATCCCACGAAATTGCATTAATTTATTCACTATCTTCGTATCCTTTATTTGATAAGATTAAAAAATGCTTAGATGGGAAAAAAGCAGGAGATAAAAGTTATGAGGAAAAAGGAAAAAAAAATTGGCAATGAGGGTTTTTAGGTTCATAGCAAAGGATGGTTCGCTAGCTGCTCGATGTTGCTGCTCTCGTTACTTCTGGATAACCTGCAAAAAGGGGAAAATGGAAAACCTCGAGGTTGTTCCTTTAGTCGAACTATAACTTTTGTTATTTCTTTCTCTCTTTGTCTTCATGTTCCATCTCTTCTGTTTTTTTTATTATTATTATTTTTTCTCGTGTTAGGGGATTTTTACGACGTACCGAAACTTCGAATAGAAACGAACCGTCTACTTTCTTTCTTTCTTTCTTTCTTTCTTTCCTCCATGAGAGCACGCTCGCGTTACAACCGCACATTCGATTCTTTTTCCATCCCTCGATTTTTTTTGTTCACCCCTTGATTTTTTTTTCAGCCCCTTATTTTTTTCCTTGATCCCTTTTTCATACTCTTCCCATTTCCTTCCATGTTCTATTTCGTTCACGGTCCTTCTTTCTTCCGGGCTCAGAAAAATATGTTCCATTTCTCGGATTTTTTTGCCCCTCAAGATTATTTAAACGTTTATATCGTTCAGCCATCGCATTTATTTATTTAAATTCGTAAACCGAATCCTTGTTGTAATTGAAAATTTTCTAAATCTTCGATCGTCAAAATATCATCGGTTTTTTACTTTTGTTTTTGTTTCTTCAAATGTTCTCAAGTTACTAACTATTTTTATGATTTTGTCGTTAAATTATATTTTATTCGAAAAAATTGGATGAAATAGCGCCTAAGGAGTGACTTTGGGCCTTAAATTTACACGAACAATTAACTCACGTGTTTCATGATAATTATTATTATTTAATGTGACTGTAAATACATTTATAAGTGGTCAGTGGTCAGTGTGACGGTAACCGAAAAATCGTGTGCATAACGGAACGAAGGATTAAAAAACGTCGTGCAGGGAGCGCGCAAGCGCTGACAAATCACGGAACTTAAAATCGTATTTTTCGTCCCGGCTAAAACCTTTCAATGCGTGTCGTCGAGAGACGAAAAGATAATTCAATAACTATAAACGTTAATAAAACCAAATTGATTTGAAGTTTCCATCATCCTTCGGTTCGAAAGAGAAAAAATCCGAAAAAATATGAAAAAAGATAAATTGTCGGATTTAGTAAGCATGGGAGGGACTAAAATTGATGAATTTCATGTTAAATAATAATAAAGAAATTTCATTTTTTCTGAATCGTCGTTTTATTTATCATTTTGAAAGATTGTTTCTTCGTTTCTCGTAAATATTTCATCACGCACCTGTAATCCGCGACGTTATCACATATTTTTATCAGTAAATGTCTTTCTCGCTTGCGGGACGAGCCGCAGGTATGCGTTAACCCAATTTCGATAAATCGCTAAAAACTCCCCGCGCTGTCTCGTTGCTCCTGTCAATAAATATTTATACGAATACGGTTATAAACACGAAAAGGGTAAGTCACAGGTAGAGCTAATAAAAACAAACTCCAGCAACGCTTTTAAATCCCTAAAGAATGTGGAAAAATACAAAAGTTATAAAAACGAACTGATTTAAAATAAATATTTAAAAAAAAAGTAAATAATAAAAAAAGACGCGTGACCGAATCGTGTTTCAGTAGGTCAGATGGGACAGGCGTTTTTGAGAGCAACAAGAGAGAGGACACGAATTTACCGTTACTTTCCCACCTGATACATCTGTGGTCATCGTATGCGAAGCACTCTCCAAAAGAATCAAAAAATCAAAATAATAAGCAGACGAAGAATTTTATAGCAATAATATTCGAGAATTGTTATTTTGACACATTTTATCAGGACTTGATGGCCATGAAAAGGCTGCAAGATGGACATTTGTATTTTTGCAAATTCATAAAAAACCATATAATCCAATTGAAAAGTGTAAATTTGGTATTTGACCTGCAGAATCTTTTAGATAAGACGATCCTCGAGAGAAAAGTTCTTGTGCATTTTTCTCTCCGGCGTACCGTCAGCCCGTGACATTAATTAATAAGTGACAGCCAATCCGGTGTGTCCAATAAGAAAAGTGGGAGGAGCGAATCTGAAGAGATTACGCTCGAGCCTATGAGTTTGCGACAGGATGCGTTTCGCAGGCTCCGTGTTTGTGTCAGGGATTCACTTGATTGGGTGCTACGGATTGATTGATATTTCAGGAGCGGAAGGTCGTAGAAAAAAATCGATAAGAACTTTTCGCCCCAGAATTTCGTTCCTTTAAGAATTTATGATTTTATTCCCATTGGAAAAATAGAAAGAGAGTGAATTTCACGTAAAACCGGACATCTGGCTATACGAAAATGTTTATTTACTC
This sequence comes from Campoletis raptor, assembly GCA_948107755.1. Classification (NCBI taxonomy): domain Eukaryota; kingdom Metazoa; phylum Arthropoda; class Insecta; order Hymenoptera; family Ichneumonidae; genus Campoletis; species Campoletis raptor. The sequence continues at coordinate 11,973,749 of OX403630.1, read as the reverse complement.
GGAGACGTAATAATTGGCCTTGAAGAATTTCTCAACTATTCGAATACTGGAAGAGAAAAAAAAACGAGGTTACGTTAGCAAGAAATCAGCAAAACTCGATACGTCAGTGGGTAGTGGGGAAAAGAATGAAAAATAAAAAAATTGATGAAAAAAAAAAGTAAATAAAAAGCACTCGGTGATAAATAAGAGCGTAAGAAAAAGAGTGCGATAAGGAAGAACTACGAGAGCGTGGCGAGAAGGGACCGAGGGACGAGTATACAAAGCGCAAGGAGGAGGAAGTAGGTTGAGACGAGAAAAATGGTTCTCTCGCTACGTGGCACGAAGAGAAATCGTGTGCAGTGTACAGTACACACCGAAGAGCGAGTAAGAAGTCGAGGAGAGAAGAAGAAAAAAAAAGGCATGCGAAGAGATTAATTAAGGAGAGGACGGGACGATAGAAATGAGGAACATGCGTGTCTCTATATGTATATTTTTCCCCTTTAAAGGCGTTTATGTGTGTGTACAATAATGTACAGTACGAGAGAGGAAAGAGTGCGACGAGAGAAAAGAAAGCTTAGAGCATCCGAGCACGTTATCGCGTACAAGATGGGCGCGAGAGCGTCTAAGCAGCTGATAAAAGTCCGTGTGCCTACGGGGACAGATAAGGCGAATAGCTCGGTATGAAGAGCCCCGAATAGATAGACGCAGATAAAGCACAGGTTCACAGAACAGGTGAATATCGTCTTGTATTACATATCCGTGCGCGACTAAAACCAACGCCCCGAACTTTTCCAAAATACCAAACAACCATTTTTATTTCTCTCCAACGCCCCCCCACCTTCGATCCGTTGCGTATCAGGATCCGCGCTTCTTCATTGATCATTACATTTTTCCAATTTTCAATATCCCGCTTAAGTATCTACACACGCAATTACGACAATATTGAAAACGAAAAATTGAAGAGAAACGAAATCGCGTCAGTGGAATTCTCGATTATCGTTTTTCTCTCTCCCTCTCTCTCTTTCTCTCTCTCTTGCCCCAATAATGGCTCTTCACGTTTTATTAATTCCTTTCTTTATTTTTGTTGTCCTCCTCTCAAAGTGCTAGTGATTCAAATTTTCACGTTATTTGACATTTCCTCGAATTTCTAAAGCTTTTGACGTTTCAATTTCACACCATTTTTCAGTCAAACGTTGTGGACATCGTTACATTATTTCTAAGAGATTTTTTGTACTCTTTTTCAAAAAAAAAAAAAGAAAAAATGCCACGATATTGGGGAGTTCATTACAGGTAAAAATATCAACACGATGTTTTCGCGTCGTTATATTTGGCGGGATTGAAAAAAAAAAAAAAAGAATTGACGCGTATTTATCGCCTTCAATTATTAAAATATTATTATTTTTGCTATAAATATTTATATTTGTATTTTCAATGATTTCAGCGGAGGGATGGCCGGGCAGCATTACTGCCTGCGCTGGAACAACTACCAGTCAAATATGACGTCGGTTTTTCATCAGCTGCTACAAACAGAGGCCTTCGTCGACGTCACCCTGGCCTGCAACGAGGCTTCGTTAAAGGCGCACAAGGTAGGCTAGTTTCGTTCTACTCTTTTCAATCATCAAGTCACTCGAAAGCGAGAAATACTGTAAAAAAAAAAAAAATGTATAAATTCAAAAAAAAGGGGGCCATCTCTGAGAAAAGAAAAAATTAGCTATAAATACGTGACTAATAATAATTTGCATAAATGCGCACGTACCATATTTCTGGGACGATAAAAATTACGAGGGGAACCAAAATAAACGAATATTTTCAATAAAACGTGTGTCATTGCTTTCGAGCTTATCATCAAAGTCTAACGTGAATTAATTTTCGATCAAATAATCACAATATTTATAACAATAATATCAAGAGTTATTATAACAGCTGTAACAACAAACGTTTTTCACATCTGTGAGATAATAGTTAAAATTGTCAACGTTGCCCCTAAAAGCCTACACTTCTCTGCATCAACATGAAATCTACATTGGGTCCAGACTACCCGAGCACCTTTCAACTGTTTACAAAATAAAAGTAACGAATTATGAAACTTGACAATCATTTTCATCTGTTCATTAATCGAAGAAAACAAAAAAATATTATTTCCAATAATTCGTCAACAATAATTAAGAAACAAACCCAAATTGACGTGTTGAAAAAAATCATATATTTTTGCCCAAGTGCTTAAATTTGGGCTGAAATTTGCTGGGGATATTTCAAACCTCATTTATACATTACAGAAGTCAACCATTCGAGCCAATCGCGGCTCAAACTGTTGACAGTGCAGTTTTTTTCATTATTTACCACTTCAACGAAACAAATAACAGATTTTTCGTTCGTATGTAGTCCGTAAAACATTCATGGACATGTAAAAAAACATTTGCTCTCATTATTTGTCAATTGCAGTATTATGGATTAACAAATCGTCGAATTTCGTGTATTTTCATGGAAAAATATATTTCTTTTTTTCATAATGTACTATAATACTATAAAAATTGAGGTGGCAATTATTTTCACAACTCCAATAACACTCTAATGAATTGTACGCAAGATTTTCTGAATTTTCCAGTTCGTGGTTTTTGTTTTAAGAAATCAAGACACAATGGTTTTTGTTCTAAATCCAAATGAACAATAGCATTGTTTTGAAAACTTCAACTTATTTTCGAATTTTCAGATTAAATTCTCAATCAGTGACCCCAGAAAGCCTGAAAAAGAATTTTAAAAAACGTCCGAACAAGAACTTGTCAGTTATTTTCATAATAGTTTAAATTTTTAATAGTTCAATTGAAAAAAAAGTTATTATTATTGAGTGAAACGAATTTTTGGTATTAAAAAAAGAAATAACATAATTTTTCTCTGAATTATAATTTCAGGTCGTTTTGTCAGCTTGCAGTTCGTATTTCAAGAAGCTTTTGTTATCAAATCCTTGCAAACATCCGACGATAATAATGCCTCAGGACGTCTGTTTCAACGACCTGAAATTCATCATAGAGTTCGTCTACAAAGGAGAGATAGACGTGTCACAAGCTGAGCTTCAGGTTAGTTGGAAAAATTGCAATTTCTCGTGTTTTACGAAACGTTGAAGCGAAAAAAAAATATAACTCCGTCGATATTCAATGGATTACCGACCGTTACGTGCTGTTGGTAAAAAAAAAACAGGAAAGAGCGCGAATGCATTCTCCTGTAATTACCGACAGTCACTCGCTCGATCGAAATTTGCTCAATTTGTGTTTACCGACTGCTGTTTCGCCGAATGTGGTATCACGAAATGTAGATGCAGGAAATTTCGTTTTAGCTACAATCGGTAACTTACCGAAAGTTGATAATTATTTATAATGAACGTAAGATAACGCCACTAGTCTCAAAACAAAGTTGTGCGTGCAAGAACCCACGATGAGCTTCGGGGAATTTCGTTGAAACTCGAGAAGCGTTCTCCTTTGCTCTTTCTCTCTCCTCTCTCTATTTCCTTTCCCTTTCTGTCTCTCTCTCTCGCTCGCTCGGTCGTTCGTCTTTATCCGCGGGGATCCTCGGCTATTCAGTAGTACTACCCTCGCCGTAAATAATCCGGCGGTACACTCTCTCGCGTCGTTTTACACGCGAAATGACTGGCGATTTCGCGTTTCTCGACGTCGTGCCGAGAACGTCGTCCTCGTCCTCGTCGTCGTCGTCGTCGCCGTCGCGGTTGTGTTCGTCTTTTCACCAAGTTGAATTCTCGTGGCGGTTTCGCGCGACTAATCGCAATATTAGCGTTCATACACCTTACGCCAGTACTTACGAACATCGCGAAACCAGACAGTTTTGAGAACACTCGTTCTCGTTTCTCGTTTTAACTCAATTGTTTGTTTTTTTTTTCTTTCTTTTTTCGTTCGTTTACTCATTATTTTTGTTTAATCCAGCTCGCCGGTGGGACATACGATTGAACGTTTGTTAGTCGTTCTTTTCGTCGTTTGTGTCTTTTATTCTCTTGTTTCTTTGTTTTTTACTATTATTTTTTTTAACGGTGAAACTACCACCTTGTGGTCTGATGTGCGCTCCACCTGGGCCCCCTGTCGAACACCCAGCGAGATCGTGCAAAACACATTCGCGTCGAAAGAGGTTAGAAACAATGCCCAAAAGTACTTTTCTTTATTTGACGTTATTGTTTTGTTTCATTTATTTTATTTCTTTTTTCCTTCAAATTATTCAAATTAGTATTTTAATGCTCTCTCACTCATCACTCTGTGTACTAATTATAATGAGCATTTCTTTGCATGATTTATTATAAAATTGCGCGAGTTTAATGGAGCATGGAATCGTTTGTCGTGTTTTTTTTTTCTCTCTCTACTGAGAATGAAAAAAAGAGCAGGAAAAAAAATACACGAGAAAATGATTCTCGACACGGCGTGAATGGCTCGTCTCTCGGACCACGTGACCGCGATTCTTCAATGCTCGAAAAGAATCTCGACGAACCGGTCGAAATAAATAGTTCTTCACGTACTATTCGAAATTGTACTTTCGTTCAGCTTATTTTCTCTCCTCCCACACCCACCTCCTTCTTTCGTAATTTCTCTCTCTCCCTCTCGGATACATATAGGAGTTGAAATATGTGAGCATGTACGAAGGGGAACATATGAAAATTGCCTTTTTTCCGGATATGAATGATACGCGAGTCCTCGGGTCGGGGGGGGGGGGGAGGTGAAGAAAGGGGCAAGAGGAAGAGGAGGAGGAGGAGATCCGGTGGGTCGAGTGGGAGGCGTCGCGACGTCGAAGCCTCTTCGTGACCCCCGCCGCGCCCCGTGAAATCAATAAAAGGACAGTCTTCGACCCCGCGTCTCGTTAGGACGCGCATTGTTCGGCAATCAGGCTACTGCGGGCGACGCTCGATCAGTGGTTCTCAAATTCTCTTTCCCTCTCTCTCTCTCTCTCTCTCCCTCCCACTCTCTTCTCTTTCCTTATCGCTCGCGAATTTCTCTCAACGCGGCAACTTATAAATTGAGTCGACGACCTTTCCTTCTCTCTCACCCTTATTCATCGAGCTCAAACGTTATCACCTCAATGTCGTTGACTTCGGTGCCTTTTCTTGTTCACATAATCCATTCATTCGATTATGCAATTCTATCGGAATTCCTCACGGTCTCAAAAGTTCATTACTATTGCTTTTCTAATTAAAGTTTTCATTTATTACGTCAATTTTTTTTTTTCGCCGGCTCTATGACCTTGTATGATATTTTACGTCCGGATGTTGAATTTTGCAACACACAGCGCCTCGTATCAATTGCCTTATCGGCTATTATCTTCGACCTCCAAATCATTCCTAATTATCAAATTTCGTCACTTTTGAAATGATGTTTTAATTAAACATCTTCATTCGTTCGTGGCTTTTATGGTTTGCTCGTTGATTATCTCGCTTTTTGACTCTCACAATCTTTCATTTTTCGTACGTTACTTCGTGAATCTACCGACACGCGGCTGTTTGGAACGGTGATTGAATATTCGCGAACGGACTCTCTCGCGCGTTTTCCTCGTCCACTCTTCGCTCGTATACTCTCTCACTCACTCACTCTCACTCACACCAGCAAATACACCGTCTGCGGTCAAAGCCAGAGAGCGAGAGTGCAAAAATACACGGGCCAAGCGCGCCTTTGTGCACTCTTTCTCTCTCTCACTCTCTTTCTCTCGCGCATGGCTTGAGTTTCGTCTCGTTTTGTCGCTTCTTTTTTTTTTTTTTTATTGTTTCTTTATCCCTTCTTCGTTCACCTCGTTCTTTTACCCCTCGAACCCTCGTTCTCCATAGTTGTCTTATTTTTTTCTTCAATTTACTTTTTTTTTACCTCTCTTTCTCTCTCTCTCTCTCTCACTCTTTCTGCTTTAACTCCTCTGGGTCTTTCTTCGTCGCTTCGTCCCTCGGCCGGCCGGGCGCGACGTGCTGGCACGCAACTCTCGGAGCTCTGTCTCTCGAACCGTGATTGGTCGCACACCACACACCCGCGTGTGTTTGTTGCACGCTGCAACCCCGGCGGGTGTATTATTCCACGGATCTCTCTCTCTTTCTCTCTCTCACTCACTCTTTCGCAGGCGCTTCGATGCTTCCATGTCTAAAGAGCGACGGGCTTGACATTCGACCGCAGACCAAATCGACGTTTGCGAATGCCCCAAAAATTCTTGCCGAATTTATGCTGTCGAGATTTTTTCTACTACTCGCGTTTCTTTTCTCCGGAATTCAACGTGTTCATTGTTTTTTTTTTACTTTTACATTATGAATTTTTTTTCATGAACAATAAACAAGAAAAACGACCGAACAATTTATTTGTTTATATGAATAAAATTACTGAATAACTCATTGCAGAAGTTGGAATTTGACGTTCTCAAAAATTTCATTATTTTTTAAGTAATCACCGAAAAGAAAAAAAAATTACATAACCTCTCAAAATGACTGAAAACATGGGATTTAATTGATTTTAGCACAACAATAAAAAATAATTTGAGCTCAAAATAAAATTCGTTCATCCCTCATTTGTTCTCGATATATTTTTTATTCGAATTTTCGAAGCCAACGAAGCTCTCGAAGCTCATAACCGCGAGTCTTCTTGAGAAACTCTCATTTCTTTTCGACCGCGAGCTCCGGATGGCCTTGACACGACTGCTGTAAGAGGCGACACACGAAAAGACGCACACATGCATACAAACATCGCGATGGAGAATAAATTCAGGGCCGTAGTCCACTTGTACGAAATCGTAACGATCCTCGGATTTATTTGCCTCATGAATAAATTAATCAATCGATTTTTATCAACAGTCATCAACAATCATTATTTCGATATATATTTTCATCGCATTTTTTTCAAATTCTCGTAAATTTCGAACGTGTTAAAGGAAAGTAAACAAAAAAAGAAAACTCTCGCCTCGAAACCGTAGAGAAAAAGAGCGAGCAACAGGTTGTTGTCCTAATACATGGAAAACAAAAAATATATATATATAAAAAAAAATAACATTAAATAAAATCCTCCTTGGGCGATAGCCAGAATACTTTTCTTCTTATTTTGAGGACATAAGGGACACGGAATGAAAGTGAAGTGTCTACAAACACACACACTCAGGTTTTTTTCTTTCATTTTTCAGTCTCCGTGCATTCGATGCACAGACTATCCAGAGAAAAAGAAAGAAATAGAGAGAGAGAGAGAGCGAGAGAGAGAAACGATAAAAGAAAGAAAAAGCAGGAGACACGCGGGAAGACATCATCGTAGTTCACGTAGTTGTGTAGAAAGAAAGGAGGAAGGATATCCGCAAGCGAAGAGAATATTGCGCGAATGACCTCCTTCCTCAAAGTGGCGCGTTTCTTTTTCCTATCTCGCTTTTCCCTTTAATCTTTTTATTTTATTTTTCATTTTCTCATCCGTTCATTCTCTTGCCTCCGTGTCTTCGTAACTTTGCTCTCTTTTCACTGACCAACCGAATGTAAATATCAACATTTTTTGTTTCCACAATTAAAGAACTTTTGAAGTGTGGTTCAAATTATTTTAATAATTCATTCAAACACGAGCTAAGAAGAAGTTCTAAAAAAACGATTTTTTTTTATCTTGACATTTTAAACGGAAGCCACAAGAATTTCTACAACGTTGTTATTTCAAAGTATCTTAAGACCATTTTCTTTTTTTTTTCGTTTCCCATTAGGCGAATAACTCCCGAAACTGCATTTCAACTAAATCCAACATCACCAGATCGTCGTTAAGCCGAAGTGTGTGAATAACTATTCGAAATTCGATGACAAAAAAATGCAGGAATTTTTTTTTTTATAGTCAATCAGATTTGTATATGAAAATATGATTTTTGGTAAAAATTATAATGCGAACGGAGGTAAAACACAGTGAGGATAAACTTATACGCATGAAACATTGAAAATTAATTCAAGGCACAGAGAAAAGGCGAAGGAGTCGGATATAGAGTTGCCGATGCTGACCTCGTTCCCTATAGACTCAATCTCCGTCTCTTTTTATCTATCGTTCTATCTCTCTCTCTCGCTCTTTGTTTCTCTTACTCCGGCATGCACAGTCAGCGCACAGGTTCTTGTTCGCCTGGATTTGCTTCGTTGCTGGTTCGCAACGGTTACGGAGAAACTCGGACACCTGGCCGGACCAGGAACTCTTCTTCTCTCGCTCACCTCCTCTCTTTCTTTATACTTACACGTTCCACATATAAATATATATATGTACGTTTGTATATACACAATTCTCAAATATATGTAGACCGTTGTTGAGTCTGCAGCGAATAAAGCTCGTTGTGAGTATCTCGTCGGTACCGTTTCCTCGACCTTGAACTTTTCCCGTGGCCGTCAAGTCCGATGTAGAAAATTGAGTCAAATAATGAGAAAACAAAAAGAACATAAAAAGAAGAAAATTCTACTCGATGTACATGAGTCACTCACAGATATTCGCTGCTAGAAAGTTGCTCATTCGTGATCGGAATTGAAAAACTTGAAAGTACACGATATTGGAAGGAAAAGTTTTTTCGAAAGCACATTTGTATGAACGAAACTTTGCGCCAAAGACTCGATGAAAAACTAATCGTTACAATCTTTCATAATTTTCCGAAATTATTTCATCAACAGTACATCGTGGAAGAAAAAATTAAATGTTTATGTCGCATTTGAAGAAGATTTTATGCTGGAATAAGTATTGAGGTTATAATTTGCCCCAGTGTGGGCTCTGCGTTAGAAAAAAATAGATTCTTGAGATTCTAAGGTCAAATAGGTCAAGGAAAATCCATGGGAACATTATAAAAAATGTACCAGTTTCATAATTGCGAGAAAAAAAGATGAAAAACAGATTCGCATTGTTCTCGGAGACGCTTCATATTTTAAGATAAATAAAAACATTGCACTTCATTTTTTGATGAAAGGAGGACAACGAGTAACTTAGATTTTCCCCGACAACTGACCTGTTGCGAAGAAATATGCGCAGCAGAATTATTATCATCTAAATGACTGATAAAAACCTATCGAAAGGAACTTTTCGAATACAATTTTCTGGAACGTATCGTCAGCGTGAAAAAATCTTGAGTGTCAAATTTCGAGTTTGTTCGACGTAAAAAAAAATGTGTGGCTCGAAAGCTCAAAATTGATTACGTAAAACTAATTCGGTGCCCTAAGGATTAAAATTTTGTGTGTTTCTGGCCGTTGATTAAAAATGACCGGAAGGATTCATCAACGATCAGGGGAAAAAAACTTGGAAGGTTTTTTTTTACACAATTTCGAGATTGACTTATCCTGTGAGTGTCGAAAGTAACTTTTGGGACACTGTATACATGTGATTGAGAAATTTATCATTGGGACTGTACAAGCGCGTTCGCCATTTGCAACCACCGACGATATATGCGTGCCGAAATCGTTCGATGCCGCGAACTCGAAGAGGGATTTAGAATCTCCATTTATGCATCGTCTGAATAGTGAATTTCAGATTTTTGTAAATAGGTGGTTTTTGTATTTGATTATTTAACGAATAATAACAAATCTTTAGAAATTTTAGGTTATAACGCGTTATTTAAATGTTCATCATGAATTGACATTCGAAAGCAGTTTTCGAAAAGTTAAAACTTGACGGAGTGATTTTTCCACGACCCGATACTTCCGAACGACCATTCGTGAAGTCGACGAATTTATATTTTAGTTGTCAACGTATTTATTATTTATTAAAGAAATATAAAAAGTTCAAGACACGTTTGTTGTAGATTACTGTCGAAATTTTAATTTCTAACACATCGAAGATTGTCGCGAACGAAGAACTAAAGAAAATAACATCGAATCGTCGAATATTTTCGGGGTCGACTGTACAAGTAGCGCCACGAAGCGAGCGCGCACGATTTCTGCAACGCGAACACGCAAACGTCGTGTTTATAGGGTTGCGTGTGTGTATATCTGTTGCTGTGTTTCGTGCGTGGAACAACGAGTTCGGGATCGGCAGTGTGCAACGTGGTATGCGTAGACTGGAGCCACAGATTCCCTTTGTTCGCGCAAACTCTAGCGGCATCGCTGCGACAGCGAACGAGCAAAATATATGTGTATACACACACAAGAAATTCCCCTCTCCGCCCTCTTTCGTCGCTGCAATGCACTACAGCGCTCTTTTCTGCCTTGTGCTTCGTTCCCTCATCCGTATCGCCGTTCCTCTTCATCCCTTCCTCATCTCTTCGCTACACAACGCCGGTTTGTCTGTCCCCCTCCTCCCCCACTTTCGCCTCCTTTTCCGCCTCTTGCCAAATCCACGCGGTCGGCCCTATCTTTCTCTTTTTATTCTCTGAGCCCTCTCCATCTACACACGCACATTTTCGTAAACTCTCTCGCACTCTCTCTCTCTCTCTCTCTGTTCCATGCCAATTCGTGCAACACTTTCGATACTCAATCGAATACGATGAAAAAATCCGTCCTCTTGATCCCGAATATTCTGCGTTTCTTTTCTTAACAATGTTTTCATCATTCGTTCATTTTTCTCATCGATATATGTTCTGGTCAGAGTTCAAACTTGCCACTTTCTCCCGCTCTTCTTTCCTCGGCGATCATTCAACTGAGACTATTTTTATTCCGTAGAAAATATATTGTCGATACAGATAAATGATTGAAAGAAAAATCTTCACCATTAGTCAACTGTACAATTTTCCTGTGAATTTATCGAAACTTTTATTTGCCGATGGTCGAGAATAAATAAATAAACGAATTTCAATAATTCCGAAACAGAAACGGTATCTAATTGTACTTTATTCCTGAAGATAAATTAATAACTATATTTTACACTTACCATCATAATAAGAAAAAAAAACAACAACAAAAAGGGAATCATGTATCAAAAACACGAAGAAGTAAATAACATTTGATTCAGTAAGAAAAAAATATATTTTCCAAAACAATATAATACAAGAATAATATTAAAATGGTAATTGTTGGTAGAACGATCGCAAAATCGTCATTTCATATTAACACGTATTGAATTCGGCATACGATAATTTGGAGCGGCGCCGAATTCTCGGTATTAGTGGCAGTCGTCGTGTTGTACGTTCGAGGCAAAAGCGCTATTAGCGCAAGTGAGACAGAGTCGAGAGGGCAGAGCGCGTTTCAAGCAGGCAGGGGAGGATCGAGAGGGAGAGGAGGGGGGGGGAGAAGGACTGGGCGTCCGGACCCTCGAAAAATCTCGCAAGAGTATTATACACGACGACGAGTTTAAAGCACTATAGTTGGGATAGTCTAGAGTGTGGGGTATGCTATAGTCCATAAGGGAGAGATGCCCGCGCGTCTCACCTCCGGCAGCAGCCAGCAGCAGTAGCAGCAGGCAGAGCCCTCACCAGATCATACCCCACACACCACACCATCATCATCATGAAGGCAAAGACCCGTGCAGACAGCCAAACAACGGGGGTCTCCACCTCTTTCCTCTCGGCCCCTTTCCCTTCCCATTTTGCCCACGTCGCCGTCCTCGAGATTATCCACGTTCCGATAGATCGATCCTCTCTGTCGTCCGCATACCTTTCGGAAAGTCTTCGCCCCCCCTCTCCCCTCGCTTCTTCTCCCCTACGCCCCCTTCTCTGAGAGCTGCTAACGCCAGCGCTCACCCGCGCCTCAAACTGTGTATAACCTCAGCGCACATAGACCAGACGCCTGTCCGTTCGTTCTCCCACTCCGAGAATACGTACTCTACGTTTTTTTCTGCTATACAGCCAAATACATATATGTATGAATGCATATATTTATACATATGTATATATTATGTGCACGGATCGTACATCAGTGTGTACTTCTATGTACATATAGATATTTATAGTACACCAGTCTACTCTTCCTCAACCCTGGGCTATCAGCGAATCCGCAGACCCCTTTGCGCTCGTTCCTCCTTCCCTCCCATTTCGTCTGATTTTCGCGCAGGTCTAACCCGCAGACTATCGTTGTCTCTCTTGGCGCATCCACACGCACTCTTGTACCAAATGCACACACAGATAGTAACGACACGTAAACGCAAAATTATACCGTCGAACATGTCGTTCTAGCCATTGGCCTTTCTCGCCAAATTATACGGGCTGTACAATTATTGGCATTCCTCTTTCCCCTTTCGCTCGAGATCCATCCAAATATCGTACGTATACTGCCAATAAATGATCGCAACCGACTACTCCTCGCTCGATCCGTTTTCCCAAAATTGTATATACGTATAAAGATAAGGTATAAATGCTTACAAACAAAAAGGCTTCGTCCTCGTAATTTTACGTGTTGAACCATTCGGCTCGAGCTCCTTTAGCCCCTGAAACTTGCCAACAGCGTGTACTGTAGCGAAAACCAACCAACCCCCCCTCCTCCGTGCCCAAATCCTTAACGGCTGACGCCCCCCTCCCACCCCCCGCGGATCCTCTCATTGGCCGCGCCTCCGCGTTCCCTCCCTGCCCCTCGCTGTATTCCTCCGACGTCGCTCGCCGCCAACATTGCCGCGAAAGGGGTTATACCGTACAGTCCTCGTCGCACCCACGCGTCTATGTCTTACTCGCTCTCTGTTCAACTTCGAGCACGCACATACTCTCCTCCGACCTTATACACTACTGAATTTAGCTCTGGCCATGCTTCCTCCTCTCTTTGTTGCTCTCTTGCGCTCATTCATCTTCTCTCACTTTCTTTCTTTCTTTGTCGCACTCGCGGTCGCTCCTCGAGAAACACCGACACACACGTCAGCCAGTATCGCGTGTTGTTACACACGCGGTGAGGTTATGTACGCGAACCTCCCAGAGCACACACAGCCTCACTCTCTGTCGAACATTTTGCCTGGTGCTGTTTCGCTCTCTCTCTATATCTCTCCTCTCTTTGGATCTTTTCGTCATCGTTCCATCCTCGTTCATCTCGTTGGCTAAATTTCTGCCTAACCTCAACTCCCGTCCCTTCACCTCTCGCGCGCAACGCGTCGTCTCCTACACTTGTCTCTCTCGCTACACTCCGTATGTTTCCATCTCGCTTCTTCGAGCGAGACTACGACTAGCAGTTCTCGTCGCCGCCGCTGCACGTTCTTGCTCTCTCTCTCTCTCTGGTCTCCTCCCGCCGCGATGCGACCGCCCTCCGTACTAGCCAGGGGTAACAGACCAGACAAAGACAAGTATAAATGAATACTAAGCTCGAGTGTGAAAGAGAAAGACGTAGGCTTTCGTCGCTGCCGCTCCGCCGAATGCCATTTCACTTTCGTTGGTCTTCGCCACGGAGGAGAGCCGATTCTGCCGCCACCACCGCCAGGAATTATCCTCCCGTTCTCTTGGTGGTGGTCGACGTCGTCGTCGTCGTCACCGCCGCTGCTGCTGCCGCCGCAGCCGCCGTCGTTGTCGTAGTTGCCGTTCCCGTTGCCGTTGTCTGTACGCCCAAACGTCTCTCCCTATCTCTCGCCGTGCCCCGCGCGCTTTCGTACAGGCTACCTCGTAGTTCTCGTCGTACATTGCACAGTTTTTTTTATAACCCTTGCTAAATTCTTTTCTCTCTCAACCAATTTCTATCGTAAGATCATTCTTTTCACGTGTCCACGCTAAAACCATCCCAAGAAAAAGTAACCTGTAGCTATATACTTTTTTCTCCTTCGTACAAACATTAACGCCAAACTTTTCGCGTCTCAATTCTATTCACTGTCCTATACAAACTCATGTACGTATATTAACACGCTTCACGTTAACGGTTCAGTAAACGACACGGAATAAAAGCGGAAAACGTGCGAGTCGACCGCGTGCGTTTATATATATAAAAAAATAAAATAAAAATAAAGAGACTCGCGAGACACAGTCTACCCTCTTTTTTCTTGCTTTTTCCCTCTTTTCTTTCAACTCTACCTCCTCGAATCTTTCGCACCTTTTTATTGCCCGCTTTATATCTCATCCACGAGTCTCTATTTTTCTTTCTCTGTATTTTTACACTGACTTTCTTCGTGAACACGCGGGTTTGTGTTTTTATTTTTTCTTCTCTATTCTCCTTTCTCTCTCCTTTCCATCCCTCCCACCAGCTTTCTCTCTCCGTTGTCTTTTTTCGCATTCTTTCTTACGATCGCCGAGCATTCCTCCACTCGACTACTCAACTCCCTACCCCCACCATCCCACTATTTCTCTCTCGACTTCGTTACCCCCCCGCGCTCGCCCCCTCCCCCGTAGCTCGAGCCTCACACGTCTACCGTCTCTTCTCGTCTTTCCTTCCACGGCGCCCCGCGAGGGGACACCGTCGTACGCCTACGGATTCGTGCCCAGGTGAGTGATAAACGATACAACTTTCTTCGCGCGCGGGCTCTCGTTTTCTTCTCGCGTTCTTTCTTTCTTCCTTTCTCTATCTCTCTCCACCGTTCTTTATATCCTCATTCTCTCGTTCTCGTATTTCCCCGATCTTTCTCCGCGTTCCCGCATCTTTTTTTCTCGCCTCGTCGTATTCCGCGTGTGTTTTCTTTTTTATGTCAGATGTGAGAGGTTATGTGCTATCGTTTTTTTTTCTTTCATTCAACGTTGTTTTCGCGCATCAAGCGGTGAGATCCTCAAGAACAGTGCGCGTTTTCGTCAGGGATTGTTTTTCATCTTTCGTCACTGAACTGCCTTCAACGTCTCTTGCGTTTTATGGAGTACTTTTCTGCGCTTGCCACCATCCACTATTATCCTGAATATCTCTTCGAGGTGTGTATTCTTCACAAAGAAATATCCTTATATATTCAGGATGTGAAACTTTTTATAAAATATAAAAAAACATTTTTTAATGCCTTTTATTATTAATGTTTATTACGTCGTGTTTAGTACAAAACTATTATTTAGTGATTATTTCGAACACGTTCTTTTTTTCGTTGTTTTAATTTTTTCCCAATTTTTATACTCTCCCCAGAGACAATTGTTTTTTCTTTTGCAAGCAAAAATTCTTGCGCAGTGTTATTCGAAGTGAAAATGACGAGTGACAAGACAGACGAAGGGGTTTTTACAGAAAATTAACGAAAAATTTGAATAACCCGTGGGCTGAGAAAAAGTTTTCGAAAAGAATGAAAAAAAGTTTGAAATCATTTCAAAGGGAATGTTGAGTGTTTGTGCATGCTAACTTCGGCGGACGACGGTCTCGCACGTTTGTCGGGCGAAAGCTGATGCAGAGCCGCGTTCGCGACGCGACGAGTCCACGACGGGGAGGTTCGCTCTCTTCTCTTGCCTCGTCGCTGCCGTCTATCCTTTTTTTTTGTTTCTTTCCCTCTCGCGTTTCGCCCGGCTCGAACACGGGACCGAGAGCGGCCAAAGTACCAAGGAAGTGACTTTACGAGGGCCCTCGGAAACGTCTGCCTATCTGAGCCTACAAAGTCCCCGCCATTCTCGCAATCGCCCTCTCGCCTCTCTCTCTCTCTCTCTCCCCCCTGCAAACGTTCCTTCCCGCGAATCATCTTTCTCTCTCTCTCTCTCTCTCCTTTTACTTTCTCTGTCTGTCTCTCAAGTATTATTACCCCTTTTTTTTCTTTCCACGTCCGTAAACATTCTTATATCATTCCATTTTCATCATTTTTTACACCGCGATTTTTTTAACAATTCTCATCAATTTATTAATGGTCTTGAAATTTTTTACGTTAAATTGCAATCATGTTGAACTGTTTCCATCTTTCAAACATTTCTTTTTCGATATTTATCTTACAAAATGATGCCAATTTCTTTGTCATCTCGTGTGAATAATAAATTGACCGAATAAATCTGCTAAACTGCTAATAAAGGATGGAATTCAAGTTTTTTGATTTTCTCAGTTGCTTGTTTGTTCAATAATTCTTATTCATTTTTAAATAATGTCATTTATAATTTTTAATTGTGAAGCTTTTTGGATCGTTCGCGTTAGTCCTGTACACTGGGGAAAAAGTTCAGTTACGTTGAATGTAATATTCAGTTGAATAAATTCAAGTCAATCAATACAAATATATTTTTCAGCATAACAACAGAAAAACGATTCGGTGAACTGAACGATATCGTTAATAAACGAAATATTATATTCCACGTATTTTAGAACTAAACTTTTTTCTCAGTGTGAGCCATTCTGGGACTTTTTTCTCATAAACTCAAAACACTGCAGATATTTGTTGCAGAATTTGTTCGAGAAATTCCGTACGTAGGTCTTGTTTAAAAATTAGAGATTAAATGCATTTTGAATTTTCAAATCTTTCATTCAATTTCATAACCTTCATCAAATTCGTGGATTGGATCCTTTTTTTACAAATTGCGTCCCATTCAAACCATTTAGAAATTCGAACAAAATATTTCTTTCTTTAGATTTGAACTAAAATGTCCGAAGTTATGATTTTGACAAAATTATTTATTTGTTTGGTATCGAACAACACAACGAAAAATAATTATTCTAAAACTTGCTTTCACAATTTTTTTAATTGTTAAGAACGTCACAATTTCTCTCGTAACTTGATGGCCAAATCGATCGTCGAGGTATCGAAGGCAACCAAAAATAAGTTTCGTTGCATTCGGAACAAACTCAAACATCAACGTCACAATTTTTTCTTCAAATATTTGGTGTGGCCCATAGTTTGACAATGGCCTTCATTTGTCACCAAAAGTTTGTTAAAATGTAAATTTTTTGACAACGTTTGAAAACCCGATATTTCCGAATGAAACGAAATGTAAATTGTTCGAAACGACGCAAGCTTGAAAAACAAATTTTCAACTGTGTTTTATAAATTTGTTGACGTTTTTTATTTTATTTTAAGTTTATTATGATTTATAATTAATGTTGTATTTTTGTTTCGTTCACATTTGAGTGTGAAACGTAAAAGTTATTGAATGAGAGAACAAATGACTCGTGATGAAAATCGAATCATCGATGAAGTATCAAAAGCCGAATTGAATATTAAAACGACGAAGCAAAGTTGGTTAACTGTACAAAAAATATGTCTCTAATATTTTTGGAACGATAAAACAGCTCTGGGAAGTAATCCCTTTGGTAGTAGCCGCGGACTCGAATAGTCAGAAAGCAGAGAAAGCACGTGGTTGCAAAAGGGGTCGTCGTCGTCGTCACCGTCGTCGCCGACGACGACGTCCGTTCATTCAGTAGTAAGAATAAGGTTGTACTGTCTCTCGTTGTAGAACGGTGAGGAGAGAAGAGTGAGGGGGAGGGGGAGAGAGGAGAGAAGGAAAAAGGGAAGTGAGAAAGAGCGGGAAGATTGTTTTCTCCCCGCGACGCTGCCTGTTACATTATCAATTCCGTTATGACGCCGTATTCGTAATAGTCGAGTACGAGAAAGAGGCCAAGAGTGAGAAAGTGAAAAGAGTGAGAAAGAAAGAGATAAAAGTTGCACACACACACACACACGAACACTAGAATTCTTTCTGTGTTGCCATCTTCGCGGTTCGTCCTTCCTCCTTTTCGCTTTTATCCCCTCCTCCCCTTCCCCACACAGCGAGCCCCACTACACTCACTACTTCCTCGTTTCATCCTTTTTCCGTAACCTCTCACTTTCCCTTTTCGTTCTTTCTTTCCTTCTTTTTTCCTTTTATTTATCTTCGTCTTATTTTTTTTTTTTTTAATATTTCTTTTCCTTTTCTTTCTTTTCCTTTTACGCTTCATTCTCGTCTCGTTTTACTTCGAGAATCGTTCCGTCCGTTTTTATCAACGAACCACTTTTACTACTGCATTCTTTACTATATCGCCAACTCGTGCCAGTGCAAAAAAGGATCGCGTGTACTCAACCCCTTCTTTTCCCCTATCTTACCGGAACCGAGAGAACCAGATGAGAAAAAAATCTCCTTCCTTCTCTCTTCTTCCAACTATCCAACAAGTATATACCCACACACACACACACATACTTTTATACTTCATTCTCCCTTTCGTGGCCTCTTTCTAACCTGGAAAAATCGTCCCGCTTTCTTGGCAAGATAAAAAAAAAAACAACCGTAGAGGGCACCACACAACTATTCTTTCTTTTCACAGATATGCACCTGTTGCGATCCGCAAGGGATTTACCTTCATTTCTCACCTCACCGTTTCCTTTTTTTTCCCCACAATACACATTTGTTTTACTCGCACTTCATTCATACAAAAATGTGTTGAATTTTGAAAATAATGAAATACCGTTTTTTTCTTTACCCTGTTTCAAAGAGTTTTCCAAAAACTACACGATCCACTATAATCGGAAATGATGTTTTTTTGTTTTTTTTGTTTTTTTTTTTAAATACTTATGGCGAACACGAAAGAAAAATTTGTGCTTCAGCCTTTTTTGATTCTCTTACCCGTCAATTAGTCCTGGAATAATTGGTCGTACGGGCGATGCCCTTGAACCCTAAGTATTGATTGGTGAGCTTGGAGATTCTCGATGGTGGACGACGGGATTCCTCGTCCCCTCTCCGCAATACGACTGATGTACAACTATAGTCTCGTTATATATATATACACGCTTATATTCGTATATACGCACCCACATGCATATATATGTATATTCATCGGTATCGTCGGTCGCCATCCCTATTTCATTGCATCGACGCCCGACGACGACGTCGTCGACAACGACGACTGCGGTACAAACCCCCAGCACTGTGCCGATCCTGTTTCCGTCGACGTCTACTCTTTTTTTTTCCTGTTCTTTTTTTTTCAAACCCTATTTCACCCCTTTATACCATCGTTTGATTGAACGACGCGCCATCTGGGGACGAATGACGTTCGGACGAAATGAGAAATTTCGTCGTTGAATATCTACATGAATATTATTCCCTTCAAAATCCTTAATTATTCTACAGATTAATCAATTTTATCGAATCCCTATTTTCTACAATATTCGTCAACATTCACAGGTTCAAATTCTTCGATATTATTCGATAAATTTATTTATCGTTTTTAATGTGAGTTGTGATTAAAAGGTTTTTCACTGCTCGTGAATGCAGACGTCGGAATAATGGGTTGGAAAAAAAAAAAATCTTAGTGAATTTTTATTTGTTTCTCAAACGTTGAAATAAATAGTCGATATTATTTTTGAGCTTTCTGTCGACTGTTGCAATTATCGCTATTTAATTGCTGACTTTAATTGATTTTTTTATCTTTTTTTTCAGTCGTTACTGAAAACGGCCGATCAGTTGAAGATCAAGGGCCTCTGCGAAGTTCCGGAGAGCAGAGAAGGTCCACCCTCAGTCAGCCTGAGCTCACCACCGCCCCGAGATTCGACGGCAACGAGGCTCAACTACACGAAATTAAAAAGGCATCATCCCCGTTACAAGAGACAAAGAACGAGCTTCGAGCCACGAGAGACGAGTGCGGATTCACGTAACTACGACAAGTACAAAGAGGAGGAGCACAACATCGAAGGCCTCGGCCGTGACAACAACAAAGAGGTTTGCGAACGCGTAGTATTTATTTTATTCGATTTTCAAACGTCTACAGAAACGTATACCATTCCATTCGTCCGTTAATTGTTTTTTGCATTTCATCAAAAAAGCTCTCGTTCACTTATTTATCCAATAAATTGGTATTTCTCGAGTTATTTAGAATTTTAAGCTATTATTTCGTATTTCATTTGATAAAAAACTCATTCTGTGAAGTTCCATCGTAATATATTAATTAAACTCTACTGATTTACTTTTCACAGAATCACAGAGGTGACTGGCAGACGGAGGATGAGGAGTGCGGAGCGGATGCAGCATCAGTAGTCTTGGAATCCTGTCAACGTGACAGCAACAACGGTAACGGTACAAACAACAATAACGGTAAGCCAATCGGACGAGACAAATCGCGCCCCGAACCTGAGTCCGAAAGATAAACCGTACGATTTATAAGTCATGCCTAAATCAAGAATGCTAATTAATAAAACAGTAGAAACTCTTAGGAATAAAATTTTTGCTGAATTTTTCTTCCTGAAGCTAAAGATCTGTCAATATTTTGTTATTATTTAAATCTTACGGATTGTCAAAGCTTGCTGGCCAAATTCCTTCCGAATTTCGAGCGTACTAATTCGTGAAATTTCTCTTTAAAATCGTACTCGCAAAAACTGACAAAAAAAGATAAATGAAGCGATTTTATCTTTTTTTTTTTCGAAAGACGATTAAATTGTTTGAATGAATAGTTTTTCATGAGTTTAGTTCTTGTCTTTGAGAATGAATATCTTTTGAAAATAACTCAGGTACGGGGCGTTAAGTATTATTGCGGGGGCCGTGGGGACAGACCCTTTTCACTTGGAATAAAAAGGTGACATGTTCTGTCACACAGGTCTAGGTCATTACGGTCATCATCCCGATCCTGGAGAGGTAGATTTACCCCCGGAGACACAACCAACACCTCCAAGCGCTACTCTCGTCGGTACCACGATAACGCATCTCCGCGATACCGATCATCATTCTACAGGTAATCGTCAATCTCCCCTAAATCAATAACTCAGCTCCATCTTCAACTTTGTATCATTGGATATATGCAGTTATTCACATGATAATTGAAGTGAGGACGATCGTTTTCCGCGATCTGAAAACTCAATTCACGATAAAAACTAGAGTAATTTTTAAAAATGAGAAAAAAAACGATTTTCGTTGTGTTACCATCGAGACAAACTTGAATTATGAAAAAGATCGAAATACTTAAGAATGAAAATGACAGGAAGCAAAAAAATCGAAACTGCATTCGCGAATGGCCGAAACTTGAGGAAACCTTAAGAGAAAAATGGAAAAGTGTAATTTTGTATTTTTAAGATTGAATTTCTTTGTTTTTATGTTTATTGCGGATTTTTCAAGTTCATTCTTATATCGTTGAGATTTTAGAGATAAGCTTTACGTAACGATGTCATCGAAATCAACGATTCGAGCACTTGCGATATTATAAGGACTGAAAAGAAGAGAGCAACGACAGTAGCCCTCATTAGTAGGGGGAGAGGGGATCGGAATAATTGGTCTAATCGGGCTTAACTGCTCGTGATTAGATTTGCTTTGCTCCGTTCGTGAACAGCCCACGCAGTCTTGTTTAACGGCTCCCGACGACCGGTAGGGTTTCACGTGAATCGGACGCTCGTCGACCAAACGTCACAGCCTGCTGTGCATTGTTTTTTTTTTTTCTCATTTTAAGGAGGTTCGCTTATCGCGACATAACAAGATCAAATTTCCACAATTTCGAGAGAAACAATAGAAAAGATTTTATAAATCTGTCATTAAGTTTCCAGAATAATTGAAGTAGAGAAATAAATTCACGAGAATTTATTAATTACGTTTCTAGAAAGTTGATCCCTTTTTTTAAATTCAAAATTATTCCAGTCATTAAATTTGTTTAAAACAACGAATATCGATTTTTCTAAATAACAGCCAATTTATGTTCGATAGAAAACTATTTATAAAAATAATAATAGAACGAGATAAAATACGATTACGAATATGTTGACAGTGACACGTATAAATATTAAAATTAGACACACAAATATTAAAATGAATCATATTTGCTATAATATTTTGAGTAAATTTATCCAACTCTATGTTTCTCGTTGTTTATTTTTTGCAGATATACAAAATTGCGACAGCGTTAAAATAAAATTCGAAACTCTTCATACGATGGATTCGTCCGATACGATCGATATCGACAGCCACATGTCGGATCGCGCCAGCGTTAGCTCAAAACATGCCGCTGATAATGACAACATGATGATGATAACACCGGAGCTTTTGGGTTTAATGCCTTCCGGCAGCTCGGTACATTCAGACTCGGGTGAAAACAATTCACGAGGTGGTGGTTCGGGCTCTCATCATCACGGTTCTAAATCTTGGACTCAAGAAGACATGGATGCTGCGCTTGAGGCACTCAGAAATCACGACATGAGCCTTACAAAAGCATCAGGTACGAAACGTCATTGAATAATTCAATAATACTTCATTTTTTAAATTAGCCAAAATACAAAAAATGTAGAATCTGACTGTTTCTTTGAAAAAGAAAAAAAGTTGTATTTTCACAAATTTATTGCTTCGTTTGTTAACAGCAACATTTGGAATTCCCTCAACGACATTATGGCAAAGAGCTCACAGACTGGGAATCGACACACCGAAAAAAGATGGCCCGACGAAATCGTGGAGCGACGAGAGTCTGAATAACGCCCTTGAGGCATTAAGAACGGGGACGATATCGGCAAACAAAGCATCAAAAGCATTCGGCATACCGTCCAGTACGCTTTACAAAATCGCGCGAAGAGAAGGTATTAGGCTTGCGGCTCCATTCAACGCTAGTCCGACGACATGGTCACCGGCGGATCTTGACAGAGCACTTGAAGCTATTAGATCCGGTCAGACATCGGTACAGAGAGCGTCGACGGAATTCGGTATTCCGACGGGTACATTGTACGGTAGATGCAAGAGAGAGGGCATAGAATTGAGCCGTAGCAATCCTACACCTTGGAGCGAGGACGCAATGACAGAGGCACTCGAAGCCGTCAGGTACGATCTGCGATTTTCCGATTTGTAAAAAAAAAAAAAAAAAAACCAAAACAAAACAAAAAAAAACAAAAAAAAAGCAAACAAAACACAAAACAAAGCAATAAACAAAAAATCGTATTCTCATCAACGATTTTCCATAAGCCCCTCCCCCCTCTCGAGACGCTAATTATCTCACGTTTGGGTCATCCAGATTGGGTCACATGAGCATCAATCAAGCTGCTATACATTACAATCTACCTTACTCGTCTCTCTACGGGCGCTTCAAGAGGGGAAAGTACGAAGATCCGGTGGTGAGCGAGATGTCACAAGACGGCAGCAATCCTCACTTTCATTCGCATCAGAGTCCGCATCAAAATCACTCCTCGTCGCTACCCGATCAAATGCCTTATCAGGGCAGCTGAAACTTGCCCCTTTACTAGGCCAGATCCGCTGGACTAGCTCGCAAACGTTCGCCTTCAATCGCGAATTGACGCGCGGAGCAATAGCGTTTTAAACACACAATGAACAAATAATAATTCGTAAGAAACGTGTTCGAGAGTCTCGGATTTTAAGTACGGGCACGAATTTCTCGATCTTTCGTCCGATTTCTCGTTTCTTTTCCCTCCTCTTTCATACCCTCCATCCTTCATTTCCATCCTTAATTCGCGAGTGGACAGAAATACGAACGGGATAAGCGAATTTTGCGAATTCTACGAATTTCGCTTCGCGCAATAAGCAACAAAAGATAAAACAAAACACAATCAATATACGAAGGAGCATTTTATAAGTTTTTCCTATTTAAAAAATCCGGGATTTAATCCCAAATGATGAATGCATCGTTCAACCGCGGCTGGTGCTCGGACACTATCTGGACATCGCAATGCAACAAACGGTGTATATTTACATACACTTTGCAGTATTAGGAAGGAATAACTGTGAGAAAGCGACGCGAGATGTATGTGTGTGCGTGAGGGTGTGCATTCCTCCGCGATTAAGGATCGTGGTAAGGAATTTTAAATTAATTTCATAACGTAAGGATTATTTATAACAAAAGATGAGATAAGAGAGGAAAATAAAATCATGGTAATAAAGAAAAAAAAGGAAGAAACGAGGGAAAAGTTGTACAGTTGGGAAAAGAAATTCAGTGCAGACACAGTCTTTTCATATTTTTAAAGTGGAATTTTAACGGGTGCCTAGGGGGCCAACGAGACGAATCATGGATTTATGTGCGAGGCAGATAACTTATATATCGTTGTTTTTCTCTTTTTCTTCTTCTTTATTTTTAAACATAATTATTTGTTGTTTTAATAGATTATAAAACAGAGACTGCTTCAGAACTGTGTTGCGAAGCCTGAAATCGTGATTTCATTTAGGTTTCACAAGGTCAATAGGAACAAAAGAGAATGTATACTTTTTTTTAAAAAGGGACGCAGGTTAAGGCAATATTCGTTGACTCCCAAGGCAGTTATTGCGAATTATGTTTTTTTACAGACATTCGCGAGAGAAAAAAGAAAAAATTTATCTCCGGCGCGCGTCGATCCCGAGTGAATGAGATGAGACAATGAAAATACATCACACGAATTTCTTCTTTTTTCTTTTTTTTTTTTATAAATAAAAATCGCACTAGTGCAATGAAAAAAATTAAAAACGAGCGAAGGCCGTCTGATTTTTAAATATATTTATTTGATCGTCTTCCAGATAATGAAACAAGCCCTGCCGACACGGCAACTTTGACTATAGCAACTTCTCAAAGAAGCTAACAAATTTATACGATTCCATGAAACAAAAGGAAAAGCGTACCCGCCGCCTCGTAATCGCATTGACGCGGTAAAAGAAAAGAAAAGCGACTTTGCGCGCTGTTTTCTTTTTTTGTTATTGTTTTTATTTTATTTTTATTTCTTTTTTTTTCCACGTAAATCAATAGAACGGACTGAATAGGGTACGCGAGAGATTTATCAACTTTTGAGCATTGGAATTTTCATTCGAAAATCCTTTTAACGATTAACTATCAGGGCATCGCAAATATATCCGAAAATAAAATGCGGTCGTTACGATTTATTTTGTTTTTACTGTTTTTTTTTTTTATATAGCAAACAAAGCAAAAATCATTGAAAATATATGACGATCGCCTCGCGGCTCAACTGCCACGCGTATCAAATATACGTTTACAACACTATTAATTTATCATGCTCACAGCTACTACATATGTATAAGGAGTACATTATACAAACATAAATCTATAAATCTATAAATATATATATACATATATATATATAAATATAAATGATATATATATATTAATGATAAATAAATGTACAGTTTATATATTTTAAATTAAAATTTAATGCAACTGTAACGTATGCTTTTGTTTTTTTTTTTTCACCTCAAAATAGAACCCAAACACATAGATTTATTATTTAATCCAAAAACACTCGATATGTCAAGAATTTACACGTGGAATTCCGTATTTATTTGAATCCTCAATTTCGCCGCTTCGTTGAAGCCTCTAATTTGTAGAAGTCAAAGAAAACACAGGAATTTAAAGGTTTTTATTTATATAGGAATAAATATTTTAGTCCCTAGAAGTATGCCATCCGAACGAGACAATTTCGAGAGCAGACGAATTATTATTAGTGACGAAAATTTCAAAATGCATTATAGTTCAGTTTTATATTTAAATATACGTTTTTGGTATTCCTTGTTCTGCTTCTTTCGATTGAAGGATATATCTCTTAACAGATTCGTTGAAAAATATAAAAGTAATTGGAATTTATTATTATAGTGACAAATATGAATACGGAAAGAAGTGTTATAGACAGGAACGAATACCGCGGTTATTTCTTGCTCTTGCAGTGGCGCATTGAGCATGCGTACAATCGTCCACGAAGGTCAAAACGCCTTCTCTTCTACTATTTAGCACCCAGCTTTAACTGGACTCGTCTCTTGACAGCGCACTGCACCATCGGAATTCACTGCCTTTAAACTGCTCATTAACCGCAACAATAAACTCGTCGAATTAATCATTGAATCACGTTTAAGATATTCTCAAAAATATCTTTATGGCTGTCACGCATGTGGATAATTGCATTTTTTGCAAAATCATCAAATCTGAAGCACCCGCCGAGAGTATTTACGAGGTAAAAATTATTTATTTGACATTATTATTATCGCACATAACAAAAGACCTTTGATCTTCTGGTTTAACCGTTTCAATTGGTAATTGTTTTCATAGGATGACGATGTTATCTGCATCAAAGACATCAAACCCGCGTCTAAACATCATTATTTAATTCTTCCAAAAACTCATATTTCCAATGCCAAAAGTCTGAAAGCTGAAGACGAACCACTGTGTATGTTTTCTATTTTATTATTATCATTATTATTATCGTAATCATTACTAATTATTTAACTATTCAATGAACGTCATAAACTTGAAAATCTAACTTTATATGTCAAAATTGTGGAAAAACCTTTTCATCAGAAAAGAATTGCAATCTCCATGTTGTTATTTGAATTCTGAAGTAAATTCAATCAACGCAATTTTAGAATAGCTTTTATTTATTTTTCTTCATTAATATTTTACCATTGATTTAACAGATGACAAACTTGTAAACACGGTTGCTCTAGTGTGTGCTCAACAAGGTATCGACACTTCTACGACTCGAACAGGATTCCATTGGCCACCGTGCAACAGTGTCAATCATTTACATCTCCATCTTATTGCCCCCGTAGACCAAATGGGATTCGTTCATAGATTAATGTTCAAAGAGAATTCCTTTTGGTTTGTCGGCGTAAGTAAAATATATTTCTTATTTTTATTATTGTTCAATGATTTTCAAATCGGAACAACATCCCTGTGGATCGTTATGCATCATATTTATTTTTTGCAGACGGATTATGTAAAAATGCTATTCAAAGATGCCAGATGATGAAAAAAAAGCGGAGCAACGTTTGTATCCAACCAACGATGCGAAGTCAAGTAGAGTTTGTGCAGTTAGAAGTGTTTCCCAAAGAAAAGAACGTTCATTATTTTTGTTACATGTATTTATTGTATAATTTTTTCTTCGATGAATACTCGATTCGATCGTATTTGTTAAATTTTTGCTTGGTTTCAAGGCAATAAACTAACAGACTTTTGTAGCAACTTGGAATTATTCACAGTGGGACAATCAGTTTTTCGGCCTCTCGAAAATTCCCTCTTCGAACATACTCTGCCATTTTCTGCCTGTCGGATATTCGTAATCCAGAATACTCTCGTCTCTCAACTCTGTGGAATAACCAGGAGCATCGGGCGCTACGTAATGCGCTTTTTGTACTATCGCTGGATTCACAAAGTGCTCGTGTTGCTGATCCACAAACTCGATCATACGGTTTTCCGTTGTACCACTCAAGGAAACGTAATCCCACATCTGCAAATGCTGCACCATCTCACAAAGACCTACGCCACCAGCGTGAGGACATACGGGAACTAAAAAATATTTAGAAAGATACAAAAGCATTGAATTAAGAGCCTGAAGGACAGACCTTGGGAGAAAAGTTTGAAGAAGACGTTCAGGTGACATTAAAATCTAATAATACTAACTTGTCTTTGCAAAAAAAACTTTTTTTTCCGTGAAATTATATATTTTTGAATATTAAGCACATATTACTGTACAATTGAGTTGAAAATATTTGACACGTACTTCCAAATTTATGTGCCATCAGATAAACAGCAAGAATTTCATTGACACCACCAATTCTTGCAGAATCAATTTGGCAATAATCAATGGCACGTGCTTGTAAGAATTGCTTGAACATGACGCGGTTAGCACACATTTCTCCGGATGCGACACCGACTCCAAGGGGATGTAAAGCTTCGGCGATTTTCGCGTGGCCGAGAACATCGTCCGGCGAAGTCGGCTCTTCGATCCAATGAATATTAAACTCTGATAACTTTTTGGTCCAATCGATAGCTTCTTCAACGTCCCATATCTGATTAGCATCGATCATGAGTTTGTTCTCGTTTCCAATAGCTTCTCGCACAAGTCTGCAACGTCTTATGTCGTCCTGTAAATTTCTTCCTACTTTTGCCTTGAACGCGGTGAAGCCTCGATCCATATAAACGTGACAAAGTCTTTTCACTTGTTCGTCAGTATATCCCATCCATGCAACTTGTGTCGTGTACGCAGGGAATCCATTTTTTAACAATTTTTCTTCACGCTCCTCTTTTCCCCTTTGCCGATCCTTTAATATCGCTATAGCCTCTTCTTTTGTTATTACATCGGTGCTGCAAAACTCAAACATTTTCGAAAATTGGGTACTTTATTATAAAAAATATAAAACTCCTCAAAATCACTCTGATTTTGGATTGTTTTGTCTTCTTTTTTTTTGGTGACTCAATCTCAATTTTGCTGTCTCTTCTTCTAAAAAAAAAAACAGTCTCGTTTTCGAAGAAACTTTTGCAAACACATGAAAATTTTTGATATGAAAGTCACTCATTTTCCTTTTCATGTCTAAAAAATGCCTGGTGCCTTCAATTATTTACAATATTTCAAGTGACTCGAGTCTCTTCTCCACGAATATAAATTTTCTTTAAACTATTTTTAACACTTGTATGTTTTATATAAATTAATGTTTATTTCAATTTTTTGTCGTCTTACATGTAACGAAAATCTATTGTGGAGACTAATTCTTCAGGCGACATTTCAACGAGTAATTTCCACACTGGTCGTCCTCTGCATTTTCCCCATAAATCCCAAAGTGCATTTATTATTGCAGCCACTGCCAAGTGGGTCACACCTTTCTCCGGACCTATCTGTACAATTTTTGTGAATATTTAGTCGATATGCTGATTAGTTAATTCGATCATGAAATATCAGTTTTATTGAAGAATTGAGATTTCATTAACTGTACCCATCTGAGCTGAGATTCACTGGTAAGACGTCTCCAAAATCCGCCAAAATCCCGATATATTTCGTCGATATACTGACCCTCCACCATTTTCAACATGGCCTCGCAAGCTTTCAAAACTATACATGAATGATTATATTTTAATGATAGTATTTAAATTTAATACATGAAACACGACCCCTATTATGTTTACGTTTCGAGAAATATATGCAGGTTCCCAGATTTCAATTCAACAATCGAATTGATAGCTGTGATGGGCGCATAATTTCAAAGTTTTTTTTCTAGATTCGTGAATAATAGCGACCTCTCGCGAGCCGGGACAACAATGCAATTTTTTCAAAATATTTTTACACGAATAGTGCTACGTCATCGAAAAACTTTCGTTGTGTATGGTAGAGTTTAAATTTTTGTCGAGACTGTATACGAAACGATAAAACGTGTATACTTAACCAATTTCGGTTCCACGTCCGAGTGTGAACGTGAGTCCGAAACCTTCGAAAACATCCACGCCTAGACGAGCTCGTAGAGTTACATAAGCACAAGAATAATCGGGATCCGTATGCTGGAAATAATAGTTTATTTGATTGTATTTTGATGGTGAAATTTTATAATATTTTTGAGGAGTAGACAAAATCACAACCGCATTGATTTTTTCCTTACTATGGCATCGCTCCCATCAGCGTAGAGAGACGTTGGAAATCTTATGTCTCTTACACTGGTCTCGGTTATCCTAACATGCACCATGTTTACACTCGAATCGTGAAAACTTTGTTCCTTATCGGCGAAAATACCAGATTCAACTGGCAGCGTTTTCGTTTACAATTACGTTGTCAGCTGATTTTTACGTGATAAACAGCGGGTTATCTCTAACTTTCGTTCGGAGAAGGAGATAAAAAGATCGTCTAAAAGTGTATACTCTTTACATTATTTTTAAGGAATTCGTCATGCAGAAAATTTTCAACCGACCATTTGCGAGATTATTTTAATACGAAAATCTTATTTCAAAATTTTTTTTTTCGATCTTCCTTGAAATAAGAAATTTCCTTCAACAATTAAAATACATAAATAATTTTACTCGTGATGGCCAAGAATACGAGCCGTTTAATAATTCAGAGTTTCGTGCTTAATACGTCACAACCGGCACGCGCCTGCGCACCGTTCTTCTCGATCGTTCGTCGTAAGGGCGCCCTCTTGACGAGCAAAATAAATTCGTCTCTACTTTTTTCTGCGCCGGTTGGTAGTTTGTTGTGACGCATTTTCGAGAAAATGCACACGTGTTTTTAACGTTTCGCCTAACAATCGAGAAAAGCCGATCATTCATTAAAGTTTAAGTTAATTATTAATCGCAAAATGACGACCGATTTTGAAATAATCGTCGGTACGTACGAGCAGTTTTTGCTCGGTTACAAAATTGCCAATGTCGACGATGTAAGTATTTCTCTTTATCACTATTTGCACGAAGGTTATGTTCGCTCATTGCATTTCTAACGAATTACAAAAACAAAATATCGATGATTAAACATGGTTTTTAGTTTCTGGCCGTCGTTTATTGCTTCGATTATAAAAATTAACAGAAAATCATTTAATTTAATATAATTTTAGATGTATATTCGAAAATGATGAATTTCTAACAGAAAGCAGCACGAATTCTTTAAAAAATTCCAGACTGTTCCAGACACTTCTCAACAAGAAGAATTTCTCGATCATTTAAAGGTTTTTTAAAAATGAATTCAAGAAATGTTCTTTCATTTCTTTTAGATATAATAAATATTTGAAATTTTTTACTTTCATTTTACAATTGTACTTTCAAGATTTACAAAAAAAAAAAATGTCTATTACAAAAACCACTGACCGCGTTTTTTTTTTAAAACATAAATTATCGATTAATCAGAAGAAATATGAAAAAGGGTTAAAACTTTACAACAATATAACTCCACGATCAATTTGTTTTTATGCAAAGCCAACAGTCGAGTAACTAATTAAGCAAATCTATTCTTCAGCGTAGAAGGTTTCTTGTAGGTGATAATAAAGTTGAATTGACACCATTCTGTTGGTATTGTGATATTGAAAAGAATAAGGCATTCTGGAGGCGTATTTGCCGACCATTTGATTATCAAAACTTCAAAGAAATCAGAAAAAGTTGGAGAAAAATATAAAATTTCCCTGGAGTACCTAATTACTATGTTGAGTGAGATTCTAGGGTGGAATGTGAAGAGGCCAAAGTTTTAATAAGATTCATTCACTACTGAATTGTTTTATTTATTGATTGACGTATTTCACAGGCGTACACATTGCAGCGAAGCTTCGCTACTCACAGCCACTTAGCCAGCATAAGAACAGTGGCAAGCAACAAACATTATTTAGCTTCTGGTGGAGCTGACGACGTCGTGTGTCTCTACGACATGCGCCACAGAATAGAATCAGGCAGACTCATGCATCACACTGGTAATAAATATTATTCAAATTCAATCAGCAGTAAATCCAAATCATGAAAAACTTGAAGTGTTTCCAAAATGATTGCGGTACTAAAAATCACGAAACGTTAATTTTGCAAGAGAAGTTATAAGTTTAAAGTTGTACAAAATGAAAGAATATAAATTGAACGATTTATTGATAAAAATGTATGAAAAATGATTGTTTTTCAATTGCAGATACTGTGAACTGCATAAATTTTACACCGGAAGCATCACACATAATGACAGCGAGTAACGACGGAAGTATTGGGATAGTGAGATGCGGAAATTGGGCATTGGAGAAACATTGGAAATCACCTCACAAAGGAAACGCAGTGAATGCTTTGGCGATTCATCCTTCAGGAAAATTAGCAATGTCGGCAGGTGGGGACGGAGTTTTAAGGACGTGGAATCTGGTAAAAGGTAGACAAGCTTATGCGACGAATTTGGTGCCGAGATTGAAATACGACGCAAAAAACGTGTCGATACTTCGCTGGAGTCCAGGAGGCGACAAATACTTGTTAGCTTCGAATTGCAAAGTCGATGTTTATTCGGTGGAAACTGCTGGTCTGTGCGCAGAAATGTCTTTCGAGTCAAAAGTCGTTTGCGTAGAATTTATCGGAGATAATCTTTTGGCCATTGGCCATGAAGATGGTCAAGTGCGAGTTTGTGATATCTTAGCAGGCTCGAGTACAATGGAAGTCAAGGCTCATGATACGCGAGTCAAATGTCTAGCTTACAGAAATAAATATCTCGTTTCAGCCTCGAGCTCTGGCGAGATAAAGCTCTGGCGTTACAGTAAAAAAAGATTGAATATTTTGTCATTGGCGAGTTGTGACGCGAGAATAACGTGCATGTCGCTTGCACAAATATGCCCGAACTTATCAGTGAAAAGAGAGGAACCGAATGTTACAGAGGAAAGTGAAAAATTGAAACCAAAAGTTTTCCGAATGCGCCAGGAAGTGACAATCGAAGACGAGGGCGAGGAGAAAACTGTCAGCGATCGAAAAAAGAAGAAAAGATCAGTAAAGAAAAGACCCGTGGAAGAGATTGAAGAAGATAGATCCGTAGAGTCGAGCCCCAAAAAATTGAAGAAGAAAAAAAACGTAACATTGCCATCAACCGAAACCAAGTCAACAAAGAAGAAAAAGCGGAGTTTATCACCAGCAAAGCCCGATGACAGTCCCGTCAAAAAGCCTAAAAAGCAATCCAAGAAAATCCTTTTGCAAGACGATGCAAATGAAGTTCAGAATGTTGAGGATCCCGGTATTGCAGCAATCAAGACGAAGAAGAAAAAGAAAAAGCTACTGATAACGTCCATCGAAAAACCCACCAAACCCGACATAAAAAAGAGGAAAAAACAAAACGAGATTTCCAGCTCGAGTTCAGGTTTTCCAGCGAAAGCGAAAAAAAAGAAATTATCACGATGAACAAGTAGTCCGTGACCAATGAAATTCTGTGAAAAAACGCTCGAGCATCAAAGGAGAAGAATTCCACAATGAAAAAATCGATAAAGCGTGTTTTTTTTTCTTTTTTTATTATTTTAAATCGTAATCTGTATATAATATTTACAGAGTATAAAGTTTCGAACGAAGTTGAAAGGTGCCTATCTAAGTTGTTTGATTCATTATTTACAGGTTCTATCGTTCAGTCTATATACAAAATTGGTCCATCATCATTCATTCCATACGTTTGTCAATTTTTCTTTCATTCTTTTTTCCAATAATTTACCATAAAATACACTTGTGTGGAGGGTTCATCGGACTGCCCAAGGGACAACTCCAGGCTTTTGCGAATTCAGCGTTGTTCGATAAAGTTCCTATCACTCTGAAATGATTGGGCGCGTGTACGCCCTCTATGAGTTTCGATTTCAACGCTCCGTTCGTGTAATTTCCGCACCACACCTAAACAAAAAAATTTAATACCAAATACTACTTACTACGATACTTAAAATTTACCTTAAGGTGATCTGTCATTCGTTAGTCGGTAAAAATCCTACAAAATAAAAAAAATTCTACGAAAATAATAAAATTTTCATACCTGAGCAAAGCCAAGGAAAAATAACTGATCTTCGCTGTAATTTGCAAGTCCAGGCAAAGCTTG
Source organism: Campoletis raptor (assembly GCA_948107755.1). Taxonomy (NCBI): domain Eukaryota; kingdom Metazoa; phylum Arthropoda; class Insecta; order Hymenoptera; family Ichneumonidae; genus Campoletis; species Campoletis raptor. The sequence goes on along the minus strand of OX403630.1, from coordinate 11,940,951 downwards.
CTGACCCGAACTTCTCGACTTTAGTCTCTGATAAGCACGATAAGCCTCTCTTATTCCACCGTTGTCCGCGATATTTTCGCTCTGCGTATTTATTCCATTAACCTGAAGAAAAACAAAAGGTTTCGTGACACTTTCGCTCGATAATTTTTTTTCATCGTTTGAAAAAAAATCTCACAATTCCAGGCGAGAAAACCAACCGTAAAGTTGTTGCTGAGTTCAGGCAAATGATAATTGCTATACTGCTTTGTTATACACTCGACCTTCTCGTGATAATGTTGAAGCGTTTCGTCGCTCCACCATTGACGAACGTTTCCATTCTCGTCGTATCTCCGTCCTGGTCGTTTAATTTTTCGCATTAATACGAGTCGAGACTAATTAAGTGCAAGCATTTCTTATTGTTTTATAATTTTATCATATTTAGTTATCTTTACCTTGATCGTCAAATCCGTGAGTTAATTCGTGGCCCATTATAGCTCCCATCGCTCCATAATTAATAGACCTGCGAAAGAAAAACTCGCGGATTAAATGCAAGCAGTTCATTGTCGTTTGAAGTAATGAGAAAATCGTTGAGAACGAACTTACTCTAATCCGTTTCCGTAGAAAGGTGGATGGAGAATTCCGGCTGGAAATGCTGTAAAGAATGTTGAATTTAAAAATCAAATACAAAACTCGCACGCAAAAATGTTTTCACTACAAAAAATTACTTACTGACTGAATTCAAAATCGCACTGTAAAAAGCATTGACAGTCGTGCCTGTCGAAATCCATCGATCTTTGTCCGGTCTTTCCCGCAAACTGTTCAAACTTTTTTTCGCTCCAACGTCCGTCAATCGCAAGAAAGTCTCGAACAATTTTCCCTCGATTACTTCCGCCTACGAAATTATTATTTGTAGTAAAATTTCGTCAAGACCAAACGAATTTTTTTGTGTGTTTATGTTTGTCCGTATGGGTGTTTTTTTTCTACGTACTCCCTCGTAATATTTTTCCAGTTTATCCGCATCTGTGACCCATTCGGGAAAACCAACGAACGGTCTCATAGCATAAAGTTTTCGATGGGCGCGCGCTCTTGTGCCGACGTCCATCCACTCAAGCTCTGCCACCATTTCGTCAAAGGCAGCTCTTACGTCGAGCAACATTTCTAACGCCTGTTAACAGTCGAAGTATTCGTGTGTATAAAAAAAAGTGTGTACGAGGCTGCTTATATATATTTTCTTAAAGAGGGTTAAGCTATTTTTGAAGCAGAGATTTTCATGCTGATTTTTTTCCACGGAGATGAAACTCATTCGTTTTAAAAATAATCTCGTAAATTTCGTGATGGTTACGAACCAGTTGTACGAAAGCTTAATAACCCTATTTTTTCAGATCTCTTTTATTTCATCATATTTATCCTACACCGAAAAAATCTAAAAATGAATATCAATCCATTGTTTTTCATTAAAACGAAACAAAAACGATAAACACAACTTTTTTTCTTTCGATTTCAACAAGACGAGACTCGGTGACGTGCTCAAATAAGACAAAAGTAAAAATCACCAATGTTTACCTTTTCTTTGGCTTTTTCGTTGAAATGATTCTCAACATAGACGTAAGTGAGTGCCATGCCAAAGTTGGAATTAACGTTTCCGGTGCAGCCTTTCCAACGTGGTGTTTTTTCCTTGAGCCCAAAGACTTTTTGTGAAAATTGAAATCCAAGATCACGAAACTTTTGAAGCGTCAAAGGGGCGACTGTTGAATAAACACTCCACCATACGAAACGAGCTGTAAATTTGTCATTGAGTCAGATTATTATTTTGAAAAGGAAAAAATTAGTTTAGCGATTGTTTGTTGATCGTTACTCGCGTTTAGCACTTTGAACTTTGTAGTTTTACGAATAATATGTTCTCGACCTATGCGGCCAGATAGCTCGCGACCCCGGGTTTGGCCTCGTTTCATCGCGAACACACGATCAGCTACACCATTGTTTTTTTTGTTTTCACCCGTTTTTTTAACCCCCTAAGATAGCTTAGAACAAAATACGCCACGTGTTTATCGTATGCGGTCATTAGAACGATTCCTCGTTCTTTAAAGTCCATAATTATCGTCATTTTTTAAATAAATCAAACTTCCGTATAATGTCGAGTATTCTCTTTTGTGTTGAACTTTCATTTCTACAAACGCCGTCGAATTTATTCAAGTTTTTCGTTCACAAATAGCACAAAATTGATTGTTTCACTATTTTTTTTTTAATTCTCGAAATCTGCTTTTCGTAATTGACAGAATAAAACAAAAAACTTTTATTATTTTTACCTATTGTCGCTCGAGGCGTGGCTGCCAAAAGTAATGGTAATTTTTGTAAATACTGCAAATCCATCACGATTACACGATCGTTTTCGAGGTCCAACGTGACGTTTGTGTTTTCAAACACCGAATTCAAATAAGTCGTCCAGTTCCATTGAAGTCCATAGAGATCCGTCAGTTGTTGGAGTCGATCGATTGTCACATCGTGAATCAAATGATTGGCACTTATTCTTTGCTCCTGAGAAGCCATTATCTATTTTCCAAAAATAATTTTATTTTCACACCACAATTCAAACGGTAAACAGTTTTTAGAACAAATGAAGGAGCATAACAAGAAAGCAAAGTATACCTTTGCAATTTTTGTGCTAAACTCGAGAATCTCGTCTGCAAACTCGTTACTTTTTTCTCCAGCTCCAGCCAATTGTACCATCGCTTTTACGTAACGTTTGTACTCTGCCAATTCTGATTTAAAACGTTGTGGATCCATGAGATAACGTTCGCTAAATCCGGGCGAGACTTGCTCCATCTGATCGAAAATAAAAACAAATATTTAAACTTCATTTTTGTTTAAATCTTCATTTATTGTTGTAAAAAACTTTTTTTCTGAATTTCAAAACTTTTTTTTTCGTTTTCTCGTGTTTATTTGAAGAAATGTTAACCAATCGTAATTTTTCCATACACCGTTCTATTTGTTATGAAAAAATGAAGAGAATGTTGAATAATAAAAGCTTTTTATTGCACACGAAGAAGATTTTGTGCTGAAGAGAAGACTGAGGTCTTTTTCGACCCCGTTGTAGGATTTACGCTCGAAAAAAAGGATCACAGGGTTCACTTGTTTGCATATGATTATAAATGGATTTTAAAGCACATCTCAAACTTGCCATCATTCGATTTCTTGTCGTGTCTCTCATGTCCTCGCTGATGTAAAAATTCACGAGAAGATTTAGTCCCAATTGGCGTTGCGCGACTCCAGCGATTTTTGCCAGATCGAGAACGATGGTTTTGTTGTCGAACGGTGGCTCTTTGGGGAGCCCGACCGTTTTCAAAATCTCGAAAATCGGAGCCAAACCTAGACTCTCGACGCTCGCTTAAATAAAATAGAAAATTCAAAATGAGCGTAAAACAATGGCTTTTCGACTGAGAATCAAAAGAATTAAGAAACAATAATGTCTTCGGTAGTGGTTCACATGAAATTTTTAATGAATTTCGAACAATAGTGCAATAAATTAAACATTTTCAAACTGCAGAAATGAGCTGCAAAAAAAAATCACACAAAAAGTTTTCTGTTTAAAAAAAATGAATTTTTATCATCAATCCATTTTTCATTCTATTATTTTATTCTTTTTAAATAAATCACGAATCCGCAAATCTAAAAAAAACTCGAAAACTTTAAAGAACTTATTTTATCCAGAAAATCCCTGACGAAAATGACATTCTGGACAATAATAACGCGGCTTTAAATACATCAAAAGTATTTTGAGCTAATGAATTCTATTGTTCGTTACATCATAATGACAAAGCGTCAAGATGATTAATCGCTGATGAGCATTGAGCGAAAGAAAAAATAGCAAATCGAATGTGAGACGTAACGGCAAATCGAAAGTCAAGATGTAACTGTTGTTGGTTTTATTTTGAATAATCGATTAAAATACGTCGGTGGTCTTCAAGGACGACGTTAATTCATTCGTCATCTTTTTGTCATTGAAATGATCGTTACGAGCATTATCAAGTGGATAATTTGTTATTTACCCGTATCCATACAAGTTCTGTAAAGTGCTCTCGCGAGCTTGACAGGCCTAAGATCGTCTTTTTTGTCCGGTTCTTCGAGCAATATCCTGAGGTTTTTCAACAATTCTTCTCGCAGCAAACTCAACTGATCCCAGGAAGTTTGACTTTGAGGAATTGGGTGCCTCGCTATCCAGCCTCCGCATGCAAACTTGTAGAAATCGTTGCAAGGTTCAATCGTCTTGTTCATTGCTTCGATCATTCTAGCAGCTTTTTTTAATAAAAAAAAATAATCAAAATAAAATGTATTATGGATTCTGTCAACATCTGGCAGAAAAACCAAAATTAGTCTGCAATTCGAGCACAGAAATGATTTTTCATCGATTAAAAATTATCTTGAAAATTATTCAACGCAATGTTTATTGCGATTAATGGTTTCAAAGAATTTAAAAAAAATTGAAAAAAATCCTCACCTTTTCCTACAGTTTTTCTGTTTTGGAAAATTGCCACCAATAATAATGACAGCTTGGACAGTAAATAATCATTCGTCTAATTAGATCGTCTAAATATTTTTTAATTTAATTTTTTCGAATTCAGTTGTAAAAAAATATATGCAGGTGTGAATTTTGACGAAAAAACGTTTGTCTCGTGACATAATTCGCATTGATTTCTGCCTCCGAGAATACCTGCCAATTGTAAATACCTGTTTTTATGCACTCTTCACTCTGACACATTTCTCTGTATTCCTCCTTCCGGAAAACTGCCATCTGCAAGGCCAACGTAGCGACGAGAGCTATTACAGCGACTACGAGCAATCCAACCACTATAATAAGTCGAGTTTCTTTGCTAGTTTTTTTCACGTCGTTCGAGCCGTTGTACTGCCTGCCAAAGTGTTTAAATAACATCGTTAATTCCTCTATTTCATAACCGATTACATTCGATCGGCCAATCGTTTTTTGTTTCATCAAATCAGCTCGTTATCGAGCAACCAGAAAGCATTATTCCAAAAGTTCTGACATTCGTCAATTCGCATGCACTGGATGGATTATCGACTCAAATGTCAGCAACTAACAAATTCCATGTTTTTTATACACCGAACGTTCAAAAATTGATTAAAGGGTTTCATCGATAACTCAAGTTAATAGACTGAAAAACATTTGTATTATTTACCATTTTTGCACAGTAACAATGTCATATATTCCGTTTAGATTACGTTTAGATTACGTTAGATTAGAACTCGATTACGTTTAGATCGACGGGGCGAAATATGCTCATAAATAATGATAAATAATAATAATAATTTTATTTAAAAATATTGTCAACGTACCACGACGATTCGGACTGTCTTCTCGTTCCTTCGGAATTCCTTCCATTGTCCTCGGGGTCGTTAACCTGCACAAAAAAGTCATCGTAATGGAATACATTTTAAAGCAACAGGAACTTTATTTATTTATTGTCCTTTGGAAAACGAATATATGATACCGAGTGAATCGACGATTACGATCCCTCACTTATAAGAACAAAGTATAAAACTTTTATTTCGTTATGGTGTACTCGTGACATTGACATTAGAAATATATTGAGATCGAGGTCCATCGAAAGATGCGTCAATGCTTTTTGACTATATCGAGTTTAAAAAAAGGATATTAGCCCCGCAACAAGAACTTTTGTATACATTATGAATGCTTCTCACCTTGCCCCAGAATTTTTCTCAAAATGACCCTATTACCAGCTCTACAGAATGCAGTAACGACACACAATGTCATTACTATACAGCCCAGTCTCCACTCAGTATCCAACAATAATCCCCGTTGTAATGAGACACCCAACAAACATGACCGTGATCGACGTTACTCGATTAACGTTATGCCACAGATTTAACACACCAAAAAAAACCCTATCTGGCTTGTTTTTTTCTGATTTCTATGGATTTACACTGTCCAGAGAGGCTAATCATTGAAAATATTCAGGAACAGCAAATGCAACTTTATCAATACAAGTTCTTGACTGTTTTTTAATTTGTTTTTTTTTTTTTTTCCAATTTAACCAATTTGATGTGAGCATTGAGCTTTTGTTTATAATTTGTATTAATTCAATATTCAATTCTTCCTGTTCGTAGTATTGGTAAATACACAGGAATGTGACTTTTTCAAACAATATATTTATTTTCTCTTATCAATGACTTGCCACCACACGTATAACGATGATTTTTTTTTTTTTTTTTTCATTAGCGGTCTATTCGATATAGTTATATCAGTGAAATAAGAATTTTGGGCACTTCTTTCTACGATTGTAAAAAGTCTTGTAAAATATCCAAACATTTCAATCGGAACTTGAATGGTAAACTGATGGATCATTTTTACACTTTCCTCAGAAATATCAGTTAAAAAAAAAATGTTCATGATTTTCAAAGCAAGTCCAAAATCATTGTGAATTCAGTGTTGTTCGAAAGGACGATCATTTAGTTAAATATGGACAACTGAACATTTTGCAATAATAAGAAGGAATTTTGTCACTTCAACGAAATAATTGGTAACTTGACAAACTGCAGTCACCAAAATAAACTGATGAAATGACAAAATTTCTCTTATAATTGCAAAATATTTAATTGCCCATATTTAACCATAAATAATGGTCCTTTTTAACATTGATTTTTTTCTCAGTGCAGTAATGATCTGAAGAATAAATAGATGAACAAAGACTGATCTCAGCAATACTTTGAGCGCAGCTTTAAATGGTTGGAAAGAAAAATTTTCCACGATTATAAATAAACGATATTCCGCAAACAATTGATACGCCTTCTATTTAATTCTTCAAAGTCCGGGATCTTTGTAATGTGGGATCAGTTAATCGTAGATGTTCGTCCACGTACACGGTAGTGCGGCTGTAATTCATCGTAGCAGTTGGTCATCCGAGCATCGTTAATTATCACAAAGCGCGTTTCAACGTCAAGGTGATTGGAAAAAGGAATATTCGCAAGTGGTCATAAAAGGCAGACTACGATAACATACTAAAACGGCAGAATCCAAGACAAAACAAAAACGGAACGTTGATTTGAATGAATCATTGAATCGTCCTCGTGTTGTTTGACGATTGAAAATTGAGGTCATTGAGCCAAGAAATTAGGAGTTTAACTCATGTATATTTTCGCCACATTATACATCGAGAAAAAACTGATGAATATCCTGAAGCCCTTTGAAAAAGTTGAAAAACTGGTTTTACGAAGGAAAAAAATTTGGTATCATAAAAATTCTACGTATTTCCAAAGCAGCTTTTCACGAATAAATAATGTTGCAATTATTTCGTATCTTTTCTTCTCTATACAAGGAAGTTAAACGATTGAAACATTGACAATATGTCAACTACATGTGGAGAGACTCAGTGTCAATCTCCCCCATTCGCTCATTATCAATTCGATGCACGAATGAGGAAAATAAATTGAGAGTTTGAACGATGCCAACGTACGCTTGAAGCGTGTAACGAAGGTCGGCTAAGTCACGAAATAACGATTAAACAAACGTGGTGATGAGAATCTTTCGTTAACTCGTGTGACAATTTGTAATCCTAATAACACGTTTATATGTGCTACGCGCATTAGAACGACGTGATCACTCTTCATTTCATCGTGCCCACATCATCTAGCAACTGTCGACCGTTCCTAACTATAACGGACTCAGAAAAAAAAAAATACAATTATTTATTTCTATGAATGATTAATAACACCATACAAAACTTTGTATTTGTTTTATTAATTTTCAAAGCATCCATTTGATACGATCATTCAGAAATTGTCATTAATGTGCGATTGATTAATGGATCGTACAATTCTGAAGATAAATGTGTTTATCGATTTCTCTCTCTCTCTCTCTCTCTCTCTTTTCAACGCACCATTTATGTGACATTAATGAACAAATGATTGTCAATTCGGTGCTATTCGACAAGACGTACAACAACACGCTGTCACCGCTTGTTGCATTATTGATCAAAAGCGATTTATCAATCTTTCGTAACTAGTGCATTGGAACAAAACAAAAAAAGATTGAGGACGAGTTCTTTCAGAAGAATTGCTTCACGTACCTAATCCGCAGATTGAAATATGGAACAGAGACGAATTTAAAGAAAATCGCAGAATAAAGAATACGTTGGATTGAAATGCATAGTTAACGTTAATAAGTTGATTTGGGTAGAAATATTTGGACCGTGTTGTCAGTGTTGCGAGCAAATGCACCAGAATCATCGAGAAAAATGATTTTTTTCCCAAACTGGCGCCACACTAAACTGCACGTGATTATTCCGTCACCGAAAACTTTTTCCTCTTTCCACGTGTCGTAAAACTAAACTTATCAATTATTTGGACCCAATTGTATTACCATTTGTAAAAAACATTGCAACGAACACCTGTACAAAATTTCAACTCAATCGACCCACTAATTATTGAGATATTGTGGCCACCACTTTAAAACCATTTTACTTTTTCTCAAATAAATTTGTTCGTGTTTTTGATGAATTAATAAATCTGTGTACAGAAGTTTGGCAAAAAAAAATATTGGATTTTTTTTAAGATTTAAGTTAAAAATAAAAAAATATAGTCAGTTGAGAAAAACTTCGGACATGTGATTGGCAGGAAGAGATCGTGCGTATGGAGTACCGTGGACAACCGTCCTATACAACACACGTCCTCATGGCTAAAACTCTGAGTAAAACTCACTGTAGTAGATGAACTTAAATATAGTAATACTTTGTCATATAACGAATTTAGACACGTTATCAGAGGCATTGACTCTCATTGTAATGTTTTGTAGTGTAAGTGTTTTAGGTCGTGTGCGACTAATCCACTGTACATATATATATATATATTCAAGTTGTATATACGAGAGGGTATATATGACAGTTTGATGTCAATCTATCCACGAGGAACACGAGGTGGCCTATCTCATTGTTGCTCGTAGATACTTTAAAAGCTTTACGTCCTATCTAACTGGATTCGAATTTCAATTTTTCCCGCACTAATGCCCATTTTTTCATTCCAATTTGTTTTCTTTTCTTTCTTCGTAAATTCACCTCAAATTTGATTGAAATTTTTTTTTAATTGAGACACGTGACCAAGCAATTGAATTGATGAAAAAATTTAATCTAATTAATTAATGAATTTAAAATTTGATGAAAATGAAATGTCAATAAATTTTGTTCGAATAGAATGTTCGTATTATTGGTGAAAAGTTTTTGTCTTTTATTTGTTTAAATCAAGAACCAGGGCACAAAACAAGCAAAAAAAATCTAGTGATCTGTGATCTGGAGTTCAAAGCTTTAGAGATAAATTTCTTTCATTTCTATGGACTTTTTGATCTCGCGTGCCAAAAGTTTTCTTGATTTACTATTGTCGTTGCTCTATTGCTCGGCTTCTAGATTACGAGAGCTGATAATCTCACGTAACAGGGCCGAGGTGTGATCTCAATCAAATGGTTAGCCTCTCCAAACGGGAAGGACTTGAAACGCATATACAAATATAATGTGGAGCATTAAAGTGTCATTACTGGGTGTAATGTGTTGTCATCGTTTTAAAAACGTTTCAAAGTACTTTTTACTTCCTTATAGAAAGAACATTTAAAAAAATTCCAAAATTTCGAGACTCATTGCGCTTAATGATATGAAATAAAATAAAAAGATAATAGAATTTATCGATTTTGGAGTATTTATAAGAAATAAAAATGTAAGGATAAAAACGAAAATTTTTATTTGAAGTAAACGAACATGAATAATAACATGAATTGTGTTATTTACTAATTTAATTACATTTTCAAAGGTCCAAGAAATGTTGCAACAAATGAAGTAATGTCTTGTTTTGTTGTCTGCGATAAAATTGAATGAATTGTTCAATTTTTTCCCGAGAAACAATTGGACTTGAGTATATTAATTTTGTTTTTCTCCTCTGTTTGTTTTTTTTTTCTTTTTTTTTTTTTAATTTCCCTCGTTCTCACTGTGGGATCTGTAGGAGGAGATCTGCAGGTCAACGCGCGACCCAAGATAGCACAGAGTTCGTTCCCAATGGAGCGAAACGAGATCTCCTCGTCTGGAGAGGCGAGAGTACTCGGTTTAAGTCGTTGTTTAACACGAACCAACAATTTAAAGCCCATTCGCTTAAGACTTTAATTCGATTTCAACCGCATTTTTAACTTTCTTCCGGTCTGCTTGGCAGAGTTCCAGGCATTCCGTTTATTTTATAAAGCCCTAAGAACCGACATGATTCACGCTTCAAATAAACGATTATCAAAATTTATCAAGTCCTTGAAGGTTTAATAACATTTGGAGGTGCCAAAAATATAGTAAATTTCCATGTCTTTTTTTTTTCAAGTGCAATTTTTATTGCAATAAAAACGAAAATTTTATCTGAATTTTCTCAAAAGTAGAACGTTTTGTTCTTTTTTTTTTTTTAATGACAAATTTTCGCCATATTTCTTTTGCCTCCATGTATTTTCGCACTTCATAGGAAAAGCCCATACGTATAAATATATAATATAGAATCGTTGGCGACGTTATTAGAGTGCGTTACACCAGGATGATTATTCATTTATTCGTGAGGTTTCTCATTACGAATTCTCCGTTCTGCCTCTTCCGATCTCTTGACGTGTACTCTGTAATCTCGTGTACTTTTTGTTATTAGATTCTTTTTTTTTTGTCCTCGCGCAATCGTGTCCGTTTACGTACACGTCTTTGCATGGATATTCAGTGTCGAAGAAGCAACCAAAGCGATTTTGTTGTATCGTAGCTTTTACATTGAAGAGTATTTTAAGGATTTACATACACTGACAATTAGTAGAACCAAAAAAAGTGTTACTTTCAATTTGAAAAAAATCGAAGAGAAATATTGAAGGAAATTGAATTTTTCGACCTGTATATAAGCTCAAATTTATTTGTCGAATTATCGGAATTGGAATAGAACAAGTCTTTGGTCAAAAGATTTAAAAAAAAGAGTCATAATCCTTAAGTCTCTTTGATAACGCCCAATAAACGTACATTTAAATTTATACTCAAATAAAACCCAATAAACGAACATTTATAAAAAAAATATTGAAAATAACATTTTCTTAATCAGACGCGCATTATTTTCTCTCAATGGCGATATGTTTCGTGTTTTCTATACTTTTACGTCGATCATGCACCAAGATGAACGCACTATCCATAAAGAATTTGTTTACGCGTATCAAAGCATTTTTTTTTCTTCCTTATAATTATGCTCGGTCGTTGAAGTTTGGTCGAAAAAATGTTTATTTTGTACTCACCTTGTACCTCATTTTAGTTGACTCGCTCGACGAGATTGCAGATGATCTGAAAGACAAAAGAGGAGCTGAATAATTTAGCAGAGAAAAAAAAATGCTATTCTCGTGGGATTGTGATTACACGTGCAAACGCTCTCCCATCAAAGAGAACGAAAGTGTCTCCGACGAAGAAATGATTATATTCCTCTGACTATAAGTCTGCGAAATTTTTTCTCGTCTGCTTGCTATGCACCGCACAATGCACTTTACAATAATCTACTCTTGACATCCTTCGAATAATTTGGACTCTTCTTTTTGTTCCTTCTTTTTATTTTTATACGCGATATTCTTCGTCATCTGTTAATTTGCATATAATGAAATATACGTCCCCCCTTCTTCGTGTACGAAAACTTTTTTTTATGTTCAATTAACATTTTTTCAATTCATATTCTTTTCTGTATCCATTACAACTGCGATTATACGATTCGAGCTCGATACGCCTCGATCCGAGAAATTAATTCAACGCTGATCTCGATCCTCGATCTACCAAATCATCCGCAAAAAAAAAAAAAAAGCTCGATATTTTCTTTTGCAAGAAAACAAACAATCCTCAACTGCTTTCTTTTTTGTTGAGTCTGCTTTTATGGCATTTTTTTTTCTTTTATTATTTTCACTTTGTCTGGAACGAATGTTTTGATACAGTGTTTAGAATTGAACGAGAAACTGACACGACCCATTAGACGGAAATATTTTTTGCAGTTTATCGAAAATTTCGCCGATCTGTTATCAAGTGTAGAATAATTGATTGTATTTTAATTGAAAATTGTTTTTATGTCATCCATTGTTGTGTCTATTTCAAAATAAAAATATTCATCACGCTTACGAATAATAACGACAATGAAAATAATGAAATTCAATATGCTGCTGTTACTGAATGTAAGAAACATTTAGATCGATCATTATCATATCTATTCCCAAATCGTAGAACAAACCAGTCCCTGTACTGCCACAGAATAATTATAAGCCAATAATCAAATATTTGCGAGTGGGAATATAAATATTCAGGCGTCTAATAATATAAACACATTAGAATATGAATCGAAGTCTCTACCGTGTTTGAAAATCATTAGTAAACATCTTCCTTGTTGAATTAATTCGAACGAGTATTCATCGCCAGTGTTATTCAATGCTTTCGAGTTTACTACATCGTCATAATCTTTGTAAGGAGCAAAAAAATCAAATTCCTCTAATTATACGACGTTTTGAATGAAAAGCTAATATATGTTTTCATCTCTCGTTCCTTTTACGAGCGTATTTTTCTCTAGAAAATATGGTTTACGGAGTTGATTTTGTGGACAGACGAAAGTTTACAACTTTCGGAATCATTTTTATGATTTTTCAAATTTTGCAAACGTGATTATTGATGATTTCATCACATCCGTTAATTTTTTCAAAATAATTAAGACATTTTATCGCTGCACGATTCAAAACTGGATCCCCATATGAAATTAGTTACAGATTTTCTTTTGCAGTAGCCATTAATTGGTAGTTTAAAAATTTTGTATTGGATCTGTCTAATGACGTAGAATTTATATACGAAGTGGATATAAGCGACATGCGTGACGCAGCTAAGCGCTCTCGCCGTGAAATCGCGATTAGACAAAAATCCCTTCCCCTGGCAAAGCATCAGGACTCGCGCTTCTTAGCTCATTCCCCTCTTTGCCAGACGTACCGGCGCGGCGCGCTTTCGATCTCGACCTCTCGATGCGAAACGAAAGACTCTCCCGTGTCCCTTCCCATTTCAGCAAAACACGCATCGTTAATTATTAATCTATTTCGTCTCTAAATCTTACAGATACAATTTAATAAATTATAGAAATTAATAAAACGATCATTTTCCAATTATCATTTCGAAAAAATTGTGTTTTATGACACTGAAATAAAACATGAAATAAAATGAAATAAAACATTTACTTTTGATAAAATGAACAAACGATTTTTTGAGACTCAACGAAAATCTTCAAATAATTCGAAATGCAATGATCAAACATTAAATCTGAGTAAAAAAAATTCTTCAGATAAGTGATTTTTGAAAAATAAAAACAAAAATACAAATAATTAAAAATTGAATACATACGGAAACAGATTGAGATAAAAGTTCTTCCAGTTGTGTATCTTGTCAAGTTAGTCGTTCAACTATAAAATACAGATGTTTTTTTTTTTTTTTTTTTCAATTTTTTTTCACGTCATTTCACACCGAAGAAAGTCTTTGTCTTTACAGTCCATCCGTAAAAAAATCGTAGTTTTTTGAGTTATCGATAACTCACTGGTGCACGTAAAATAATAATTAAATTCAATTCTGTTCGATCGTCGTTAGCGATTTGAAGAAAAACATTCTGCTATATTTTTGAAATATTATTATTATTTAATAATTATTTAAAAACAATAATAAGGAGAAAGAACGAGAAAAGAATCGTCAGAACTCGGAGGATAGAATCCCGAGCGGAAACGTGGTGTGAGTCCGGTGGACCGCTTGTCAACTGCAATAAAGCTGAGGGTGTGCAGAGAAGTCCACTCGCTCGGTCTCTCCCTCTCTCGCTTCTTACTCACTCACTCTCTCATTTTGTTCTGCTCCCGTATTACTAATCTTCAAAAGCCCCCACTACACAAAGAATATTCTTCACTCCCGCCAATCGTCCCACCATGAACTACCAGTGGCTTCGTTATTTCAACTTTTCTCTTCTGTACACTTCCAAACATCCAATCTCTCACTCACAGTGTGGCACAAACTGATCTGTCTTTCTTGAGGGATGTTATACGTTTTCGTATTTTTTATCCTCTTCCAAAAAACATTATCTTTCAAAGCACATTTTTCCTTCCATCAATTTACGAATCAAAATAAAATTCACTTCGAGAGACAAAATTTGATCAATTTTTTATAATTAATTGTAAAAATCTTGCATACTTTGTTATTTCTTTAAAAAATATATAAATGCAGTCATTAATGATGAATTTTTTTTTTATAAACCATCATTTTCCCAACCATTATGGTCCAATTTTAGAGTTAGAACCTAAAAATTACTTTAGGAGACAAAATTCGATGAACTGGTTTTAATTAACTGAGAATAAAATCTATTTATTATTTATTTTACTATTTATCTACAACATTTTTTTCGATCTATTTGATGGAATTTTAAGATGTTCCTTTTATTACGATTTACTTCGAGTCTATGTCTCGAGATGTTTCTTTTGAAAGAGTAGTTAAAAAATCTCGTTAAATATACAATGATTTTTTGGTGCCTTTTCGTTTTACTTTATTCTTGAATATTCAAACTCGCTGACCAGACAAAAGTTTTGAACGTTTCGAGTCTTATCTCATCTCGGAGAGGGCTTGTTTGATGATATGAACGTTGAATACAAACACTTTCAGTTGATGAAGAAGATAATCTTGTTTCAAGTCCTCGTGAAATATTTTGTCAATAGATATAAATAAGAGCGTGAAAATGAAATGATTCTTTCTCTTTGCTCAAATTAATGGAAGTAGGTCAAAGGTTAGAAAAGATCTAGAATAAAAATACGTCACTCACTAACGTTCTGAGCCACGAAGAGACGCGGAAGTCACGCGACGTTGCAGGCTATTCCAATGTCACTGTATTTCCTATAATATTTCCATTTCAAACGTTAGAGATATTTGGATGAGGAGCAAATTTGTTTGGTATATGTACGTCCGTCGATCGCAGCTAAAAACCAAATTTCCTCTCATTTGGAATATCAACAGTCTGTGAAAAAATCAGAAAGGTGAATTTCTCTCTCTTTTTTTTGTCTCTTTCTTCCTCTCGACATCGTACGATGAGATTAGATATACGATTTATGGGAAACAGCCGGTGTATCTCGAGCGAACTTGTTCTTTCGACTGTTCGTAGCGTGTTTCCGCTCTTCGCTTTCCCATACACTGTGCATAGACAAAGAAGAGAAAAAATACGTTCGTCGGATAAATTGAAAGAGGTTCAGACTCGTGCCAGAAGATTTCGAATTTCGAAGAAAGCATGTCTACTTATTTACTACAGTTTTTTCTTCTATTTGTTGATCAATTCATTAAACCGTTTACGTTTGTCTGTACTATTCGAAAAAATCGATACAAAAGCTCTTGTCAATGGATTATTGAAGAGAAAGAAACTTGACATCGTTTCTCGAAAAAAATCTGTATATACTAATAAAGGCAGTGGAGCTGCTTCACGCTAGTCAGATTATTGTTACATTTTCGCAATAGAAAAAAGAAAAAATATCGATATCGATCTACGATGTTAAATGATTTAAGTGTTAGTTCTGCAAAGTTATTGTTACGAATATTTTTCTAGGTTAATAAAAGACATATCATTACGATTTTGCGTCAAATTTATTGGACATTGAAAATGTAAAACTTTTATTTGACTTTAGTCTGAAGCAGGTATACCACCTTAAAACAGAAGAAGATCGAGCTATATTGGACAGAGCTCTATAACATGCTTCAGTCTCGTTTGTTTAGTCTCGCGTGATGATTCAGTACCCACGAGATGGCCTTTACGATTTGAAAAATGAATCGAATGAAAGAACGTACTGTAGTCCGTTAAAAAATCCTCAAAGCTACGAGAATTCGTTGTATGAGACAAAACAAGAGGTTATATTTGATTGAAGAGTTAAATAAGTTTGCACCATAACCTTAAAATAAAATTTGTTATCCCTTTAAAAATAAAACACTTAATTGATGACTTGAAGAGTGTAACGAAAGAAAAAAAACAAAACAAAACGATTATAATCTTGTATTTATTTATCAGATCATAACATAATTACGCGTAACGAAAAGAAAAGTCAGTCGTGATCGATTAACGTATACAAGAGACTCGTGAATCGATTCGCTCAAGCGCGAAGACGAATCCGAGGCACGCTCGAATACAGATCGAAGAAACGATGACCATCGGAAGTCGCCACTGTGTACTTCTGTCATCGATCCATTGTGACAGTACTTTTGTATTTATATCTCCAGTTTATTCTTCGCGTCAACGCACCAAGAATTACGATAAATATATGAGACGCGTTCACGCAGTACGTGTACAACTCTACATAATTGCGTCGTGCAAATTTGCGGTTCTTACTGTTTCTCCTCCTCGTAATATTAGATTTTTTCGCGGTCGCACCACGTGGCGTAACTTCTCCTTTTGTTGTGGACAAAAACTCTCGGTCGTTGAAATATTTTAAACCACGGAGAGAAACCACGAAGGGAAAACTCTTTGGCAAAATTTCAGACTTGTTATTTTTTTTTACACTCCGTGCATTTAACAAATATGACGGAGCAAAAATTCCATTGATGTTTACTAAAAATATCAGAATTTCTGCGATACACTACATTTTTATCCGACCATTCGCACATCCATTTTATTTCATAGACCAAAATAGTCCAAATTTCTGTCTAAGAAATTTATGATTTTTTACAACCTACGACCTTGTTTACCACGTATCGTCAAACAGCAAAAATATTTGGATTCACTTCTTTTCATTAAACGAAAAAGATTTAGTACTATAAAAAGATATGTTTTCTCCGTGTATGCCACACACTGTTAAATTTAAATCTTATGGAATTATCGTGTTTTCGTCATGAAGAATAATTGTGGGCTATTCGTAAAAAATACAACGTTACACAAATTTTTGTCGTTCTGTTTGACACAGTCCGTCAGAAATGTGTTTTCAACGGTAATTTGTCACGGTATTTGTTTGTTTGTCGTGATTGTAGAGAATTTCAATTATTTTTATTCGTCAAAATAAAACGGCTTGAATTTGTGCTGAACCTGAGTGTCGAACGTTGTTATTGAATGAGGAATGGGAAGGATCGGGTAGAGTTTCGCTCAAGCTTCGAATAAAATAATAAGTGACGTAAATTTTATTATAAAAAATCGTCGAAAAGAGTTCAAGTTGTGCTTTTACAGTCTTAACATTTTGAAAACTTAGTCTCGTCGAAAATGCGAACGGAAAATCAATCAGGATTTTTTTCCGTCATCGTGGATTGTTTTTAGTTTTTTTATAACGTAATGTTTTTTCGTATTCATCGCTTTTTTGCTCTTCAATTGTCGTGATATCTGCAGTACGAAGTATCCTCGATAAGTTCTTGGGAAATCCACTCTTCGTTGGGAGTTTGATTGGACAGCGATGCCGCGTTCATTTCAACTTCTTTCATTATTCTTATGAGATTACCACCTACAAGTTTTTTTATATCAGAGGCGGACCATCTTCGATCCCTCGTCAATTCGGCAAGTAGAAAAGGATAACCTGACACATCCGGGAGTTCGGTCGGTGGACTGTGTGTTGACAAGCAAATAAACGTTTTTTTATTTCTTCATCGTCTTTTGGTCCATTGATGTGGTTAAAAAAAAATAAAAAAACTTGATTCTCTAGTATGTTAAAGAGTTAATTAATCGTGAAGAAACATGCCTTAATATTCCGTCGTAACCAGCACCCAGTCCTACGTGATTAACACCTGCGGTTTTCCGTATGTGATTGATGTGGGCTGTAATCGAAAGGAAAACAAAAAAAAAGCCCATATACTGATAATAATTATGGAATATGACAAGAAAAATCATCTAGTAGTTAATTCAACTAGTTATTAATTAAATCAAAGGAATTTGTTTCTTTGTCTCACGTCCTAATGGAGCTCAGACTCAAGAATCTATTTCTCGCATAAAAAAAAATCGTACCTATAACGTCGTACATTGAGGCCTTATCTCCGCAGCTGAGATGAGCGCTGTCGAAACTGATCATAACCAGACCACCATTAACGGACTGATGAAAATAGAAAAAGGTTTCAAAAACGTACAAGATAAGAAAAGCCATTTTTGAAGAAAAAAAAAAGAAAAAAAAATTGACAACGATTCTCATAAAACGTGCAATATCTCGACGATATTTTTAAATTGAATTTCATTGATTTACCAAATTTCGCAAAACATCGTCGGGCACGTTCCTGGAAGAATTACAAAGTGCTCTTGCCGCACTGTGGGAAAATATGACAGGAGCTTTTGTGATCGACAGGGTGTCTCTCATCGTTCTAATCGAAACGTGTGAAAGATCGACAAGCATTCCGAGTCTATTCAACTCGCGAACAACCGCTTTTCCAAATTTCGATAGTCCATCACTATGAAAATCTAGAGGTGCATCTTCGTTCGGATCTTCCACTGAACAAGAATCAGCCCTTCAATAAAAATCACAAGTCTCTTATTTTTCTTTTTTCTTATCAAAAAGTTTTTTTTTTCGTTTCCATAAGTTTTCATGCGAATAAATATTCCTTGAACGTAACTTTAAAATGCACCATTTTCTTCGATATTAAATAATAATAATAATAATATAAATAATAATGGTATATCATTCAACTTAATTATCGCGTTGCAGGAACATTTTATGGTAAAAAAAAAAAACTTCAAAAAAATATTCAGTATAGAGTTAAAAATAAAAAAATATAAAAATTAAAAGAATTAAACAAATTTAAATAACTTTATTATTATTATTATTATTATTATTATTATTATTATTATTATTATTATTATTATTATTTATTTTAATATAAAAAGTAAATTATTAAGTATATTTATTTAGTGTAGATTTTGAGAGGAAAAAAAAAGATTGTGAAGTTTTGATTTCAAAGTGAAAAAGAATTTGTTGTCCTGGAATTTGATAATTTATAAAATATTGCAATAAATGTGACGATGATTAATTTTGCTTTTTTTTATTTGCAGTGAAAATTTAGTGTTATGAGTTTTATATTTACCATGGAGTATTGCAACGATGGGTCAATGTCATGTAACGAGCTCCAAGGAGATGGAAGCTTCTCAAGACTGCCATCGAAGCTCCGATACTGTGACCGCCCTCAATGCCAACAAGACTCGCTAAAACACCGTCTTTATGAGCTTTTTCGAGTTCTTTGCTAGAAGTGACGAGTCGCATTCTCGATGAGTATTTAGATGTCAATCGTCGCACGACGTCTATTTGTTCGAGTGTTAGTTGAACAGCATCGAGAAATTGTGCCTCACATGGCACGTAAGCTGACCAAAATTGTGCTCCCATATTCCCTTGACGCAAACGCGACAAATCGGTCTGCCATTGAGGACCGAATGTCGTGTTTTGCGAGAGATCCGAATCGAATGGAAAATCACGTAAATTCGTGTTGCCACGATGTTTACGAAGATTCCATGCGAAATTATTGTGCCTGAAATTGTAAGAAATTCGTACCACATTTTGAGAAGAATTATTACTTTTTTTTTCTTCTTTCACAATGACAATGAAAAACTCATTTTTTTGTATCATTTAATTCCACAAAATTGACAAATTTTACTCTTTGTTTTACCCGTCGATCAATGGCGTTTCTGATAATATTCTTCTCACAACCTGGAGCCTCGCTTCCAGCAAATGTGAACTCCTCAATTCGAGAGCCAGAGGAAGTCCAACTCCAGCTACGAGCGCACATCCCAGGAAAAAAAGTCCTATCATCACCAACCATCGTCGACCTAAACTACGAACTGGAAATTTAAACAAAATCATCCAAATTGATGGTAATAGTGAAAAAAAATTAATATCATGGAATAAATAAATATTTCATATTTAATGAATATAATTAATAAATATAATTAATATAATTAACAACAATAATAAAAATAATTTCTAGAGTAACTAGAGTTATGTATGAGAAACCAAAAGAGAACGAGAGAGAGAGAGAGAGGGAAAAGAATAAAAATTGATCATCCATGAATACAAATTCAATCGTGGAGAATCCTGTCGTGTCGTTTCGGTACTTTAACTTTTATTTTACGTAAGAATAATAATAGTTTCCATAAAATTATTCGCTTCCTAAATGTGAAACGGAATCGAATGAAGCTGAGGTTTCTAGAAAGTATTTCGTCGGGCAACTACAATTCGTTTTGTTCCTGAGACTCGCCGATATTTCATGGCTAACATAAAATATCAATAAGCAAAAAAAAACTGTTGTCGTAGTGATATTTTTTTTCATATGTACCCGCATCATAATATTTACGCGCGAGATCCTTCGATATAAAGGGCGTCTGAATGACGTTTTCAGAGGTGTTTTTCTCGATACGATAATTTCTAAACTTTTCGAGTGTTGAAAAATTCACTTTTTTTAGTATTCACGTGCTTATGTTTTTTTTTCTTCGAAAAAAATGTGCGTTTTTGTCAGAATAAATAAATACGTATACGAAGTTACAGGAAAAAAAATATAAACAGTTTTCACTTTATTTTATCCTGAAAATAATCTGTGAAAACAAAATTCTAGACAACAATACTTTTTTCCAGTTAAATCAAAAAGTGGATTCTCGACTATGACTCTCTCTCTCTCTCTCTCTCGTTGTTATTGATGCTCGCATTGTTATTTTCCCTATTATTATTATTATTATTATTATTATTATTATTTTTTTTTTTTTTTTTTTTTTTTTTTTTTTTTTTTTTTTTTTTTCTCTTCTCCTTTCCTCCCTTCGAGAAGGGAAGAAAAGAGAAGAGAACAGAAGTTGCGGAATCCTTTTTGCGGATTCCACCAGCACCGCTGGTGGGTATGTGGGGCTCCCGAAGCCTACCCACTAAACCGCCATCTCCTGCCTGTCCTCCCCCAGCCAGGAACTATGTTAATATTACTTCTAGCTGGGGGTTCTGTCTGTGTTCGTCTGGTCGTGTTCCGTATTTCGTTGTCTTTACGTCAGTTTGTCTGCTCTGTCAAGTGAGGCAGCCGTCTGCGTTTTTCCGTCTCAGTATCGTCTCTGTGTAGGTGGCAACTAGTTGCCACCATTCCGTCTTGTGGAGCATCACCTGAACGATGTTGTCCGGGGTGATGCCGCCGACGGTCGTCTCTAGGTCGAGTCTCAGTCCTGTCCAGCGGTTGCACTCGAAAAAAGTGTGTTCCGCGTCGTCTCGTTCGTGTCCACAGTACGTACAGTTTGGCGTCCGTACTCTGTTCATTCTGTGAAGGTACCGTCGAAAGTAGCCGTGTCCCGTCAGGAGCTGGGTGATGTAGAAATTAACATCCCCAAACTTCCTTCCGGTCCACGGTCTCAGGTCCTTTATCAGTCGTCTCGTCCAGTTGCCTGTTCGTTCTTCTGTCCACCGTTGTTGCCACGTCTCTATCGTCCTGTCGCGTTCGATAGTTGCCGCGTCCTTTCGTCCTATGTCCGCGCTGCTCTCGTAGATCCTCTTACGCTCAAAGGCAAGAAGATCCACGGGGATGACGCCCGCCACCACCAGAACAGCCTGTGCAGAGACAGTCCGGTAGGAGCAGGCGATCCTCAGCGCACCCTGTCTCTGTACCGTCGTCATTGCTTTGCTGTACTTCTTTGTCTTCAGGGAGTCTGCCCATATTTCCGCGCCGTATAGGAGGATCGAGTGAGCTGTCGCCATTAACAGTCGTCGTTTCCCCGGTCTTGGTCCTGTCGTGTTTGCCATCAGGCGGCTCAAGGATGTTATCCTCTCTGCCGCCCTCCGGGCTGTCTTCTGTATGTGAGGCCAGAAGGTCATCTTCGTATCGAGAGTTACCCCCAGATACTTGACTTCCCCCTTGGTCTCCGTCTCGTGTGTCCCCACTCTCATGGGCAGTATCGTCTGTATGCGTCTTCTTGTGAGAAACGTCAATTCCGTCTTTTCGGTTGCGAGTTGTAGTCCGTGGTCTGTCATCCATCGTCCCACTCGTCT
The DNA here is from genome assembly GCA_948107755.1 of Campoletis raptor. Classification (NCBI taxonomy): domain Eukaryota; kingdom Metazoa; phylum Arthropoda; class Insecta; order Hymenoptera; family Ichneumonidae; genus Campoletis; species Campoletis raptor. Next base: position 11,918,984 of record OX403630.1, on the reverse strand, counting down.
CATGGTCTGGTTCAACGTCAGCTGCGCCAGCTCCGGAGTACGCTCTGTGATCACCGCCGCTACGTCATCAGCGTAAGCGACGAGGAGCACTCCGAGCGGCATCTCCAGCCTGAGCAGGCCGTCGTATAAACCATTCCAGAAATCAGGTCCCAGTATCGACCCCTGTGCAACCCCAGCGGTGACCTGTCTTGTTACCCGTCCTTCAATCGTTTCGTACGTTATCCGTCTGTTTTTCAGGTAATCCTCCACAACCCGGGCCAAGTAACGTGGGATCCCGAAGTTGCCGTTAAGCGCCCCCAGGATATCCACCCACCTGGCCGAGTTGAAAGCGTTCCTGATGTCGAGCGTCGCCAGCAGTACGACAGGTCGCGCTGCGTGGCAGTGTCTGTCCAACTCCAGGAAGGAGTCGACCACCTTTTGGATCGCTCCAATCGTCGACCGACCCCGCCTGAAGCCGAACTGCAAGTCCGAGAGGCCTCCTCCCGCTTGCATCGCGTCCGTCAGTCTCGGTCTCAGTAACTGTTCGAAGAGTTTGCCCGTCGTGTCAAGTAAACTCAGCGGTCGATAGGCCGAGGGCGTGTTAGGATCGCCCTTACCTTTTGGGATAAGGACGAGCCTCGCCTCCTTCCACCGGTCGCTGAACGTCCCTGTCGTCAAACACGTGTTGTACAGGTCGAGAAGTATCTCCGGCCGTAGGCGAGCCACGAGTCGAAGGATCTCGGCCGGTACCCCGTCTGGTCCCGGCGCCTTGCCAGTCTTCATCGCGTTCGTTGCTCTGGTGAGCTCCTCTACGGCAAAGACCGGGGGCACCGGCACATCGTCATCGTCCGTCCCATTCGTCCTAGTCGGGTGCGTCGGAAACAGTCCGTCAACAATCCGTCCTGCTGTTTCGGCATCTTTGAGTTCCGGTGGAACTCGGGCCCCTAGTTTGCCAGTCACGATCTTGTAACCGGTTCCCCAGGGGTCCTCGTTCACCTCCTCGCAGAGCTTCCTCCAGCATCTCGTCTTGCTGTCCCGTATTGCGTTGGTCAGCGTCTTCCGTGCTGTTTTGTACATGGCCTGGAGGTTTTCCCTCTCGGGTCCGCCCCCAGACCTCGTCACTCGTCGCCGATTCGCCAGGCATATCCTGCGTAATTCGGCTATCTCGTCCGTCCACCAGTATTGTGGTCGTCTTTTTTGTAACTGTCGTCGTTTCGGCATTGTGCTGTTGCACAAGTCGTCTATTAGTTTGGCCGTCTCCTCCGTCAGTCTTTCCGCCCTTCGCCGGCCAGTCAGCTCGGGGGGGATTTTCGTCATCGGAGCTGGTGCTGCCATCAGCTCCTCAGAAAATTTTTGTCCGTCAAGTTTGTCGAGGTTCCACCGCGGGGGTTGGTGGGCTCTTGTTCGTCGCGTTTCTGTCTGTCCCGCCACTTCGAAGGTGATGTACTGGTGATCGCTGGCCGTGTAGTCCTCGACCACCCGCCACCCCCTCAGCCGTGGCAGGATTCTGTCCGACGTCAGCGTCACGTCAGGGATGGAGTTTCCAAACCCTGGTCGTCTGTACGTCGGCGTGTGTCCCGCATTTACCACTACTAGGTCCAGTCTTGCGGCCATCTCCAGCAGCAGTCGTCCGCGTCGGTTCGTTTCCGTCATTCCCCACTCGATCGCCCTCGCGTTGAAGTCCCCCGCTACGATGACATCCCCGGGCAGATCCCTGATACCATCTTCGAGGAGAGCCACCTTCCTCTCGAACTCCGCCGCGGTGCAGTTGGGTGTCAAGTAGACGCTGACGTAGGTGACAGCGCCGACTCTAGCCCAGACGTAATCGTCTCCGGCACCGCGGCTAGAGACTCGAGATTGGGCGGCCCCCCTTACCCAGATAGCTGTAGTCTCTGTCTCGTTCGTGATGTACGTCTGAGTCGTCCTTCTCCTGTAGGGTTCACACAGGATCAGGATGTCCGCGTCATGTTCGTCGGCTATCTGTGGTAGGAGCATGTCTGCTGTCCTACTTCGGTTAAGGTTTCCCTGAACTATCCGGTCCGTCGTCCCGCCTGTTTCCTGCGCTCCTCCAGCGCAGCCCGGAACACCGCACACCTCCCGGATCCCGCGAGGTGCGCCGCATCCCTATGCCCCGCCTCGGCGCACAGGGGACAGGCTGGTTTATTTTTGCAGTCCGTCGCATAATGTCCCGTCTCGCCACATTTTCTGCAGCTTTTTGTCCGGTCCTTACTCTTACAGTCTGCCTTGATGTGCCCGTATCCCAGGCACTTGTGGCATTTCGTCACTGTCAACCGTTCTCGGACGCGGCAACGCACCCATCCAATCGCGATCCGGCCCCGCTGGAGCAGCTCGTTGGCTTCCCGCGCCTCAAGGTCGCATACCGCCATGTACTGCTCCGAGCGGTTAGGACCGAAGATATGGACGTTGTAGTCCGCGTTTCGTCCTGTTTCTCGTCTCAGTGCCTGTCTTACGTCGTCTGCTGTTGTGACACAGTCCAGGTCCATGATCTCCAATTGGGTTTTGGAGGCCACGGCCCTGATGCTGCCCGCGTCCCCAACGGCGGTTTGAAGCGCGCGTTGGAACTCGTCTCGTCCGTCGTCTGTGTTGGTCCGTATTTTTAGGAGGCACAGTCCATTTTTTGTCTTCCTCAGACTCGTCACCTGCACGTGACTCTTCGTCGGGTCGACCGTCGTTCTTATTTGTCGTACTATGTCCGAGTACGTCTTGTCTGTCCCGGGCTTGACCAGGACAGCCGTTCCCCGTTGTTTAGGTCGTGGTCTGCCCCTGTCCGTTCCGCGTTTCGCGTCCGTATCGTCCGGTCTGTCATTCCGTCCTTTCTTTGGCCTGGTCTTTGCACGTGTTACGGTCTGCCAGGTTGCGACCGTTTCCACCGTCACAGGCCTCTTTTGCGAGGACTCTGGGGTAGTCCCGGTCGCTTCCCGCTTCCGTTTCGTCCGTGGCGTCTCCTGTTCTTTTGTCCTCGTTTCTGTATCTGTGGTTTCACGTACTGTCTTAGGTGATTTCGTTGCCACCTTTGTTAGCGTGTGCAGCGCTACGTCAGCGGCCTCGAGAATCGTCTTTATCCCGGTCTTAACTGTCATATTCATATTCTTTTGCACAGCGGCTGCCTCGGCCATTTTCGTCGCTGTGCTTCTGATGAGCGTCAGTAGCTCCGTAACGTCCAGTCCGTCTTGTGTTTTCGTCACCATTGTTATTGGCAGCGCTTCGGTGTCGACAGCGGAGGCATAGCTGGCTGCGCTGCCCGCACTTGAGGCGCTAGCCGTCCTGGCGCGTACGCGTAGTTGTTGCGTCTTCGTCTTGCTTTTTCCGTCCGTCTTCTTTGTCGCTGTCATAGTCGGGTCGTCATTTTGTGTTGGGGTTAGGAGCCCCGCGGTTTTCGATGCGTTTGTACGTTTTTCTATATTTTGTACTTCCATTGTTTTGTTTGGTTTCCACCGTTCCTCTCTTTGTTCGTGTGTATGTATGTGTAGTTTGGGGGTGGGGTGTTAGAGCCCCTCAGCCACCCTTTCTCCCAGCACAGGCCGCCCCGCCGCAAGAGCCAGTGGCCTCACCAAGGCCCCCCCGCTGTTGCCGCATGGTCCTATCCGGGCGCCACCCGGCACTACGACAACATGGGGATTTTTCGCCGGCTGATAGGGCAGCCAGGTCCACCCGGCTAAGGGGACCCGGGCCCCTGTACTATCCGACGGCCCAGGAGCATCAAGCCTGGTTTTCTCGGGGTACCCTCTAGCGTCCCGCGACGGCGCCACCTGCCCCGAGGAGCGGCGTAAGAGTCCCAACTCCACCGCCCGGTGGTTCAGTGTGCGTGTTTATGAGTGCCCGTTGCGGTGCCATATCCGGTTCATTTACTCAAAGGTAGCCCGTTTATAGGGACCCTACTCATTCGCTTTTCGGGGGATCCCGTTTATAGGGAGGCCCGAGCATTCGCTTTTTGGGCAGTCCCGTTTATAGGGGCTCCCAGTCATTCATTCATTCATTCGCTCACCGGAATGTCACCCGGGCGTGTTTGGGAAGGTGTCTGTGATTAGTGTATCTGTGTGTGTATGCTAGTTTTGGTCCACCCCGAAAAATATCGGTACCGGCCGTTTCCGGTCGGCGTCCCCCTATCCGCCACCTGGGGAGGCGCCCGATGCGGGACCAGCAACCCGGCACGAGATTATTATTATTATTATTATTATTATTATTATTATTATTATTATTATTATATCATTATTGACGAATATATAAAATTTTAAAGAATCCAGACTCACCAGTTTCTCTGCTGGTTGCTTTGTCTTTATCGTGTGGGGATGTAACGACAGTGTTTTTAACGTGATGTATGGCATCTCCGTTTGGCAATTTTCTCATTAATTCCGGGGAAGAAAGTTGTAGACATGTCTAAAAATGTATCTTCTATTTAATTCGTTTTGTTTTGTTTCTAATTATATTTTGAATGTAATTATCGAGTTGCACGATGTGTTGTTATTTTTGTAGTTTTCATGTCGTAGAATTAGAGTAAAGAAAATAAAATGTAAATTCTAGATTAATTGAAAATATTCTTATTCGTTTCGGGGAAATGAGATGGAAACATTTTCAAAGATCTATCATTAATTGGTTTAAAATTTTTTTCCATCAAACAAAGCTTCAGTTTAATTGTCGATCATTTCATGAATCATTGTCATTTGATTTTTTGAATCAAAAGACAAAATTTCGTGTCAATGAATGACAGCGAAAAAATATTAAATATACCTCCAGTATATCGACTTCCTTTCTTCGCGGAGGTGGCGAATGATAAACCATTCCATCTTTACTGACTCCATAAAGTTCAAACATGTCACAATGGTCAGTATCTTGTTTTGTTTGTTTCTTTTGTTTTGATCTGCTCAATTTCCCGGCGAAACGAACTGTTTTTTTATAATCCAGGGTAATGTTTATTTCGCTAGGTGCGAACACTGACGAAAGAACTTGGTAAATAGTGTAGTATCCCACACTGAATGAGGTTCGTCCGCAATGTATTCCCACGCATGCGCCAACCCCTCATATTGATCGTCTGTACAAGAAAGCGTTTTGAATTTTTGAGAGATTCCGTATCTCTCGAATATTCGTAATTGATTTGCAAATGGATCATCAAGATTTTGAGTTATCAGTACGAATGTAAACGAATGTTCAATATTTCATTCGGATGTTTAATTTTATTTCACGTTATCAACAACTTATTATGGAGGACAAAAAACGAACATGTCAAATAAATTATAATTTTCTTTAAATTGACAAGAAACGTATTGGTATTAGCTGCAAGATAAACCATTTTTTTATTCAGTCTTTTATTATATTTTCATGTAAATTGATTATCCGAAAAATTGTTTTTTTTTTTTTTTAATGTCAAAAATTGTGAATGCTTTTAAAACAAGATCAAACTTTTTTTTAAATTATCAATGTTTTGAATCGAATTGAGAAGATTATTCCAATGTAATATCTCCCGTGCACATCTTTCAAATTGTTCCAGGAACATCACTGTCTGTCACGTTTCGAGAGACCCTCGAAAATCTGTTTGTGGTATCTTCAAAGACCTTAACAAATTTTTCAAATTCTCTGAGAAAGATACAATCATAATCCTCCTCCATATTGAGTCCGTAGAGTCCAAAATAAGCAGATTAGTCTAAATAAGTTCGAATGTGCGCGCGCATCTGAAATTCAGAAGATCCGGTTGGGAACTTCCGATTGACGCGGATACGCGATTGCGCGTACATATTTATTCGCGCTGATCGCGCCTCCGTACGGCCATATTGTTTGCGGTTTGTTTCTCGTGCATGTTCGTTACTTCGTGAAGCTCTAGGCGCGAGCATTAATCCTTCGCGTTAGTCGAATATTAATTAGCGGAAAGCGTTTATCGTACGCGTTGACGAGACATTATTTGTTCGATCGATAATCTGTGTGTTCGTTCCGCGAGTGCTCGTGGCAAAATCAGCAAAAATTTCGCGCAAAGGGATCATGAAGAAGACGAAGGACGTGTCGGACGAGGACGAGTATTCGGCCGACGATCCCGAGGAGGTGGAAGGAGCATCGGAGGAAGACTGGAACGCCGAAGCCGGGGCTGAGGTGAGTTTATTAATACAATTTTATCATTATAACTCGAGTTATCTCTTCTCGGAGTCCAATGTAACATGAATTCGGCATTCATGCACTAATGAAAATAGCTGAATGATTTTACGACGTGCCGAAAAAATATATTTCGTTTATTCGAATTCGCTCGCCATCCAAATAATGGTTCCGTGTATGAAAAGTTGTATAAAATTCGCAAACAATTTACGAATGAACATTCTTCGATTATACTGATTATATTTGCTATATACGTTTCTTCGCGTCGATATTTTTCGAGTTCGTATGTATTAACCGTTCTGCCTAACACCTGCCGTGCAAAATTTCCATCTCTCTCACGTTCGTGACAAAATCTACGCCGAGAGTAGACGCAAAGGGAAACGCAGAATTTACTCGTGCGCTTTCCGAGGATTGAGGTTGCTAGAATGCGCGCGCGCACCGGCGTCGTTGCAACGCGATTTATTATTCTTTATTTGTTGAACGTTGTTCGAAATAACAGCCCGACTATCTCTACCCTTCCCTTTGTTTACTGCATGCAAAGCCTTTCCTTGACCGATTCATAAAAACGATAAAAATTTACTCCACATAAAGCATTATTTTCTTAGCTTATATTTTTTCGCAATATGCGCCACGCTATAGTACAAGATTACGAGATAGCATTTTGCCGGCCGGCCAATGGAATGGCGGTGGCGGACTCCATTATTTTCAAACACTCCACGCATTCCGCTCTTGGTATCGTTCACGTTCCGCGTGTTCCTTCTCTCGCTCTCTCCTTTTGTCATAATAATAATTCTCATTCGCGTCGATATGTTGTGTCGTAATATTTGTTGAAGAGAAGAATTGTGATTCTTCATGTTTTTAACGACCTTGTGCTTTCATGATATGAAATCAACATACAGTCGCAGATATTCGTCCATTTTTATTTTTTTTTCACCTTCCAGACCCAAATATAATATTGTTGAATGATTTTCAAGGAAAATTCTGCAAATACAATGATTAAAATATTATGAAATCTCATTGTTTACGTCTGTGTCCAAATTTGTCTCGATCTGCAATATTCTTAATATTTTTATAATCAAAATCTTCTAAATTCTGAACAATGTTTCATTCGTTTATTGACTATTTATTTGTGACTGTATTCAATAAATACGAACCAATAACAATCAATTACAATAAATTTTTTTTTTTTTTCAAAATAACTCAATTTTCGATGTCAAGAAACCTGAAATGAATAGAAACAAAAAATTGGTACCAAAATGAAAGTAAACATAACAGAAATAATGACGAAAAATTAATTTCGGAAACTCAGAACCCTCCAAATTTTGCTTGTGCTCAACTGTAAGCTGTTAGTCTTACATTGTTCATGAAAATTAATGTTTACTTTTATTTATCAGGGAGGAGCTAAGAAAAGGCCACAAAGAGGATCAGCAAAGAAACGTCAACACTCTGAAGAAGAGGAAGAAGAAGAAGAGGAAGAGGACGAAGAAGATGAGGAGGAAGAAGAGGAGGATGATTCAGATTCCGACACCGGCAAGAAACCTAAAAAGAAAAGACGTTCTAAAAAGGATGAGGATGAGGATGAAGATTCCGATGACAACAGCTTCAACGAATCTCCTGAAATACCACCAAAAGATTACACGGTAAATTTACAATGTTGAAAAAAAAGTGTTTTGTCCTTGTATGCCAATTCGTTTTCTTTGGAGAAATTAATTGAAATATTTAATATGTTTTCTGAATTTAAAAGTCAGGGGCATTCGTCGTTGCGAAAGCTGATGTTGGAGGCAGTACGGATCCGACCTTATGGAGGATAGACGGCAAAGCCTTGTTACAAAAATACTTGCCCTTCAAGGAGGAAGGAAAAACGTTGTACAAAAGCACATCCACGGTAATAATTTGTTTCTATATTTTTTTTGTATTTTTTCATTATTCCTGCGTATACCCTTGCGGGTTTTTACGACCCCATCCTCTCACTCTAACCCCAATTTTTCCCCCACTTCACTGTTCCTGTTCCGGTTCCTACGAGTGCCCCCCGAAGAGAGCCGATGCGTGGCTAAGCGGTCACCCAACCAAGTACTGACCTCCCTGGAGGCTGCTTAAACTTTGTGACCGCCCGAGCCATACATCGAGCGCGCACCTATCGCTGTTGGTTTATTTGTTTCTATATTCGAACGGGGATTTTACGATCGATCAAAGTTACATGCTTTGTATTTTGTTTTCAGTATTCTGGATGGTCAATCAATAACAAAGACAAATACTTAGCAGCTCAGGTAACGTTCAAGGTGCAGAATAGAATGGAGACAATCGTCGAACTCCATCTTGACGAGCAGCAGCAGCAACAAGAAGTCGTAAAGTAAGCTCCTCTTCTTCCTCCTTCCAATTACCTCCCTTTTTCCTACACAAACAGGACCCCCCCCCCGTCCCTTTTATCAATACACCAAAACCTCTGTGAACCTTAATACCGTTCGTCAAATTAATCCCGTCGCAACGTAAAAACAAAAAAAAGAACAAGTGCAAACGCAGAAGCGAAAAGATGTGAGATACGAAAAATTGTGTTTTTCTCTCCTCTATTCCAGGGTAGAAAAAGAGGACTAAATACCGTAGCAGAAGTGAGTGTTGTCATCTGTTTGTATAAGTTTTAAGATACAATTAAGGAACACGGTTAAACGAAAGTGGTAACAAACAAAAAATATATGCAACGACGCGGACAGAATGAAAAAGAATGGCTACTTTGGCGCCAACAATGTTCGGAAGAAAAATTTGTTTCTAGCGTATACCGTGGAGATTCATAATTGATGGAGAACAATGAAAAATTATAGAATCACATTTGTTGCGTGTTTTTAATTCGTAAAATATGTAAGTTCGTTAAAACGATAATTATTCGAGAGAGAGAGAGAGAGAGAAATCGGTTCTTTTGGCTCTGGCGAACCCACAATATTCTGCCCTACTTTTCCCCTTTCGCCCTGTCAATTTATCCCCATGGCTCACGACGAAAACAAACATACTTGAGGCATTTACCACACAAATGGTTACTTTTAAGTCATTGACCTCTTGCCCTCGGTCCTTCGACGTTATGTATTTACGAGGACAAAAACAAATTCAAAAATGCGGATGATTGTGTTGTAGAAATTTTTTTTTTTAACATTTACGCGGTCTGAATGCTCCACTTTATTAATTCTAAGAAACCAACAGGATTGAACACAAGAATAAGAAAAAAACAAAATACCTGTAACTTCCAATCATTGAAAAAAGAAAGAAAAAGAAAATTCTCATTCTCAATTAATACGTAATATATTTTGGATATCCGTTACGTTTGCGGAACCGCGATATCGAAAAAAAAAGAAGCGACGGAAACACTAGTGTTTGTTTATTTCAAAATTACGTGATCACAAGTCCGAATACCAGTTTTGTAATTACAACGGTCATTAATCATAAGAAAACTGATCGAACTTCATTTCCGTTCTTAATAATAAATAATGATAATGATAATAATATTGATTAAAAAAATAATCCAAATACTAAAAAATTAAAGCCCGTCGAATCGTATAAATTATACGTGACTCGTGTTCGAGTTCATTTTTCTGCATAAAATATTTGTGAGAATAAAAACTGAATTGTCGATGAGAGGCAATTAAAAAATAGAAGCGTGTTTTCGTTTTTTTGTTTCATTTTTTACAGACTTTCGAGTAAACTTGTATTTATGTAAATACGTTTAAAATTTGATTACATTATATATATATATATCATTTAGTGACAATTGTCTGTGGAATGAATATTGGAAGAAGGCAGGAACCTTTTCGGTAAGTAACAAGACGAATAATTCAATCCTCCAAACCCTGAGATTCACGAGTACTCATGCTAAAAGTTTTGAAACTATAAAAAAAAAAAAAAAAAACTGACACACAAAAGTGTGCGAGTAGATAAAACGATACTAATATCATTAACGTTTCTCTATACAAAAACTCGGAAATTCAATGTTGGCTAGTCCTTGTACAGTTCGTGTGGGTAAACATTACCCTAGATCACATTTCAATTAAACAAATAATATAAATATGTATCTTCAATGGCTAACAAACTGACTTACGTAACAATCGGAATATCATATCTTGAAACGAAAAAAATTAAGTCTTTGTAAAAAGAAATGCATTGTCGTTCATTGTGACTGTACTACGTTCACGTGCATCTGCTCAAATTTCTCATTAGTCACGATTATATTTTGAAATTCTGCTGTTCGGGTAGTAGTCTCGCCAGTCATGTTCAAAAGTTAACTCTCCGATTAATTTTCGAATTTTTGATTTTTTCAAGAAAAACTTCATTCTATGTTTTGCTGTGACTGTAGGGAAAAAAGATAAATAATCTGTTAAAAAGTTTCGAAGTTATTCAGTGAAATGTACATTTTTTTACTGTTCTCCATAAAAACGCGTGTAAAACTTTGTAATCTTAGATTGCCGATACTTCGAATACGGGACAGTGAATATTTTTGAAATTTTCCCCTGAATATATCCTTGAAATTTTGAGAAATTCTGTAAAAAAAAATGGAAAAACGTTTTGTCGAGACTACAATCTCAAGCGCACGTAAACGTAGTATCTTTATACTAGATTATGCGTAATTTTGAAGATTCTGAAAATGTTAAATTTCCCTCTGCTACTGAAGTCTTCTAAACATTTCAATTGATTATGTTTGCTAAATTATTTATATTAATGTTGTTATTATTGAATGACTAACGTACAATATAATTCTCTCTCGAAATAACGTGAAAATAGACTATGAATTGACAACAGGTTTTTTTCCAAAGAAAGATTTAGGTACGATCGAGAACGGAGATTAAATCTCTTCTCATTTAAAAGCTAATCGATTTACGAACGTGATATTGCTTCAATAAATAAATAAAATTCCCATGGTAAACATTTAGAATTGCGGTTCACCCAGAATTCGGTTGTTGCCTTGTTTCGTTGGAATCATACGCTAGTAACACGAGTGGTTGAGTTTTTAAATCATATAAAAATGTGGACAAAATTTGAAAGCCGATTTTTTGAGGGCCGCCGCAATTCAATAAATAATTACCGTTTTTAATAACAAACTGTTTATACTTTCCTTCGATATATTCGGACATCGAATTGCTTATCGAATATGAATATAGTTTCTAAAAAAATTCATTTTTCAAGATATGCCATGAAAGCTTGATATGATCGCATTTTCTCATGTCAAAAACTAGACTCAAAGCCCACGTAAAAAAAACAACTGAATATTTAAGTTATAGCCAAATATGGTCCACAGTATTTCTAAGGAATGCATTGGCGAAGTTATTGAAATCTTAAATCATATTTTAGATTTCAAAATATTTGCAACTTCCGATTCATATGGAAATAGTTGCTATATCAGATGAAAGCTTGATGAAAAACCGCTTTTTCTGCACGACACATTCATCAAGCTTCAAAATTGGGGTTTCATATTGCAATAGGCCTACATCGATACTTTAGGTGTACTTAAAACTTATCATTGGCCTTTTAGGAATATCCATGTGTATATATATATATAATTTTCAAAAACCTGGTTCCATTCTAACGCTCACGACAGAATTATAAAGTCCAAGAACCGATGAGAGACCTTGTCGTTTCTTTGCGGCCTTTTTTGTGGAAGTATCTTCAACTTTTTCTTCATTAGTAATCGGTCGACCGTTAACTTCTGTTGGAACTTGAGCGATATCCATGGTTGGAAGATTTTGCATCGACGTCTTTGAATTTTCATCCAGATCCCTGCGGTTTAAACTATCAGATTTTTTGATCCTCTTATCAGTTTCATTTTCTTCGAAGCTCGAATTTTCTGAGATTCCTGCATTATTCTCTTCAAGGCCTGTATTGAGCTCGGCTGTCTCGGGTTTTTTCAGCTCAACAAGATCGGAAGGAGAATCTGGTTCGCAATATTGTGAGGCTTCGTTGTCGCTGATTCTGGACTGTCGTTTCAAACTTTTTCTCCTGTTGAACAAATCGGAATTTTGCCTCAGCGAACCATCGCTGTAACGACGTCCAGTATCTCGAGACAACCGCGCCCATGGCATTTTCTTCATATCACCCGAGTCGCAACTCGATCTTCGATTATTTGACATACGCTCATCATCGTTGGAATTATCAGGATCACTATCGTCCAATTGGTGCGACGTGTTCTCGGAAGAATGAGAATAAGGTTCCATCGACAAGGAATTATTATTTGGAGAATTTAAGTCTTGTGCAGTATCGTCTATGGACGATTGTTTCGAGAGTCTTTTCTCCTTTTTTAATTTTGACGTTGTGCTCTTTGATCTACTGTCATTAGGATCTGACGTTTTGAGATTAATATTTAAGCTCGATTCGTCGAAGACAAATTTGTCCTCGAGCTCGATGTCATGATTGTCCGCGTTACCGTTTGTGCTTGAATTGTCTGAATTTCGATGGTCCAATGAATCTATCTCGATCAGGTCACCGTCACATCCAAATGCAAAAGACTTTTGCCCTGGAATAATGAGAAAAAAATAATTCTCAACAAACTCCCGAATAATGCATTTTTTCTCCTAGAAGCCAACTTGGCAGCATTTTCCCAACAATTTATCGAGCAATGCGTCATATTTAGTTCATGGTGAACTCTATAAATACATCGCTCAACAATACTGATGACGCAAAGTGTCATGAAAATACAACAATTTGGCTCATAACTCGTCTTATTGATTTACGCGTATGATTAATAGCTGTTTACTACTTCCGAACGTTATGTTAAAAAAACAATCGAATAAATGTCTGATGACCTCATAATTCGACAAGAATAATTCAAAAAAACTCAAGTTATCAGTATGTCAAACATTTAAAATGATAAATGTTACCTATGATCATTCGTTTGTTACGCATATCCGGACTTTTAGATCGCGGTCGTTCCAAGAATTGACGATTATCCGGTGAGAGTACTGACAGCCTGCTGGTATCTTGAAAAATCGGACTGTAGGGCTCGGTATTTGTATTGTGTATGGTGTACGGGTCTTGCTCGTGACTTTCATGCTCTCGTAAGCGTTCCATAATTTTTTGGACTATCTCCGAAGGGGCTACATATGGCGAACCTTTCAAAAAACAAAAAAAAAACCTCATTAACAGGAAAATAATAATTACACCTACGAGGAAGCTGAGTAAAGAAAAACTGGCGAAACAAAAATGTCGACTGTACATCACAAAGTAACAAAAATGGTACTGTACTTGGGTGACAAAAAAAATCATATTTTTCATGCAGTTACGATGGAAAAAAGAAAAAGAAATTTTTTTGTCGTCATAACGTCTCTGTAATAATGAAAAGTTTCTACTAAAGTCGTAATTTTCTTTCACGTTCATCGTCCATTGCTCGTTAGAGTGATTGTCTCGCGCACTGGTAAATACGAGCCTTTTACGCAATAATTAATAAATTCAAAGACGTATGTTGACGTAAAAAACGTTGCTGTCTCGTTGAAAAAACAAATGAAAATACGGAATCCAATGTATTTTTAGACTGTAAATAAATTATGTGTAATTCAGAATTATTTAAAAGTATGATTTTTACAGAGAAAAAGAATTTGTTATATCGCTAATTGTGAGTCAGAGCCGCTACATCGTTTAAAATTATCGTCAGTAAATTGCCGCAAATTGTTGAAGCACGACGTTCATCGGGTCGAGATTCCCCTTATCTCTCACGTGGGCATTTCGTAAACAGATTAAGGACGTGTGGTGGTGCGTCAGAGCATTAAATAAAATATTACGAATATCTCGTGTAAACAAACTGCTGGAATAAACAATAATGAAAAATTCATAAAAACAATAGAAATTTCACTAGAACGAAAAAAAAGCAAATAAGTCGATCAAATCGCAACGATGCAGAGATTTGGGACGCAACGACTTACTAAGTCACTAGGTCCGGAGAGCCTACGATGACGAACGCGTCTTGGTACGCTCAGAGTATCGCTGCTACCTATAAATCAATATAATGCACCTCACCCTCCACTTACTTACTACAATCATCGATTCTTATGATCTTTTAGCATTTACATTATTGCAGTAATTAATCAATAACATTCGACAAAAAATGAATGTGTGTCATTCCATGGGATTCATTTACAAAGAAATGTTTAAATTCCAGAAAAGTAAAGTTTTTTTTAACTAATTGTTCCATAGCTTCTTCATTAATTGAATGGATTAATTTTTATCTTTAAGAAATTAATTCGAATCAGTTCGTAGGATATATTGCTATGAAAATATTCGAAACGTGTTTACTCGAGTCTTCACGAACCATATTTTTTTGATACATCAAAACGTCAAGATATAAATGACGTATTTTTAGAACGACTCAAGGGGCATCTGTTTTCCTCGTGCCAAAGTCAAAGAGCGAGATACGAGCATTTTTGAATTAAAAGATTTGGAGATTTTATGGTTGAGCTCCCGTAATAATTCTTACCCGTAAGCCCTCGGTATCCAAGAGAAGCAGAATCGAGGGATTCGCTCGTCTCCTGTTCATGCTTGACAAAATCGTTTATCGTGATTCCTTGGAGTTTAGAAGGTTGCAAAAACCTCTTTGGAATTCGCGAAAGTGGTCCGTTTTCTTGTGAATGATTTGCACAACCTCCGAATCCAAGACCCAAAAGAATGGCTTCGGGGTCGGCACGACGGAGTTCCAAGAGACTTTCGACGCTGCTGCAGTGACTGCTGTCCGATTGAAAGCTCGGATCTCGTGCCAAACGATTGTGCGCGACTGGGCTGCAATATGAAAATTTATATCAACAATTTTTGTTCCTTGAAAACGCTGTTTTTTTTTTTTGCTTTTTGTTTGTCTTATTGAGCGTTTTATCGTCTATAATAATTGCCCATTATGTATAACTGTTTCTAAATTTTTGAATCGTGGAGAATAATATCGAAGCAAGAAATTAAATTTCCTAAGTTCTTTATTTTTCTGAAAAAATGAAATTATTCTGCAAAAAAAATTAGTTTTCATTCTCGTAAATGAAAAATAACGAGAGAACGTAAAAATTTTCCGATGATGGAAACTTAATTATCAAAAAATATAAGGATCATTCCAAAAATTACGCAATTCATGAACAGAGAAAATAGTTCACCTGGATACACCAGTTTTGGTAATAATAGGTGAACCTGGCACTGCAATTGGAGTTGATATAGTCATGGTTGGTTTAACAAAAATATTGTCTCCTGAAGAAACAGGAGTGAGAGGCGGTGTTGGATTTTCTTCAAGAATGGTTTGAGCTTCAGGTGCTGATTTGGTAGGGGAAGGTAGAGAATCGACCCATTGTTGAACAGGACCAGCTTTTCGTCTCATTGTCCAAACGCCTCGTAGCCAATCGGTAACTTTAAGAATTGCTTCTCGTCCAACGTTTTCTGTGGGAATCACAAAACTTCATTTAAGTTGAGATCAAAAAAGTCTTGAGCAGGGACAGTTCGAGCAGAGATTTCAAGACAAGTTCCAATGACACATAAACCCCTTGACAAGCATCCTTGAAGTTTTTTTAGTGTGAGAATCAGTGAAGGAAAGTAAATGAGACAGTGTTATCAATAATTTTTAGAGAAGACAGAATTTTGAGTAAGTGTTTTGGTTTAACTATGATATACAACATTGCATTTGCATTTATGTACGTTTTTTATGGTTTCCACATCGTGCATGGTGCATGGAAAATTGCATGAAAAATGTTGACATTCAGTGAAGAAGACTTTTTGGTTGTTTTCTTTTGTTGGTTTTTTTTTTTCGATTTAAATCGCTATACTAATGTCTAATCACACTGTGTACATCAAGATAGTTAAGTGTTTCTCTGTAAACGATATATTCGTCACAAATACTTTTTCGTTATTTCTGTTTTCGTCATATACCTGGATCCATTCTCCTGGCGGCATAAACATGTTCAATGGAATAAAGTTGACAAATGAAAAAATAAACAATACGAAAAACAAACGAATGAGCTCAAAATAACAGGTTATTATAGATTCTAGCGCCTTTGATCCCTTGTCAATTACGAGAAAAAAGAACACGTTGGTCGAGTTTTATACGACTTTTTGATTGGTATATTTACTCGTCGTATTTTGACAACAAGGTTGATAATTTTTGTTATTTTTCTTTACTCACTTTGCTGAATAATTCAAGATGCTGACTATTTTGTGCGAATATCCAATAATTTAACGTGTTCTTGATCAAACTGCTTTTGCCCAGCTCAATTGTTATGTACAACGAAACAAAAAAAAATAAGAAAAAAGTTTTTTGTGCGACAGAACGATTCGTGTGTCCGCGTAACTATTGAGGTACTGGAGACCCTGCCACTTGTTAAATTTCCCCCACGTCGTGACTTTCGTGACAGGGCCGTCACTCTTAGTTGTGTCCCGCAAAAATTCAAAATTCCACAATTGTTGACGAAAAACTCCTCTTTATCAATAAAAATATGTATCAACGCGCACATTGTTCCTATTTTTCAATCTATTCAGTAATTCTGAGAGTCTGGTGTCATTGAAAATAGGATGGGAATATTGACAAGGGGACGTTGAGTTTTCGAAAGACGTCACTGCGGATTTATTCCATACACACATACCTCCCTGATCTCATCACTGTAAACAGCTACAAGTGGTCGAGAGAGTATTTTTTGTCATAGGGATAAGACGAGAGCACAACGTTTCAAATGTGCTATTATGACAACATTTCTCGTTTTTCATCTACACGTAGGCAAGGGTAAAATTTCCATATCAAATTCTGGAACTTATTTGAGCAATATTTTTTTTCGATCTGCCAAATATTGGTGTGCGCATAAAATTATGGAATATATGAATGTTTCGTCGAAAGCGCGATTGGAACAAAGTAAAAATTTCAAATCACAGAATTTAAAAATTTGATAATAAAAACATACGGCACTCTTCATACGTAAAAACGTTCACTAATTGTCACCGAAAATCCGCATAATAATCACACGTTTTTCCGCTGTCCAACAGCGAGATAACCTTCATATTAGAAAGGTAGTGTGGTTGTGTCACAGACGTGGATATAAATATAGCCTTTTTAACGTTCTTTCTCTGAGAATACATAATACGAAATAGATTGAACGAAAATGTCTGCAAAAGGCAAAAAGACCAAAGGTAAACTTTTGGGAAGAAGACAAAGACACGTGGTGGGTAAAGAGGAAAGATATCGACAAGAACAGGATCGATCCGATCCGGAGGATGAGGGAGAATCAGGTTAGAATCGTATAAATGCTTTTTATTTATGAAAATGAAAAAAAAAAACTTTTGTTTTTCGAATGCGTTCGAAAAACGAATTTCCTTACCTGCAGAATGAATTTTTATCTAAAGTTTTAAATTCGAACTACTCAAAGTCCAATCTTTAAGTTTTTAACTATTTTTATCATCGACAAATCGTTCATTTTGAAGGGCAAAAAAGTTAAAAACTGAATTTCATAGTTTTCAATCGTTTTTCTTTATGCAGCCATCTTATCGATTCGTCAATATAACTCTGTACATTAAATCGATTAGAAAGTGAAAAGGAATGGCCCGTACGATTTCCGGTTGCAATGTGGGATCTGGAACACTGCGATCCGAAGAAGTGTTCCGGGAGAAAACTAGCAAGACACGGTCTGGTAAAAACGCTAAGGCTGGGTGCAAGATTTCCTGGTCTGGTGTTGACTCCGGTTGGGAAGAAGGTACATCCACGGTTCCATACAAATTTCCCCCTTAAGGGTTTACATACGCCCACAGTAATAAAAAAATTCACTTGTTTAAGATCATTTTCATTTGGTTTCTTTATTTGACTGATCCCATTTTTAGCAACTCCACGGGCATGTGAGCTCTTTATTGATTTGTTTAAAACAATCGATTTGATTTTATTAAATTTTTTATGAACAGTGCGTCTCCCCGAAGGATCGAGACATTGTGGAAAATTTAGGATGTGCCGTGGTCGATTGCAGTTGGGCAAAACTAGACGAAACTCCGTTCTCCAGAATGCGATCTCCCAATCCACGTTTATTGCCATTTCTTGTAGCAGCAAATCCAATAAATTATGGCAAACCTTGTGAATTGAGTTGCGTGGAAGCGATTGCTGCAACGTTAATTATCACCGGATTCCCCACAGAGGCAGAATTGTATTTGGGCAAATTCTCCTGGGGTCATTCGTTCCTTGAGCTCAACGCTGAACTTTTAGCTGCTTATGCAGCTTGTTCAACCAGCGAGGACATCATAGTAGCTCAAGAAAAGTTTTTGAGGGATGCGAGACAAGAGAAAATGGACCGAAGAGGCAAGATTTTGTAGATTTTTTCATTTCATTTGGAAAATAAATGCAATTGATTTTCTTTTCAAATATTGCATTCTTCCAGCACTGCCCGATTTCCCACCGAGTGACAATGAATCCGAAGAAGAAGAAGGGGAAGAAGAAGAAGAAAAAGTGGCACAACCCAAAGTACAAGAAAATGACCAACAGACGGATGACGAAAACAAAGAAGAAATTTGCATGACAGCAACGAATCCATGTAAAGACAAAAAAAATGACGAAACATAACGTACAAATATGCTTAGAAAATCATACACGAATCCATTGAATGTGCTCATTATTATTTTCGCTATGAGTCCTGAGAGTCCAACTTATACAATGTGCATAAGTTCCAATATATAGAAAATCATAGAAATGGGATTCTTTAAATTATTGTTTATTTGAGACCGTATACATTGAATTATTTTGATTTGGCAATGTCGTGAGAATGATATAAAAAAATTTTCGAATTATTTTGCCTGCCGAACTAAGGCAAATGCTTTTTTTCAAATGTGAACGTTCCTCTAGATGTAATAGAGAAAAACCTTTATCTATATGCTCCTATATTTCGTAAAATAATTTTAATTGCTTCACTTTTTTTTTCTTTGATATGCAAATTTCTTAATTTATATTTTTATTTTACCGAAGCGAGACTGTGGGAACTGTGTAAATTTTCGAAATTCATAAAACGATTTGTAATATTAATGTGCACGATTTTTCGAATTTTGATTAAATAAATGTAAATTCGGATTACAAATTTTCCAAAAAAAAAAGGAGAAAAAATAAAATTTAATCCATTCCCCAACGAAGTGTTTTGGTCTTACCCGCTAAGCAAATTTTTCTAAGAATATTAAAATAAACACAGCGAGATGGCGTTGCACGTATATTCGGAAAATCGTTTGATGATTTTAAACCCATATAGATATATATTTTTTGTGGGCATTTCCTGTCCTCCTGGAGTTGGCTGGAGAGCGTTCGGGAAAGCAAAATATTGCGGGGCACAGCTGATGGAGAAATATCTCGTTCCCGAATGACGTCACAGTAAAAAAAGACAGTCCGTGTGTGCGCGTTCGATCAGCGAGTTGGTTCTCGAGTCTCGAGTCTCGGGACAAACTCTCGCACACGCAGTACCGGACTGAGCAATCCGAGGAACGGTTGTTGCTGGCAGGCCAGTAGTCTAGCCACCGCGGAGGCAGATTTCGCGTAATTATTTTTTCTTTTTTCCTTTTCCGCACACGTCAAAAATTTCGACGTCGCGATAATCGTAGCAGATGCATGCGTCAAAACGGCCGGTTTTAAAAGCGCGACAGCTGCAAATCATCGCGAAAGACAGAGAAAAAAGGTTGTCAAAAAAATATAAACAAAAATTTTAAACAACGGGTTTCGAAGAAAAAAAAACCGCGACGCTTCCGCGGTGTGCTTATTCGACATACCTGTAGGAAACATCTATAGGACTATCAGACCCACAATTAGGAAAAATGCCGTTCATCTCCAAGGATTGGCGAAGTCCGGGCGAGGAATGGGTCAAAACTGTTGAGGGTTGGGAGAAAAAAAAGATCCTCGAGTGCGCGAACAATAAAACCATATCGCTCCTGATCCGGTAAGCTTTTTCCTTCTTTTTTGTTTTGCTTCTGGATAACGCATCGTAGAATATTGCACAGCTGAGAATTTTCATGCATTTGTAGAAACAATTCAATTTGCACTTAGAAAAGATCGAAGACAATTTGAAAAAAAAAAAAATATTTATATATATATAAGTACATAAAATATTTCATAAAACTGCATGGACTTCGTAAATTCTTCAAAAGAAATGGCATAGCATCTTGAAACTAGCATAAAAAACAGATTTTATACTTAGACCATCGTTTATAGCCATCGAAATTAGAGGATTAATAAGTTGTCATGCATTTTCTACCCTTTCTCTCGTTATCCCATTATCGCGAGCGTCCAGCACAGCTGTTACATCGACATGGCAGACATCTTTGTTTACAAGCTGGTGTGTTTACATCGAGTGGTCAGAAATATGAAGTAAGACAACGTTTTAGAAAAAAAAAAATAGAAACTAAGAAGCCTGCATTTGCAGAAATATACAATCATACACGAATCGCACTTTATCAATTTATCGTGAATACGACTCGGAATATTTTCATGTAACGCTCGTGTTTCATTGACATTGATGTTTAGCCTTTTGTCCCTTACTCTTATCGGGCTCTCAGCTGTTCGCTCTAGACGCTCGAGACACGCATCGTGCAGAGACGTTTCTTTGTTCACAAGCCTCGGGAGATCGATGACTTTTCTCTACGAAGCTTTCAATGTTTTTTCTCGTTATACATTTTATCAAATATTTTCTCAAGCTCCATAAATTCATTTCAAAACAATAATTCATGTTCAGCTTTTTCAAAATGACATCGTAATGACTGGATTTTTAAGCTCGACATGTCTCTTACATTTCGACAGTTGAATTTTCACGGTGTTTTTTTTTCTTCTTCGAACTTGTTGGTTATTCTAGTACGATGAACCAACTGGAAGGATCTCTACGAGATTCGGTGTAATTATAACTGTTAGCTCGCCATAGCAACGAGATACATATGCGTATGCGAACTTGAGTGCATCGTGCGCGTTTTGCACGAGGCAAAGCGTGTTGGCGAATCATACCAACTCCTAATGTTATACGCGTTATAATAAAAGACCTGCAACGAAGGAATTGCGCACTTGTGCTTTCCCCTCCGCGGACATATACATATATATATACGCTCATATGTGCGTGTCCTACGCGGATATTGAGGTATTTCGTGCGGAATGAAAAAATCCATGATGATAAAAAATTATTATTTTTTTAATCCTTTATTTTCACAATCGTACGATCTATGGATTGAAAGGTTAAAAGCGAAATTTATTTGATTATTATTATTAAAAAATCAAAAGAAATAAGAATTTCTTTTCTTATTATTATTTTTTTTTATAACGATAAATTTTCTTCATATAAATATGAGAATTACGAGAGCTTGAAAAATGAGACTCATCAAAATATAATTAACGATTATTAACAACGTGATTCAGTGGGGTAAAAAAATAAAAACTCGTGAAATTTTTAGTGACGTATTTGACTGGAGATATAATTGAAAAATATTGTTGGCACAATCAGAAAATTACGACTGATGATCAGCGACACTCGAAGCTCGAGATCTCCACCATTTTATTCGTCTCCGTTACGCTTTCGCAAATTTCTAGCTTGGTCATTGCGAGCGAAGAGAAATCATTATTGCACTTTCGAAATAATTATTCAAAAAGTATTTCGTCACGAGCCATTTGATTTTCTCTGCAGATTCGTTTTTTTTTTCGAGAAACCAACGATCAGCTGACGAAAGAAAAAAAACACAATATTTATTCGTTAAACGAAGTAAATGAATTTCGAGAGATTTCTTCAAGAAAAACGAGGAAAAAGAGAATTGACACGAATTTATAAAATAAGGAATCGTACGCAATAGAAAAAAATAAATAAAAATTTCTGTAATTACACTTTTTTTTACGTAATAACAAAAACGAGCATTTGGAACTCGAAAAACTGCCGAATTTCTGCATGACGAGGTCAAATGAAGGGAAGAATTTGTCCTTGCGTCTTGCACACCGCAGCGACCAGAATCCCTGAGATCACTCGTCGAATCCTGTACATGGAAAATATCGGTTTGACCCAACCCCAATACTCGTGGCGAACCCTGGATATGTAGGTCACGACCCAGCTAGATACGACAGGATGAAGAGCTAACTTTATAGCACAGCAGCACACCATCCTACGAGAGAGAGAGAGAGAGAGAGAGAGAGAGAGAGAGAGAACCTTCGCGTATTCAATTCCATGCACATTACCGAAATCTTTATGTCACATTTTCTTCGAAATTCATTTACATAAATCAATTATGAAAAAATTATAGACAATTAAATTATAAAAAGAATTGTCTGTATCCATGGTTCTCACATATTACGATTTTTTCATGTCTTTTCGAATAAATCTAAAAAGCAATCTACTTCTCAATTGTTAAAATTATTAGAAAAAAACAAATTTCGAGAGTTTCTTGGGTTTTATTGACTTTCGAACGCGGAGAGAAATAGTTTTTCAATTCAAGCATTCAAGAAGCATTTGGTCTCAAAAAAATGAAATGTTTTGTTGTACGTATCGATCTGAATATTTTGATTGAAAAAAAAAAAACAATATTTTTTTTCGTTCAACAAAATGTTGTCTCATTACTCGAAAAACGAAAAGCTTTCCTTTTATTTTGTGGAAAAAAATGTACGTCAGGAAACTTCGATAATTTACGAAAGTCGTGCTCGCATTTTATTCAAAGCCCAATCTTACGATCAGCTTTTTTGTATCATCTTTTTTCTCCTCATCTCGTGAGTCGTCGATATGAAAACGCGAAACGTGTTTATCCGAGCTCTCGTATAAAAGCTATTTAAACGATACCTACGCATGTACCAAACGCGAATGGTTTTTCGAACGTAGGCCGAATCACGTATATATCGCACTTTTTTTAGTCCCGATATCAACGAACTTCGAATGACATCACTCAAATGTTTCCTTTGATTTTTCTACTTAAACCCTTTGAGACATATTGAGACTCACGTCGTTCGAACTATTTTATTTTTCAGTGTTTATTATTATTGAAAAACTTTTCAAAAAGTATATCACACATAATTAATACCACATAATTAATTAATTGTTAATTTTTGTAATTTTTATTTAAAAAAAAAAACGAAACTTTTGATAAAATGTTATTTTCTGTTAAAGATGCATTTCATTTGAGAGAAGTAAAATTTTGTACAACAAATAAAATGGCAATTGGTTATTTTTCAGGAGCGAAAAAGATGGCGAGAAGAGAGAGAAGGAAAAGAAGAAAGGTGAGTAAGGAATGGCAACGAAAGAGTAATTATTCATGGTTATTGTACACGACGAATTTATTTCAAGGTTCTAATTGATTCTCTTTTTTTTGTTTCAAGAATATGCCGTCCAACCGCACTGTCACATAACGTTGAAGTGCACCCGCGAGGTGAGTGACTCTTCCGGCGTCGACGACATTTTTTTGCCTTATATATTTTTAGAGTCAGTTCAGAAAGCATTCTAAAAATGTAGAGATTAAAAGAATATTGGGAAGGCACCGGTATGAACTTGGAAAATGCGTTTGAGAATCGGAGTGAGAAAAATAAAAGAAAAAATAAAAAAAAGGAAAAAAAAGACTTAGCAGTTTCCTTTCTCGCTTTACGTCTCGTGCAGCTGTGAATAAACACTCGCGTGCCAAGAAAAATGAAAAAAATAACGACGATTAGGGGAGAATGGAAGAGAAAAATATAGACAGGAACGTCGAGATCCGTTAAAGCGACGTACGATAAATAATTATTATCCAGGGTGCTTCATTTTTTGTTCTAATTTTGTAGATCGCCGGTTTCAATGGTCTGAGCGATGCACTGAAGAGGCTCGATTTTTTGTCAGCTGTACACGACTGTCGTCGCTTCAACTACATCGTCAGACTTCTCGATCTCCTTGTCAGCCACACTATGGGAGGACTCAGTGGATGTGCTCAGCGTGTACTCTTCAATATGCTCGAGGAAGTTGCCCTTGAGGTTTCCTTGTCTCAACAACAAACCGGTAGATTGCGAAGACTCATTGAAAGAGTCCGAGCTTTCAGCGCCGGATGTTGCTGGGGTGGTCGACCGTTGGGCTCTGTTATACTCTGGGAAAAACACAAAGCAGCTCTCGACCGAATTTTACATATCGCTTCGTCCATCACGATCACACAGGTCATTAAATTTTCTCCTCATTCTTCATCTCATTGACAAGTTATTCAAAGTTCTATGTTAAAATTTAAAATCTATTTCTGTAGTCGTTAAGTTGCTTCAATTAAAAGTTACTCTTAAAGACGAGATTCTAGAAATATAGCACTTTGGATAAAGATTTTTTAATCCTAGCCAAGCATTTCTTGTTGCCAATCTTAGATATTTTTTTATAGATTTCTCTAAGTGTTTCTATAGAAATAAAAAACATGGTTTTTATCATTCAATTTTAGTTCACGAATCCATGCAGTTTCTAAGAGTCCATTTCAAATTGGCTCAAGAACTTACATACGCTTAGAGAATAAAATCGTAATTATCGTAAATAGCGTTTCGTAAAAAAATTGCTTTACAAGAA
The DNA here is from genome assembly GCA_948107755.1 of Campoletis raptor. Lineage (NCBI taxonomy): Eukaryota > Metazoa > Arthropoda > Insecta > Hymenoptera > Ichneumonidae > Campoletis > Campoletis raptor. The sequence goes on along the minus strand of OX403630.1, from coordinate 11,894,460 downwards.
CTACAATACCAGATTTTGTAGTTTTTTTTTACTTTAATCAAAATTTTTCATCTTTATTAAGAAAAATACGGCTACAAATAAACAAATAAGAGGTTTCAATGGATATTTCTTTTCCGTATAAAAAAATGACCCTAATTTTGGCACTTAGCTGTACGTAAACTCTTCAACAGCCACTATTTCTAATCCTTGAGGAATTATAAGTTTTTGCTTAAAGAGTTTCTCGTATGAATTTATAATGAAAAGAAATGAGTGTCGATTGATACATTGATATTTGCAGCCCGACGAAGAGCAACAGCCGCAGTGGTCCGATTTGCCAGCCGAATGCCGACGAGAAGTTCTTTTACGTTTGAGCGACCCCAGAGACCTTGAAGCATCCTCCGAAGCGTGCGAGCATCTCGCTAGCCTTGCCCAGGAACAACGGATTTGGCGCGAGTTGGCTCAGTATCATTTTTCACCCCAGCAACTTGGTACTACGATTCAAAATAATCCGGGCAAAGATTGGAAAGGACTTTTCGCAGCTGCTCGAAGGTACAATTAAGTCTTTTTCCAAACAGGCGTTTAAAAGGAACGATTTTTCTCTTTTTTTACCCAATTTAATTGCACGTTGATGGTGCACTTTGAAATTGCTGAATTTTCAGGTCTTTTGGATTGAGGGAAGAGTACGCCGAAATGATACAGCTGTGTCGTAACTGTCGTTGTTTATTTTGGCGATCCTTGGGACACCCTTGCATCGCTGATCAGGATCCAGCCTTTCAAGAAAAACTCGCGGACGTCGATCAGGCCTCGCTCCATGTTCCGATACCGCCTCAGACTTTCCTCAAATTTTTCTCGCTGTGAAAGCTCTCCGCAATCCCAAAATACATAGTATTCTGTTTGTTGCTGTTTTACACGAAAGGGGATAAAGAGAGTAAAAATGTCTTGTTGGTGGATGTGTATGCATGAGTACAAGGAACTCGAAAAAGCGCTTGTGATTCGAGAAAGCAATGAGAAATTATTAAGTTTCTCAAACTTTCTATAGATCGATTCCGAACAAAAGTCAACATTTTAGTCTTTAGAAAATTGAACGGTCAACTTATTCGAGTTACAAAGTCTCCAATATTTTATTTCGTTATTTGGGTTAAAAATAATATTCCCAAGTGGAATATCGCGGAAGAACGAGAGTTGAGAGAATTTAAATTGCTAGTCTGCTTTTTCCCTGTAGGGCGATCGATATCGCATGTCTACATTCGTGATAATCGATTAATCAAACACGGAGTCTTTCGCGATAGTTTTCGCGCGTGTTTGTCTCGTAGAAAATGATGTCCGTTGATCAAAACACCATCAGAGTTCCATGAATTAACATCACGTAAATATCCTTTTTTTTCAATCTTAAACGCCGTTCAGCAATGACCGAGTTCCTTTAACGATATTGTATGATTGAGAGTGAGATTATTCCTGCCACGAAAAACGATTGTAAAAGTTATTGCTGTGTGTCTCTTTTAAATTTTCGTCATTGTCGTTTTTGGAAACTCTATTCCGAGTTTGGATGGAAAAAGGCACGATTCTGATGAAAAATTACGTAACATAATTGTCCGCTTGAGGATTATGGTTGCTGCAAGCCCAAATATTCAATGAAAATAAGAAAAATTCCAATAGTTTTTAACGGAACTTAAAATTTCGTATTAATGTTCTTTTTCCTAAGAGTGTGAGCGATTTTTCATTCGAATCGTGCCTTTTCAGAGGTTCGAACATTAAAAGCGATTGAGACTCGTAATTCCTACGACGCGATTCGTACTGCAGGCTCGCAAAGATTTTTTTTCGCGGTGCTTTTTGGTAGCTCTTTTCACATATTTGTTATTACGTTATTTACTCGCAAGGATCGAGTTATTATATATACACACTACGAGATGTGCAATTATTCGAGTTCGGGGATGCTCCGCGAAGCGGTTGACTCTCGAAAAGAAAAAATGCGAGAAGGAAAATCCTATTTACACTGTTTAGATTATGTGTTTACTATTATAATTACACGCTATTCTCACTTAGTCTTCGAAGTATTCATCGATTCGATTTATCGCAATAATTTTTATTACGATACGTTCGTACGCATTATATACGATCACTCTTTACAATATATGTAAATGTATAATTCTTTTTTGAATTATTATAAATTTCATCGACGAATCAGATCGAGGCGAAACAAAAAAAAATATATAAAAAATTAATAAGTAAAATTTACTGCCAAAACGAAAATGCTATTGCATTTGCGTGAATTGACGTGTTAGCTACAAATTTCAGTTGTATACGAAAAACATATATTTCAAGAAAACCAAAAGAATATAATTCTCATTTTTTGTATTACAAAACGAATGAAAAAATAAGTGAATATTGTTAAAATCGTTTTTTAAATCATTTTCAACGTAAAATATGCGTTCGATAAATTTCGCAAAATATAATTTTGCATATATATATGTTGACACGATATATTTTACTAACCTAGTCATTACGTAGGCAGACCAAATCGTCGTATGGTCTAAACCAAGAGAAAAATATAGGATTTAGTCAACGATAAAAACAAAAAAACATTCACTGATGATGATATGGACGATACTATCTCAACCGAATTATAAGAAAGAAAAAAAACAAAAAAACATAGAAACAAAATTATTGATTGAAAAGAAATTGTAAACGGCAGCTCGAGAATGTAAAGTTGAAAATGCACGCAACCATTTTATCTGGTGCGTATACTTGCGTAGTTAATATATATTTATTAATTACAACGAATTGTTCGTCTCAACAAATATGTTCTACGTTGATATCTCCACCGACGAAGCTTTACGAAAAATTCCGGGTGAAAATAAAAAAGAACCCGCAACCGTGAAAAATCATTAAATTGTGTAGATGACCAATGTTTAGCGCGGTGTTGTGCGGAAAAACTGCTTTTAAATAAAATAATAAAAAAATCTATTTAAATATATAAAACGATGGAGCCAGCTTTTTTTCTAACACTTCATGGATCGGTTGACTGTCAAGGTATTTTTGAGTTTTCGTGAAAAAACTGGTAAACGCATACGTATTCTTTATTACTGAAATACACAAAAATCTGTTTTAGGGGATTTTTTCGTGTTGCAAATTCGATTTCTATAATGGATTTCACGATTGGTACTTATTTGGTGCTCGGCGCCGGCGCATGGCCAGTTTTCACGTCCTGCACATCTAACCTATAAACTGTGAAATTTTTATTCTTCCTCCAATCCCCCCCGCAAATTGTAATTTCACGTTCTATGAGGAGAATCAGAAATTTAATGGATTTGACGTTCGGAATGACAGGAGAACTAAACAGCTGAAAGAAAATACTTTCCACATTTCAAAAATGGCATTGCAAAAGTCAAATCAAATGCATGGACATCTATTCCGACGTAATCGCACATCATTTGTTTATCTTCAATCAAAGTGCCGGCTTTCGTACTTCATAAACATCGATTCACCTACATGCAAATTTTAGGTTAGCTAGTGCACTTGTTTATCTGTTTATCAGTGTATCTCTCATCATCACATATATTTCACGTAATATCGATAATATCGACTTTTGAACGATATATATTTAAAATCGTATTAAGATACATTTTATAACGAAAATAATTATTTTTCCGAACTTATCAACAAAATATTGAAATTACCCATTCGACTTACAGACATGATTTCTTTTTCTTTGAAATTCAAAATTGATGAAGTGTCAAAAATGACAAGTATTGTCAATTATTTTTCATGAAAGTTATTTGTAATAGAAAAATAATCTCAATCCAGATCAATTCAGTTGAAATAATAAGTTACTTTTTTAAAATAACAAATACCATCTTAATAAATGTTAATCTATGCAAAAAATATGAAATGAATTTTTCGTGTAAATTTAATGTTTCAAAAAGAGCAACCACATGAAAAAAAAATAATGTAAATCAATCGTATGGAGAAATGGAAAAATAAAATACATTTTTATCCCCAGATGCAGTAACGAGAAATGAATGCAGCAGCAACAGTGACTAATCAATGGATTTGTTCAAAGGTTTGTCTAGACCAAGACTTGCCTCTGATGCTCGACGTTCTATTTGCTTCTGTAAAGCAAAAAAATTATTACACAAAGTCTTTGATACATGAGCATTCAAAAATGGAAGAGAAAGGCGAGTCGGATAATTTTGTTACAATAAATTCCATTGATAAAAAGACTGAGACACCGATTAACGAAGCATCTTTGGTGCATCCAGCGGTGAGAGTAAATCACAGAGCTCAAATAGATGTGATTGACATTGAGGAGGGAGAAAATAACGATCGGACGCACGTATTGATTTACGAAGAGCAACAGACAAAATTGGTCATTTTAAAAGCTCTGAAGAGTAGTGAAGTAAGCGAAGTGGCGAATCAGCTGGTAGAAATCGTGACAATGATTGGAGCCCCGCGAATAATTCAAAGCGGTCACGGTCGTGATTACGCGGAACAAGTTGTCCGTGAAATTCGTTTGTTGCTCCGAGATTTTTGCGTCGTCCACGGAGATGCTTCGAAAAACAGTGACGATCGTCGAGACTTTCGGATTATCCTTAGATCCTGGATGAAAAATCATCCGGGTAGAAGTTTGAACGAAGCTCTGAAGATCGTTCAAGTAACCGAGAATACAACGACAAATTCACGTCATGGCACCATTCCCAGCCAGCTGTTCTTCGGCCGAAATATTAGCGAGGACCTTCGAAGGACAATTGGGACAAAAGGATCACATGGAAATTCTTCTTTAAAAGTAAATTCCGAGTTTGAGAAAAAAAACGTATTTTTGACTAACACAGTAAAATCAGCAACAGAAATAAAGAGCGAGTCCTCGGAATCAAATTTTGATACTTGCAATCTCGTCGGTAGTGGAAATACCTCTTTAAATGTTGAAGAAAATAAAAAAAATGACGATTCTCCAAAAAATACGGATCTTGGGGAAGTAAAAAAATATTTCACATGTGAAATGTGCGAAAAAAATTTCACGAAATTAGCACATTTGAGAAACCACATGAAAGGACACACTCGAAACGGCAATTTTGAATGTTCGATTTGCGATCAGTCATTCCGATCGTCTAGTGTTTACGAAATGCATATGAAAGAATCTCATGAACACGAGTCGAGTAAAAACGACGAAGCGAAGGAAGACGAACATGAAAATCATTTGAAGTCGAAAGTAGACGAGGAAAATGTATTAACCCGGGAAAAAAAAGCTAGTTTGACCGAGAAAGAAACATTGAAAGAGCAACCAAAGAACAAAGTGAACCGCAAGGCAACAGTTCTAGGGACCTCGGCAAGAAAGCCCTTGAAAAAAAGAAAAACTCGAAAAAGGCGACTCAATGGCGTAGCAACAAACAAATTGAGCGACAATTCTCTCCTCGAATGTACATACTGCAAGCAAACTTTCAACTTTCCGAGTGTCCTGAAAAGACACATGCGATGTCACACGAACGAGAGACCTTACGTTTGCGAAATATGCAACAAAAGTTTCAAACAATTGGGACACTTGAGTCAACACGCGTTGACTCACACGGACTATCGATCATTTTGTTGCACAATATGTTCAATAAAATTTGATTCCCTAGAAACTCTTAAGCTTCATTCGAATAGTCATAAAGAAGAGTCGATTTGTCGTTCGAAAAAACCCTATCGTTTGTTCGAATGCGATATTTGCAAAAAAGTATTTACGACCAAGAGCGTATTAGAGCGTCACATATTTACTCACACGCACGAGCGTAAGTTCGGATGTAAAATATGTGGCAAAAGATTCAAGCAATCTGGTCACGTCAAATCTCATATGCTCGTGCACACAGGAGAGCGAAAATTTGAATGTGACATTTGTACAAAACGTTTTAGCCTCTCGAACTCTTTGAAAAAACACATGTACGTGCACAACGGTGATAAGCCTTATCAGTGCGATATTTGTGGTTCAAGATTTTTGGAAAAACGAAATCTTAACGGGCACCTCATGACGCATACAAACGAGAAACCATTTTCCTGCAAAATATGTGGCAAACGTTACACTTTGGCTGACACTCTTCGACGTCACGTGAGCGCGGCTCACGAAGACGGTCGGACTTATCAGTGCGAAATTTGTGCCAAAATGTTCAAGCAACTCGCACACTTGTCTGTACACAAAAAAGTTCACAACGATGAACGACCTTTCCAATGTCATCTGTGCGAGAAAAATTTCAAACATAAAAACGTTCTCAAATCTCATCTCGCGATACATGCCAACCTCAGACCCTTTGAATGTGACGCTTGCAAAGCAACGTTTGTCAGAAAAACTAATCTCCAGACTCACATCGCTTCAGCACACATGAACGAACGCCCATACGCTTGTACCATTTGCAACAAACGCTTCAAACAAATAAGTCACTTAAACGGCCATATTGTTGTCCACAGCAACTCAATGCCCTATCAATGCGATTTTTGTGATCGTCGTTGCAATAGACTCGATAATCTTAAAAAACATATGAGACTGCATACGAAAAACGTGGCGTGTAATTAAATGTATATAGTTTTGTCGATTATTTATTAATGTGTATGAGATAGCAATATGGTTATGACAAATGACAAATATTTTCACGCTTCATCTCCATTGCAAATCTGTGAAATGTAAATATTTAAAATAATGTCAACAGCCACAGCAGCCGCTCGTTTATTTATACAAAAACGTCTGTCGTGTTTTCGATGATTATCAAAATACAGAAATAAAATCCGAATTTTTTACATTCTGCATCAATCATATCATTTGTTTATTATTGTATATTCGAGGTTTGGTTAAAAATAGATAGCGAGGTCGTATGAATTTTCTAAGATGAGGTATTGATTGATTTCAAAGTATGTATTTTCTGACTGATGGCCATTTAATTCTTTATGCGATGTATATTTTTATTATTATCTTTTCAATAAATGTTGTATAGTTTAAAATGTCCAATGTGTCTTCTCTATTTCTCAAATACCTGCCATATTTAAAAACAAAAGTATTTTTCAACTATTTTCATAAGAAAGTATAATTTTTTCAATTCGTTTTCCCGATTTCAATATAACAATTTTTCTGAAATGTTTGGAAGATATTTTGTTACGTAATTGGACAACACGTATGAATTTTGTAAATTGAATAGTATTAATTTTTATTCGAATATTTTAAATGTCAAAAAATTCAGAGAACTTTGATCTCACGCTTCAAAAGCGGCTCCATACGGTTTTCCAGAGTCTTCATTTTCTCACCGCAGCGGTGTTATCGTCACCACCTATAGAAACATAAGAGTAGAGGCGAGGTGCGGCCGGGCCGATTTTGCCGTTTAGCCTCAGTTTGACACATTGTCGCTGAGTGCCGAGTGGTTGCTGTCAGTGCATTGGCAGGGTTGTCTCACGCAGTCTCGTGAAGTGGGCGACAGTGGCTGATTTGTTTTCGTTGGACACATTGAGGTTAGGAGACGTAAGAAAAAAAGGATTAGTGAGAGACAAAAATGGGATACAGAGGATTAAAATACGGTACATTCCTGACGTTCTTCGTCGTCCTCGTAGCCATTTATTACAGAAGAATAGACGAAGATATAAAAAATCGTTTAACCTCGATACTCAACGGGCTTGAAAAACTCGAAACTAAACACACGATATCGGTTAAACCAAAGGTTGCCATTGGTTACGGAGCTTGCACCGATGTATTTATTGATGCTAAATACTTGTTGCATTATTCGTCAAATATCGGACAACCAGAGCATTTTAATGAGATTAAGACTGAAAAAGAACTCTTGAAGAGTTTTGCTTATTATTTCCGACACGGAGCTGCCGCCGAGTAAGTCCTCCCATATTTTCTTTCGTGACAAAAAAGACTTCCTCACAGACATGACTTGACATTTTATTTCTCCTCAATTTCCATTTTAGGCGATATATGACCAATGAAAAATTATTCAATGAACTCGTGGCAAAAGCCAGGTCATTCCCATCGTCTTATTCGTCTATTGGCGGCAATGCTCCGATCATGGCTCTCAGATTTGCCAAAGAAGGCTGTGAAGTTATGGTTTCTTCAAAAATGACTAAATCATTGCGTCAAATGATTCCTGACTCTGTACGAGTCGTCGGAGGTGAAGTTGATCATGATGATATTCATCTCATTTTGGAATACAAACATGGAGAAGTTTGGGGCCCTTACACAAGCACCAGGGCCAATAGGTACATTTTTCAATTCATATTCCAGCGACATCCATAAAACTCTCTAACTAACTCTCTTAGGCTTTAAAATAAAAATTCCATAATACATGATTAAGTAAAAAAATGCATTAATTTGTAGATATATACTCCACAATGACGCTAATAATCCGACGTTGAGTTCTCTGGAAGTTTTTGACACGCAATTGTTAGATTTTCAACCAGACTTGTTTGTAGTGAGTGGACTACAAATGATGGACAATTATCCTTTCCCAGAAGGTAAATAAAACTGATTGTTGTTAATGAAAAGGCTATTCGGATGCAATAAAATGAATGTTTTGCAGGTATTCGACGAAGCCGATTAGCACAAGTGCAAAAGCAAATGAAGAGTCTGCCTTTAAGAACGAAGATACATTTCGAAATGGCCTCATTCGCGCAGGAAGGTTTACTTTTCGATTTACGTGACACTGTTATCCCATATGCCGATAGTCTTGGCATGAACGAACAAGAGATTGTAAATTTGTACCATTCCATGTATTATGGAAACATTTCACTGGTGGCTGATGCGACCCCGAGAGTGGCTGAAATATTGGATTACATGAGAGTACTTTATAAGTTGGTCAGAACGAAAAGTTCGTCGTTGGAGGATTCGAGACAATTGACAAGAATTCACGTCCACACTCTGGCCTACCAAGCAATAATGACTGTGAAAAATTCATCGTGGAAAAATACGATGGCTGCTGCAGCCAAAGCTTCCCTGACTGCTCATCGCCACGTTTGCGGAACGAATAACGTAATTATGCAGTGAAAAAAAAAAAAAAAAAAAAAAAAACGTTATCACGCTAAGTGAAAGTAATGTTTACGTAATAATTTTTTAACTCGTTTGATTTCCGGTTTGCAGGTTGACCTCCGCAAAGCCACGCTTATAATGGACGACAGTTTTTCAACGTCCATTAATTCTGGTACGAGAATACCGTTGATCAGTGAAAAACCAGTATCTTGTTGGGACGAAATAATCAACATTGAGAACGATAAGATAAGCGTCGAAGTTTGCGTAGCACCGGTTTTGGTGTGCACGCAAGCGAGTCAGACTGCCGGTGGAGGTGACAATATCTCGAGCGCCGGACTTGTTTTGCAAATATAAAACAAACAAAATATTGATCCCGGCCTAACGAAGTGAATGTAGCAATTGCGATTTTTACATCAGACACTGTTGTGTCATAGTTGTAGATGAAAAATAGGCCTTGCAAAATTTCCATTCCCCTCCATGTGACGAACCAAAACCATTCCAAATCGAGGCCTAGTCCTGCGAACATGCGATACATGACATTCATCAAATACGATGAATTTATTAGAATTCTTTTTTTGTAATTTTTATTTGAGTGACGATGTTAAATCACATGATGAATTTATAATGATGTTATTCGAGGCAACCGTAAAAACTTATGTTACCTTAGCTTCGACCAATTTCTAAATTCGATGTTTCGCGTTAATTATGTGACGATAAAAGTTACAGAACTTGTCGAATATTTATTATCGAATGAGTAAGAGAAATTTTATCATATAACAAGTGTTTCATTGTCGTCTCATAACGCCGTTTATGTGCCATATACGAAAATATAAATGTTGACAGATTATACGACTTAGACGAACCGTAAAAAAAACGATCGAAGAAACATGTTTCTGCCACCGGAGTCGGTTGATGTTGTAATATGATATGATTTCACACGTGTTTTTAAGAATTTGAACTTGTTTTCCAAAGTTGCCTGAGCAACTAAAACACTCCATTTTCATCGACTTAAGGCGATCTATGGGTCAATTGGTCAATGAAATTTTTTAGTTATCTCTTCTAACATCTACTTTTTAGTTATTTCTCTTGCACTCACGCAACTCATAGATCACGTCAAAGACAAGTCGAGAAATTTTAGTCTCATTCGAGTTCATTCCTACTCTGCACTTTTACTGCCTAACTGAAGAATTCAGCTCGTAAATATATGGAATAATACTCAGTTTGTGTTAGCTCATCGAATCGCTGGTGAACAGCAGAATTCTTTTAGCATGTTTCAACAAAATAATTGTTGTAAGGAAAAAAAAAAAAAAATTTGACAATTTGAATTTTTTACAAATGTATGACGCCCACAGTTGCTTAACTCTCACCGATGCAAAGCATCGAAGTCAACGAATTAAGAACGAAAGAAACGGAAAAGAAGAACACAACCGCTCAATGCTGTTATCGTCAATTTTTCATTCGGTTTTAATAAAGTTTACGATATACATGACTGTTAAGATTGGTATTTTTTTTTCTCAAATTCCCATTCTCAATTTGCATGTTTGTGAATAATGATCTCTATTCAATCTTTTTGACAGATACAACATAGTAATAAAAATGTATTTTCCATGAATTTCGTTGGTGCATTTAACCGAACAGACCGACGAAAGACCTCGTGACGTTCGTTCAGCTTCCTTTATTTATACTGTTATCCTGGGACGTGTTTTATACTTGGTTCTTGATCTTTAAAAATAAAGGATGTGAATGACACTGCATAAAAATCACTGCAGCAGTTAGGAATGTCCGGCACAGTGTCTCATTGTAAGGCGAAAATATCGAGCAATAGGTAGTAACTTTTGAATAGTACGAGTAACGCGTTGCTTTTTATTTTCTTCGTGAATTATTAGCATTCGTGTATAATTAAAAAAACATTGCTCAATGACGAAATCGTGTCCGATCAATAAAAAATTGCATCTCTTGCCCATCAATCGAAAGTGTGTTGCGGCAATAGTTTTAGAAGCTATAAAAAACACGCGGTTTTTTCATTATTTTCATTATTCATGGAGCAAACGTATAATATTTCACAAAGAAACCTTGCCCCGACAATTATAACGCCAACATTTTGAGTAGTTTGACAAAACGCATTAATATTTAGTATTTAAATGACAACAACCACTTTGTTCATCGTCCCAGGCCTTTCCCTCCCGTGGTTTCTGCAGATACTGTTAAGAAAAAGAAAAACATTTGAGGATGTGGAAAAAGATTAAAATATCGTGTCGCCTTCGTCGATGCCGAGCATTCGCAGGTCGTCAGGACCAGGCTGGGCCTCGGTATCGGTGTCGGCTTGTGTTATTTCCGGTGGCGGTAGATCCATGTATTCAGGACCATAACCAACGCAACCGAGTATACTGTACATCGAGGCATACATAATATTGTTATCGGGCAACATCGTAGCTTGACTCGTGGAGGTTTTCATTTCGGTTGTTTCCTCTTTTGGAAATATAATGTTGAGAGCTTCTTGAAGATCATCAGGCAAAGGCATACTCGGATCCGGTCGTTTCTCCGCCGGTTCGGGAATATCAGCGACGTCCGTGGTGGTTGGATCGACTATCGGGGTCATTGGTGGCGGTGGATTTCCGTGGGCCAGGGCATAAGACGCGGCTGCTGCTGCCAGAGCTGCACCATCGTGGGGAGTGACGTAAGAAGGATGAGTTTGCGTCGGTGGCCTCACTGTGAATTTTGCAGCAGCTGCTGGAACAAACGGTGGAGGAGCTGTGGCGATGAAAGGTGGAGGTCGGTTGGGGGTAAATACCGGCTGTGGTGGAATTTGGGATGGAATTTGTGGTAAAATTTGAGGTGGAGGTGTTTGGGGAACAACAGCAGCCGTTTGAAAAGAAGGTGGTGGTCTGTTGAGAGCTGGTGGAGGATGAGGCGGCAAGGATGGTAATTCTACAGGAGGATTAGGCTCAGGGATTTTGTGTTGCTGTTGCTGTTGTTGAGCAATCACCGGTTCTTCTATTATCGTTTCCTCGGACTGATCCTCGATTTCCATATCAACAACTTGCTGACTGGTGAGCACCGCCTGCGTCGAGTTCTTAAGGTCGTGATGCAGCGTCGGAGGTGGTGGAGCCACGAGAATCTTGATGGGCGCTGGTACCACTTTGACTGGAATGCTGTTGTTGAGGTTGACGGGTGTTGCGAGTTTCGTTATGTGAACAACGCCAGGAGGATTTATTATCTCGCTCGGTACTTTCGGTGTATCCTCGAATTTACTCTGTTGATAAGGGAGCGGTGCTATATCTGCTTTCTCAATCTTTGGCTCTTCATTTTTCTTCTTGAACAATGGCAAACGTCCGATAAATGGTAGCTTACCCTTTGTCGGCGGTGGAGCAATTTTTTTCGATTGCGAGCTGCTTCCTTTCTTCAATTTCGTAGCCGACTCGTTCGTCTTCTTCTCAAATTTTGACTCGTCGTTCGAAGAATTATTGTCCTCTCGTCTGCTGTCTTTGCTACTGCTGTACTTGTCGTAAGAACGCTTCGGACTTTCACGCCAATTTTTTTCACGACGCGGCGAATCGTTGGAATATCTACTTTTTCGGCGATCGTCGTAATAATCGTCCCGATCGCGGTCTCTGTCACGGTCTCGATCCCTTCCGCTGCCTCCTCTTCTTCTTTCGTATCTGTCCGATCGTTCGTATTTATCATCGCGACGATCGTATTTTCGATCTCGCTCGTCCTTGTAACGATCACTTCGGTCACTTCCGCGCTCGCGCGGTTCTTCTTCTTTTTCCGGTGATACTGTTGATTTCGTATCTGGAGGCTTTACCGCCATATTCACTTGTTGTTTCGTCCAAAACCCCATGTGTGGCTTCGGCATCTCTTCTGGTTTTGGTACGTCGATGGATTTGCTTATCGGGGCTGCTAGTTGCGGTGGCTGTGGCTTTTCCTCGTCTTTTTTTATCCAGAAAGGTTTTGGTGGTTCTTTTGGACCCCAAGCCTCCAAACCCTCTGTTGCTTTTTTGTTGGAATTTGTTTTAATCTCTTCTTTCGGTACTGGCGGTGGGGATATCACGAGTTTTTCCAAGTTCTGCTTTCTGTTGTTGCTATTTTTCATCTCTTCCTCCTGCTTTGCCTTGAGCTTATCTCTGATCGAATTCAACAATTGTCTGTCATCGTTTTCAGGTGGCGGCACCTCCGGAGTCGTTGGTGTCTTAACCTGGGCCACTTGCGCCCAGTTCCCCTTCAATTTAATCCCCTGATAATCAATCTCTTCGTTTAATATCGCCTGCGTCGAAGCTTTCATCTTGTTTCTCATTGCGACGCGAATACTTCTCGACATGTCGTGATCCGAGTCCGATTCTGTGTTCTCGGAATCGCTCGTTGAATCACTCCCGCTGCTACGATTTTTTCGCTTCTTCGACTTCTTCTTGTTCTTTTTCCATTTCTTTGATTTCTTTGATTTCGCTGGAATAACTTCTTCATCTTTTTGTTTATGAAGTTCCAGCTGCATCTGTTTGCGTCTCTCTTCCGAGAATGCTCTCTCACGATCAGCCATCCAATCGGTTTCCCAATGAGGATTTTGTTCCACGAAACGCTACAGAGGCAGAAGAAATCGCAATTGTAAGCAACTTTATAATTTTCATTTATCGACGATTGTTAATTGAATCATTGACACATTGTGAAAATGCACACAAAGTTTTTTTTATTATCCGTAATTATGACGATAGATTTTTTGATTTGATTATTAACTAAAACTATGACGAAGAAAAACTTACAGCAAAATTTTCAGAGTGTTTTTTCGACTTCAGATGTAGACTCGCGCAATGGAGATCACCGATCCAAGAGTTGCAGAGTTTGCAGTACCATGAAGTTGCAGCACTGAAGAATTGTAAACCTATAACAAGAATAATTGAGGATCAGACAACACCGTGGCTTCGTAAACGTTTAAAGAATTCGGTAAGTTCATAAAGAATGACCTTGTGCTCTGCCGCGACACACTCAAGTCACTGAAAACAAAGATAGTAACGTTAAATGACGTTTTTCACAACATATTGCTTTCTCCCTTTCTCTCGATATTACGCATTGCATCCGGCGTGATTTCCTCGCGAAGCTGTCTCCTGGAATAGAGGACGATTCAAAGGGGATTTCTCTTTATTCGCCGATTCAAGTTACATCTTACACTTACTACTTACATAACACATACACAATATACTTAATTTTAGCATCATTGCACATAGAATTGAATGGCTTCTATTTGTTTTTTAATATACTGCATTTGGCTGATAGTCGATCATTTATTTAAATAATAATCATTTAACGCAATTTTTCTTGTCCCAACATTATTCCTGTGTCTTTATAGTCTCGAATGGCGTCTCGGCACAGTCGATACTTTCTCGTTTTTCTCCAAAGGCAATCACGTTCACCATCCCAAGTTCCTCGTTCAAGGAAGAAACCATAATTCGACGACCAGACAATTACGACATATTGTACATTTTGTGTGTTTCCATTAAAGTGAAAAAACGAAGATAAATATAATACTAAATTGTACACTCGTGGATACGAAGCGAAGAATCATGGTTGAATTTGGATTCGGTCAAGAAAATTCCATTCACTATTTTGCACGAGAGAAACACGTTGTAATTTCACACTTTGTGGCATTTCAATGACTTTTCTTATATCTGTTGATTCTCATCACTGCTCATTTAAAAGGGAACGAGATAAATGGTGTTTTTGTTGTGATCCTTATTCAGTGGTCGTGCATCTAAATTGCGTTGAATGAGAAAATGGGAAGAGCAAAATCACTCGTCACACGTTCAATTTCATAAACGCACTTGGAAAAATCTGCCCTTTCTCTCTTCGACATTCGATCAACGATCTTCGGGATTTTCATTCGCAAAATATTGCTGAAAAAGGATTAGCTGCCACGGCGGGAAATCCATTAGTTCGTTATTACAAGGATCTTTGTGTTTAACAAAAAAATTGATAAATGCTGTTTCCTACTTTGGATCCGTTGCTTTTGTTTTGTTTTTTCTCTTATTTTTACTAATGGCAATCCCACCGAGCAGCTTGCAAATTTGTCAGGCAATTTCCATCGGCGCTGGCCGGTGGGTCTTCAATACATACCGGACGACACACATTTGTGCCGATGCACGGGCTACGGAATTGTATGCTAATTAGTTAATGTCCATTGAAATATAATTGTACCTTTAATCGGTGTTCGTTTGGTCGGTAGTCCTGGATACTCGGGTACGTGCTTTTCAGCTTCCTCGCCATTTCTCTCATGCCACGGCATATCTACGATCTTGCGTTCCTATTAACGAAATTAAAAAGTTATTATAACACTTTATAAGAATAATTATAAAGCTATTAAGAATATTTATCACGATTGAAAGTAATGCTTTTCCTAAGTAAATGCTTTTCTTCGTTTTCAGTGACATGTGATGCTAACAATTCCTAAGAAAGCAAACTTATGCTTTAGAAAGATATTACAATTTAGTGCGTCACCACTTTTCAGTATTGTAATGAAAATAATTTCAAGTGGCACTGAAATTTTGATCTGCATGAAAATGTTGTCTTTTGAAATAGAAAATTCGTTTCGATCCAACATTGCACATTGCAGTGCCATAATTATTGAATAATCTAACACACTTAATCTTTATTTCAATGAAATTTCTAAGCGAATTAAAGAAATGGAATTAACAGAATTTTCGTAACTCACCAAGCAAGCATTTTTATGCTCATTCGTGTGCAGATGATTCAAGTATTCCTTTGCTGTTTTTGGAAAGATGTCGCAAATTTTGCACCAATGCATTTCCGGATCGTAGTGCACGAAATTATACATGGGTTTGGCGTCTTCGATCGATTTTCTCTCTCTATCGATTTTCACCTCGTTCTCAGAATCGGATGATTTTCCGGGAGATTCTGACTTGCCTCTCGGAAACTCCTCTTTCGGGCTCTTGGCTCGTTTCATCGTTGACTCAGACTTGAATTTACTCCGTAGATCATCGACCGTCACTTTATCACCAATAATCCCCGTAAGCATGTCGATAACGTTGTGAATCGTCTTCATCTTATTTTGTATCTCAATCTGCAAGTAGTAAGAATTTATTTTACATTTTTGTCTTTAATGAAAAATTTCAAGTAATGCCATTCTTTGGAGATTCACTTTAGTTGCCTCGCGACGAATATGTATTTGACGTTTTTCTTTTAGGGATGAAATTCAATTACCTGCAACTTTTGATTCTCCTTGATAATGCGATTATTCTCTCGTCCACCTTCTTTTCCAATTTCGTCGCATTGTTGACGTAAAGTTTCTAATTCCCGTTGCAGGATCGTCGATTTCTTGACATACTCCTCCCGTTGTTTAGCCAGAGTTGCTTTCTGTTGTTTTGCTTCAGCCGCGATAGCTGCTCGTAATGATTATTTGAACATACGTCAAAGTTGTACTAGCCAAACGTTGATAAATTGCTCTTGGTCTTAAAAAAGCCTTACCTTCTTTTTTAGCATCTTCCGGTCGTGAGGGAGCTACGGATAATCCGGTCGAGCCACTATCAACAGTTCTTCCGGGATGTTGGGGAGGCATTGTTGGTGGAGGTGGTGCTTGTTGATTGTTATACGGTACTTGCCCCGAGGACCAATTCGGCGGCGGATAATCCTATGAAACAAAAACAATGACCGCTAATCTTTTTCGTCCTTTATAATCCACGGTAACCCCATCCGTTTCCGTAATCCCCTTACCTTTTCCCTCGTCCACAAATGGGACATCGAGCACACGTTAACACGTTCTGGCCGGACACTCGGCGCTTTTCCATTGGCAGAAATGAATCGCGCCTTTTTTTTTCTTCCAAAAATCAGTACTTACGTTTTTTTTTTTTCAGAGACAAAATTACGGTCTCAAAACGTTACGACTTTTTTTCAATTAGAAACGAGATCGTAGTTTTATGAAGCGAAGTGCGTTTAGTGACTGCTTTATCATTTTATTTTAAAAAATTGATAATTCAAAGAACGACTCAGCAAAACATCGCATTTCGTTTGTTTTTTTATGCGGCAACCCGCCAAACATCCCTATCGCTGATGTACCGATTACAATTCGCAAAAATTCGGAAAAACATCGTTCTCTATCTGTTAGATCCTGAGTGTAAAAAACGATAAAACTTACGCTTCGATAACCGGTGGGCGGTGGTTGCTGATAACTGTAATCATATCCTTGGGTGTAATTGTAATTGTAATTATTGTAGCCCGGATTGTAAGCTGGAATCGGTGGTGGCGGCTGACTGGTGTTCGGGGGAAGTGGAGCCTGTAGTACAAAATTTGATAAATTTACTGACCCATATGACAAATATTATGACAATATTCTACAACCTTTTTACAATATTTCAGCTTTACAAGTTTGAGAAATAGGACCAGTCATTAAAATTCTTCATTGGGTCAATTTCGAAAACTGCTTGTCAAAAATATTGGAAACAATGAAAGAAATGAAAAGTTATCATTACAAGATACAGGAAAAATTGTTATTTTCAAAATTCTCAGCTTTATGAAAAGAATTTTCTGATTTTATTGATTTTTACATTCCCATATAACATAAAAACTCACATTTTTAGAATAAGTTGCAAGTTATATTACCAGCTCTGATGCAATAGTCGGGAAGTTACATTTTCAGCAGAATTGTAACACGGTAGATAAACTCGGACACAAAAGTCTAAAATTGTTTATTCGGCAGTTAGTTTTGTTACCTGGTATTGATTATGGACAGCAGGAGCATATGTTGTTGCAGTGGTAGTAGCAGGAGGTGCTGGAGGTTGTGGGGGCTGAGAGGCTTGTTGTTTCCAATCCTGAGAACGACTGGATTCTTTTCTCCTCCTGTCCCTGGAGCCAGATCTTCTGTCCCGAGATCTTGATCTTCTATATCTGGAGCGCCTTGGCGATGGAGATCTATCGTATTTCCTAGAGCGTCTTCTGTGCGACGAATCGTCGGAATCGACACTGGGGCTTCTGGGCCCTTTGCGTCTAGATTCCGACTCCATTATTTGTGTTTTCTTTTCAATTGAAAGTTGATTCCCTGCAATCAAGAAATATTATGAGATTTGTCAAACGAATCGTGGAGGAATAAAAAAAAGACAATTACAGATCGACAACTAAAGTTTTTCATATTGCGATTATCAATGCCGAATGAACGCACTCCCCCAACAATGCTGACATGCTGAATAGCATCGAAAGTTTTCGAGCATAAAACACCAACAAAAGATATCGTCATACACGAAAAACTGATAAATGTAATGAGATATCAAGTTAACTTGAGTATCGAAAACAGCGGCCATTACTAATGTTTGCAACGTAATAAACTGGTCGGCCGAAAAAGTTTTATGCCGTGCTTTGATGCGGCCTAACGCCGCTAAAAAAACTATTCTCTTCCTCAATTGTTAGCAATTCTTTACCCAATAACTCGGTCAGAACGATCGAATGATAAATAATTAAAAGTTGTATCGCATCCGCACCTAGTACTACGTGTTTGGATAATAAATCAAATCTATTTAATGATCATTTATTACCTAAAATCCAAGCCGAAGAAACCGATGGTGAAATGCGTGTTAAAACATTAAAACATGCCCGACGGAACACTGAATAAATGGCGGCATAATAGACAAACTAACATATATAATAATTGAAGATTCGAGAGGTACTCTGGCGGTTGTATAAACAACCGTGGTGCCCCGGGACATTGACAAACAGGATCGGCACGGAGCACGGAGTTGATAAAAGGGAAAGCACCCGTTCGGGCTAGTTACTTTCGACCGACCTGAATTGCCGTCGGCCGCCATTTTCGGCGAATCTGTACCCTACCCTTCGGGCTAGTTACTTTCGACCCACCTGAATTGCCGTCGGCCGCCATTTTCGGCGAATCTGTACCCTACCCCTACCCCTGTACCCTACCCCTACCCCTGTACCCTACCCCCACCTCGTCGAATCTCTACCCTACCGCTCAGGTATATACTAGCGGTAGTGCGGCGGTTCAGGGTTGTCGGTCTAGACAAGCCGACGTGCGTTCACCTGTGTCGCTGACGATATTGTGATCGTGCTATATTTTTTGCTGTTATAGCAATAGCTGTCAAGTAAATAAAAAAAAACAAAAAAGTGATCTTGACTCAAAAACGTTGAAACCTTCTCGGCTACCGAGGGATTCAATTTATTCTGTGGATAATATTTCCCGTGAGGAGTGGTGGAACAATAACTACGCATGTAGTTGAATTAACCGGCAGAATTCGAAACTCGTCGTTTTTGAACGAATATTGTATTTATTATTCGTTAAAAAAAGAACAAAGTGAATTCGTTATATTATCCGGTTTATCGTGAATTTTTTTGATTAAAACTTTCATCGTTTCATCTCACGTGAACCAAGAATTGTGTGAACTTCAGCGCTCCAGACACATAGGATTTTCCTGCCAGTTCATAAACATGAGTGCCATGGACGTGAGAATATTGAATAGTACGTATTTGACCTTTATTGAATTGGATCATTATTTTTTATTGAGCTGTAGTTAAACATTGCAAAACCACAACTTTCACAAATTTTTATATTTCTATCTATTTATATTTTTATATTTCAAAGAGAATATTCGTTTTGGTTGCACAACATATCTAACTTCAAGCTTAATTTCCTTGAATTAAAAAATTTTCTTGAAATTTTGAACTTCAAACCATTGGAATGTAACAGAAAACATTTCTGCATTAAATATCTTGTGTAATATTTCAAATTGAGCCAATATTTTTAAGAGTTTGTGTCTCAAGACAAAATATTTTAATGTATTTCTCATTTGATAAATTTCAGGTTCAATGTCGTCTTCCACAGACAAGGGAAGTCTAAGTTTTGAGCGCCCAAGTTTCAGTGCGAACAAACGTCCGCATGATCATTCAGGACTGGGTCTTGACCCGTCCGAGAGGCCGCAAAAGAAGATGGCTTTGGAGGCAGATTTTGATGCGGCAGAAAAGGCAAAACGTATGATGGAAAAAATGGGATATAAGAAAGGTGTTGGTTTGGGTAAACATGGACAAGGGCGCTTGGAGCCGGTACAGGCATCGCAGCAAAAAGGACGTAGGGGTTTCGGTCATTACAACCAGCAGCTTAAGGAGGCGATACTTCGTTGGAATCCTGACGAGGAAGTGATCAAGATAGAGGAAGATATAATATGGTTAACCAATGAAAAAGAGCCGCCAACCATTGATGAATTGAGCAATTGGATGCGAGTTGGTCCGTCAAAAAGAACGATCGACGACGAGACTTTATTCTGCGATCCAGAGATTGTATCCGGTGTAATACGTGCGAAATCTGTATTCGACAATTTGGACGAAAAGGAAATGAGACGAGCAAGAACGAGATCAAACCCTTTTGAAACGATTCGTGGGTCCATATTCCTTAATCGAGCAGCAGTAAAAACGGCAGAAATAGACAGAGCGTGCAACTACATGTTTACCGCACCAAAGACATTGAAATCTGACGAGCTTTTGTATTTTGCTGATGTTTGTGCTGGCCCGGGTGGATTCAGCGAATACGTATTGTGGAGAAAAAAATGGAGAGCCAAAGGTTTTGGATTTACTCTACGAGATTCAAACGATTTTAAGCTGGAAGATTTTTACGCTGGATCGCCAGACAGTTTCCATCCGTACTACGGTCCCAAGGGTGATGGTGACGTTTACGATCCACATAATCAAGAAGCTTTTCGTCAAATGATTATGCAACAAACCAATGGCAAAGGGGTCCATTTCATGATGTCCGACGGTGGTTTCTCGGTTGAGGGACGAGAGAACATACAGGAAATCCTGTCAAAACAGTTGTACCTCTGTCAGTGTCTTGTTGCGCTTATGATCGTCCGAAAAGGGGGACATTTCGTAACGAAAATGTTTGATATCTTTACGCCCTTTTCAGCGGGGCTCGTTTACATTATGTCCCGCTGTTTTCAAAGCGTCACGATTTTCAAACCTAACACATCGAGACCAGCCAATTCTGAACGCTATCTCATTTGCAAGGGAAAACTTTCGAACGTCGAGGACGTTATCACATTTCTGTCATCTGCTAACCGTGTCTTATTGAACCAAGATAAAAGTCGAGATGTCACGCAGCTCGTACCTCATCATGTTATTCAGGAGGATCAAGAATTTTTTAATTATTTAAAAAATTCTAACGACGATCTTGGCAAGAAACAGATCGTTGGACTCTTAAAAATTGCTGCCTACTGCGAAGACACGACACTCACAGAGTCTCGACAAGCTGAAATTAGAAAAATGTGCCTCGATTATTGGGGCCTACCTCATACAAGTCGCATGATTCCTCGTGTGAACGCAGCCGGCGAACGTCTCAAAATAATCATGAAAAATTCGACTGCAGCGTTCATGATGACTAAACCCACGTTACTCAAAACTTCCAACGTCCAAGATCTACTAAGGGCTCACAACGATTGGTTCTGCATGCTTTGCGGTTCTTCCAGTGAAACCATGGAAACATCAGCAACTTTTTATATTGGAACAGGAAGATCGACATCTTACCGTTATGACAACGGTACTTGGATCAGAGTTCAAAATCTTTATTTGGCACCCGACACACTCGTCTACGCTGAACTTGTACCTGAACTACGAGGAGAATACATGCGCCAGAGAAAAACCAACGCTCTCCATATTCTGGATTCTTATTTTTTGGGAGGCGAAGACGTCAGTCAAAAGTACATCGAAGAAAGGTGAGATATCGTTCTTAATTTACCCTTTTGATATAAATTTGTGATATTTAAATTGGAATGCAGCGAAAAATATTTCATTTACATTTTTTTAATCGTTTGAATTTTTCGTAGACTGCATATTAATTTCTGACCCGATATAAAAAAAAACTTTTGATATAAATTTGTGATATTTAAATTGGAATGCAGCGAAAAATATTTCATTTACATTTTTTCAGTTTGAATTTTTCGTAGACTGCATATTAATTTCTGACCCGATATAAAAAAAACGAAATTAAAAAAATTAAAAAAAAAAACTATAAATAACCTATAAATATTTGATTGCAGGTACGCGTTGACGAAATTGTACACCGAGGCTCTCTGGAAACCAACGAACGGTGATTGGATTCGTGTTCGAGCCAAAGAATTGCTACCATTGACACACGATCTCAAGGAAAGGATGAACTTGGAGCTTCGAACATTGAAGAATGGCAGTCAAGCCCTTACCCATGTGCCATCGAGAGCAATGACACATTACGATGACAGGGACGAGCCTTTTTTCATCGTACCAAAAAGCGTGATATTTCTCAAAAACACATCTCAACATTGGTCTCGACATGTCAGTCGATCAACCGGTTATGGATATTATTTCAACTCGAAAAATAACACTAAGGTTTACAATAAAGACAAGCCAGCAAAAGCAGACGCTGCTTTTCCGGAATCCTTCGAAAACCGCATTCTTTGGAATTGGTTGCAAGATCCGGCGCTTACGAGTGACAGTTTTTTCGAAATGGTTCGTAAAACGTGTGTACGTCCTCCGACTATTTAGATTTTAATTTTAATTTAGATTTTAATTTTAGTTTTAATTTAGATTTTAATCCTTTGGCCAAATCAAAAGAGTGTTTCTGATATTTTGTGAATTATCGCAAAATGTTGCATACACAACATCTGTTGCGTACCCAGCAAAAAACTCAATTGAACAAATTGTCTTGGTTCTTAATTCATACTTTCTATGAAATTAATATCACTAGGTCACAAACGTGCTATGTAAATATACAAAAATGTATAGTATTTATCGGTAGTTAATAATGCGACTTGACTCTTAGACGAGATCGGCCTAATTTCTTCTTTTTTTTGTATAATTCGACGGTCTATGTAAATACATTAATTGTCGTATTTGCGATTAGAAAGTTACAACAATGTGAAGCGGGTTTGACGATATTTGAATGGTTTCTTTTTTTTTTTTTTTTTTTTTCATTTTTTGTTTTTATTCCCAATTGGAAAATCGGGAACAATCTATTTTTCTTTTTGTTCTCCTCTGTGATAAAATTAGTAGATTTAATTCAATAAAAAATCGTTACCTTTGCCATTCAATACGTCGAATAATAATTATTAAGTACTTACTTTACTTACTTTTAATTAGGTTTAACTAGGTTTAAGTAGGTTTTAAGTAGATTTTAAGTAGGTTTAACTAGGTTTAACTAGGTTTTAACTAGGTTTACGATACTTCTGTTTCGTTTATTTGTTGTTCGCGACGGTGACATTTGTTATTAATACACAATATAATGTTATCAAATATATAAATATATTTATGCAGTATCTCTTGAAAGTTGGGCTGAAAATGGATGGAGCAAATTGGATATTCCTAAATAAATTTATATACAATGTTTTACATCAAGTGTTTGATTAATCTGAAAAAACCTTAAATCCAAATTCTTGATTTTTCATACTTTTTGTATGAGGATTCAATGGCCCGTACAACAAAATCATATTTTGTTAAACAATCATTGTCAACATATTGATTCTTAGAATAATTCACCAAGGATATTAAAAAAAAAAAAAAACGTAATGAACATATTTGCCGAACAAGTTTTTAATTCAAAGAAGTTGACAAATTGTTTGCCCCTTAATTCGAAAGCGATAATTTGTGATTATTTATTGATCAACGTTATGTTTGTAAAACGGGCAAAAAGAAATGGAAACATCCTTAAGGTTTGAAATCAGAATATCTCAAAAGTAAATATTTTTCAATTTTCGTCGAATCGGTAAAAACATGTTCACAAAAATGATGCGAATGAACAATGGCTCTCGGCAAAAAAAACAGATATCATTCCTCCTTAAAATTTCACGATTCACTTATATCGTTAATATTTTCGCCATGTTTTTTGGAGATACTGCGCACTATTTGCAGGACCATGATGGAACTATAATGATAAATGAAATTTAGATGAGAGGTCTCGCTTGTTTTTGTATTTTAAAGTTTATGGAGGCTAGTTGTATTAAAGTGAAAATAAATGATTTATTATAAACGATAAATAACAAGTCTGTACAATTTATTGGTTGTTAAAAGTATGAGAAGTTTGTTCGTTGCTACTGCTCCCATTATCGGCGTTGCATCTGATCCCAAATCGACGATTCGCTGCTTCGCTATCGGCGTCGAACCCTCGGGTTTTTCGTACAAAAACGCATGCCTCGTGTGCTCCACTATGGCGACGTAAGATCCATCTGTACAATATTAATATTTTTACATTTGTCTGATTCGAACGAGTATTAGGACGGAAGAGCAATTTAGCAAATAAGGGCACTCACTCGGTGGGGAAACACAAAACTTTTTGTTAGTTTTGCTCGCTTCGACGTAACCGATGCCTGGAAACGTATCGACGTGTTCGATCTCCCAATTTTCTGTATCATTTTCCCTTGGTATCCAAACACAACCGTGATGATCGTGCCTGAGGCAGAGTCTTTGACCAAACGTTAGTTTTTGTGTAAACAAAACATGATTACTGGATCCCAACATAACGAGATGGGTGGTGGAATGCTCGTTGAGATTTATTCTTTGAAGAAAATTGTCTCGATCTTGGAGATCGCATTCTTCCAACTGGTCTGCATTGAATCCTACCAAAGGTTGTCCTTCACCAGTTTCCGGTTCGCTTGTACACAAATGCGAAAGTCTGGAAAATATAAATTTGCAATTAACAAGGAGTGGAGATTGTATATATTGAGAATTGAAGAAAAAGTCAAATTCTTGTGCCTCAGTCGGCTCGAAAAGAGAATTTTCGATGTTTTTTTAATCATTTTTGTATTTGTTAAGTTCAAAATGTTCGGAAATTTTATTACCATCAATGGAAGTATCGAATATTTAGAAAAAAAAACGCACTCTCAACTTAAAAATGCCACATTTGCCACATTTGAAATGCAAAAGTGTTATTTTATGTTCCAATGATGCAAAAATCAATCCCGTTGGTAATTTTAATTCTTAACGAACAGAGCAATGAACAATAGTTTTTTTTTTCACCTGTTGTGAATTTCAGCAGCAAGAGCTTCATTTGGAAGACATTCGCCGCCTGTATCCCCTCTGATTAATTCGTTCCACATGAGCCCAGTTTCGTGCTTAACGAGTTCCAGTTTAATAGTGTCTTTTTCACGGTTCCAAGTGGTTAAATCAGGGTCCAATCGATGTTGCAAATCTCCTTGAATAAGTTCAACACCTTTGAGGCAAACTGACAAACTAGTTGCTGTAGTTTCGATTATAAGAATATCGTCACGATTCTTTTCTGCTATTTTGATCCAAACTGTTAGAGAGTCGTCATCCTGGGACCAGCAATATTTCGGGATTTTAAGATCTTTGTCAGAGTTTTCACTCTTTTTCGTCTCAACTGGCCTCAACGAATCGTACTCGAAGATTGCCGCGTCTTGACTTATAGCGTGTACGTAATTGCCATTGGCCTCAATGTAAGCGTACTCTATGGGACCTTTGACCTTCAGAATTTGTTTTCTAGAAAGTTTCAGAGATTTGTTATCTGCGTCTTTGCCACTGTGTTCGTAACTCAATATCACCAGCTGTGATTGCTTTTTTCCTTCGACATCTGCGACGCAACACATTGCAACCATCACAAGTAATTTTTCTCCAAAGTATCGTGCGTCCAAAAGGACACCAGGAGTAATGTCAGTTGCTTTAAATTTTTCTTTGTCTCCGGATGTATTTTCAATCAAAATTTCGAGACTTTCTCCTCCGTTACTCAACACCACCACTTCTTGAGAAGCAAATACCATCGATGGATTATAAGCGGACGATTTTTGGTCGTCGGCGCTAAGACTGTGTCTCTGAGTGAGATTTCCATCCTTTGACAATCGCCAAACCTCCCGATTATCATCGACGTACCAACACGACGAGTCAAATGGATTTTTAAACAAGTGATTGTGGAATGCAAATATACGGGCCTCCAGCCAGGAATCCTGAGAATTACCTGGTTCTTGACGATATACATCTAGAAATATGATAAATTTTTATTGTCTAGTTTTTTGTAGGGCCAAAGCCCGCTTTCTGTGAGATAAGAATAAAGTTTTTAATTTTTTTTCATACTGTTTTTTGAATATTCGATATTAATTAGGAAAAAATATAAAGAGAAAGGTTTGAAATGAAAATTAATTGGAGAATAATTCAACGAATTCAGAGGTTAAGTGTAAGAATTGAAGGAGAACATTTCATTTTTTACCTCTTGCCAATGTTTTTTCCAAATCAACTGTCACAAGATCCGACGAATATTGATACTTTTCAAAGTTTTGATCTACTGAACTTATGTCAGGTCGGAGCTCGATTATTTTGGTCATTATTGTTTTCTTTGTCTCTCACGCTCCACTGTTGTCCCGGCAAATTTCTGACATCTGCACATACACATGCGTACATCGTCGTCTAGTCATTAGTTCGAAAACACACCATTATAGCACGAAAAATTACAATTTTCATATTAGTTAACTTTATGAAATTTATTTTCATATTAATTTAGTTTATTTACAAATGATCAAACGTAGGATGTATATAGCGATTTTTTCGGGGCAGTTTTTTTTGCTCTTACGACGATTCATGAGTTTTCATGTCATTGGCATAATCTGGATATGATAATTCGATTTATTTTTCATACCGGACGAAAAACGTATTAGTGATTCGTCCGAATAGTTGTCACATGACCAAGAAGACCCGGTGAAGAAACAGAAGAAAAACCTCGAGAAAAACCGTCCGGTTGAGCATACAAATAAAAGATAGTAAAAAATAAAAAAGAAAGTCCAATAAAATGTACCAAAAAATGGAACGAGAACGTCCTTGCCATACAGCTGTCAAAAAACAATGAATCTGTTTCATTGAGGAAATTTTTTTAATTTTTATCGTTTGCGCTGTTCACGGCGGGACAGAGATATCAGACTCAGAAATGTAGATTTCGAGGTCAAGACATATAAACGAAGCGTCAGAAAATGATAAGACGTCATAACACAAATGATAAAAGTTTGTAGGGGACAGGGGGGCTGTCAAAAATTGAATTATTCTTCGATGCACTGATTAATGACACGAAGAAATATCGAATAAATAAAAGTTACGAGATCGTATAAAAAAAATTCTTTTCAATTTCGAGCATCACGGAAATATTCCAAAGTATCATTTTATCGATTGAAAATCCGAGTAAGTAAAAATCATGGAAAAACAATCCTGTGACTTTGAAGGGAGGCGAGAGCGAGTTTTACTTCTCTCGGGCGAATCTCATTGAGCCGGGAGGGCTGGAGGTTAGAATTTGTATGGTTTCAAAAATAGATTTTGACTCGTCATCTGGAACAGTAGAGCTCAAAGTAACACAACAAAGGAGGCCGATGTCAGAAGGCCATACGTACATTTTATTATTCCTCTCGTTCTCTAAAATCGCTACTTTTTTCCATCTCATCTTTCCTGTAGTTTTTGCTGCATAGATAATTCCCTAATGTTCTCGCAATGATGAAACTTTACGTGCTTATCTGGGACAAGAATATATTTTCGTGAAGAATACTGAATACATTTCGGAAGTGCAACACGTGCAAGAATTATTTAGTGAAAATGCGCGTCTTTCGACAATAATATCGGGAAAAAACATATATTTTCAACATTTTTTCAGCAATCGAAAAAAATTGAAAAACTGAGTCAAGTGTTTTTATCAAATGATTATAAGAACGCTGCAATAATAATGTGCAATTCTTTGGTTCATCGAAATTTCGAATATTTTGCGTTGTAATCGTCATTGTTTTTTTAAGGTCCTACTCGAAAACAGCTAATAATTCAGTGTTGAAAAAATGGCTCATCAAGCGAACAACAGTTTGTTGAAGCAAGCGGCCATACAAATTGGTGCTGGTGGCTCAGCTGGTTTTGTTGAAGTTTGCATTATGCATCCAATGGATCTTGTCAAGACACGCTTCCAATTGCAAGTCAAACCTAGCATAGGATCTGACCCTCTTTATTATACAGGTGGACTCTTTATATTTTTCATTTTTTAGCATTTTTAGTTGTTTATTTTGAGTAATGATCGAAAGACTGGTCAATTTATTGAATATATTTCTTAATTAACGATTTATCATTATTTACTTATTGTCTTAATTTAATTTATTTATTTTATTTGTAAAGGAATTCGCGATTGCATGATGAAAATGTACAAAAGTGAAGGTTTAGGAGCATTTTGGAAAGGAATAGTGCCACCCATTATTGTTGAAACACCTAAGCGTGCGGTCAAAGTGAGAAAAAAATGTTTTCCGAGGCTGAGTTTGAAAGACTGAATTGAAAATACGTGTAAATAATTAATGAAATTTTCTTCTAGTTTTTCACTTTCGAGCAATACAAACAATTTTTTTTGTTCGGTGCTAATGCTCCAACGCCTCTGGTGAGAAACTAGTTATTAAAGCGGAAACTTGCAAGTATGACCATGAGGATTTATCACGTGTTTTTTTTTAGACTTTTGCACTGGCTGGTTTTTGTGCGGGTGTGACGGAAGGAATTTTGGTGAATCCTTTTGAAGTCATCAAAGTTCAGTTGCAATCCAATCGCAAAAAAGTTAAAGAGAGTCCATCGACTTTAGCCGTTACAAGGGAAATTGTGAGAAACAATGGTTTGGGTTTGAATGGCCTTAACAAAGGACTTTCCGCCACAGTAATGAGGAATGGAGTTTTCAATTGTTTCTACTTTGGTTTTTATCATTCTGTCAAAGGTTTTATACCGGCCAACGAAGATCCCTGGCTTGAATTTTTCACCAAGGTTACATTTTTGAAATTCTTCAATATTCTTTTTTTCTATCACTTTGAACACATTTTGAATGAAAATGGAGTCTCAATCATTATTAATTGTCAACTTCAGAATCTTTCTATACTTGTTTTTCAAATTATTATTGAAGAGAAAGAGCCTTTTTATTTTATCATTAGTTCTAACAATATTGTTAAACAAGAAAATACCTTGTACTTATTTTTTTTAATATTTTTTTGCAAATCCAACACTACCAGGTCGCCATAGGTTTTACAGCAGGAACTGCTGCCTCTTGCTTGAATATTCCTTTTGACGTGGCAAAGAGTCGAATTCAAGGACCTCAAGGAACAATTCATTACAACGGAACGATAACAACTCTGTCGATTGTTTACCGAAGAGAAGGGTACGAGAATTAATTTTAATTCTTCCATTTAAATGGCTGCAGTTAACTCAGAGTTTTCACGCTTTAATGGCCATTAATGTTAAAAAAGTTCGTAGCCTGGGAATGGATGCCGCGTAGAGATACTCGAAGTTATAAACTTGTAAAATTGATCGTTATATTTAAGAATTTTCCGATTAGTTTTTCCTTTGCATTGAATACTAAAAAAAGTAATTTTTCTTCCACTGTAGGTTTACTGCGCTCTATAAAGGACTTTTACCAAAAGTTTTGCGTCTCGGTCCAGGAGGAGCAATAATGTTGGTCGTTTATGATTACATGCACGCTTATTTGACAAATAAATTTAGAGATTAAGGATCGAATTTCTTAGCTGCTAAAAAAAAAGAAAAAATATTTTTAAAAAAATTGGCTGTATTTTTAACTCAATTTTATACTGATCGCGATTTTTCCCTCAGAGATAGTGACTTAAAAACACAATGTAAAATATTTTAGAATAAAAATAGACAATTTATTACCAAATAAAATGATTTTCGTAATTTCAATCATCCAGAACCAGATCCAGCCATTTTTCAAGATCTATGGACTTTGTAGCAACAGGAACATTTTTCGGTTTCGATTC
This sequence comes from Campoletis raptor, assembly GCA_948107755.1. Lineage (NCBI taxonomy): Eukaryota > Metazoa > Arthropoda > Insecta > Hymenoptera > Ichneumonidae > Campoletis > Campoletis raptor. The sequence continues at coordinate 11,864,778 of OX403630.1, read as the reverse complement.
TGAAATACAGAAAATTTGTTTGGTTTCGCTTTTTCAATGAAATATTGACGTTTTTCTACCTTCATTGCTTTTTGTCACTGGACCAACGCTGACAGGATTAGTCCTCACTGGCTCTTTCAAGGACAATAAAAATTCAAGGTCTTCTTCGATGTTGGACGAAGTTTCAACCTCGTTTTTCGTTCTTTCTTTCTCTATAAAAAAGTCTTCTGATCCTTCAGAATCGCTCTTTTTTTCCAAATCACAATCCTCATTGATTTTTTCTGCAATTTTATTGCTCGTCTCTTCTAACATTAGATTGTAAGCTCTTTTGCCTTTTTCTGCTGTGTTGTTTATGTCTGTGAGCTCGTCTTTCTGGAAAATGAGATTTTTCATTGAATTTTAACGTATGAAGAGCAAAATTGTTTTTTCAGGTGAAAAATGAACGTTTTCGTGTAATTTTTGTGATAGAGCAGCAAATGTTCAAAAATTCATCGAAGCATAGTTCAATTAAAGCCTTTGAAAAAAAAAACACTAAATTGCAATCGCAAAAATGTTCCCCTCCAAAATTTCGATCTAATTAAATCATAGAAAAAACGAGATCCACACGTTTAAAACAAAAAAATTGCCAAATCCTTTGGCAATACTAAGAAAAGTATATTATGAATAATTTTTGTGATTTGCAGTTTTTCAAAGTGAAGAAATTTTTTGATGGTTCGTTGAAAATCATAATTCATTGGAATTTTGTAGAAAAAAAAAAGAAACTTTGGTAAAATTTTTAGCCTAGAGGGTAGGATTTGAATAAAACCGAAAAAAGAAATCACAAAATTCAAAAATTTGAAAGTTTTTCGGATAAAAATCTTCTTGATTATACTTACGGTAAAATATTTATTGTCAACCTGGACATATTGATTGTATGGTATGCATTGAATAATAGTAGCCAAATCTTTAATATCTACTGTGAAAAAATCATCATATTTCGAGGAATCAAGAGTCCAATTTTTTTCGGATTTGAAAACGAAATGTCCGTCAGCAGAAAGTGGAGCATTGACAAGAGTTTCAAAGTCCTGACCAACGTGTGTTTCCTGCCAAATTTCATCGAGATCAGCTAAACGAGATTCTGGTTGTTGAAGAGATCTTTTGACGAAGCTGGTTTTATCATCCAAAACGTGTGGATCGAAACTGCGTGATTTATTCGTTCCACTATTGGAGGATAATCTCAAATTTGAGGCATTGCTTCCGCTTTGTGCACTTTCTTGCCTGGCATTCTTGTAATACGCTTTTTTTTTACTGTCCCGTTGAGAAATGAGAAAAAAAATAATAAACGAGAAGGAATTACAACGCAATTCAATAAACAGTAAAAACTTTATCAACATAACCTAAACCTGTGTACCTCGGTTTTGCTTTTTCCATTATTTCGTTTTTATTTCGACAGTTATCGAAAATAAAAATAAGAAATTTCAAATTTTAAGACGACGTCGATATATATAAACGAGAAATTGATCAAATTATAATTAATTAATTACGACCACTGCAACTTGGTCGGAAATTGGCTCTACCAGGGAAATCTCTACGGAAAAAAACTCGATCATTAGTCAACTCTACCAAAATTTTTCTCCACCAGGGTTGGGTGGCGATCTCTACCATCGGTAGGGAGTGGGTGGTGATCGCTACCATCGGTCGGGAGTGACCTTTATAGTCAGTTCTGTATAGTTGGCAGATAAATATAAAAATTCTCATTTTTTACTGTTTCTTTATGTTGGGAATTATTTACGCAATTTTTTGACACTATTATTATATATTTTAACATAATAATTTGTTGATAATAAATAAAAATATATTGGGCGTATAGTTAGCAGAATTGAATTCGAAATAATTTTTTAAAAATCATAATCAACTAGAGATCATTGGGGAAATGTATGAGTAATGTTAAAATAATTTGGTAATCCTTGCTAGCATGAAAATCGAAATTCTTTGTGCTAAATTTATGGCGGATTAACGAGGATTACACCTAGTTAAATGGCTGTTATAAGTCTTCACAATATTTGTATGACACGCACAATTCAATAAATTATTAAGGCTGTATTCATCTTGCAGGATGTCTTGTAAGCATAGAAAATACGGGATAACTATAAGGGATTACCCATATTACCAATAAAGGGTGTCGAAAGAATATCGAGCCCGCATAAGGATAATCCAACTGCAGTTAACCGCAGGATTATCGCCACACCTGCGTGCTTACAGTGTAGCAGTCAAAACATTTACCTTTCCCTAATTCCTATAGGCGGCAGTCTGGGCGCCGTTGGCGGTGTCAATTTCAAGCAGAAAGGTACAGGAGTTCGAAAGTGAATAAGAACACAAAAAAAAATAAGTAAATATATTTCGATCCATCAGCTTAACGGAAATATATGTAAATAATCCTTTACAATCAACAGTTTTTAACTAAACTAGAACTTATGTTACAAAAAAAAAATCATTTTCACTGAATGACTGATGCTAATTCGATTATTATTTTGGAAGCAGTTTAAAAGCTGCACCTAGAGCCCAGCTGAGTTCGTGACCACGCAGATATTTGTAGAGCTAAGTAAGAAAAATCGTTCGTAAATTTATTGGGAATTTCCGAGAAGAAAAGGGGCGGAGATATGTTTTCTTACGTATAATTTTGCACCAGGTTCCAAGCCAAAGCCTTTTTGAAGTAAAACTGATATGTATGTCAAGACAAGGCACATGAAAGGTTGCTTTGTGTTTGGGATTTCACAGGCCGTTTTGGCTGCTTTTTCAAATGCGCCGACCGTTGTCACTCCACCCTTATTCGGATTTATTAATCCTGCCTGTAATTATTCAACGATCCAAAGTAAAATATCAAAAAAATATGAAATTCAATGATATATTAACGTAAAATTGTTTGATTAAGAAAATTTGACCTCGGCAGCTACTTGGATATAGCCTGAAAACGCGTAAACTTCGTGTTCCTGAATTCCGATAGGTTTTTCTTTCATCTTGGCGACGTAATCGTCAATAATTTTTTTACATTCAAAGAAACGATCGATAGTGGGAGAAGGCTCAAGAGGCCCTTTGATAATATATTTTTGTTGGCGGTCGTTCCATTCCGTAGAAATATTGGGACTGATGCATTTCGAATGAATTTTGATGGTGTTTTGAGTCTTCAATATTTCTTTGTCCATGCCGTGTGTCAGAATTTTTTTAAGCGCAACCATTAGACCCATTCCCAAATAACTATTAGTGTAAACGCTGATATTTCGACCAAAAGCGTTAACACTCCGGGTGTGATTTGCTGCTGGGCGCGAAAAATTGGTATTGTTTATTGCGAAAGTGATTTCGGTGGATCCTCCGCCAAGATCCAGAGCCGCGAAAGTAGTTCCCGAAGCATTTGAGGAAAAGCGATTGGTCAAAAAGTTCAGTGAGAGCCAGCCATAAAGGCCCTCGTCGGTGCCTTCCATTATAGACACAGAATCGTCGGTAACTAAAAATCCAGATTCGCGAATGAGTTTACGGCACTCTTCTAAAATCTTGTCTGCTTTTTCTTTCGGCAATAATCTCAAGCCCGCTGTTGCTTTCAACGAAAATGGCGTTTTCGCCCATTCAGACATTGGAATTATTTCTTTTGCCTTGGCCATCAACCCGGCCAAACTATCAGCAGCTTTTCTAGGCTTATCAGCGTATGCGCTCAATCCCGGCTGCGCATGAGTAACATTTCCATTGTCTAATACATAATCGCCTCCTAGCGGATCGCGGTGAAACTTGAAAGTGTGCAATCGACTACCCAACGTTCCCGCGTCAACGACAATCACGTAAATCGGTTTTTGTCGTTTCACCGAATCCGCTGGACTTGCCAATGACAGTTTTCCTACTTTGATCGGCTTGCAATACATCGCTGTTGCCATATGATCCAAAAATAGTCCTCCGAGTACTGTCATTATTATCAAATACCAGCTTCTACTCGTTTCTTTCGTGTTGGCTGCCATGTTGTTTCTGCTGCTGCTACAGTCCACTTTCTGTCTTGAGCTTTCAATAACAATAAAAAAATCATAAGTTGCCAGAGAACCCGTTCCACGCCAAGAATTTTTTGTTGATCATTCATTAACACTCTTCTTTATTAATTGTTTTTCCAACAAAATATCTAATATCGCTTACTCATTTTTATCATATTTTAAAGATTTTATCGAACACGTACAGAATTACGGACAAAAAACTAACAGATCAAGTTACCTCGAAGTATATACAAATAATTGAAACAAGAAATAGAGAGAAAAAATACTGCAATTAAGAGGTGAAGGGGAACAAAAAGAGGAACAGGGTCGAATAAGGTTTTGAAATTTCGAGAAAATGGGGTTCAAAGTATTGAATAGTAAAATGCGTTCAATTTTCGCATTAGGAGACGAAATCTGGAATAAATGTGGAATTGTAACGAAACGAGAAAGAAAATTGAAAACGAGTGAGTATAAGCAATCTATGAATGGACATTAAGACGAACGGGGAAAAGTTTCAGGAGGTGGATGATGGACACCATAAAGGGGGGAACTATTAATAAAGCTATGTAAATATATGAAAAGGTTGAAGTAAAAGAACGAGAAACAGGATAAGAGGATGTGTGCTTAGCATATATGTAAAGGTTGCAATTGAAATTATTCATGAGTCTTTTACTTGAGCTTGGAAGCTTCAATAGACAATGCAGTTTATTTTTTTCTTTGTATAAAACGAATATGCTATACCGTCGAAATGAAAAAATATTTTAATATTTGCATATCTACTATTTATGCATTTACTTTACTCACGAGCGTGTACGTCAGCTATAGGAATGGCACGTAAATGATGGCAGACGAATTCTTTTTGAATGATCAAAACGAAAGCATAACAGTTGCTGGAAATGGTTCAGTTGTCGAAATTTTCAATCATTCGACATCTGTATGACCTGTTTAAGAGCCAACAGTTTTTGTTTACTCTCGATAAGATATTGCAAAACGTGACACTTTAAACTTTTTTCTACGTTTCAACAATTAAAAAAATTCAAATTCTTTCGTGTCATATTCTTTTGTTCGATAAATAATAATAATTGTACCTTTCGGTTGCTATATTCCTTTATTGACAAAAAATTCAAATAAATGTAATGATTAAGATATTAAGTGAATACTGATAAATAATGCAGTTATCGAGAGAGATGGTAGCAGCTCGAATTTTTAAAATAAAAAAATTTCGACATAATAAAAAATACTCGGGGTCACGAAGTGGCCGATTTGGCATCGAATGCCAATGCCCCACATAATAATTAGTGATCCGTAAATCCGAAAATTCAACACCATGTTGTTATCAATCATCATAATAATTGACAACAGGTATTGAAGAATCGTTGAAATTGTGCAATGGAATAAAAGAACAAACATTATACAGAGAGAGAGAGAGTTGGGACTAGTGGCGACTCCAAGCGCCACTTTAAGTGACATTGAATTGACTGCTAAGATTGTCAGCTGTCAGTACAATTGCAGATGAGCGTTTAATTAATAAAACCCATTAATAAAAGGAATTATTGAAAAATTTGCAACCATTTTATTAATTTCCCTCTCTCATTATCATAATACTTTTTCTTATCATGGTAACATAAGCAGGAATGAAAATAGATCGTTTTTTCATGTCACATGACGAACATTTTTATTTTCTGAGCAATTAAAGGTTTTAAACTGCAGAGGGTCAAAGTCCTTCGGAATTATAAAATTTGTAGGTTAACCAACACCGGCCGGCCGTATGTGCGCATGCGTATCAACAAGCAGTGAGATTTGTGTGGGTCCAAACATCGGATGGCGCTAGTGTTCATTGTGTGTGTGTGCAAACGACGGTTCCTTGTGTGAGTGATCGTAATTTCTTCAACCTCGTCCATCGGTGATCGAATTTTCAGTTTCCCCCGGTAGAACGTAAAGTTATTAGTGAAAAAATGGCAGGCTGTCGATTATTCGGGGCGTTAAGCAAATTTTCACGAACGAATATCCATTTCGCGACACGAGGAGGTGATTATTTATTTCTACAAGTGATCAAATTATGTTTTCAATCCTACATATTTCGTAACCCAGACTTCCATATTCAGCAAAAATTGTTGTAGTTATATGATTTCGAATCAACCTTTGCTCCCAGTCTTATTTTGCAAGTTCATTATTGAACGATAATAATCTTTTAATCTCATTGTTATATTTTCAAGCTTCATTTCATTTTCATTATTGCTCGGTTGTCAAAAAGATTGATCTTTGCTGGTCATCCTACAGTCACAGCTACGATGTATGTGTTAAGGGTGGTACAAAGTTGTCATAACCTCCAAAACTCTTGAAATTTCACTTTGAAATACGATTCGGTTAAATTTGGGCTTTAGTTTCATCTAAATATTGAACACTAAATATTCCGATCGACTCCATCGCAACGAGAATTTTCGTGAAAATTTCGTTCATTCCTATTCACACTTTAAAAATGAAACAAAAGAAAACACTTTGCTCTTCAACAATGCGAACTTTGTCGCTTCTGATGCTAAGGTCTGAAGGCTGAAAAAGTCCCTACGAATTCGTTAAGTTTGTTCTGTTGAGAATGATGTAAAATAGAAGAATAATTGAAAGGGACTGAATTTTATTTCTTGAGTTTTTCTACCTGTGCATCCTGTCCAGAGCCCTTAATTGTTATGTAAAGTCTCAATCAGAGCATCTACAGTTTGTCTATAATTATTTCACAGCATTGCACACACCCTTGAGAATGCTAGCTACAGGAGCAACGCAAAAACATTTCAAATGCAAAATTGTCGACGATGTTGCTGTCGTTACTATCGACTCGCCTGGTACAAAGGTATTGCTATTGAATAAATGAAAGATTGTTATTCCAACAGCACATTTATTCACTCAATTGAGAATATTCTACACTAATATTTCCTCCTGAATTCTTATTAAATAAGTATTTTAAATTCAATGAGTTGATAAAAATCTTGCCTGCAATATTTTTTTTTAATATGAAAAAAAGTTAAGCGTTAAAAATGTTAAAAAACATTATAATTTTTGTTTACATTTCTTAAACTCCAATTGTTATGAAACCATTAAAACAAATTGCACTGAGAATTTTTTTTACTTATTCCATAGCCTGAACTTCAATTTTAAACAGTAAGATTGTTTATTAATTTCTCATTACTTATTTCAGGTGAACACTTTGGGCAAAGAAGTTATGGACGAAATAACTTACCTTTTAAAAGACATAGAAACAAATTCTGCGGTAAAATCCGTGGTATTTATAAGTGGAAAGCCTGGAAACTTCATAGCTGGAGCAGATGTGACAATGTTGCAAAAAGTGAAGAACGAACAGGAAGCTTACGAGATCTCGAGAGATTGTCACAAAATTCTGGACTCAATAGCTGAGAGTAGAAAGCCTGTGGTAGCAGCGATTCAAGGAACTTGTTTAGGGGGTGGCTTGGAGGTAAAAATTTTCACATAAAATTTATTTGCGCTTGCAATTGTATAAGAAAAATAAGATAATCATTGAAATATCGCCAAAATCTACCATAAAAAAAAATACATTTTTTGTTCAAAGCTTATGCACTAATTTGCCAAACATTTTGCATATGTCGCAGCATCTCTTTAACTCAAATAATACGAGAAATAATTGAACAGGTAAATTATAAGGAATGCATAAACGTTTCAATATTTTACAATTTATTAGAACGTTTTATTTGTAATTAAAATGTCAATTTGTTTGTGCACACTTTATCAACAGTTTTTTTTTCTCTCGAATTATTATTATTTAACGAGTTTTTAATATTCTGATTCACTTATCCTCGAAAAACTTTTTTGTAGTCGCCGAAATATTAACTTTTTTTTTGTTTTCGACTGAATTTTTAAATTATTCTCAAAATTACAGTTCGCTCTAGCCTGTCATTACCGTATCGCTGTGAAAGACTCGAAGACGAAGCTGGGACTACCAGAAGTGATGCTGGGCTTATTACCAGGTGGTGGAGGTACTCAAAGGTTACCGAAACTTACAGCACTGCCGAATGCTCTGGATATGGCGTTGACAGGAAAGCAAATAAAAGCAGACAAGGCTAAGAAATTCGGAATCGTCGATATGTTGGTTAATCGATTGGGGCCAGGAATCACGTCTGGTGAAGAAAAGTAATTTTCAAGACTAATCATAGTTCGAGGGGGAAAAATTGTACTCAAACATTTCTGGCTTTCGAAGTTTGTTTGAACAACGTACAATTTATTTTCTATGACCCTTTAATTGTCGTATGGTTGATTGAAAAACAAATTTAGGTTCTTGATTAATTCATCGTACAATGAAAATAATTTTATCGTGTATTTTTTTTTTTTTTTGTAGTACGCAAAGATATTTGGAGGAAAATGCAATAAAAGTAGCCAAAGATCTCGCTAGTGGAAAGCTCAAGCCAGACCGCAATCCGAAATCCGTGACTGACAAAGTAATGAGCTGGGCATTTTCAACCGAATTTGTTAAAAATCAAGTTTTTTCTCGTGCCAAAGCACAAGTGATGAAAATGTCTGGTGGCCTTTATCCAGCACCACTTAAAATTCTCGAGGTTGTTCGGACCGGACTGGATAAAGGTACTGCCGCTGGTTTCGAGGCTGAAGCTCGTGGTTTTGGTTATTTGGCCAATACACCACAGTGCAAGGGACTTGTAAGTCTTTTCTTTGGACAAACTACCTGCAAAAAAAATCGCTTCGGTGCTCCAAAAAGTGCAGTCAAGTAAGAATTCTTAACGTAATTTGTTTAATTCGAATTCTAATTTTGTAACTTATTCATTTATTTCCATAAATTTATTCAAATGACAACTTTTTTCATAATTTCTAATCAATTTTCTCTCTCATGAGTTTCAATATTTATTATATTCTCTTATCGCAGCAAAATCGCCGTAGTGGGAGCTGGATTAATGGGTGCCGGAATAGCACATGTGAGCATAGACAAAGGTTACAGTGTTGTACTTAAAGACACGAATAATGCTGGACTGTTCAGAGGGGTTGGACAAATTCAGAATGGAATGGAAAATGCGGTGAAACGGAAACGTATTAGCAGGTTCGTCAAAGACAATGTCGATTATACGGAACAGTTTTAAAAAGTAATTTTGGCCAGAAAAAACACTTAGCCAAAGTTTCACAGATGTCCATCTGTGGACATCTGTGACGAAACGATAATTACTGCACATTATTTATGCCTGATGATTGTTTTTTGTGTTTTTATTATTTTAGCATTGAAAAATCCAAGTTCCTCTCAAATCTCGATGCCACGTTATCATACGATGCGTTCAAGGATGCGGACATAGTAATCGAAGCAGTTTTCGAAGATTTAGGAATAAAACACAAAGTGATAAAAGAGATCGAAGCTAACGTGCCGGATTATTGTGTTGTTGCAACTAATACATCGGCTATACCAATAACCAAAATAGCTGCTGGCAGCAGTCGACCAGAGAAGGTTAGAAATGATTGATTTCATCACAAATTCTAGTCACGTTCATTGACCTTTTGGTAAAAACTAAACAAGGATATTTAACGAGGAAAAAATCGAACGACAAGCTATAATTACATTGGACGAAAAAACCAAAAAAAAACTGAAGATCTAAATAAATTGTTGTCTTTATTTTCCAATAATAGGTAATCGGCATGCATTATTTCTCGCCCGTGGACAAAATGCAGCTTCTCGAGTTGATAACGCACAAGGGAACCTCCGATGAAACAATTAGAACTGCCGTAGACGTTGGTTTGAAACAAGGCAAAGTAGTCATCACTGTCGGTGACGGTCCAGGATTTTACACAACGAGAATTTTGAGCGCCATGATGTCAGAATTTTTGAGGCTATTGCAAGAAGGCGTTGAACCTACGGACCTCGATAAATTAACTAAAAAATTCGGTTTCCCCGTCGGAGTTGCTACTCTTACGGACGAAGTTGGTATCGACGTCGGTGCACACATCAGTGTCGATTTGGCTCAGGCACTTGGCTCAAGATTCTCCGGTGGCGACGTTCATATCCTTGGAGACATGGTCAAGGCTGGATATTTAGGTAAACATTCGAATGGTTACTTCTAACATGTTGTTTTTTATTTTTTATAAACAAAAACGGCCGTACGGTAAAATTTAAAATTTTTTATTTTTCTGATCTTCATAGTGGCTCAGTATAACAATCGAAGGGTTAAATAAATGTACACCAGTGCTTCCGTTTTTACAATTTTCGCAGCTACATTGTTCGGTCTCGTTTTCGGCATGAAGAATTATCTAGAAAAACGAGTTGAAAAACAATCGTTTGAAAATTAAACATTATTTTTCCCTGTACTTGCAGGACGAAAATCTGGCAAAGGTATCTACGTGTACGAGGCCGGCACGAAGCACAGAGACGTAAATTTGGGCGCTCTCGATATCCTGAAGAAATACAGTCTCGAGCCAAAAGGCAGCACTTCTGATGAGGATCGCCAATTGCGACTAGTTACGAGATTCGTCAACGAGGCAGTTCTGTGCTTGCAAGAAAAAATTCTTGCGAATCCGGTAATAATACAGAAAATTCATTTTTAAACTCAATTAATTATTTATTGTCTCAACTGTAGGAAATTTTTCTTCGTAAAAACGAAAAACTGTTGTTAATTTCACAATAATTAATTTGATATTCACCTTGCAAGGTTCTGTTACGTTTTCATCAATTATTCTGTCGATAATTACAATAATTTATTGGAATTCAGTCAAAATTGCTTTATTTTTTGTTATAATAATGTCAATGTTTTTTTCTCAGCTCGAGGGTGACGTTGGAGCAGTTTTCGGTCTTGGTTTCCCGCCATTCACCGGTGGGCCATTCCGATGGGTGGACTCGTACGGCGCTGGAAACCTCGTAAGAAAAATGGAAGAATTCCAATCACACTACGGCGAAGCATTCAAGCCCTGCCAGATGCTCTACGACATGGCTGCAGATTCGACAAAGAAGTTCCATGCCCAGTAAATAAAACGATATTAGTCGATACGATATTATGCAAAAGAAACAGAAAAAAAAACTAAATATGCATTTTGAGACGGACGGCGATGAAGGACGTTCGTCAAATTCGTAAATTAACGAAAAATACGAATATTCGAGACCGACAAATCGCGGTCTTTCCACTGCCGTATCTCGCTCGATGAGGCAAGAATACCAAAACTCTTAAATGAACACGGAGTGAATAAAAAAAGGGCAAAAGAGCAAAAAAAATGTTGGTAGTCTTCCAAAGGATCGGCCGTTAGAATTAGCAAAAGAAATAACTACGATAGGCATTGTTGAAATATTTACAGAAAGAAGAAAAAAAAAACCGAGTTTTTATCAGCTATACAATATTTTAGTACTTTCATATTTTTGGATAAATATTACTCATGTTATGACGTAGTTGGCTATACTTTAAGTCAATATATATATATATAAATATTTTTTTTGAATAATAGACGAGAGGAGGCGCTTGAGAGAAAAAGAATTTGTATAATAAATGAACCACATTATTACGAAGTCTGTCTAATTTTTTTTAGGCAAACAAGATTATCGCTGTCTTTTCAACGAAGTTCCATATTTCCACGTTTTCCCTTTGAAAGAAAAAAGAAAATTGCTACGATATCAAAAGCGTGTGAGAATAAGCAACGGAAGGAAAACTCCAGTTTGATATTCATCCGATCGTGATCTCATCACCGGCTTCGTTTGAAAATGATGTTCGAAAAGATTCATTGTCAAGGTCTCGCAGCTTCGGAAGATATCGTAAATATTAATGATCTTTTAGTCCTGCTTGGCGTCATAAATCACGGTGTAGAGACAGACAAAAAAAGTACACACGTTATTAATGAATACGATTTGTTATTTGTCTTTTTTTTCTCTCTAATTTTTCAACGATAAAAATAAATTTTAATAATCTCATTAGGATTGGCAATGAAGAAGGCATTTTGCGTCATCTACCGGTCCAGCATGCGCACCTTGTTTGTTGGCATTTGCGATTCTAAAAAGAGGTTGGGTCCTTGGCTGATGCAAGAAGACCAGAAGGTTTCACGAGACACATGTATACACGACTCGACCAACATTTACACGAGAGAATGGAGAGAAATTCACAATTGTGTCGATGTGTACGTTCGGTTCTTTACTTAGACTCGATTGACCCGATCTCTCATTACATTACACATTTGCTCATGTCTGTACAGCGAGACAGCCTGACACAAAGAAATTTTCCATACAGGGTGAGAAAATGAATTTTTCTTGCCATAAATCACTTTCCAGGCCATTGGATATCGGAGAAAATATTTTTCCTTACACGCTTTCATAATGTTCCGAAGAACTTTCGATAAGGGCTATCGAGTGACGGCAATAACATTTTTTCAGGTGGGCGTGTCTTTAAGATTTCAGGGTCATATCCATTTTTTTTTCTCAACGAGACACTCATTCGTCAAGTCGATGAAACAAAAATGATTAATCAATAATAATTAATTGTTGATTAGTTAATTGCACAAAATGCAATTTTTGTCATTTTTTTTCGGTCTTTTCAGTTTTAAATTACACTTTTTGTTAACTAAACTTCTAGAAACTGTATAATTATATTTTTTTACTGAACAAAACTATGAGATTCATGTGCTGGCATCACTCTTCATCTCTATAGAGACGATGTTACGATTTAAAAAATTATGCATTATAGAGGGTAAAAAGTGGGACATGAATCCTAGGATTAATAATGATAGAAAAAAGGGAATGAAAGTTCTTATCCTTATAAGCTGACAGATGTTGACAAGGGTAAAAGTTACAGCCATGTGGTATATGCAACAATATTCGATTATTAATTGCATATTTTCTGAACATATAACACTTGAAGTAGGAAGTGCCATGTGATTTCAGGTGTCCAAACGAGCGTCTGGGAAAATATGGCTTACGATGTAAGTCAACGAATCTTGTGGATGATGAATCGATTCGGAGCGAAGTCAGTGGCTGTCAATGCAGAATAATTTGGTTGCAGCATCCTCCGAAAGCGCATTAAATCATTAATGGAATTCAAGCTGAATTAAATCTCCAGATGAAGAACGTAGGAAATACCGATTGATAATCGGTTAGTTAATGATTCATCAAGATAATTATTCAATTAACAATTTTTACGAAGTCTTTTCCTTAATGGGGTCAAATTACGAAAAATACTATTGTTTCTTCGTTTTTTTTCTTCTTTTTTCCTTGAGGAACTGTGCATTAACGTACAGGTAAAAATAATGTTTATAATACTCATTTCATGATGTAGTATTACACAAAGAATAATATTAGAGATAAGAATTTATCATTTTAATTACGTAGCATTGAAGGAAAACAGAAAATATGCGATTAATTTGCACCTTTTGTTTCCTCTCTTTTAATTCGTTTAATTCTTGAACTTCCTCTTAGGAAGTCATTAATCAATGAGTTTTTTTAAAAGACGTTTTACAAGTTCTCGGTAATTTTTATGCAGCTGTCATTAAAATTGATTTATATTTTTGAAAATTCGTTGGAAATAGTAAATAATTTGTAATTTTGTGTAATTATAATTTAAAATTATGACTAATTCGAATTATTCGAATAGTGCCTTCACTAAACAGAGTAACAAGGATTTGAATTGTTCTCAATATTCTGATTGTCTAAAAAAAAATCTTGAATCTCGAGAAACATGCACTCGGTCGAACAAAAATCCTTCATTTGATACTTCAATACGACATTGATACTGATAACTTTGATTTTTATCCTGTTTTTTCTTTTTTCTTTCTGAACACGACGTACATGTGCGGCTAACGAAATGCGAGTAGTTTGGTATTTATAATATCCGTATTGACTTAATTTGCCTCTCGTAATACTGATGAAAGTGGCGTTATGGATTGCGTGTTACTTCGATCTGTTTCGCGAGAGGGTTTGCGAGCTCGTGCATAAAGCTCTCTCGCGTTTTCCTGCTTGTTACTTTTGTCACGATTTATCTTGTACTTGGTGCCATTGATATGCATTTATTATTGTTTTTTTTTCTATAATTTATGACTTGTGCTTAGACGGGTCAAGATAATTGAGAAAAAGAGACAATCTTATGATTGGTCATCAGTTGTCAAATACGTAACAAGGAAACCTCGATTTTTTTTTCTTTTCAATTTTTAAATATTTTTATCTGAAGTTGATTTTTTGAAACAATTTTAATTTTTTTCTTCTAATAAACGAAATAGATTATTTGGGGCAATAATTGATGAATTATTTTATTATTGGATTATTTTTATTAGACAAATGAGGAAATTTTTCTGCTCATTTTAGATGATTTGTTTGACAAATTAAGAGATTTTTCGTATTGTTCATAAAACAATAGGCTACGTTTTTCAAAGTTGTCTTCATTTCAAAGAAAATAATTCAGGCTTTTGAACATTTATTTGTAGATCTAAAAGATTGATTAATTGGCCGTAAAATAAATTTGACGTACAAAAATCGAATGCGCAAAAAAAAAGTGTGTTCGCTTAAAAAGGGGATGAGGTTTCAAGGTGTTTGACTTTATTGTGGATTTATTCATATCTAATTATAACATCGAGGCACACGAGGTTGTCTATGTGTTGCGAGTATTCGATGTTCTCTGTCCCACGAGCCTTCAATATCGTTAACCACGTGGTAAATCGTACCGCTTTGTTCGATCATCACACTGTTATCACGTGATTCATGATATGGCTCTGTAAAATTGATTTAAAAAAAAGAAAAGAAATTTCTGTCTGCTAGAAATTGGGTAATAATTACAATTACGTAGTTTCGTCTGTTTCGTATTTTTATAACACCTGTTCAACGACTTTTAAGTTCCGTACATTATTAGCTATTTCCTTTGAATTCATCGCAAACAAAAAATTAAGATTTTGCGTCGCCCATTTATTATTTCTCGATCGACAAAGGCTTCGAGCTTTTTTTTAATTACGTTTTTTTCTTATTATATTTTTACTCAATGCAAAAAAAATGATGGGCCAAAAGAAAAAGAAACATTCTGTCTTCTATTTTGCACTGCATTCTTTATTGTTCTGAAATAAATGATGCTCCAGATGATGATTTTCCAGATTTTTTTTCAAGGGAAACGAGTAATCGATCGTTTTGAGATTCTCAAGACTGAGAAAAAATAAGTTTTTTCTACGTGTTGAAGATTTTCACTCATAAAAATGAACTTAATTAACGAATTTTCGAAGATTGTATAAATATCGAATGTTTTACGTCCAGTTCCCATGCGTAATCGTAACACAGAATCTCTCGTCTCCGGTTGCGTATCATTAGGCGCATGCAACGAGATTAAACTCATCGAATGTAAAAAAATTGTTTGAGTCAGCTAGGTCGCACGTGCCTTCGCGGGTTTCACACTCTTCGTTAGATTACATTCATGTTACGACGCCAGTCTCGCGATAATAGGGAGGCCAAGGGGGGTTCGAACGTTTTTATATACATGAAAAATATGTAACAAGAGAAATGACCTATGTACATAAATTCAACTATTTTTTATGTGTTACAGGAAAGAAAGAGGAAAAGCGAATGGCCAGTGAGTTCGCGTCGAGAGTTTTTTTCTTCATCGTTCTCGTTTTTCCAAGAACGAAATCTTCGAAGTAAATTTTCATTTTTTATAAATAAAGAAAAAAATGGAACGAAACGTACAGTCACTTTGTCTGCTAAAAACTGTAGTGACGTAACAACTGGATATAAATAAATGATGATAAATTAATGAGATGATGTTGTTTTTCAGTGCACGATACAATCTTTGTGACATCGAAGCGAAGCACTTTTTTGATTGAACGAAGAAAGTGCATTCTATCCTCAGTAGAGAAGGAAAACGACCTCTCAGCCTCGAAACAAAATTGAAGAAAGAAATTGATGGCCGAGAACTCGATACACAGCGTGGAATTTGCCTTCGAAGACAGCGAAACGAGAATCGCCACTTTCGAGAGATAAATGAGATTCTTCCGGCTCTCGAAGCACAAAAATGCTGACTAACACGAAGTTAAATAAAGAAAATGACGAGATAAGGAAAATCTAATATTTTTGCTATTTTTTCAATTTTTTTTTAACAAACTATTCTACGTCGATCGCGCAATCGTGGATAAAACGTTCGATTGTTTTTTTATTTTTTTTTATTGTTCTCTAAACTACGTCGTAGTCGACAAAATCAGACCAAATTGTTCGTCTGGCAATTTCTGTTATAAACCGAGACTCTGGGTCATTCGAATCGTGGAATTTGCTTATCGGCGAGGAAAATATAAACGTGGGCGTATATGCTCGACAACGGAAAAGCACTATCCATGCACAACGCAAAAAAATCAAACAAAAAACTTATCAACACACGTTAACTGCTGTGTCGTTGATCGACGTTCAAACGCCTTTAACTATTGCAACATATAATCAATTTTTTTTAACCATTATCACTCGTTTCATCGCATCACATTTTTAAGGAAAATAAATCGTGACTTGGTGACAGTTTCAATATAAAATAATTCTTTGATGTTTCGACAAAAGTTGCTTTTCAATTATGATTTCATTTTCAAATCCGTTGATTATTATTTTTAAATTCATTATCAATGAGAAAATATTGTATTTTTGTGATTTCGTTGTCCAGGACAGCAAATTTTTTGTTATTTTTTCTTGACAATAAAATCCCATTGCAAATTTCTAATCAGCTAAGATTTTGAATAAGTTTAAGATTTTTTTTCACAACTTCAACAAATGACTACTAGAAAAAAAGCCAGCAAAAGCTAAAGAGAAGAAAAAAGTTGCATAAAAGTGAAATTCTGTAAATAAACATTTCAAATGTTGTATTTAGTTCGTTAAATATCCAAATAATTGATATTAAGTGAAATCCTAGGATTGAATGTTCATTTTCCGAAATAAGATTTTATCGCATTTTAGGAACGTTTTGAACCAAATCGAAAGAGGATGCGAGACAGTGTAATTAAATTTCAAAAAAGTGCAGACAGAAATTTTTGGTCAGGTGATTGCACGAATTTCGGTAGCCACGTTTAAATTTAGTATATCAAACGTAATCCAATAAAAAAAAACTTCTTTTTTTTCTCTCTCTCTCTCTCTCTTTTGATTCTTACTCTGTTTTGAATGTACACGAAGTTGGTGGCGTTCGCACGCGTGATGGAAACTTTTCGATGACGAGAGGGAAAAAGTGAGCCACGAGAAACGATACACATATAAATACGCATACATTATATTTATATATGTATATAAATAAGCGACGATGATCGTATGGCGCTTATTTACTATCATTTGACACGTCAGACGCAAGTGTTTCAACGAAGGGTCATTTTATACTCACGCCTCTAATATTAAAATATATGCTGTTGAGCCACGACTGTGCAACTTTGCTCGAGCATGTATTCTGCACGTATATTGTCAGACTAAATTTAATTCCGAAAAGAATTTCTCCACTCGTCGACTGCAAGATTAGATAGAAAAATAATTGACCGTTCAATATGACTCATAATATCGTTCAAAATAATTTTTAGTCAATAAAACTATTCATTCGAGTTTGTACCAGAATTTTATTTCTTTTTATTCTAATTATGGCGGTGTGAACGATCTCTGATAAAAGAGAACATTCAATTTCATTCAATAACGTGAAATTTGGATTTGTTTCATCATTAAAAATTATTTCAAGACAAAAGACAATCGATTCAATTCCATTTTTCGTTGTTTTTTCAATTGAATTACTGGAGCTTATCAATTATTATGGCTGAGATGGTTTTTATAATTGTAATGCTTCAATAGCAATAATTCAAAATTAATTAACAATATTTTGCTCTGCACGAGCAATCCTTTTCGTCATGTCTCTATTTTTTTAAATACAAATGGAAATAATCAGTAACGCCATGGAAGGAAAAGCAATAAAGTGTGAAAATTAATGTTGTTCAAATTGCATCTTTGGAATGCAAGGAAACTTTTTGTTTTTTATAACAGAACGAAAAATTAAAAATAAATCTTTAACTAGGTCAAAAAATAGTACGAAACAGCAATAGGAAAATTTTCAATTTTCAAAATCGATTTAGTAGTTGATAAAAAATGGATCTTTCATTCATATCCTCGTAACCTTAGTGCGTGATCTCACGAAGATTGAAAATAGGAAAATAAGTTTTGTAAATAATGAAACAAGAGCTAAAAATATGAAGCAAGAATAACGAAAATTTGATTGAAAGAAGCAGAAGAAAAAAAAAGTGGAAAAAAATAAAATTGATAAAGTGTGAAAAGAAATAACGCGAAGGTTCTTATTCCAAAGTACCTCGATTCTCGTATCATTGTAAACATGTGTATAAAGCTGTAGATATGTATATATGTTGAATTTAGAATAGAGAACATTCTGCGTTCACGTGCAACCTCGTAATACTCCACGAGGGCGGGCACGACTTTGCCACACATACATGTGACGTCATTGATGTTCCCTGACCTCCCGGCCAAAATGTGTATAAACGTGCATGCTGCATGTACGTGTGTGACAAAAAAGAAACACGATGAGACGCCAGAAACTCGAAGGCGTGGACGATGCAACACGTGGATGCGTTTACATATATTTATTTATATGCATAAATTGTACAAATATACTTTGCATGTTAAAAACTTTTATTATTTGTTAACTCGGTTCCCGCCTCCTTATAGAAATAATATTATAAATATCTCTCCGCCCATGTGTATTTATAAAATTGCACATTTATGCGTGTAAGTATTAAGATAATCGATAAAACATTTCTTGCAATTACTGAGACTGCATTCAGAGCAAAAATTTGTACAAATTTTTACTTTGGACCCAGACAGGACTTGTGGTTTTATTATATTTTTGGAGAAGGAAATCAAGATTGACATGAAAAATAGTATTGATAACTTAAGGGCTTACAACAGACACCTGTTGATTTATCAAAAATACTTTTCGATGGGAAAGTTTTAGAGAAGAAAAATCAGAAATAATTCATTTCGTGAAAATGATGAATATTAATTTGCTTTTTTGACATTAAAACGTGATCTCTGTTCACGTGGGCATATTAAAAATGAGCACAAGTTTCATTATTTGTGGATCTTTTTTATTGGAGTGAATTATAACGATAATGACAAGTGAATATTCACTTACTCATTAACTCATTATTATGAGGAATATTTTTTTTTGGTTTAAATTTACATTTCTATATTTATGTGTCAATTTTAATGTATCGCACATGTGGCTTCACAATAAGGATCTAAATTCAGCGATCTTAATGACCACATTTAATGGATTTTTGAATGTGATTAATTTTTCAGTTGTACATTATGATCGGAGGACATTTTATGAGCAATTATTTACTTTTCGTTTGAACATTCCATGATATTTCATTCTTTCGAATGACTTTTTGCAGTTAAAGGAATACATGTGCAAATTTTTTATTGCGAAACGTGAAAAAACTGTTTTAATTCAATTTGCCATTGTCATAGAAATCGCGTCTTAAAATCAAATAAAAAATCCTATGTATAACAAACTTCGGAATAACAAAAAAATAATCCAAGGGAGGAAAAAAATTGATGAAAACGTGCAAACATTCTACTGGTCAATGAAATGTCTCCTCAAAATTGATTTTTTGGGCAACGAATATCGTGATAAATGACTAAGAGTCCACGTTACAAAGAATCCTTGTGAAAATGTATAAATTTTTTGTACCATCGTCATGGAAATTTCTTCTTTAGTGCAACGAAATGTTTTTCTCATCAATAAGTTTCCTCCTATAAAATGAAGGATTTTAGGGGTAACGAAAATTGTAATAAATGATGAATGACAAACAATCGAAGTTTTACGAAAGTATTTCGAGCTTTTATTTAGTTCATTCTCATATTTTTTCGTTGTTCATATATGTAGACAATTTTTACATTATTTTATAATCGGTGGTAAAAGAAGTCTCGTTCGATTTGCATGTGTTAATATATTTTTAAACATAAGACTACATGCAAATGTGTAAAAATATTTAAAAACTATTGAACGTTATAAATATCATTAGTATTTACATATTAAAATTTTTTTTTTCACAGTTTATTTAATAACGAAGTTTGTAACTAAAATAAATATTTATTTCTCTGTATCCGGGTAACGCGATTGATCAGCGCGGAATCAAAGTATCACAGATTCGATAAGGTACACGAGTAAGTTGTTTTATTTTGATTTTTATTCTCATTGATGATCGAGTTTTCAAAAAATTCTCGTACAATTCCTTAAAATGTAAATATCATATATATTTCTTTTATTAATATATATATTTTTTTCATTTAATTATTTTGACAGGCAAACGACGTAGTCTTCTTTAGAGACGTTCGAGCGTTTAATCGCGACTAGAAAAATCAGCGAAGGCCTTTATCGCGAAGTCGATACCAAGCCACAGACCGGAAGTAGAATCAAATATTTTTTTTACAGTTTGTCTTCACGATTCTCGATGGTGTTATAAAAAAACGACTTTTGCAGAGCCTTGATCATTTTTTTCCCAACTTCCGGACGTAGTGACGAGGAAAAATGAAATAATTGCAGAGAGACTAAAATTCTTGCAAAGAATCTAAAGTCTTTTGTACTTTTGACCTCATTTATCGACGTCGATAGAAGAAAGTTGTTGCAGGGAATCATCAAAGTTTCCACACTATTTATTTTCTCTAATTTCCGGTAGGACGTTAGAAAAAAAATGTAGAAGCGAGGGTGTCAGCCTGCCTCAGAGGACGAAAAAAAGAATATAAATCAACGAAGAGCGTCGATTGTCCAGAGCGACTCGAATAAGAAGCGCTGGATTATCTTTTTTTCTCGCAAAAATATTAGCGAAGAAAGAGCAACGACGAAAGAGCCGCTTGGTTCGAGAGCTGTTCAGGCTGCCAATTGCGGTGGCAATAATTGCGATGTGTAATGCTGAGGCGAAATTCTTGGCGCTATAACCGGAAGTAGATTGAGTCTGAGAGGAGAAACGTTTGGAATATTGTTCTGAGAGTTGGAGTTGCTGCGATCACGAGCGTGACGTTTTACGTGTTTGGCAAGATGATCGCTGCGCATGAATCTCCGTTGACAAACGGAACAAGCGAATTTTTTTTCGCCGGTATGAGTTCTCTTGTGACGTGATAATTCGTCGCTGCGTGAAAATTTCCTTCCGCAATCCTCGTAAGGACAAGGAAAAGGTCGTTCACCGGTGTGAGTACGTGTGTGAGCTTTCAGATGTGACGATTTGAAATAATTCTTTCCACAGCCTGGATACTCGCATTCGTAGACACGTCGACGTTGACAAGCTTCAGGCAGGAGGCTCGACAGACTTTTATTTGTTTTTTGGGACGACGAATTCGTTCCCGAGGTCGAAGAAGAGGATGAAGATGTTGGCGACGATGAGGACGATGCTGCGACCAAAAGAAGCGGAGATCCACGTGGCAAAACGATCGAAGAACCAATCAAACTCGTTACCATCGTGATCGGTGCTGGTTTCGGTGCTAATGGTTGTAATTTTGTCAGTGTTGACGAAACTGTCAATTCACGATCCGTATTTTTGTTGTTTACTATTATTTCCTCTTTTCGAAGACTCATTTTGAATTTTAAACTTTTCAATATGTTCTCTGGCTCAATTGCTGCTTTTTTACTCATTCCAACACGAACTTCCGCAAGTTTTTCTGATTTAAGCGAATTTGACGTTTCTTCCCTTTTCGTTTTCAACGAATCGCTGCACCCACTCGTTATCGTCGCCAGACTACATGTGCCGTCACGATTCGCTCGCATTATCACTGTCGGTCTTGCTACCAATGCTGCTGGCTCAGGACTAGGCGGTGGTGTACCGTCCAACAGCAGCTGTGTAACGTGAAACAGAAAAAAAACAGAGAACCGGTTGATTAGAGGTGGAAAAACTCACGTGTACAATGTAATAATGTTTCAATGATTTATTTATTCACTAAATCATAATATAGGAGTTTACGTCATTAAAATCAAAGAAAAATTCTTATATTTCAACATCTGCGACTATAGTCGAAATTACAGCCTACGAAATTGGTACTTATTAATATTTTTAAAGTTTTGCCATTAAAACTTTGGACAAAGAAAAATAACAAATTTTAGCAAATTATTCAGATTTTTGTCTTTCAGATTTTCGTTTTCAACAGTTTTGAACTATTTTTTTTTATTGTTTCGGTTTTATATGTTTTGAAATGTTCAATGTGTGACTATTTCTTTGTTTATGATGCAGGAATGCACTTTTGGTTGTAGAAAAGACACACCCAGGAAAAAAGTCGACGAATAAAATTGATATTATTTTCAACTGGAAAGATTACGTTCTCTATTTAATTGACTGTTGCAAGGATTAGTGTGTTATAAATATTACGACTTGTGCGTAGACGTTTGTTTCGTGCTATTTTTACACGGTTGTCGAGTCAATGAGAATTTATTATCCTGTCTCGTTCGAATTTATGGGAATTTCGATAATAAAATAATTCAAAGTGTGACTTGTGGCTCGAAGGATAAGAAAGAGAAAGAGAGAGCGAGAGAGCGTCAGTAAAGAGAAGGCACGTGACTGTTCGAGTGAACGTTCTCTCGACGACCTGTGGTCGGTAGCTTGCCATTTGACGAATCAACCATCGAAAAATTTCCAATATTTTTTAAAAGCCTATAACTTCCGTCGATAAGGTACCAATGTTCAATAAAATTGCGATGTTTTTATTTATTTTTTTCTTCAAATTTCTTCAATTAAAAAATTTACTATTCTATTGAGCTCGAAATTAAATTTTACATGAGAATTTAGAAGATCGAATTTTCGATATTGAACAAAATAGGAAAATACGATAAAATCGGGCACGAAGAAGAAACCAAATTTATCGAGAAACGATACAACGAATCGGAATTTTGGGAAAAATTCAAAAATCAAATATTCACGTTTAAATCAATTTTGAAAAAATGTGTAATCTTCGTAGATTTTTTATCGTTGCAAAGGACGAACTCGGAATGATCATTGTATTTGAAAAATTATTTTTTTATTGAAAATCCAAAAAAAGTCGGAAATAATAATTTTTTTTTTCAATCTTGATTTCAACAAAATGTATTTTTATTGCGAAAAACCGCTTTACCATTTTCGTCCTTCGTAAATAGCCAACTGTTGACATTAAACTAATTTTTGGAATCAGATAAAAAAAAAAAATTTTTCAATTTTGGAAAGTAAAGTGAAAATTTCAAAATTTGAATAAACGTTTCAATGATAATGAATTTTGTGACGAAATAAAATAATGAAAAAATTAATGAAATAATATTTATTGAATTTTTACCTTGGCCAATTCGCAGGTTTCCGAACGAAACCGTTTGTGCGGCGGTTCATCTTCCTCTTCATCGGATGGTTGAGGAGTCGGTGGTAAAACAGGTCTCGCATTTCCATTAACAATGTGGTTTTTCGTGCACGTATTATTCGTTTCGACATTTTTTTCGAATAATTTGTCACCGAGGAGAGACGCGACGCTGAATGACGATTGCAACGGCTCGACCTATAACACAAGAAAAAAAAACGATGACGTAAGTCAAATGCACAACTTTGCACTTTAATTATCTCGAGAAAAAGGAAAAAAATGAATTTATGAAAAGAACTGTTGAAAAATTGTGGCACGTTCGAAATGTATTTTCACTGATTGAAGGTTTTTTTAAACACGGAGCACAAAATTGATCACGAATTAATAAAAATTTCGATGAATTTTTCGAAATTCGGAAGCACTGGATTTTATAACTGATTTAGTTCATTTTGAGCGAAATTTTGAGACAAGAGGCACGCGCGCGTAAAGAAACATGAAAAAAATTGAAAGTCGACACTTTCGTATTTCGCGGTATTTTTTTTGCCCGGGTTGAGGCGCGGCGGCAATTTCAATTTAACGTCAATCGCGCGCGCACAAAACAAAGTCACTTGGCGCTGTCGATCCGTAGGTGGGGCTGATGATTAGTTCGCCCGGCGGGTTAGTTTAAAAACCAAAAATATCATGCGAATGCGAAGATTTGAACGAAGAAAAACAAAGAAAATACGAAAAAAAAAACATAATAAAAAAATTGGGAAATTCACGAATTATATAATACTTACGGGAACTTGTTTGAGATAGGGCGAGGCTGGTGGTGACAATGGTACATTTGTTGAGTTAATGTTTTCCATCGTTGAGCAAAAAACAAAGCTTTACGCTTCGTAAATTGCGACAAAAAAAAGGTGCGATGTAAAATATCGCTCGGGAAAAATCCTCGAACTTTTGTAGAAGTTCAGAGTATTTTTACAAATAAAAAACTCCACTTATCAATTCGAAATATTCCTTCTAAAAAGGACTTTCAAACAAAGATTTTCTTCTCAACTTTTCGGGAATAAAAATTCAATGAACAATAAACGAAGACAAAATAGAACAATTGTAACGTCGTTGGATAAATGTCTCTTCTTAGTTTTTTGAAACGACACGAGGATGAATTTTTTTATTCACGTAAGAACAATATAAAAAAAGAAAAGGAGGTACTTGTTGGCCGACTAAAATCGTAATGAAGCCTTTCTCAGGTCAGAGAAGCGAGCACGATGGTGTTGTTGTCCCCGGGGTTATGTGTGTCGTGTGTATGTGGCTGAGACGATCATGCGGCGCTGTTTCGTTGCGTCCAATGAGAGTGAGGGGCTCGCCCCTCCCGACCAATGAAAAAATTCTCGTCATTTGGCCGGAGCGTGATCAGCAGCGTGATGTTCACGTGCTCGCGGTCTGACTTAGGTCGTGATCGTGACGTCAGGCTGCGTGTCGTTTCGCGAAAGCGAGAGAGAGACGGAAGGAGAAGAAGAAAGAGAGAGAAGAAGAAAGAGAAAAGACCACGGTCGATACGTCATGGCGTCATGCATACACTACGTTTACAGATTCATTCGGAACGTCATCTCGCCAAACACTCGACAGTTATATATGGGCGAGAGCATCGAAATCGTAACATACATCAACAAAATATAGAATCTGTGAAAGTATAATTGAGGCAATGTTCTTTCGTGTTGTTCTTGTGTCTTTTTTTTCTCAACACTGAAACAGAAACGCTTTTGCGATCTCGGCGACGACGTATTCGGATCTTGGCTGCAGAGAAAGAGAACAGAGGACGTTTTACTACAAGTAGTATTTTCTCAACCCACTGCGAGACGGCGAGCCTCCAAATTCCTACTTTGCTAACGAGAGAGAGACAAAGAGTGTGCAAATCAGATGCACTTTATTTCGTAACACCGTTTCAGCCAATACGAATATATACATTGTGTACATATTTCCATGTTTTCAATAAAGGTCACATAATGTTTTCCTTATTCTTACAAAATTTGATAAATCATACTGAAAGAAAGATGCTCCCTGAAAAAACAGTCTCCATTTTATGTTAAGGTTATTTTTCAGTGTTCAGGGACATTTAACCCGACGACAATATTTCTACCTCTACTAACAAATGTGAAGATGTAGTCTTTGAGGTTTTTTTTGTGGGGCACAATTTTTCATCCAAATCTTTCACTCGAAAGGTTACAATTTCATAGCACTGTCAATGCCATTGGCCGTGTTCACACATGGTGTCTGGGAGACCCGAATTCATATTAGAATCAATGACTATTCGATTTCGATTTTTTTTGCTCTCAGGAACGATTTCAAACATTTTTGTATTGTAAAAAATAATTGGACACATTTTTCATAGTTTTTAACATAAATGGATTCGAAGAACTACCGCTATTGCAGCGAGTTGAAATGTTCACACACGTGTCGCACGAAAAAAATATCTTTTTGGTACTTCAAAATTGAATTGTTCGAAAAATGAAATATTACATTATAAAAAGTGAATAGTTATTAACTATGAAAATCGTTCTTGTGCAATTTTGAATATCTTACGATGTTTTTCAAATATCTCAAGATAAGAAACGCTCTTTATATAAAGACGGAGATGTACACGCGAAGGGTTAAAAATAGATTTTACTTCCTCACAAAGAAATAGCTTTGTTTTCGTGAAAAAATATTAACATTTTTAGTGTTGAAATACCTCGATCTTCGACTTTTCCTAAATTTTTTTCAAGGCTACAACAAACATTTTTTTATGGCCGATCCGTGTGTGCACGTGTCAAAGTCGAGTGTTTTCCCGAGAACGGCTCGAGTGTTCTTGATCAAATTAGGCACACGCGTTCAACCTTACTTTTGTTTGCTGCTATGTAAAGATTCATCGAAAATTTCTGAGCAAACATTGATTATTTAAAAACAAAAAACACATGTTTCAGTATATTTATAAAAATTTGATTTATTGAACAATCAATTTTTAAGCGAAGGCTAAATAAATCAAAATATGGTTTTTTCATGATAACAAATCCATCAAAAACTAAAAACACTTCGTGAGTTTTGTCGGTACGACTTGACTGCAGGAAAAATTGATATTTTTTTTTCGTTATTGGCCGAAACCTTATAAATAATAAAAAAAAAGATGGCTCTGTCGAATGGAAAAAAAGAGAGAAACAGTTTCAGCCCTTGTCTGATGGTCGTTTGTCTCGTTGCGCCCGTTAAACTTAATTGTCCTTGCTCATTTTAAACACATTATTATATATGTCTATATATACAGTCGTCTTGTTTTCCTGTTCTTTTTTCTTCACCGTTCTCTTATGCTTACCTCGTTTGTTTTCGTCCGCGAGTGACTAAAGCCTCTAAAGAGATCCACCGAGCGGGACTTTCTCGTTTCGACGTGCGAGGGCTGACGACCTTGTGGCAAACAAACAAAAAAAGAAATTGATGCGCATGAGGCTCGACAGAGCTTGCAATCGGGACGATTATGCCAAACGTCCGTTGCACCCCACGCTATTAGAGAAATACAATTTTTTCATGGCTTCGTTCACAATGGAATCAAAAGTTTGTTCGAAAAAAATAATAAAAAAAAGAAAAATATCAACATCAAAATAGTAAAATATTGATTTTTTCTTATTTTTTCATATGATCATATGTCTCGAGTGTTAGAAAAGAACCCGTTCGTTTTGGAATATTGGACTTTTCGCATTCGTGTTGAGTGTAAAAAGTAATAATTACATTTATTTGATCGTCAGGGAATTTTCGGAATAAAGTTGTTCGAATTTCACTAATTGTAAGTCAAATAGTTTCCAGAACAAGTGAATCATCGTTCGTGAATTTTTTTATCCCTGCCCAAGTTATCGAAAAAAAAACAGTTCAATAGTGGAGTTTCATGGCATTCTGAAAAATTCATCTATTTATTTGTTTGGAAAAAAATTCATTGGAAATAAAATACAAAAATATGTTTAATAAAATTTTATGCAATTCAACAAAAAAAAATTTATCCATCACATGGTTTCCGGTTTCAATAATTTTCTAAATTTCATTTAGAATTTTCATAATTTGTATCAAACGTTTTTCACTTTCAATTTCGTCGACCTTTTATGTCAAACTTGAATTTTGGACTCTAGACTTCGTATAAATTCGTCGGAGCGAGACAAACTTACATAAATATTGAAGGCAAATTATTTATGAAGTGGAAAACAAAATTCTGTGAAAAAAATAGCATCTATTCGTGCTCACGAGTGTTTGGTCATTGTGAGTATAAATTATGTGCAATTGGGCAAGCATAGTGAACGATCGTCTAGAACGGATGTACAAATATGTATAAACGTATATACAGACGTACGCCACACTTCGTCAAGTCGATAGCGTCTGGCCATCGGCTCGACGAAGTGTGGTGCAAAGTCACGTCGTCTCTGCATGCATACTCATGTACAAACATTTTTTATCATTACAGCCCTCCAAATTTTCTTAATTTTATCCACTTAACATTCGATTAAAGAACGTTAAGCTTATCTGGAGAAGTAATCAACGATCAGTACGATCTAATCTTATTTTTTGTTCCATCTATTCATTTTCTTATTGTCAATATCAATCAAATCTTGATAAATCGCGCGGGAATTTCAGCTTTGATTCGAAATTAATATTTTGGCAAAGCACCGCTGGGATGGCGCCACTGTCCGCTGCGCAGTTTTAAAAATGTCGCTAACAGCTCGAGCCTGTAAAAGTATCTTATTTTCTTGAAAAAAAAATAAAAAATAAAAAAAATCATAGATGTCGTCCCGCCTTTTTCCACTACGTACGCACAATAAAAGAAACAATACGGATGCATGTTAAAAGAAAAGAAAATTTAATCCAATATTCGATTTCATTCGAATACATTTTTTCAATCTTCGCGTTCTGAATTATCTTCCATGCGAATCACTAACAGTCGGTAACTTAACTTTCTAGTGAAGCTGAACTTACCTCCACTAAGTTATTCCTCTTAAGATGAAAAAAATTATTTAAAAATATATAAATCTTTTGATGGTCGAACACTGATTTACGGTGGTGCAATTAGATTGTTCAGTAGTGAACCACTTTGTCAAAAAATGAATTTTGAAATTTAGTCCCCGAGTTAGCCCTCATGGTTGATAAGCCAGTGCCTTCCTGCGAATCTTGAAAAAAACGTCATAATCTTCTTTACCGTCGTAATGTTGGTAAAAGTGCAAACTTTATGTCCACGATATGTGCTGCTTTGTGTGGTGTAAAGTGAAAGCTGCACACGCAAAAATTCCTGCCGCTTTGAATCGTAATTCAATCTCCAGAACTTGTCAAGACAGAGGAAAAATCATCTAAAAAAGTGAATATAAATCAACAAATGGAAAAACCCCTCGTAAGACACATCAATATTTTTTGACAAATTTTGAACTAAATTTTAAACAGAAGTTCGAAATAACCCGAATATTTTTCGCTACCACAATTTTTTGCATTCCATTGTCAAAAGTTATTTTGTTATTATTTTGCGGCGGCAGAATTTAGTAAATTTCGGAATTTTGTGATTTTTTAATGTTCATAGCTGTCGGCCGATAATTCAGCGAGTGGACGAGCCTCGTGTATTCGGTCATCGTTGGGGAAGGAGCTACGAGTGGGCGGAGCATTCTTTCTCCCCACTTCGGAGATTTCTCCCTCCTCGACCTTTCCCACGTTACTGTCGTCACCGGCGTCGTTGTCACGCCGCCGTAGAGAAGAGTGGGGGGTTGTTTAGCATCGCGTTTGTTTAGTTGCCTGCTGACAGCGGCCGAGAGACGGTACGGTGTGCGTGTGTGTTCTCTTTCTGTCTCTCTCGTACTTTAACGCGGGGACAAAACGTTCGCAAATAATATTATTACGCGCGACGGTTCACGCTGTCTTCATTGATAATCAAGAACCTGGCAAACGTAATTATTTAATAATATTAACACAAACCGAAAGAATGAATAAATAAATAAAATTCGCTATCAATTTACTTCGTGTATGCGTGAGTTTTGTGTTTTTTACATTCGTCTTTATTTTTGTCACGTGATCGGTGGAAGAATAAAAAAATGTGCGCGTTCTAATAGCCGGCTTCTGTTTTGTTGCTTTACATACGTTAATGTATTTAAGCTGAGCATTCATTGCAAAAAAACGAAAATATCGTAAGACCAACTTCCGTTCAACGACGTAACTTTCTTGAACGACAAGTCCTCGAAATAAATAAATTCTATTTCGTAAAACAATAAGTTTTAAAAACGTAAATAAGTGATAAAGAAAATAATGAAACGCTAATAATCGTTTTATATTTTTAGAATTGTCGATTTGTCGAACGTGTTTTGTTGTGAGCTTTTTCAGTTTATCTTTTATACGTATTTTTAGAGTTTATGTTACGTGTTAAATTATTTCGAAAAATTAACTTTTAACGAGTGTGCTCCTTGTCTGCTTCTCTTGGGAAAAACAGGGGCGTTTTGCTAAGCAGCTTGGTTAAAAAACAAAATTTTAATTGATAAGTCCGTGTCCAGTATGTCGCCGGTATTTTGGTGATGGCAGATAAAAGAGGATGTCACGTCGCAAGCAGAGCAACCCAAAACCGCTGAAACGTGAGTCTGTCTAGAAAATACCATTTTTTTCCCCCGTATTTTTACTTTCCATGTCTTTTGTTCGTTAATATGCCACGAAATATCATTTATAAAAGAATTTATGTCGTTTAACAATCATTTCGACCAAAATCAATTCGATTGGTAATATTTTTCTTTCAATTCGAAGAATTGCGAGCATTTCGAAGAATTCCGAGCACTTCGAAGAATTGCGAGCATTTCGAAGAATTCCGAGCACTTCGAAGAATTGCGAGTATTTCGAAGAATTGCGAGCACTTCGAAGAATTGCGAGCATTTCGAAGAATTCCGAGCACTTCGCAGAATTTCGAGCATTTCGAAGAATTCGAAACGAAGACCCTAGCGATCAAAACAATGTGTAAGAAAACCTTCAGTTCCAAGTAATTGTTATTTTTCTCAATCAAAACATTCGTTTTCTTCTTTATATTTGGTTTTGTTGATCAATCAAATTTTTGATTATCGTTATCGAAGTTTCGACTATTTATCACGTAAATCGTTGCAAAATTCTGGCCTATTTTTATATAGTTTCGTGATTTTTAACCTACAAGGAAAATATTCTTTACGCTCACGTCTAGCTCGTGCTGGTGACAAGTACGGCCCTCTCGGCCCACGTGGCCATGCACACGTTGTTCTCAGTCAACCGGCGTGCTTGCGTACGTTTATCGTACTAACTCCACTCACTAAATGTTATTTGTCGCAACGTTTGCTATGTCATTGTTGCTAAATTTATTATTTAATTTACGTTTTATGAAAAATTTGTATTTTTTTTTTCTTCGTAAGTTAATTTACCCTAAGTAAAATGTTGTTTAATGATACAAATTTGAATTTTTTTTTTTTTTTATAGGTAGATATCTAGAAATTATTCATTGTTGGTTGTCGTAAAAACACAATTTGATAAGAGTAAAAATTTACAAACAAATTCGAATGAAACTTTTCTTTGTTTCGTAAATCGTCGAATTTTTTTTTTTTTTCACCTCAACTTCCATTAATCGCAATTTTTTTTTCTATCAAGGCGTATGGAGTATTTTAAAAACATTTATTCAATATAGTTCTCAATTTTGATTGAACACGTGTTGATTGTAAATTTTTTTCTTATCCCGAAACGAGACGAGCACGTTTCAATGTTTTGAGATAAAAATCGTCGTCTCACTTACGACTTTTTTCTTTGTTCATCAACTTTTTCAAACTTTTGCCCATTCTTTTCGTCTCGAGTTTGACACAAACGTTTTATTTTTTATATCAAAATTGAACGTCGTCAATTTTAACAATAATAATCATAATTATTACGTTATTATTATTATATGAATTGAGGTTTTACTCGATTTTATGATTTATGTCAAACTTTTTAACTCACAATCCAGTCTGGCTTGACGAACTGGTCTCGCTGTTGATAGACGTCAACGATGAGGAAGTACAGTGCTATACATTTCGACGAAATGTTCAGAAGTTTATACGTTTTTTTTTTTAAAGTCACAAAGTTTGTAGTTTTTATACGAGAAATAATTTTTAAAAATATAAAAAAAAAAAAAAAAGAACAAAACGAATGACTGAACTTTTGATTCTTAAAAAGTTGAGATTATATTCGTAATATCGCGTGCAGCAAACTCGTTTTTCATAAATGCTTTCGTCACGAGTTTAATATCTTGTTACAGACGATTATTTACGCACACACCGCGACCACATTTATTGCGCATAATCCATTAATATTCGAGATATTCGCATAATCTTTGTAAATATATAAAAGAATCGTGTATTTTTGTGTTAATCAGAATATTTTCTAAATATATGTCAACTTATTCATTATAATGTTCTTTTATTTTACTATTTTTTTTCTTCTAGTTTTTATCAATTTATTTAAATAATAAGATTTCAATGGCAGTATTTATGTAATTTTTTTTGACGATCTTGAATCTTGAATCGTTAGAATACAACGCAATTCTTTTTTTTTTTTTTTTTTTTTTATACACGAGCTGAAAATTTGTAATGAAAAGTAAATTTGTTGGAAAAAGTTGGAAAAATAATGTATAAAAAAAGGATTTTTCTTTGCAAACACAAACGATGGCACATGAACGAGTGAAATTAGTGTAAAATGTTCACATTCGTTGTTATGCAAAAAATTTATGTTAAGTTATGAAAAAATGATATTTTATTCTTCCCACGATGAACTACATTGACGATCATAATAATTGAGAATAATTTTATAAATAATTTTGTACAGGAAAAATAAAAATAAATAACAATAATTAGCATTAAAAGTAAATTATAAGACGAATGAATGATCGAATTGAATTATAGTCGATTCGCTGTTGGCTAGGAATACACGTTGGTCGTATACGTGTGTTAATTAGTTCCGCGTTTCGCCAGGAGGGTGTGAGTTAACAACCTCCGCACGTTTAATGTCGCGTAG
The DNA here is from genome assembly GCA_948107755.1 of Campoletis raptor. Classification (NCBI taxonomy): domain Eukaryota; kingdom Metazoa; phylum Arthropoda; class Insecta; order Hymenoptera; family Ichneumonidae; genus Campoletis; species Campoletis raptor. Next base: position 11,832,516 of record OX403630.1, on the reverse strand, counting down.
CTCCAATTACGCTTGAAGCGAAACAACTTTTTACGCTTCGCCTCCGTATACGCGAACGATTTGTGACGAAAACGTTTAAACACGTTGCTTCGTACGTTTATTTTTATTCATTACATCGAAAGTTTAAATAAAATCAAAATGAAACATTCAAATTCACGATTAAATAATAATCGATATTCAATCGTTGAAATAAAGTTAAATTTTTTTTTTTTTAATAATCAAAAGAATAAAGAAAAAGTGACACGAGACTTTAACGAATTTGCAAATGATCGAAAATGTTTTGACATTTTTTTATCTCCCAGATTTGAAAACTTGGAGAAAAATTTCGAATTTCATAAAAATCGTATCGTATTGAAGGAAAAAAATTAATTCCTTCCCTTCTCGATAAATTTTATGATAAATTTAAAAACGTGTTTTTGTCATCGTAAAAAAATTAATTTTACGCCACCGAGTGCCGAAGACAAAATCGAAATAAAATAAAGTATCGAATTGGAGAAAAAGCGAAAAAACGCTTACGAATCACATGAATTTACGTGTATCGCAAGTTCGATGTATCTCGTTCGTATAATCTTGTGATGTTACCGCGAGAAATAAAGAGAAAGAAAGAGAGAAATAGTGAATGAAAAGAGATGACGATTGGAGAGGAAAGTGGTGAGAGGTCTTAAGAATAAGAAGCAGCAGAGAGTGAAGGGAAGGAAAGGAAAGAAGAAAAAGGACCCCGTGCGGTGAGACAGCAATCACCCCCCGTCGCGTACCAGCGTCAAATTAATAACCGATGATTTTATAGAATGCTTTATTGAATCGTGTTCACAGTAAATAATATCTCAGCACACCATCTTCAGAGTGATACTAAAGGGGCAGGAGAAGAGAGGGAGAGAGTCAGAGAGAAGAAAAAATAAAGAAAAAAAAAATTAATAAAAAGCCAAAAAAAATACTCGATTCGAAACATTGTGAAGTAAATATAATTTTTATTTCAAATTATAAACAATTACATAAATCTATAGATAATGATTTTAAAGTTTCAATTATATTTTATAAATATTTAATAAATTGATAGATGAAAAAAAATATATTTAAATAAACGCAAAATTATTTCAGTTTCCCCATGACATTTGTCGATGTTTATTTTTCAATAACGAGCTTCTTAATCGTCGTATAAATTTTTTTACAAGCTTTCTCGAATATTTCATATTAAAATATATCAAAATTTTAGAATTATATTATTATTTTTGATTTTTAAATCGAAATATTTAATAACATCGATATGTTATCCGTGTATGTGTGTTTAAAATGTTGTCGGAGCTGTCTGGTCTCGTTTCTAAGATACTTCTTGCCGATTTGCCTGTTAAAGACAGGTTTTGTTTGTATATATATATATATATATATATCGATATGTATACACTTCGGTAAGCTCAAAAGCGGAATCTCACGCTCGTCACTCTTCACGACTCGCTCAATCTCAGGTCTTACAGTTGCTGCATTTTTTCAACTGATTTTCTTACCGCACTTTATGGCGTATACTTGTTGGCCATCAAGCCCCCGTCAACCCTCTCACGGTTCGTTTGACTCGAGTGATAAAGTCCTGCGTTGTGCATCTTATTACATTGACATTGTCCGATTTTCACTCGCGAATTTATCGGCTTGAAAAATATTATTATTTATTGGGAAAAGAAGGCAAAAAACAAAATAGATATTGACGTTAAAGGATTTTTTACGTTCAAATTCATTGTTTTTTTTTTTTCAACATTCGTATAATTGCATTTTAGAATATTTTCATTAAAAAAATTTGATCGGAGAAAAAAGTATCGATCGATCGTAAAATAGAGAGAATGAGAAAAAAATGAGAGATCTCGTTATTCGAAGAAAATTAATCGATCGACATCGAAGAAATCATTTTGTTTTCGCAACTTTTTTTTTTTCACTTTTTCTCTCGAGCCTAAAAGGAAGAGAATTAGGAAAATTGCAATATGTTGGCAAAATGAGGATAAACGTTGAGAATAAAATGTAGTAATAAAAAGCAAGACGAAGAGTAGACACAGAAATACAAATTCTGGCGCGAGATCAGGTGAAAGAAAGAGACTCCATCAGGACTCCTGGAGATGCTTCTCGTCCTTTTGGACTCTCTATATTCTCTTGTCTCTCTTTCTCTCTTTTGTCGCTTATCTCTCGCTCCGGCTTCCCTTATTTCTTCGGGTTTCACCGCTCGGCAAAAGCGAACGCATGAATCTGTTACTGCGTCTCGCTGATGCTGTTGCACCGGTAGCGATTTTTACTCCGCTCTCTATACGTATATTTGTGTGTTGATTTTTTTTTGTTTCGTTTTGTTTTGTTTTGTTTTGTTTTTTTTTTTCAAGTATTCGCGGCCATCGCAGATGTCTCACCAGGACGCGCCGCTTCGCGTACACACTCTTTCCTTTCTTCTTTATCTGACTCTCTCGTCTTCTTATTCCCCGGTCCTGATGTTCCTCTTATTCGTTCTTTCTCAGTCTCCTCCGCCTCCTCCTACTCCTCCTCCTCCTCATTCTCTTCCTCTTTCTTCTTATTTCTCGCGATGGCAAAGAGAGCGCGGTGGAAAACGTATATCGTTTCCCCTGATCTCGCCTAGTTAGCCCTCTTTGCGTTTTGTGCACCTTCTGCTCCTCCTCCTCCTTCTTTTTATTCTGCCGCTTCCTTTTTTATTTATTTATTTATTTATTTTTCTTAGTTTTTATAATACTTTCTTTTTCTCTCGATCTTCCTTTCCATGTGTACATTCTTTTTCTTCCCTTTATCCTTATTCCGCTTTGGTTAACCCGCGATTTCTTCTATCACGAATTGTGTCGCACTTCAACAACGTACACGATTCCCTTTAAAGATTTCAAAATGATTGTAAAATGATTATTTCCTTCACTTGTTCTTCCAACTCGATACTTTTTGCCGACTTTGTTTTTAACGATTTTATGGAAATATCGTCTCGGCATCTTGCTCGATTCGTGGCTTCTGCTCGACTTCCTTTTCTTTCTCTATGTTTTCTTTTTGTTTTTGTTTCACTGAGTCGTCATTTTTATGACAATTATACAAATTCAAATCGATTTAAACCCCTTTTTTTGAGAGATTGATTCAGTTTATTTTTTACGAAAGTTGTATCAACTCAATTATATGACATTTCGAAGTTTCGTACGTCATTGCTTAACTTTTAAAGTCCTTTTTTTTGGCACACGGACAAAGATTATCGACTCCAAGGATCTAATTCCTGTTTGGCGATTGTTTTCACCGGTACAATTGCTTTAGTGCCAGTTTCATGATATTTTAAACATATAAATACGTATAACGGGTCGTTTATATTTCAAACAATCCAAGCAAATTGAAAATTTGTGAAAAAGTGCTCCCGACAAGATTTGTCAGACTTCAAGGGAGACTAGAGAGTTCACTTTATCCGAAATTGTCGAAATTCGAAGATATTTGCGTGGATTATCTTAAATAGGACACCCTGTATATATATATTTATCGATATAAAATTCATTTATATATACACGCGGCGAGTGAAGCAGACGGCTCATAAATACGAGCTGCCGCAACTCGGAGGTCCTCTCGTAAATGTACTTCTATGCCATATAGTTAGTAGATATATACCGGTATCTAAAGAGCAGGGAGACGCTCGCTTACAGATGAGAGCGGTGTGTGGAACACCGTGAGCGGGCAAGGGTAAAAATAAAGGTAAAATCGCGCGCGGGCTCGCGCGCCTCTTTTCTCTCTTGCAGTGAGAAACGTGCGCCTCTGAGACGTTGTACATCGCCATTTTTTCCCTCTCTCTCTCTCTGACTCTCTTTTGGTCCATTCGTTTGCTCATCTCTTTCTTTCTCTCCCTGTTGGTTGTGAAAAAGGGGAAAGAGTCGACGACGGCGAGCCGACGAAGGGCGAGCCTACAAATTGCTACACCGCATTGTGGTGTCACTCCAGGACTCTCGCGACACGGCCATGGCATCGTTGGAATGGTGTTCGAGATGCTTCCCTCCTTTTTCTCTATCTTTTCTTTCTTTTTCTCTTACTTTTCTCCATACGTTCTTTTCCTCTCCTCTCTCTCTTTCTCTCTATTCTCTTCGTCTTTCTTCTTCTTCTTCTCCATCCACCTTCACTCTCGTTTATTCTTCCCTTGGCACAAGATGCTACTTCGAAGAGCCCGTTATTCTTTCATCCAGGATCTTCCTCTTCTCTCTACGTTTATTTTTCTCTCTCTCTCTTTTTCTTCGATCGCTTCCCACTTAACTTACCCATTCGACACGCATTTCTGTCCTGTTAAAAGCCCTCGAACTGTCGCTTGCCCATGATGCAGGTTACAACGGATTAAGCTCCAATGTGATAGTTCTTTTTTGTCCAGGACGACGCTGCAATCCTAAATCGTGAATTTGATGTTATAAAAAATTGGGACACACGTGCATGGAAATCACGAGATTGGAAAGAGATCTGCTCTCGCATATCATTATCCTGTATCTTTTTTTTTTTTCTTACTTTATTGCTCATATTCTCTACACGAATATTTTACTTTTCTTTATTTCATCGGATCGATGATGAGCAATTTATTGTCTCCACGATCGTCATGCATTCTCTTGTTCAATATTTTCACCACATCAGTTACTGGTCACGAAAAAATGAATAATGAACCAGAGATTGTGCGAGAGAGAGATAAAGAGAAATTCAGTGATTACAAATGAACGTAACGATTAGGTATAAAAATTTTCCACTCTTTGGTTTTCTCTTTATTGTACAGCACGTGTTCATGAAAATCTCATACTATATTTCTCTCTCTCTCCTCGATACGCCTATTTTAGTAGATATTAAGCACGTTCGTTATTACAATGGCCTGTTTAATACATTGATATTTAAACACTATGGCACACAAACGCACAATGCAAATGCACAAATAATCCAGGCAATGATATCACGAGAGCAGAGGGCTTGCAACGCAATGAGCGGTATATTCACGTGCATATAATGTTGTATAACGTTCTCTCCAAACGTGCAAATTCGAGGGTCGATCATTTCTCTCTGTTCTTCTTTCCTCTATTATCGTTCACGCGTGCAACAATGTGCGGGGGATCCCGCGTGTGATGCTTTTGATCGACGGATCGACGAATGTACGGTCAATACATTTATATATGTATATATATGTTTATATGTTTCTACGTTTATTTATGTCTATGGATATGTATTTGTGTGTACACACAGAAGGTACGTGACTGCAGGACGGGGTCGAAATCTCATATCAGCTGGCTATCGAGCTCATTACGCTAATATTCACTCGAAATGCCGGCCGATACGCGAGTATCTCGATCGTGCTCCGCGCTCCGTAAAGGCCTTTTCGCGATTCGACCGAACCGCTATTTCTCCCCCTTCTCTCCTTCTCTTCTTCCTCTCTCTCTCTTTCTCTTTCTCTTTCTCTCTTTCTATCTCTCTTTCCTCCCTTTTCCGGCCTCTCTTTGTATACATGTATGCAGTTACTTTATGCAGTTGATTTGTACTTCATATTATTATATACTTTGTTACGCGTTTCTACTTTACAAATATTTCTATATATACCTGCGCACACCAGGGTACATCAGGGCACGGATATTCTCTCAAACATATTTTCACGATTTATCGAAATTTATCTACGATTTTACCGGAGGCAGCAAAGTTTTTGGGTTTAACTCGTGTTACTAGTCGATTAATCGGTGAGTTTACTCGTTATTCGAAATACGTTTGTTTTTCGTTTTGTTAGATAATGATTTATGGCTAAGGGCGCTTTGAAAATTTGGCCCGAATGGTTTTGTTTTTTTTTTCTTTTTTTTTGTGGACAAATATCTGCACGTGAGAAAGTTAATTTGAAAGATTTTTTCTATTGGATTAATTGGCTCTTAATTAAAATACTATAAAAATCATTTATTAAGATGTGTTAAAAATTTCATCACGTTCTTATATTTTGCATCATTCGATTGTGTTGTTTTTCTTGTTTATTCTTTTATTTTCAAGTTGAAAAGAGTAATCAATGCGATACTGCCGAGAAAAGGAAAAGAGGAAAGAACCGAAGGTGTTGGCTGTATCGTTGAGGTGTTTGTCGAGCAAATACTCCAGAAGTTGAGAAGGTGGGGTGTGAGAGAAAGACAGGGAAAGAGAGAGAGAGAGAGAGAGAGAGAGGAGGCAATTAGGCCCCGCACCGCCGACACGGCGCGCGTGCCGCTGTTTGTCCGACCAAACAAGATATTGTTGTACCAGATACCACCTCCTCTTTCCTCATTCTCCTACTTCTCCTTCTCTTCCTTCAATGTTTCCTCTCTCTCTCTCTCTCTCTCGCTCTCTTGCCTCCTTCTCTTCTATACACAGCTTCGTAACCGAGTATGTAACCAAAGATATACTCATACATACATATATATAAATATATAGATATATTAAGCAAAGTACATGCACTTGACTATGTTGTACACACACCGTTATCACAATCCGGACGAGAGGTAAACCAATCGGGAAACTAGACAACGACCACAGACTGACTACCGCTCGTTAAATAGCTCTGTTTAGAGATCGTAAGAGGACCACCTGTTCTATCCTCCGTTTATCTATACATTTCAAATATTTATTCAATATATTACGATATCTTGGGATTGAATAAACGGATTTACTTCAAACAAGGATCAATGGAAAGAGAAAACAAAATAATAACTCATATATAAAATAAAATGACATTCAAAATATAAAATCGAAACGATTAAGTGACGTTTGCACATTGGGCTCGCGTTCAATGAAGAAATTATTGTTAATGTTGCAAACCGACGATAAAACAACCGTTGAATTTTTCTTCCTCCCCCGCCATTATGTCCATAAACCGAAGCTTTTCACAAACGCATCGGTATCCTTTTCTCTTAGACTCCTTTATTATTATTTTATCTCGTCGTTTTGTTTTCCTCTTCTTTGGTGGTTGTTCGATATCGTTGCCGCGAATCGTCTACCCGCGTGTTCCTTTCTGTTGGCCTTATAGCGAGAGATTTTTGCCTTGTTGCACCAGTCTCTCGCGAGAGCAGTGGCGGATAACGCGCGTCTTCTGTATGGACAGTGTCTTATATACACAAAACTCTTTACACTCTTATACACTCACACATACATATATATATATATATAGATTTGTAAAAAAGTTAAGTATATGTACATCGAGTTGTACAGTTATATACACTCGGAAGATTGTTCGGACTTATTCACGAAGGACCCACGCACACCCTAGCGATGAGTATATGCGTCGGCGGGGCGGAAGATGCATAGATAAGGGGATGGAATAAGGTGATGTGCTGCCACTGCCGCAAAAAGAAAGAGAGAAAGATCAGCACAGTACTTCTTAAATGTCTATCTCTTCTTTTATCCTTCTCGCTTTCTCTCGCGTTTCTTGTCTTTTTTTTTCTCGTTTTTCTTATCTCTTATCCCTTTCTTTCACGGCCTTTTTTTCACTTCACGACGAGAGAAAAGAACGAAAGAAAGATAGAACGACAGATAGACATTTTTTTTTTATTCCACCCTCTCCCTGTCCCGTTTATACCCCCACGGACTTCTTTTTATCGCAAATACGTTTTTTTGCTTTTGCGCTTTTGTTTCTTCTTCTATGTAGTTCGGGTGCTTATGCTTTTTTTTTTTTTTTTTTTTAATACTTTTTACTCTTCTTGGCTGTGCTCTTTCTTCTTCTTCTTCTTCTTCGTTCTCTTGGTCTTCTCTTTATCGAGACTCGTCAGGGCTACTCTGCACTGCTTGATTATACACCGCGTATGGAGTTTCTCAATACTATCGCGTATACACACTCGTCTCTATCTCTTCTTCTTCTTCTTTCTATTCTCTCATTTTCTCCCTTTCTTTCGTTTTTCTGATTTTTTTTTCATTTTTTTTTCATATACGTATGTGTTTGGATATTTCTTTGTCTCTTTTGCGCTTGAGCTGCGTTTTCATTTAACTCGACGAACTCATCTCTCGATCGCCCTCGGCGCGACCAACCCACCCACGTGCTATCGCACTTTTTTTCGTCCCTCAGGATTCTTCAATATGATACACTTCTGCCTCTATATATATCAAGCATTTGAACTCTGATACGCTTACGATGGCTGTACAGAATTCCACGTACAAGAAATGTTGGCTTATGGACTAAATTTGTTGCCCTACGATCGAGGATCGACGCATTATATGAGAAGAAAATTTTACTTTGATGCTGTTAACGAAAGTTTCTCGACATTTGCTTCAAGTAATAATTTAATAGGAAACTCGAGGTCTAATTGTTTTCCTTTGAATCAAATCAGAGCTTTGATTGTCTGAACTTGACGCTCTGGATATTTGCAAAGTGCACTTTTGTATGGTCAGTAAAATTTGTTGTTAAGGTCGATTGAGGGGTACGAGAAGACGATAAAGGGATAAATCTTTATCGTCTTCGCCACGAAAAAAAAGTTGTAGACGAAGAATAAAGATTGAAAGAGAAATAAAGGAGAGAATACACAAAGAAGCCAGTCCACGTGCTCTGTCTGAGAAGAATGCCCACAATGCTGTAATTTCTAGTGTTTGATCTTTCTACATAAAATCTTCATGGGGAAAATATATATAGATATATGGTGTATTTATAAGCTATAGAACGACAAGAACTTCGAGGAGGTACGAGCTTTATATACACAGATAGATATATTTATATGGGAAGGGTTGCAAAACGCATTCCCCTGATGGTCAGTTCTCGATGTAAAGAGGGACTACAGGGGGAAAGAGGGAGAACCGAAGGGGGTTGTTCTGAAGTTTTATTTCACTCGCATTATTATTCCGTTGGAGATTGCACGCCGATCCGTTGTGTATCTTCTCTTTCTCTCTCTCTCTCTCTCTCTCTCTTTCTTCTTCGTTTTTCTCTGTTGCATTATTTGATATCTGAACATCTATCTCCCTCGTTCTTTTATTCTTCTCCTCTTTCTCCTCGATTTCGTATCTCTTTCTTCCATTTTTTCCTCCTTCTTTCTTCATCGTTTCCATAGGCTCACCACGTACCTTTTTCTCTGTCTTCTCCAACTCTCTATAAACTCCCTTATTATGGATGAATTCTCTTTTAACTCGAACCAAAACTCGTTTTTTTTTTTCATTTTTTTTCTTTCTTTGCTTACTCGACTGTCCTCTCATTACGATTTTTCTTTTATTATATAAAGTATCATGTGAATGCTTTTTTTTTCTCTCGTTTTTATCGTTGCTTATTTATTCTTTTATGAAATATAGAAGGATTTGTGGAATTACAATCGATGAACTGTGCACGATCGATCGATCAATCTGTTCGCTTTTTATAGACCTTTGTATATCGTTGTTCTGATGATACTTTTGAAAATTCATTCCTATCCGTTCTACGGGTTATTCGCCCGAGTTCCGTCTGCTGGAAACTTTCCTCCGGGACATGACCCTCTTGAGTATTGCAACAATATCGCTGTCTTAGCCTTATCAATGCGTCTCGTAAAAACCAATCATCATCGTCTTCTGATAATAATCCTCTTGAGAAAGTATATTCATTCATATTTATGTGCTTGGGTCGATAAAAACCAACTTTAAAACCGTATTGAGAAAATGATGAAATTTTTTATTTCACTCAAAAACCATTCTTTCACATTTAAACAATTGGTCACGGAGTATTTTCATTAAAAAGAACAAAAAAAAAACAAAATTCATTTGAAGTGCTTTTGAACAACAAGAAAATGTTATCGAGAAATCTAACAGTCGAGGAATTCATTTTATTTGAATATTCCACTCTGTTTCCTGTTGATTTAATGAATTTATATCTTATTGATAAATGAAAAGAAAAATAATATGATAATTGATATAATAAAGTTAAAATGATCGATGTTTACAATCGTGTCTGAATCGATTTTTCTCTTGTCAACTAAATGTGGATAAACTTTGATCAGACTCAGGGCGTAACTCGGAGTACCAAGTCACGTGTGTCTGGACTGTGAGATAAAAAAAAATATATAAAAAAAAGAAATATAACGATATTCTCGTATATCTCTAGCACTCTCTCTCTCTCTCTCTCTCTCTTTTCTCTCGTTTATTCGTCTATCGATGTTTTTTTTTAAATGTTTTACCGTGATCGCGAACCGGACGCCGAGACAAACGGAGATTGCATTGTTGTCTTGTCCCAGAGATCACCGGGAGGGTATCGGCCTTCTCGAGATATCGGGATGCAACGGGCGCAGTTAAACAACCGCGAAACTCGTGTCAGCATCGCTCCGAGAGAATCGACAAGAAAATCATATTTTTTAAATTTATATATAAATTTTTTATGATTAATCAATTATTATACATTAAATTTTTATCGTGAATTATATGAAAAAAATTCTATGATAAAAAGTGTATTTCGAGAGACTTAATGATCAATGGACATTGATAAAACGATATTTTCGAGAATTGCTACGATCTATGAAGTATTTCAATGATTTATACATCCGTGTGTCCTCGTTGTGATTATTTATCACGTTCATCTGTTATCTTCATGTCGCAGATAGAAATTGCAACATTTTAAAGAATATTTTCACGATCTATTAAATATTTCAGTGATCTATTGGTCACGTAGATCATTGTAATGGTTTATGGTTTGTTAAAATAATCAAATGTATAACTACAAAGATTTATAGATGATGCTAAAGATCGATCAATCATTCGAACCCACCATTATAGATCATGAAAATCTTCGTTAAACCATTTAAGCTCACATTAGACTACAAACAAAAATGAAAAACTACTTTTGTATATGAGAACGCGATCGATGCTCCCTCGTTATTGGATCTCGAGCAGCAAAAAAGCGCATCTCGCCTTATCGACTTCCACGCATTGATGCTTTACTTTTTTATCGAAACGCACGCACTCTCTGAACGAAAAAACAAAAAATTTGTTCATCGAAGTAAATATCTATTCTGTTGTATGGAAAATGGTGAATTCTATTATTTTTCTTTCTTCAATTTTAAATTATATAATAAATCATCGAATATAATTGGAGGAAAATGATTTTATTGCGACAATTGCGTGCAATTTATTTGTTTACGAATAAATTTCATTTTTTTTTTTCAACGAAACATTTGTTTGAATCTGAATAATTTAATCGACTAAACGATACGGTTGGTATAAATAAATACATTTGTTTAATCATACGAAATTTTTTTGTTGCATCAACATTTATTTATTTGACTGCGTTACTTTTTCGTTGATTGGACCGATAACTTGAACCAGGATTGACAAATAATTTAGCATGATGTGAAAAACATTTTGTTGCACGTATCAATCCATAAATATTATATTTTTGTTCAAAAGAACTTGACGATTTTGTTAAGAGCTCAGATGTGAAAAAAAAATACGACAATTAACATATTGATCGCTGAGTGTGTCGGAAAGATTATTTCGAAAGAGTACAAAAAACAAACTTTGAATATATAAAGTAATCGATCGTTTTATGTCGGCAATACGCGATATAATTGTACGAGACGCGTATATAATCGTCAAGATGAGAAATATCGTGTTATATATCGTCGTTTCGCACGTTTAATGACCATTGATTTTGTCCGCCCGCGAAAGCGCATCGTTCTTGAGCGCAACGCAAATCGCAGCGCGGCGCCCAAGGGAGTTTAATGCAACGGCAGCAGCGAACGAGCCGCGCGCGTCCGGATAATGAATGAGCATTCTCCTTTTCACCCCTTCCTCCCCCTCTCACTCTCTCTCTCTCTCTGACTCTCTTTCTCTCTCTCCTCATCCTCTTTTTCCCCTTCACCCTCTATTCTCATCGTTCGAGAAGCGGACAAACGGCGCCTCTTTCTCATTCTCTCTCAGTCGCTCTCTCTCTCTCTTTCTCTCTTTCTCTCTCGATTCACCTTCTAGCCTCGGCTCCGGTTTCAACAGGTGGGCGTGCGAACGCGCCACACCGCGTAACTGGCGGCGTGTGTCGAGCCGCGATCGCCCACGTCGTCGTTTACTTGTGTCCTTTCGTCGCCGTCTTTCTTCGTTTTCTTGCATACCTCCGGGAGCCTCAATCCCATTGACACCTTTACCCATCCGCGGAATTTTCACAGAATCTCGGTCATTCGCCTCACAGCCGCACAGCAACGCACTTTGCTTTACATCCAATAATTTATAAGCCCTAAAAAACTTCTCACTTCCAATTTCTAGACTCAGGAACGAAAAGTGTATCAAAATGTTGATCGTGCAAGCGATATTTAACTCCTGAATTAACGAATATCGATAAAAACTTTTTTTAAAGTTCCGCATCGCGTTCGAAATGATGAAAAATTTGATTTTTAGCAATTAAAAAACAAAAGGAATTCGGGATAATTTTCGTTATTATCATAAGAAAAATTATTGATCAAACTCGATTCGAGAAACTGCAACAGTTTACTGACCATTGAATCGGTTCTCTTTTTTTATTCAATAGTTTATACACATGAGGCTTCTCACGACTATAAAAAATACAATAAAAAGTCAATAAACGTGTAGAATGTTTATTCATATGTGGGACATTAAACACTCCTTGAAATGTGTAATTTAATCTCATGGTTTTGATTTGTTTATTTTATTTTATTTTTTCATTTTTAATTCTCCTCCCATTTTGTGTTCTCCCCTCTTGTTTCATCGCATATACGATCGAATATTCGGATATCGATTCACGTCCGAGTTTCAAGCTGTCATTGGCCTATTCCCTCGTGGACAATATATATGCATATTTTTATCGTGACCACAAATATAACTCTTTTCATCACGCATACGCCGTATAGCCCATTATTTCTCGATATGGTTACTCGCTTTATTGACACGTCCACACCTTTTTGTCACTCTTTTCCTCTCTCTCTCTCTCTCTCCTTCGCTCTGCTTTTTTTTTTTTTTTGATAGTTAAACACTTATCCATACGCGGTTCATAAAAATTTCACGACTTTAATACTCATTCGATTTCATGGCCGAATCATAAAACAACCAGAAATTAATTTTATAAAAATTTCTATTCAGGCTGCACTAGTAATTAGTATTTTGGAAAAATAAAATTTCTCGCACCTGTTGATTTTACACATTTTTGTATACATTTTTTCATTTTTTTTTTTCAATTAACACATTTTACAATTTTACGAGTTTCTCTGACGATCGCCAAACGGCGAAAGTACAGAAATTACAAAACAAAACTTAATTTTTATCAAATTTCAAATATTCATACAAATGTTAATTGAAGTTTGTATCGTGGGAACGCAACCAGCAATCATTTTTTTTCTAATTATTGATAAACACTCCACATGGTTTTTCGTCTAAACCGAAAGAAAAAACGAAAAAATGTTTTTTGCTTTTCACAACTGTCAAAAATCATGAGAGTAGCTTAAAAGTCTCTACGAAACTGAAGCATAAAAATCGTAATCGTATAACACTACGATAAAAAATGAATAAAAAAAAAATAAACAAGTCTTAATAGTTAAATTTTAACTGAAGTAACGATTTATGTAAATTGGTAATTCAAATAAAATCAGATATCTCACAATTCAGGTCCAAAATAATCAACACGTATAAGTGATAAAGTCTCAGAGTATTATTGAGACTTGTTATTCAATAAAAAAAAAATGTATAGATATAGACAAAAGTCTACGAACACAGAAAACACTGAGTGCCTCAAGTCACTCTGTCTATCTATCGTGCATATAGAGCCATGTAACAAGTTAACTTGACGTTCTCGATCGATTTCCGATCGCTTCACTCTCCTCTCTCTCTTTCTCTCTCTCTTCCTCTCTTTCGCTCTCTATCTCGTGGCTTACCTGTCCGCCCACACCGTTTCCCGACGACTTATCGGCCCGCAGGCGTGAGCGACTCACGGGTAGAGAACCTATTCGTTATAAGCCTCACTCTCCTCTCTTTTCTCTGTGTGTTTGCTCTTGGTGTATTTATCCGTTTCTCGCCTCCCTTCTGATGCTGTTTCTACTGTTCATGCCGTTTCTACTGCGTGCTTCTCGCTCCATCGTCCCATTATATCCTTTATCTCATTCGACGTAAGCCTTTGTTTCGACGTTTCCACCTCTTTCTCACTCTTATTCATACACATCAACACACAACACACACAATTACACAAATTCATTTGTTTATATATATATATTTATACTTATATATACTGTATAATCCATCAAATAAGCAGCAATCTTCAGGGACACATCGTTATATATATAAATATATATATCTACATAAGCATCTATCATTTTATAGAAATATGTTGTATATAACTAACTCGAAGACTCTTGTACAAACACAGACACTGAGATCTAAGTTTTCTATAATAGAACAGTGTCTTAATCTTTGTCTCTATTATGGCTTTTATCTCATCTATGACTCCTTCTCTTTCTCTATCTTTCTCTTTATCTTTCTTCATGTTATTCGCGTCGTCTCTGTTGTTCACGTCCCTTTTGATTCACTGAATTGAAGGCGTATCTTGCATCATTTTTCGTGAATATTCTGTTTTTTTTTTCTCTTTTTTTTTTTTTTTAATTACACTCTTTTTATTAATGTTGTAGTCTCGTCACAAACGTATGTTGAAAAGTATAGCTGTTCGGTTAATTTTTCAAAAGTTGGATATAACTTTGGAATTAATACGATATTGTCAGTTTTTATGATTTTTTTAGGTTTGTTGCTCATTATCATTTTCGATGTTTAAAAAAAAATTTTTTATTCACTTTGTTTCGATTAAGATTAGAGCTTTTTTTTTCATTCACGTTTTTAAAAGAATGTCTTTGGATTTTGGGATTGTTTTTTTTTTTAATTTATTATAGATTTTGATTTTGTTTTGTTGTTTTAATAGAACGAGAGAAAATATTATAGAAAAGAGAGTTTTTTCTGTTGATATTTCTTACCGTTTTCATTGCTTTAACTCAATGTAACGCGGATACGGGCAAAAGATAGTAAATTGCGACAGCCGGGCTCGTTCATGTCCACAAATGGACGATGATAGCGCGTGGCCATACGATAGTCCACAACCCGGAGAATTTTTGCCATGACGCACCACCAACTGAAAGGTGTTTAACGGCCTACTTGTAACTTTTCCATACAGTATACTTCGATTTTATTTTTATTTTTTCTTTCTTTTGATACAGTTGGTCAAATATGCGGAATATTCGAAGTAGCGCATAACTTACGAGTCACCGAATTATTTATTAAACACGATTCGTTTAGTTGAATCAATTTCATCGAAATGGAACTATAATTATATATTCCAATGATAAACAAACTTTGAACCAGCCACGCATTCTGTAATTCTCTTTTAATGTTTTTTTTTCTTTTCATCGATCTTTAGCAGACGATTCATATGATTTCTTTCAACTTTTCATACAAAAATGTTAAGAAAAATTTTACTTTTGCGAATTATAGGATAATTTTTTGTACAAAGTTTTGCACACTTCGTATACAAGTTTTGTTCCATAGTTTAAATCTTTGTTTTTTGTTCTTTTGGAACGTCACACTCTGTTGAGAGAGATAGACAGAGTAGAAAGAAAGAGAAAGAGAAAGAGAGAGAGAGAGAAGAGTTCGGTCGTCTTGTCGTTACGTCGCGGGCGTCGTAGTCGGACGTGTGCCTCTTATCAGTTGGTGGTCGGAACGGGGTATATGGCTTGTAAGAGAGAAAGAGAGGGGCAGAGAGCTCACGGTATCGCATACGGGTCGCTAATGTCTCCTTATCGTGGCTACCTCTACCCACCTTTCTCTCTTTTCTCTCTCTCTCTCTCTCTCTTTCTCTCTCTGTTGGGTATTCCCTTGTGGGTTACACAGCTCTCAGTTTGCTTCTGCTACGGAAATCCAAGGAATGTAACGTTCTCGCATTCGTTCAGCAGCAGCAGCAACATTGAAGCTACCAGCACTTCGGTCTCTATTATCTTCGCGCCTTTGCAACTGTCCAAACGCCTACCGTTCACCCAGAGATCCGACCTAAGACGAGGTAGCAAAACTAACTAATCTAAGAAAGTGCCAATGAGATTGAAACAATGAAACTTTTACTTTGGACATTTTACGTATGATATTTACTCGACCAATCGTTTTGTTTCTCTGATTTTTTAAATTTTGTATTTATATCATGATTTTTAGAAATTTTTTTCACCGTTTAATATAATTTATTAGAAAATATTAGAATTTTCTTATCCTCATGAATGCACGACGGATGGGAAAGCTCTGAAATGATTTAATCTCCATTCGTGTTGTTTTTTCATCAGCATTTTAGGGTCGAATCATACTACGTTACAATTGGTTGATATTAGGCACTTGTTTTTTTTTCCCCCACATCTTCGTGTTTTTATCAACGACCAATGAACGTTGAAATAGATAGGATTAAAAACATAATGTGAATCGTAGGGTTTCTCCAATCGTGGCTCTCGAAGATTTTCCTCACTTGATATTATACACGTAAGTTTTATTATCATGGTAACCAGGGAGGTGCGAGAGAATTATGTACCCACCCACGACAAACAGATATATCATTTGGCTATAGGTACATAATGTTATCTCGTTGAGCGTAGGCGTTGAACGTCAGGAGCTCTTGGATTGGTCGACAGAATTTATTTTCTTTAGTACTTTTTTTTTTCTTTTTGCTTTTTTCGTAATCCGAAACCAATCGTCGTTCTCGCCTCTCATTTTTGCCTTATCTTTTCAGACACTTTGTCTACCTGCTCGTTCGATAAGGAAACCCTTACATCGTGTGTTGGTTTTTTGACAAAAAATGTATTACGCACTGTTCCTTTTAGATTTTCGATCGTGGTGACGGATTTTTAAGTTTTTTTTTTAGTCTTTATTGATCCGTAGGATTTTTTTGTATCAATCGATTCAGGAATCTGCAGTAAAATAATTTTACGAAACAAATTGAAACGGTTATTAATTTTTTTTTTTTTTTTAGCTTTTTGAATGAAATCCCTGAAACTTAGAAAAAGTTTCAACGAGAATTAACGCCCTGGAACTTTTTTTTTTATTTTTTTTTTTAATGTTTAATTGGCAATGACATAAATTTTTGTGATTTAATTTATTTCATTGTTACGAAGCTTCGAAAATCTTTAGTGATCTCTTATATACTCACGTGGCCAATTATAATTTACTTCCTTCTCGGTTGAGGTCCTCTTGAGGAAATAGGAAGACGACGAAGAACAGGAAGAGAAAATGAGAGAGAGCGAAATGTAGGGAGGAACAGCCTGAGCCCTCACTATCTGATCCAGCAAGAGAGGTGTTAATTCACGCGGCTCTTCTCCCTTCTGTTCTTCGCCCTCCGTACTCTCCACCTCAGAAACCTCTTACTCGAGGCTTTTCGCCTCCGCCAATTCCTTCCGAAGCTCAAACTCCATTCAACACTTTCTTGTGCCCGATTTTTTCTTTATTAAGGAAATTCCTTTTCCCATCTACCCTTTCGAATTATTTTTGCAGTTTTTTATGAAAAATAAACAAATAAAATCATTCGGTTAAATAGTATTCGATACTTCTTTTTTTCGATTTTCATTACACTGAGAAAAAAATTTGATGAATCGACACAAAATTTCGTTGAATCAACTGATTCTGCGGTCACCGACGCTGGCATTTTGTTGATCCATCAAAAAATTGATTATTCCAACCTCTTTTTTTGGCGATTGGAAACAATATTGTTGTTGAATTAAAAAAATTAATTTTGTTCTCGAACGATTTTCCCTTATAAATGTACGTAACCAAAAAACTGATGAAGGAATACAAAGAAAAAAAATAATGATTTTCCTTGGATTCGATATCCCTAGAAATTTCGAAGCCATATTTTGCGTCAGATCTTTTTTGCACGCACATCAGCTGATGCCAAATACTTTTTTTTTGGCTCAGTATTTAGATGGAAAATAAATTTATAAATATTCTATACAAATTGTGTTGCGTAGATAGAGAGTAGGATTTTAACCTGTTGATCTCAGGCTCGAGATGCCAGGATCACGATTTTCCTTCTTCCTTCTCCCTTTGTCAAGTTGTAGAGCAACGGCATCAGGAGATTCTCGAGTAACACGAAGCTCCCGTTCATAATGCTCAACAGGTTAATCTCGTAGCTTGGCGAGAATGGAGGGGCAAATTTTTGGTGGCAAGAAAAATTGGCTTGCCACGTAATTTTAATACTTTAAAACATTTTCTCGAAGTTTCGTGGGATAAAATAATAACAATAGTAATAATAGACGAGAAAGGTTTTAAAATGTTTTCCCGACGAACATTGAGCTTTGAATTGTTAGAGAAAAACATTCTCCTTCATTAATTTATTTTCCAGTACATTTCTGCGCAAAAATATCAAGATTCTTAGCGGGCAGTTGATGAAGATAAGTTTCGATTGTGATTAAAATAGTGATTAAAAATATTAAGCAACGAAAAGTGATAATTAGGTGAAAATTTTATTATTTTCAACTTAAAACCATTGCATGCAAAACGTCCATCAATAATTTTGACGTGAAGCTTATTTAAGATCGGTTCAGAATGTGGATAAGAATATAAAAATTTTGCACTTGACGTGAGAAACTTTGTTAAATAATGTGGAATCATGTCCAAGACTATAATCGAACAAACTGGTATTTTTCTTAATTTTCACATCTAAATCCATAAATATCGAGTGTTTTATAAATGTATAAACATAAAATTTCATTGACACACGTGAGCCGATGCCGTAACGTAAGCAACAATAAAGTCATAAAGTTTACCTCGTTGTATGGGACGTTGGTACGTTAGAAACGATTGGAGATCTTGGATACACCCATTAATACGATAGATCAATGTGAATAATGGTCGATCTATGTAGCGATTTAATAAATAAATTGTAAATAGTCTTATGTTTATCGGGTATAAATATTGCCGATAAACAATCGCTCTTGTGGATGAAGTTTTAAGGTGGTATGACGGGGATAATGCGGAGGTGAGACGCATCGCACGAGCCACACCCGTGCTGTTGACCTCGATATTACAATATTATCATCAAGTCGAAGAAGGACTCTAAGAGAGAATAACAAAGAAAGGAAATAAAAGGAGAAGAAAATATTAAGTGAATTGGTAGGAAAGGAGAAAAATAAATCAAAGGATACTATTAGAAATTCAGGAGAGAGAGAGAGAGGAATGAACAGAAAAGAAAAGAGAGAAAAAGAAATATGTGTGCCAGCACATTATACAGAAATGCGTGTGCCTGGACGTTGCTGACTTGACTATAATAAAGGTCGTTTGCATCAGTGTCACGTGCCTTCTTTATTTCTTCTTCTTTTTTCTATATTTTTCTCTGCATATTTTTTTTCATACACGTTTTCATTTCTCTCTATCATTTTTGCCCTCTGTTTTACTAGATTTGTTTCAATTTATTTTCTAACTGTAGCTTCTTTTTTTTCTCTTTACATTTTATTGTCTCTTTTTTGTCTTCACAGTTTTTAGAATGACAATAATTAACATTTTGTCTCGACCATTTTTCACTCTCGTTTTTTGTTGTTGTTATTTGTTGATCCTTTTGACACTTATTTTTTTCGTTTTTTTGAAACGTGGATCCGCTTGTTCTCTTTTGTTCTTTTTCACTTATTTAACAAATAAACCCCCCCCCCCCGCCCTTACTTTCTCTATCTCTCTTTCTTTTGTTTGTTTGTGATATTTCGAATTCTTTAACACTCTTTCCCTCTTCCAATCCATCTTTCTTCATTGCCTTTCTTTTGACTCGTTTCTTTACTTTTTTTTCTTTCGTCTGACTATCACTATCTTTCTCTACTATCTCGTGGTGTTCGTCATCGTCACGATGTGACGCGTGCAAAGATCGACAAGTAGAGAGCATGAGGTAATATACCTCATTGGCTACCTGTCTCGTACACATAACACCTTATGCATCATGCGTGCACCGAGAGAACGAAATGTTGAATATATATATTGATGGATATGCAAGTGAGAAACTTGCACGTAATGCGAACTCGTGGAACAAGCGCGAAACGAGAAACCACGCGCTCCAAAAGATCACTACCTATAGATATATATCATGTTAATTCCTCTGTACATACTCTGCATGCGGTAGAAAATATGTTTGTCTTTATAGATATATAGACGAGAGAATGAAGAAATTTATTATTGAAGTCTCGTTCGCAAATCTTCTTGTCTATCCGTCTGTCTGCAGCCTTAAGATATTCACGATAATAGAATCTTGCAGTAGCATTAAGACAAAAAAAAAGGTTTGATTTCAAGTTTTGATTAACTTATGAATATTGCTTACCATTTTATTCGATTAAAAACAATATTGTGATTGTAATAATTACATTCGTCAGCATTTGGCACCATTAGTTTGATTTATTATGACTTCGATGATAAATATATATTTGATCATTTAGATCGATGACCTTTCATCGTTAAAACTCACTACACCGTTTCATTGAAAAGGAACTTTAAGGATACGGAGATTATTGAAGAATGCAATTTATGGTTTTATTTTTTTTCAACTCTCTCTTGACACTTCGAGTCATTTTGACACAGACTAACTTTTTCGCTTTAATTATTATCCTCGAATATATATTTTCAAGGACTGCCACCTACACTTTGTCAGCAGAATGAATAATTTTTTTTTTTTTCATTCAGTAAATAAACTGAGTTTACTTTTTCAAATGAATTACTTCTTGGACAATAAACTTTGATATTTTCTGAATTTTTATGAAGCATACGTATTGAGGATCGTTTAAAGTTTTTTCTGTTTTTTTTTTTTTTTTCGATACAAATAGATCGAAGATTGCTGTAAAATCGTGTCTGGCAAAACCATAGGAGAAAAAGTAATAAATAAAAGAAATAAAACATGAGAGGATTGTGAAAGTGCGTAAAACACATCGTGGTCGAAATCCCTCTGTGATATTCTCATTGAATTTTCATTAAATTCGAGGAAAGGGTAACCGAAGCAAAGTATATAGAAACTTTGTATAAGCAGCGGCACGTAAATTCGTGGGATGAAAAGTTGGTATCCGAGCCCTCGAGAATACGGAATAATCATGAAATAATGTGTAAGGCAGAAAGACTACGAGAGTGAGGTTGAAGCTTGGAAGCAGGGGGGATGAAAAGGGTTTGGTAAGGGTGTGTTTATAAATGATGATATGGTTTATAACGAAATAAGGGTTGTAATGGGTTGATATGGATTCGCAGGTCGTTTCTCACCGCTGTAAACACCCTTTTCGTACACTCGAACGACCACAGCTCGAGGGGTTGGGGGATGGGGCTTAAGTAATATAAATGCGTGTTAAGAGAAAAGTCAAACTGCGAAGTAAAATCGAATATGAGAATCGTGTGAATTTCTATCTCTTTTCTCCTTTTCTTCCTTTTCTTACAAATATACTCGCGTTTCGCTCAATACAAACATGTGCAAATATTTATAATACGGCGTATATGGATAAAATCATTGTTGTCGCAAAGTTGGAAGAAGACGACGAAGAAGCGCGACACACGTATAAAGATATAGAGAGGTTCGTAATAGACATAACGGATGACCGGCTGTATCTCATTGTTTTCATTTCCTTTGGCACGCCGGGTCGACTGTAAGACGCGGAAATGAAGTGAGCCAAAGCGCCCTCTACGCTTCCTACAGAGCCCGCGCCCATCTCTCGCTAACTCCCAGAGGCGAGGGGGTTTCTGCATAAACTCCCTCTCACCCACTTCTCTTTCTTTCTCTTTCTCTCGTCCTTCTGCTCCGTGAAAATCTGTAGACGCCATTTCACCTCCTCTCATCCTCCCTCTATTTCTTCTTTTACTCTCTTACTCGACTCAGACCACTCGAAGGAGTGAAGAGAAACGAAGGAAACTGGGGTTGCTTCATCCCTCGCATCCTGCATCACAACGAGCTCTCCAACATCTCGTATATCGTACCTCGTACACCCGCGTCCTCGCTATGTCGCTACCTTGCCAGCCACGCATAACCATTCTCGACGTTTCCTTCTTTCTTTTACCCCCCCCCCCCCCCCCCCTCCCAACCCTCGTTCTGACACATCGGGGTAGTTTATTCTACTTGCGAAGCTTTTAGCCTCGCAAACATGAAGAAAAGCTCTCCTCCACCAAAATGAACAACCTTTAAATTAGATCGCTCCTTGTGCTAAGCTTTTGAAAAAGTAGACGTTTCAATTTATCTTACACTGTCACTTGGCAACCTTACGAAATGTGCGAACTAATTCTCAAGCATTTTTATACTTTTTGTTTCAATATTAACTCTCGAGTTATTATTATTATTATTATTATTATTATTATTATTATTATTATTATTTTTTGAATAATTTTATGCAAACTTGATTCTATCCGACGTCTTTTTTTTTCTTCTTTCTTTTTTGGTACATTCGAATACGAAGTAATGAAAAAGGAAAAATAAAACAAATATGGTCGATTTCTCGCATTTTTTTTCCGTAATTTATCCTTTTATGTCAGTGAATTCTTGTGTTATGTAAAAAAACATGTAAATTGACTCGGAGAACGAGAGATTTCTTCGTATTATAAATTTTCACGCGCTTATATATAAACTCTGAATGTTCCCTCTCTTCGATATACACCCTCTTTTGCGACCAGTCGTTTCACAGTGAGCACGTACCGCGACTGCGGAAATTATGAAATCAGAGACACAAGGCACGTACTACTATCGAGGCGTATAGCATATATCCTTCTCATTCTCCTGCAGGACTCACTGCATATATTTAAAAACGTTTATATACTTATATATATATTTATATCGATAAATTTCGTCCCTTTTCACCCTGTCGACCTTACTCCTTTCGCGATCGCTTCTCCCTCATTCCATACGTCTCGGACGCAACGTCCTTACATTGTAAAAAGAAAAAATAGTCACTTTTGAAATTCTGTAAAAATGATTTATCGTTTTTTTGCTGACACTATACAAATAGTATTTTACAAATAAAATAGTTTTCAAATTTTTCGAAATCTTATAGACGAGACACTGTTATTTTGAACCACGAACAACGAAATATTATAAATATGCTATTGTTTCGTTAACAATATCAACGAAACGTAGAAATTGATACAATAATTATTAAAATATACGAATCAATTGTTTATTTGGTCCAAATAAATTCATTCATCAAGGGATTTGAAAAAAAAAAAAACAAAAAAATGTATAAAATTTCCGAAAAAATGTATTGAACGTCTGTTCAGTCCCTGATTGTTGATCAACTGGACTCAAAGATTCGATTTTTGAAAAAACATTGATTTCGAACGTTCATCGTTCGGATAAGAAATAAAATAAAGTTTTTATCGTTCACAAAGTTATGGTAAATCAGCACAGGAACAAAAAGAAGCTTTTTTTTCCGATAACAGTGACTGGATACATTCTTGTTCTCGGACATAAAAATATTTGCAGTCCGTTGTCCTCATCTCACTTTTCTTTCGATGTTAATATTATTATGATAATAGGTACGGTTTATTTTTTAATCGGGTTTTCGCGACGTTTTATACGTCTATATGTCCATTGTCTTGGGTTATCCACGTTTGAAACGAGAATTACAGAGGAAAGAGAGACACGAGAATGAGGGATGGAGCGTCGGAATGATAGTCGTTCACCAATCCTCGTTTTCTGCATCTCCGTTGTTGTCCCATTGTCATTAAATCACCGACCTCAAAGCCGTCTACTTTGAATCCTATAATATCATTCTCGTTCATTTATATATAAATATATAAATATATAAATATATCGATATATGTAGAGCGCACGTTTTCCTGCGGAAAACTCGCGCCCTCATAGTCTCCAGTCCTTCTGTCACGAGGCTATGTGTTTTATCGCATAAAACATTTCAAAACTGTGTACAGTGTGCCAATATATATTCGACGTGTGTGCTCGCTTGATTCCCTTAACTTTCTTCCACCGACATATCCTTTTTCTATAAATATACAATGTAACTTCGTTCCTCAATTGTTTTTGTTTTCTTTTTTCTTTTAAATCAACGATTAAAGAACAAAAACCTATTTAAATCGGTAGAAAAAATACATTTGAAGTGTCATTCGTTCGTCGGTCAATCGATCAATTACAGTAGCTGTCAAAAAATTTATTAATTATGTGTTTATTTTGTTGTTGTTGTTGTATTAATAATGAAGTAATTATTGTCACTAAAGATATTCGATAACGAGGCTCTTGCATGTCATTCAATTACGTAATCTGGAATTTGAACAACGACAAAAAAGGTATTTATCGAATAACTTTACGATCAACCTGACAAAATTCAATTGCCCTTAATGATAATTCTCCATGAGAATTATACTCGAAGCTATTTATATTCATATATATCTTCGTAAATATACAATTATTCACATATATGGGAAAAGAGATGGTATTGAAAGAGAAGGAACTCGCGTACCGCCATAAGACGACGACGACGTTCTTCTTTCGCGCGGGCCGCGAGAAGGACGCGTCGAGATATCGATCGTTGGGTAATTGAATGGATCGGAAAGCCTGCGGCGACCAAAGAACCAATGCTAACACAATGCAAACTTATATATACGTTTTCTTATGTACTTGTAACTTTGTATGTATGTATGTATGTATGTATGTAACTTTGTAAAATATATATATATATATATATGTATGTAAATGAATATAAACGAACTATAAGCACCTGCGAGTGCGTAAAACGAAAACTCACGATGCATAAGCAGAACGCAATGCGTTTAAACGAGAGAGAGAGAGAGAGAGAAAGAAAGGAGGAGAAATAAAGACAGCGATATATGTATATATTCAGCATGTTTATATCGTACGTATATGTTCGCTTTATTGGCGTTGAATATAGCCCGTTGGCGCGGTAAAACGTATAGAGAGCTCGGACACCCGCGAAGCTCGTAACTCGCGCGCTCGCACGTCGGACCTCGTTAATTGAGAAATTAATCCTCGATAATTGTCTGCGGCTAACCGGGCCGCACTGTTGGCGTACGTTCGTATCAACTCACTCTTTCTCTATATTTTTTTACTCCTTTCTCTTTCTCGCCTTTCGTACTGACGATACATTCGGCACATTTTTACATCGTCTTCTACTTTTTTAAGTAATTAATTGAGTATGCAGTAGAATTTCAATGACGTATAATCATTTCCGTTGAGAAAAAATGACGTGGAGACGAAAAAACACGGAAAATTTTAATTTTTTTCTTAGAGTCGTGCACTCATGAGCGAAAACTATTTTTAACTGAAAATATTCTAGTCTCTGAATCTACTGATTAGTAACATGCGTAATCGCGGTCATACCAGTCTCCATTTATATTTATATAAATATATATATATATTTATATATATATAAAAGTGTATCTGACTAAGCGTCAATAATATGCGCCACTGCAGATCGTTTTCTTCCGTTCGACGTTGAGATCGTTAAGAGATCTCAATAATGTATTTTTCTTATCTCTCTCGCGAAGATTAAAAGCTCATTCTTCTCGCTAGCTCGTGGTATTTTTTTCGCAATGTTTCAATCTTATCGTAAAAAAATAAATAAAAAAAAGTGAAACAAGTCATCTGAAATAAGCGGAATGGCGTTTATGGAGATAATTCTTTTTCTGTACTGGAATGTGTTGAAAAATTGACTAAATAATTTGATTACAAAGTAGGGTTTGAAAGTTTATTCCATATTTTTCGATATTGAATCTCAACCGATATTCCAAAGAAAAAAAATTCATCATAATTAATAATAATTATTAATAAATACAAATTATCTGTATTTGTGAATAAAAATCAACGTTTAATCGCTTTTTTTTATTTTTTATAATTCCTGGCAGCAAAGACGATGTCAAGTCTGATATAAATATATAATAATTTACGCTTTAAATAAATCACGAAAATAAATGATAGAGAAAAACATAAAAATAAAACGGTTCCTTCTTGTATTGTCTGGGCTTTGTGGGTAACGTTACTTTACGCGATATATGGTGTAATCCACCATAGCACATACACAAACGAGTTACGGGACGGTATCGATACCCGCATTCGATAGCCAGCCGCGCAGACATGGCTCCTCCATTACCACTCGAGAAAGTCTTCTGCTCTCTCTCTCTCTCTCTCTCTCTCTCTCTCTTTCTCTTTTTTTCTATCTTGTTTTTGTTTTTTTAAGTTGTTTTTTCCTTTACCGTGTATGCATCAACAGCGATTGATGCGCGAGAGACTTCGCGCGAGTGCGTGAGCGATTTATACGCGACGCGTATGCACTCACGCATCGCGAGCTCCGTGAGTCATCGTGACGAGACTGCCGGATAGCACAGAAAAAAAGGATGACAAAGAGAAAGAGACAGAGATAGAGAAATGACAAAAAAAAAATGCGCTGCATGGCTCGTTTGTGGCGATGTGTTTATAGTTTTTTTTTCTCTCCTTCATTTCTTGTGTTCTCACATTTCGTTCTTTTACATATACGCATATATACACGATATTTATACGAATATGAATTTGCTGCCGAGGAAAATGATAACAAAAAAAAAAAATTTTAACAATCATTTAATAAATAGTATCAAAATTGATTATCTGTACTGTTTACCATAAAAATCATTTTTAGCCACAATTTTTCTTCTTTACGGAACTAAATGGTTAACATTCTTGATTTCTTTAGTCAAATTTTGTCATGTGTTCCCCTGTAATTGAGAAAAAATCGAAAAAAAAAATGGTCGATAAGTTTGGAAATTATTTCGTAAATTGTGAATTTTTCTACTGCTTCCCAAAAGAAAATGTATAAGAAAATATGCAATTTTTGTTTACCAGTATGTCGAAAACGGGACGGTGAGAATCGTTTCGAAATTTTGCACGTACTTTTATAAGAATGCTCACAGAATGTGTCTCGATAATGAATTTGAAAAATTTGTAAAAAAATCAATGAAATTTTCGAATTTCTCATTGTACATTGTGATTTTTTTTTGTACTTGGCTGTTTGACGGCCTTTTTTTATTACAATGCAAATGAAGGTTTTGGAATTTTCATTCTCGTGCTGGTACAATGTTGTTGTTGGAATGTCGGCATTGGTTGATGCGCTTTGTCGCAAAGCGTACGACACATCGATCGTATTAAGCACTGATATATATATATATTTATATATCTTGGCTTAAGACACGTATATGTTTTTTTTTTTTTTTTTTATGCACCGTTAACCCTTAACGTGATTGAATCGGCTCAATTTGCAATTACCACGCGCTCCAAGAACGTTGTTTGTGCTGTCGGTTCGTCACGTACAAATAAGTAAAGCTTTGGGTGTCTCTCTTGCGTTCGATCTTGGAGAGTAATTCACGATCGTGTGTGTTCGCTGAGCCGATTAGCCGGCAAACCGAGCAGTGAGATCGCCATTCGTTTGATCCCTGCGAAAAATGCCTTTACATCGTTTTATATATACATACGCGAAAATCCGCGAGACTTGTCTCGCGATACGAGAAACTACCGACTGCCAATCAATCGGCTCGTTCGATCGCTCCAAGAATGCAACTCCTCTTCGGCCATTTTTCGCTCTTCTTTTACCCTCTCCTTATTTCTTCCTTCCCTATTTTATTTCTTCGTCTTTAAACGCCAGGCGTTCTCCTCTATGTCTTCGCGTCTACCGCGGCCCGCGAGCTCTTTTCTATGCTCTTTTGCCGCCAACGCATTTGCCTATCGTGCAATGCATGAAAATCGTGTGCTAATTACTGCATGCGATCCTCTCCAAGTTTTTTCTTTCTCTTTTTACTTTTTGCCTTCTATGGCTTTTCTCTCTATTGATTCTCGACCACCGCCATTGTTCAACATTCTTTCGATTCCGGTTCGATTATATGCTCCTCTGTAAAATTCAGCAAAAGTAGAAAAAACGTTTGTCGAAAAGTTTCAAAGTTGTTTCGTAAATTGTGCATTTTTCTAAACTGCTCCCATAAGAACACTTGCGTAAAACTGAACAATTTTTTACACTTTTTAAACTTTACACGCAGTTCCATAATCGGTAAATTTCAATTTACAGATAAATTATAGAAAAATTGATAATTGACAATAAAAAAAAAAAAAAAAACACTATTGGAAATATTGAAAGATGCTTGATTTTTTAACGTGCGGGTTTTTTTACGTTTACGATCAATTTTTACGATACGGACAATTTTCGTTCAATGTACTTACAATATATATGTCATGTTTGTAATTAATCTCAAGAGTACGGTGTTATAACATGTACAAGGGAGTCAAGTGTGCCACGAAGCACTCACGAGAATCTCTCTCTCTCTCTTTCTCACTTTTGTGTCGTAATTTTATGCAGTTGAAACGATGAATATGGATTTAGGAGACTTCAGCGCTCATAGAGAACGTTCATGTATTGTATGCACTTTCGTAAGTGTGGGCGTGTATGTACAACAATATTCTTAAGCGTATAGAATTCGAAGGCGCAGCAGCGTGATTCGCTAGTAGTAGTGACCCTTGCCGGTCAGACTGAAAAGCAACGAGCGTCACTAGCAACGCCATGACCGCTCTTTCTTTCACCCTTCATCCATTTTTAATCTCACAGCCTCGACTACATCATCGATCATCTACTAGTACGAGATTTTATTTGAAAAATCATCGTTGTTTTTCTATTTCCGGCAATATTTAAAGTTGCAGTAAAACTGCAGGTTAAAAAATGGATTTTTTTTTCCTTCAATCCATTGTCGCATATATTTTCGTATTGTGAAAGGAATCTAAATGATTTCTATTGCATTTTTACTGCGGCATGTTCATTAGAAACCTGTAATTAGTACTGTTCGTTAAAAGTTTTAGTTACGTATGTATTTATTGATTATTCTCGCCCTCTGGAATGTTACGATTCGAAGTTTTTTTTTTTTTTTTCATTTTTTTTCTCTAGCCTTGAAGCAGTATCGAGATTTATGGTTGATTATAATTCTTGACCTATTTGAATCTGGTAAATCTAGAATCGTAATTGCATCGATTAATAACTCCTGATGCATTTTTTTTTTCCTTCAACTTGTATTCATCCGATCGTTGTAAATCTCATTTCCTCGTGAATTTTTATCGAGATATAGGCTTTGAGTGATCATTTGAAGAATGAAGAGAACGAGGAATGCAATTTCCGAATTAGTTGGGCCGATCGAAATTCGAGTTAAGGGAAGAGTATCGATCGATTATTCCGATCGGTACAGCGGGTCGTTAGTCCCAATCCCGCGAACTCTTACTCTCGCTCCTGCTGTCTCGTCGTGTGTGCTTTGGAGGATTGTAAGAAGAAAAAAAAAGAAAAGGAAAGAAAATAGAATGAAATGAAATAAAACGAAGAAAGAAATGGAATGGCAGAGTTCGCGAGTGCTGGAACATTGCGAGAGAGTCCCACACGGTGAGGCACACGGAGGCGAGGATCGGGACGAAAGAGGAGGATAATTTTTTTTCGTACCCACACCATTTAACTGCGCGCTTTCTGCGCTGGGTCGTGTAACGCGATCGCAGTCGTCCTCTCTCGCTGTGAATGAGGAAAAAAAGGAGAGCAAATGCCTCGAAGGTGGAATAGGAGGGAGGAAGAGACAGCAGAGAAAAATATACAAAAGAAAAGAAGATAAAAAAAGCATCAACGAACGGACAGCGAGGATGGTAGAGAGAGAGAGAGAGAGAGAGAGAGAGAGAGAGAGAGAGAGGATGGCGCAGATACGCGCGGGACAATCTGATTAGCGCAATCTAATTAACGCTGCTTTTAATGGCGTTCATTAGCACATGCCTCTCCCCTTACGGTTTACTCGCGCTTGCTGGCTTTTCTCTCTCTCTCTCTCTCTTTGTGTCTCTCTCCCAGTCTCTCCTTCTCCCACACACATTCTTTGACGTGTTCTCTTCTATTTCTTTCTTTCTCTGTCCGTGTTGTGTCGCGTTCATCCTCATTCTGTCTAAAAAAAAAAAAAAAAACAAAAAACAAAAAACAAAGTTGTCTCATCGAGAGGTCCAGCTCCTGAGAATGAATCCCTGCGAGCGAATTCTTAGTGACTTATCTCAATTCACCAAATTCCATGTATACACGCATAGTTTTATCTCTCCCTCTCTCTCTCTCTCTCTCTCTCTCGTTTTCTTTCTTTCTTTGCTAGTTTTTATGAAACATATACGACGTGAAATGAATGTGGAAAAGAAAAGAAAGAATAGTGACCTCGCGGATCAGCGATTAGATTATAGTTTCGCCAGGGGGTTACACGTAACCGTACAATTATGGATTATAAGTCTTTTAGCTGAGCAGACCACGTGGATAGGGTGAATGAGAAAAGGTGTGCGAAAGGGTTGAGAATTAATAGGAATATCGATAAGAGAATATTTATGCCGCGTCGCCCGTTGCACTCTTTTCTTTCTCCTTTCTTTTTTTTTTTCTTTTATTCTTCCTTAAAAGCACTCAATACATACTCACACTTGTAAAAATCATATATACACATAAACATACAAATGTTCCACATGATTTATGCGGATGTTAAGTTTGATAGAGTACTCTCTCCCTCTCTTTTCTCTCTCTCTCTTTTTCTTTCTCTTGAGTATTTCTACACGCTATACACTATAATATTTATTATACATTACACATACACGCGTAACATACAATAACGTTTCTATTACGTATACCACATTGTTGTATATAAATAACAAACGAACCTATGATTATTATAATATGCCCAACAATGACACACTTCTCTCGTCCGGCATTAAGGAATTCTAATGCCACACTTTCCTATTCTCCATTCTCCAGAGTGCATGTATCCAATTTTTTTTTCTTTTTTTTTTTTTTTTTTATAATTCTCATTTTTATTTTATTCAACGCGAGAGAGGACTTGACTACTTTGTTTTTTCTTAGCCGCATATACGTCCGACGAATGGACGATGACGACGACGACGATGCGGACGACGAACGTGTACGCGAGACGCGGTGCGTGACATTGTATGGATATGAGGCGATTTCTCGCGAGATACAACATTAAAACGTATAGTTATATCAGTTAAACTTTCAAACCTCTATCCAACACTATGGTCATGCGCCATATTCTTTGCAGAGTCAATATACTTCGTGATTACAAGCTCTCGAAGAATTTTCAGTTATTTTCGTTGCCTTCATTTGCATGATAACACTATTTTGCAATTGTTCCTTGTGATTCTTTGGTCAATGAATTTAAATGACTGCCTGCAATGACTTTTTATATCTCGTATTATAATTTTCATAACTTTTCGATACTCGTGAATCATTTTTTGTTTGTTGAATGAAAAAAAATGATTGCCATTATGACGATACTTTTTTTAGCTTTTGTTCGTCTATTTAAATGTTTTGGTGACAGGATTTTGGGTTTTGACAGATCGTTGGATATTGTTGAAAATAATTGGAAATCAATGAAAAAGATCGAGAATTTATGAACAATCTATCGAACGAATCGTCTCGCTTTTTCGTGTTGCTTTTCGTAAACAAAGTTGAAATTTTTTAGTCTCTTCTGAACTTATATTCGAAGTCATGTAGATGCAAGCTAATCGCATCGAATTGTGATCAGTTGCCGGTGTTCATCGTCGCTGATATTCTCGATGCTTATTCTCTACTCGTGTTTCTTTATGTATACAAACTATACATATGTGAAGAGTAGTCGTAGCAGCAGTTGCCATTGGTACGGAACTTAACGCGCGTGTGGCTCGCGCTATGGAGTTTGATATCTGAGGCGTATCTAGCAACGTGTGCCATGCCTTATCTCAACGTGGTTCGAGACCAAGTGAGATAGAGTTAAACTCTCGCGTGTGTCTATATACATACAGGATGTCTCAAAAATAGTGTTGATTGCTATATAAATAATTGCGATTGATTTTGCTAGAAATTCTGTAAAGAACATTCCTCAGCCTTGGATGGAACGTTGATGAGATAATTTCGTTAATTAGCAGCAGCAAAATCCAAAAAAAAAAAATCTGATGCGTTGTTAAGAAAACGTTGAAGTAGCAACTGGAAGAGTGTGGAACAGGCTTTCTCCCAAGTGCTTGAAAATTTTCTTGGCACTGGATCATCAGACAAACAGAGATCCTTGAAAAAATTGCCTTAACATTGGCCTCCAGGTTTGCCCAATGATAAGCCAATTGTGAGTGTTTTTTTTTTCGAAACGAAAGATGATTCTTCAGTTTCCATGAAAATATTGACAATCGGCTGAGCTTTGGCCTCGTGAGGGTCAGACTTGGCCAATGGATAAACTAGTTGGGAATTTTTTCGTGGGAACTAAAGAATATATTTTTCTTTGCAGAAAGCTTAAATCTTAGTATCTTTGATTGTTTGTATGTGTTGTTTTTGGAACACTTGTAGAAGTGCATCGATGCTATATGGATGAGTACATTTGAATATATAGGCGTAACACGGTGTACGAGGACAGCATTCTCTGGCAATAGTCGCTTGTATGAGAGTATTCGGGTAAGCATTGTATATGGATTCCAAATACGAGTGTACACTGAGAGAATCCAGAGGACAACAGTTCATGCCTCCTTCTCTTGCCATCTCTTTACTCTTTGTATAGAAACGTACAGAGCAAGAGGGAGTAAAAGAGAGGGAGAGAGAAAGAGAGAGAGAGAGAGAGAGGGTCTAGAATTAGTTGGATTGTAAAGCTATATAGCAAACTCTGAGGATAACCCACGCGAAACAGAGCAAGAGACGGAGGAGGAGGAGGAGAGAAGGGAGAGGTGGGGAGGAAACAAAGATTTGAATCTCTGTACGTGTTATACCTTCCTCTACATAACGTTATACCACGTTTCTATATCGCACTATGAGCGCACTTATCTAACCTCTGTACTCGCGTACCACCCTATCGAGAAAGATCGCGGCCAC
Organism: Campoletis raptor; assembly: GCA_948107755.1. Taxonomy (NCBI): domain Eukaryota; kingdom Metazoa; phylum Arthropoda; class Insecta; order Hymenoptera; family Ichneumonidae; genus Campoletis; species Campoletis raptor. The sequence continues at coordinate 11,799,802 of OX403630.1, read as the reverse complement.
ATGCGAAACGACGATTTTCCAGGGAGCTTCTAGTTTTCTTTTGTTTTTTATTTCTTTTATTTTTACTCTTACCGTCCCAAGCTGCGAAAGGAGTTGGAAAACGTTGATTAATCTGGACAGAATTGTATGTTATGTTAGAAAAATGCTCGGGGGGCTGTGAGGGGCTGTAATTGCACAGTGGAATTGTACGAGAATTTATTCGATCATGTATTAAGGGAATTTTCAAGGATTCAGGTATGAGGAACGCTGTACAAAGTCTTACACGAACAAGGGGAACAAAAAAATGTCATTATATTGATTGTGGGATCATAGAATTTGATCGTAATTCACGTGTTTTCGAAAATATACGACACCGGAATTTGATACACCCCTAAAAAGTGGTACACGATCTTTTCCTTTACCCCTTTGGTAAGATGCGAAGATTAGGGTAAGGCTGTGAGTGAAGTTGAGCAGTTTGCGGTGATACAGATAGCGATTCTCGGTTCAAGGAAACTGCTGAATTGAGAGAGCCCGCGTGTGTGCACATATAGACACGAAAAAAGATCGAGGTGAGAGAAGTGAATGCCGATGGATTTGCAAAGGGACGTGAAACAGTCGCAAAATGGTCCAGAAGCAAAGGAAGCGAAAGAGAGAGAGAGAGAGAGAAAGAAAGAGGAGAGATAAAGAGAGATCAACACAGAGACATAGAGAGGGAGAAAGAGAAGGAGAGAGAGATAAAGAGTAAAGAGGAGGAAAGCGATGAATTCCTTCGATACGAATTAACCGTGTGTGCGATCCATAGATCATTGCATGGATCGTCGAGTTGTGCTGCGCTTTCTGTCGCTTCTCTTCTCTCCTATATATGATCATCAAAAGGACTTACATCCTGCGAAATAACACTTTCGGTTACCATCGGTTACGCCATTTTGTTTATTAGCTGACATTATACCCTCGAGTATATGTTCATTCTTGGTCCACCCTCTCTCCTCCTCCTCCGCCTCCTCTTTCGCCCTCTTCCCGCAACGACATGCCGAGTAATCCTGTGCAGCATCCAAGAGCGAAGGGAGAAGGGGCAGGAGACCGAATGCGACGAGACCGACGTCGTCGTCGACGAAAACCGCCGTTGCCACCACTGTCCTGGGTAATGACGTGCGAACAGATATCGAATCCCTCTCGCCTATCGTTCATCCTCATCCTCTCGGAATATTCTCTCTCTCTCTCTCTCTTCCTCTCCATATATATATATATATATAAATACATAGTCTTTTCTCATTATGTATACACATATATGCGCTTACCGGCTTAACAGGCTTTACACGCATGGAGACACTAACGCGTGTTCTCGAGCGTATCCCACACTGCACTTACGTGTATGAGAAGAAAGAGAGAACAAATGTTTAGCACACCCAAACTATCTCAACTCTCGTTCTGCTTCCTCTCCTTCCGCGAGTCTCTTGTTTCCTCGGACGTGTCGAAACAAAAAGACGATTAAACCCCCACGGATTTACGCCAAAGATATTTCGACGGATCTTCTTTGCTCTTTCAACGTGTATGCAGAACATCAAAAGCAAGGGTTCAAGAACGAATGAGCAAAAAAGACGTTGTAAGATTACGCGATTGAAGTGTCTTCCGAATCAGAAAATACACATTTTTCACAATTGTTTCTCTACGAAATAGTTCGACGAAGCAGAATGAAACTTTGATTTTCACTAAAATCATCATTTTGGATAATTCTCCCGGTCATGACTCAAGAGGGTTCACTCGGAATGAAGACGAAATTTCATCGGAATTCAATTCCAAGTTGAAGAAAAGAAAAACCAAAAGTAAGAAATGTCAATTGAAAGACCGTAGAGTTTGACAAACTTATTCCTTAACGTGTTTTATTGCTTCGTCATAAAATCACACAATCAAGATATTGTGTACATGATCTTGAGCTACCAATAAACCTGCCTTACAAGAAAATTCAATGCAGACATGTCTCGAAGCTTAATAGTCGTATTGTTAGTGTTATTTCTATTGTTATTACGTATTCGGATTGCTCGATCGCATTGAAAAAATCATTGAAACCATTGGGCATGAAAAAAAAGAACGGTTCAAGGGGTAGAAAGGCTGAGAGTTGCGGGGCATTTGCGATCGTGCCGATTTCTACTACGAGGGCTTCACGATCGTAACAACAACGGAGTCAGAGCGAGAGAGAAAGATAAATACGGAGATCGTAGAGAACACAAGCGGGCTCTCTTGCTAGTGCTCATGTTACATACATTCATATATATATATATATATATTTATATATAAAATGGATGTATACACATATTGGTGCATTTGGCCGCGGCAACAATAATCGTACCTCGTATCGGTCCGTGCAAGCCCGTTATCGTTCTTATCACAGCGTCCGGTCTCTATCGGCTATCTATGCAAATCGCAGCTAATTATATTTAATTAGATTCGACTCCCGCGCTCCCACCGATTGCTGGATCGCGTTCGCGCGGCGTGCCGCTCACATATACATACATATGTACTTTATACAACGATACAGGGTGTCCTGAATGCATGTACATCAAAATATTGAAGAATAAATGTAACAATGAACAAAAAAAAAATTTTTTTTCGATATTCGATGTTCGTATTCAATAAAAAATCGGCGATAAGAACTTTTTTTTCATTCATATATCATTTAGGTTCGTGACAGATGGGTAATGAGTATAAAAATCGTTGCATTCAGTTCCATTAGTTCGTACGGAATTCGCAAAAATATTATTTTTCAGGATTCATGATTTTTTAATTTAAGAATAAGGAACAAACGTTAATAAAAATGTAAATGTTCGTTTCACTGTTATTGAATCATAGGATTTTATCGTCGGCAGCTTATGGTTCTAGATTTTTAAGGAATTGCTCTTGGACAATTGTATATTTTACTTATTTTGTTTTTGATTTTTTTTTTTTTTTAATTAACACGAAAGCAAAGCCTCGCGCTGATCGCTAAATAGTTTTTTTTTTTTTTTTGATGTTCAAGAATTTCTTTTGTGCACTTGTTTGTTTCGAGGTTCGTTCCAATCGGACACCCTGTTTATAGTGAGTGTGCACTATCTGCTTACATGCACGGTACATCAACGTACCGGGCGTCTCTATCTTCGCTCATATTCTCTCTCTCTCTCTCTCTCTTTTCTTTCCCTCTCTCTCTCTCTCTTTCGTCCTACTGAGTAGCAGCACAAACCCCTACTCTTTGCTTCTATTGCTTTCACACAACAATTCCAATCTAGTTTGTCCTTCTCAAATCGAACCAAGAGACCACCTAGATTAGACAGTTTTTTATTCTTCTGGAAAACCTCCTGCTGTCTCTCTGGTACACATGAACATATAACAATTGTTTGTCGTATTGTTATAATGCAATTTGTATGAAGACAAAAAAACAGATGAATATACGAAGAGAGATAAAGATAAAGAGCAATCTTGGGTTCGTAAATATTCATCGATAGTACAAAGCAATAAAAATATCGTTCACTTATCTTTTCCATTCTCGATATTACTCATTGATTTGGAGGGATCGCTGTCTAAGCTATTTCCATTAAAAACAACTCATCATTATTTTTCCTCGTATCATTATATCGGATTTCAGTGATTTACTCCATTCGCTTCGTCATAAAGGTGTTGTGTTCGTTTAGGAACTTTAATAAACTATTTTAGTTTCATAAATGTAAATCAATTTTTTTCAATGGACGAATTTGAAGTCTTGCATTCGTTGTTACTTTTTATAAAAATAGAGGGTCATCAAAAAATAATCGTAATTGCAGTTGGCACTTTATTGGAATGGAACATAAATTCACAGATGGCAAAATCGTATAAACCTTCTTTCGTCATGAAACATTCGTTTCTTTCCTGTTTTATTTTTTTTTTTTTCTTAAGAAAGAAAAGACAATATCCGGTTTGCACTTCTGGTTGTAAATTGTACATAAATCAGTAGAAATGTATACAGTTTGTCACTCTCTTTTTCCGTTTTTTGTCTGTGTTTCTTTTTTTTTTTTCACGATAAGAAGCATTTTCTCAGTCCCAGATTCGCGAACCCGCAGATCCAAGGAGCACAAGTGTGTGTTGTGCTCTCGGCGTGGATCTTCGATATACGGGCTCGTAGATTTTCTTGCATAGCTCGTGATTTTTTCGCTCTTACAGCCCTGAGAATCATCAGCTTTGCTGTCCTGAAGAGCTCGGAGGTTTACTGGCCTCGTTGGAATTAAAAGCCTCTGGCAATGAAAGGAAAATAAAGAGAACGAAGGAGAGAGCGAGAAGACAATGTTTTCTCATACAAACCTGATACGATCCTAACGAAGTCTGACGCCTCTATCGAGACTCGTAACTATAAAGATTATTCAAGAACCACGTGGCCCTCTATGCCTGTTTGCTCCTTACGAGATCGTTTCACCATATCAGAATACTGAACACATGCATATTACGTGAATTTACACATTCTTCGTACAAATCATACACAGGACATTGTGGGTTAAGGATTTTGTGTTTATTTTAAAATCACAATTAAGAAATTGTGATTTTCTTAATTCGATCAAACTTTGATTGAAATTTTTTTCCCAACATCGATTTCTACAGCAATCATAGTGTACCAAGTTCTTTTTTTTTAAATATTTGCAGTTTTGAAAGTTCCAATTTCTAAAAAATTGATTGAATCAAAGGAAAAAATTCAAAGTATATTTCATTAGAAAGACATGATTCTCGTTGTTATCCACACTCACTGTTTTAATGATGACCACCTAGAAATAAAATGGTCGAATAGCTACACATGCAATCATTGACCCTTATGAACGAGTAGAACCGAAAAATCTCGATGTTAAATCGCTCTTTTGTACGTTATAAGCTCTCATATTGTCGTTGTAACCGACATATTACACTCTCGATGTACTTAGTCGATTTAAGTTCATGTTTTCGGTTGGAAAATGTACACGCAACGAGTATGTACAATGTACATATGTAGAAATCGAGCTTTTATATCGTACACGCACATGGGAATCATGCACGAGTCCGCAAAGCGACAAATCCCTCGACACATTATAATTCACCCCTTTATAAGCATACTCGTACATTAAAATACATAAATAATTGATAAAACCATGTATATATTTAATTGGCAGATTATATAATAACGCATACATCATTGATTGTGAAAGGAAAGCATCTGGCTGTGGAGGTTTTCATTTTCACAGATATTTCAACATATTTATATATCGTTATATATATATTTTTATACTATAATTTCTATGCAAGTATTAATGCATTGACCGCGTCGATGGAATAGGAATGCAGAACTTTGATATATTTTATTTGAAGAAAAACCGCGTGGGTTTTGTTCGGCTGTACATACACGTATGAAATATTCTTTGGATAAAAATATTTATACGCTTTCTTCGTGGTGTCAATGTTAGTTTTTTCATTTATTTTATTCTTTTTGTTCTGTTTACAAAATCTTATCGAGTTGTCGTTGTTTTTTTTGGTTTGTTCTCTTTTTTTCTTCTTTGCTCCTTTTTAAGCATCTTTTTTTTTAATGCCTCTTTTCGATAGGTGCAAGATAGTCCTGGAAGCTTTTGTATTCTACCTTTTGCTTGGGTTTGTATGTGTGCTTACACGTTTTGTAGTTTCACGCTTGTCTGTATAGCAATGTGTGCGTTACTATATACTAGCAAAATCGTAAACCTTGTGGTAAATCGTTGACCCATCGCTGGGCTCTTTCTCTCTCTCTCTCTTTTTTTCTCTGTCTTTTTCTCTCTTTCGCAGACACGGCTGCGTACGCTCCGATCTTTTGTACAAAAGGTATGCGACGATATAATGGCCGATGTAGAGGGAAAAGAGAGGTGGCCGCCACCGTCGCGATACCTATGTTAAAACCTACTATTCTCGTTATCAGAGAGAATGGGAGGTATTGCCTCTTCCCCCAAGAAGAAAAAAAGAGAGAAAGGCAGAAGATAGTGGCACTGGATACTATTTTTCTCTCTTACTCCAGGCTTTATGCCTCGATCCTTACGTTCATATTTATACTTTAGAACTTCACTGCTTACGTTTTTTAATAAACCAACATTTAGTTATTAATCTTACTGACAAGCATTGCGACATATTCGTTATTTGAAATAAATGAAAAGCTTTATTTCATTTTTTTAAGTATAAGAATTTGAATCAGTGGTAACGCATTTTTACCTTCGTATTTATTAGTGAAAGATAGAAAGAGAAAGAGAGAGAGAGAACACCTCGTGTCTGTATGTTCTCTTCTCTGAACGTTAGCCTTCCTGCTCGCGGATAAAGACCTCTGGCCTCGCGAGGTCTTATCGTCCTGTGGCACACACTCCTCTCCGCTTACCCGCAAAATGAATATTAAACTCGCAAATCCACGCAAACTGGCATATATATATGTATATATATATCTCGAACTGTGTGTGCTCATGGAAAAAGAATTAAACGAAAATTTCACGAGTAGGCAAAAGATTAGAGGAATATAATCCGCTGATAATTCGTCGCAATCGTAAATATACATTATGTATCTTTGCCGACTGTATTTTAAGCTACGATGAAAAACAGGTTTCTTTCATTTTGATGAAGATGAAAATGGCATTCGTGCTGATTCGAAATTTAATGGAGTTGAGATTGAGCGATCTCAATCATTCCAGTTGGCTTTTTATTTAATGAAAAAATAAAATAAAATAAAAGACACCTTTCACGTCTTTTGAATTAATTTGATTTTATTCCGATATAATGTTTATGTTTCGTGAGAATAAATTACATTTTAAACAATTGAAACTTAAATATTCAGGAATATACTAAACAACATTTATTTATTTAGACTCAATAATTTATCTTTATTGACGATTCCAGTAGAGAAAACTATCGAATGGGCATTAATTGACTGGTTCGACACTGCGAGAAACAAGAAAAAAGGAATTCGACTTGGAAACTCTTGCTTTTGCTCTTTTTTTTCTTCCTTTGGTATCAAATGATATTTTCATGTAACACAGCATAGAAAAAAGGTTGTACATGAATTCTTGTGGCCTTCAGAGCCGATGGTTCACTGTAACGCGAGAAGGAGATGCACTGCAGTGACTGCGGTTCTGACGATGAGATCTGTTGGCCTCAGGGATGACACGACAGAGTCAGAAAGATAGCAAGAGCAGAGAGAAAGAGAGACGAAGACGCAAAAGAGACGTCGGATAGACGGGGACGAAGGGAAGAAGCAGCCGACGACGAACAAACCGATGGCATGCTTGAAGGGTGGATAGTCGGAGGAGGGTGCGGGAGGTTCGGAGGACACAGAGAAGAGGAGGAGATTGGCCCGCTATCGGAAAGCCTCGGCGAGCGACCAATGCCGCGTCGCCTTTATCGTTTTACAACAGAAAGGCGCACATCAGTCAAGCGATATCTCCTCACGGTTGATTTCCCGTGGTCGGCTCGCTCGCGCGCGCGACGTGGTACTGTCTTTCTCTTCTCATCTCTCTCTCTCTCTCTCTTCTTCTCACTCTCATTCCCGTCGCTCGCTCTCTTCTCCGTTACCTCCTGCTTTTCTTCCCTTCCTCTCCCTCTTTCCTGTTCGCCATCTACTGCTTTTGCTGCAACGACCCCTCTCGCCTTCTTTCACCCCGCCATTACACTTCGCAAAGCTCCCCGTACGATTTCAACCCCTTGCCACTCTCGCCTTCTCCTCATCTTTCCTCTCTCTCTCTCTCTCTCATTCGTTGTCACCCCGGCAAAAGGCTGAGGGAGAAAAAGAGACGCGAAACTCTACCACCAGGATATACCACCACCCCGTGAGAAAAGCCAAAACGGCTACTGCACCACTCCCTCTTAAACTTTCTCTCATTCTCTTTCTTTATCTTCTCCTCTTTTCTCTTCCTCTCTTCCACCACTTCATCCAACCCTCGAGCGATGTAGTTATGAAAACATATGAAATATATTCAATCTGGGCGGACGCGATAACGCCCTCCTCGCTCTCTTCGTGCGGTTACCGCGACCACCATCCGCTATAGCTCTCACTATATCTGTCTATATGCATATACACTTCTCATCGTATACTATACGCGCAATACAGAGGGATGAAAATCGTGTTACCGAGCATTTTAGAATCTGGCCGCTCACCGGGGGCTCCACCAGGACGACGAAAAATGACCGAAAGGACCAAGCTCCACCACTCCCTCCGAGTCTCTCGCTGGTGCAGTCTGTACATTTTTCTCCTATAAATTTCACAAGGCTCGAAACACCCTCATTCTGTGCATTTATGAAAAGGGATATCGAAATTTTTATTAAAACTTTATTACCTCGGAATAATATTGTTTTTTTAAATCATTTTTATTTCATTTTTTATTCCCAAAAATGATCAATGGGGACAAAATGCAATGGAGCACCATGCAAACTGTATTTTTAAATTTTGAGAACTCTCTGTTGTATTTGGACTCGAGATTTTTGAAATCCAATTGTTTTCATTTTCAATTAAATTTGTCCTGGGCATGGGCCTAAAAAATTTTAAAGGAAGATTAGAATTTTATTTTTCTTTAGAATTTTGGCGAAATTCGATGCTTCAGTGGAATTGAGTAATTACATAAAATTCCATTGAAACGTTCTTTGGTTAATAATTGATTAAGGATTTGTATCGTGTGTTAAGAAAATTTCTTCGTACGGAAGTGGCCTTGTACAATTTTAATTAGATTTTATGACTGCAATTACTTTTCTCATTTATATGCAAAGTCGATTTAATTAAAACCATTTTATTGATAATCCCAATTTATCAGACGAAAAAAAAAAAAAAAAACTTTGGTAGGCGTTAGCATGAGTGGTTCGACGGCTGCTTATCTTTACATCTCCAGGTTTCTAATCAACTTTCAATCTCGTTTAAATCTTGATCCCATAAATGATAAGTATTTAAATTCTCGGTTATACAACTTTTCTGACTGAAATTAATTGCGCAACTGTTGTAATGAACATTTTTATCAAAATCCATCATTTTCCTGCACTGTAATAAAACGACAGATTTAAAAATAATGTTTCGTTGTTCTTAAAAATAAAAATAAACTTAAAAAAAAAAAAAAAAAAAACACATCGCGATTGGCTTTCGAGCACCTCACACCAACGCCTGAAATCTTTCCGTTTCGCATACAGATCCAAAAGTACAGGATGTCTCAAAATCAACGTGAACGTTCACGAATTAAGTCGATTATCAAAAATTTGAAAAACTCCTCATTCATCTTTCTCTCCGATGCAATGCGTCGACCAGATATCAAGAAATTAATGAAACTGATTTAAAAAAACTCAATCCAGTGCGTCCTTAGAAATAAAGATGACGAGCAAGGAGCAGCATCGCGTTCTCCACCTTTGTCATCGCGGTCGATAAGCTCGAGTCAGATCGCTCTCCGTTGGCCACGCCCCCATTTCAGCAGCGTATCAAATTGTCCATCTTTAATGACACAATAATATCTCGTCAATGGGACATCGACGAGAAAAATAGTTCGAAATGTCTTTCTTATAATAATTTCACACTCTAGACTCTTGTTGTCTATAGTTTTGTCACGACTTTTGGTACAGCCTGTATATTTATATACTACTGAGAGATGAGGATGCAAAAAGGGCGCTGAAGAACACGACTTGTATACACGCGTCACTCGCTGTTAGAATGTACTTTGGTGGGTTGCTTTTGCTTGTTGTTGCTGCTGCTGTTGCTTCTGCTGGTAGTAGGCGTACAGACGTTTTACCACGCAGTTCGTGCACTACACGACGTCGAAGCTCCTCCTGAGGGAGTATACGAGAGAATACGAGCGAGAGAATGAAGAAGAGATAGAAAGAGAAAGAGAGAGAAAGAGAGAGAGAGAAGGAAAAAGAGAGTAAGAGAAAAAGAATGAGATAGAGTTCTGTATAGAAGCGCGGCCCAGAGTTTGTTATCGTTATCAGCACAACGTGGCCGCGCTCTCTCGCGGTGATCGCGATAACGTGGCTCGCCACCGCGCCGCGCGGCTCTCTTATCGCCGCGCCCGTTTGCTTCGCGCACCATACCATCCCCTCCTTCCTTTTCCCTCTTCACCCTCTTTTTCTCTCTTTTTCTCTTTCTCTCACGCGCTTCCAGTCCTCCATTCCCGGACCTTCGTTTCACCAAGTACTTCGTTTCTTTTCTCTTTCTCTTACCTTTACACACACATACACACACACATGTATGTTGACGTGTTGCGACGAAATTCACAAAAATGCGACATTTACGTTTTCGAACCTGATGGCGACAAATAAACGTATGCGGCCATTCTCATGGCAGAAGAAAAGAATATTTTTTTTTTTTTTTAGTACAAATTTACATTTTATTTTCGGTCTAACTAATCGTCTCCTTCAATTACAATGATTACATTTTTTCGGTTGTTGATTCCTTCCTTTCGAAACGAGAATCAATAATTAAATTTGTCTAATTGGATCGATTGCATTAAATGTTTAGGTTATTTTTAATAATTTTATCACTTCCGTCCCTTTCAATTTTGAGCTCGTGCTCGAAGCTGCTTATTGAGGTAAAGACATCGTATGATTTTTGTTTTTACTTCTTACCTGAGCATTTACTCTCTCATACACACATATATATTTATATGCGGGATATATAGCAAGGAAATAAGAGGCTCACGAGATGGAGCAATTGATCGATGCCAATTAATCGTTCCAGTATGGACGAATGTTTGTTAGCCATGTGATCGGGACCGTGTGCGAATGAGAGACACCGTAAATGCACCTACGAGATATCTATCGACAACGCGCTCTAAAGTATTACCTATAATGGGTGCATCCAGTGAGAAGAGAGAGAAAGAGAGATGGAGAGGCAAAAAAAAGGAAAGAAAGGAGAAGGACAGGCAATCAGATCATTATATCGATCAAGAGTGCATTAATTATAGGTATCGGAGATCTTTGGCTTGGCGACAAACGATTGAATCGCTCGATCGAGTTTATCCATACACATATATATATAGATATAGATATCTATTACTATACAAACCATGCATTCGATTGCACACACGAATGGTGGGAAAAGATGTTATCGAAAAGTTTCTATCGATCGATACCGATCTCTCTCGCACTTCACGCGGTTTTCCACTCCTTTTTCTTTTTTTTTTGTTATTCCTTCGTGTCTACGCATACATTATACATTTTCTCATATATATATATATGCGTGTGTGTGTGTGCGTTTGACCGTATATTTGTTTATATATAAATGTATTTTATTATACATATATCGACACCAATCTCTTTCGATCGTTCTTGCTCTCGATGAGAGCGCGATAACGCGCCTCTGCAGTTTGCAGTCGCTATCATATATGGTGGCACATGCAATGACGATAATGCCCGTATTATGTAAAGTACCTTTTCGCGCTTCTGCATGTCCTCCCCGATATTGCGGACTACGAAATTCAGCACCGAAAATATGCAAAATATCGAACTTTGCAATACTTTGGACATAAAAAACAACAACGAAGAAACATAATTATTGACGCAATTTTATATCATTATCACAATTTTTATGGTCCTCTACAATCAATTGGATTATATTTTTGTTGTTGTTTTTTTTTTTTTTTTCATCGTTATACATTTTCGATCGATATTCTTGGCCATTGCGTGAACTTTTATGCTGTTTTGTGAGTGTTTTTAATGATTTCTTTTATTTTGTTTATTTTTATTATAAATTAATTTATTCGTTTTGATATTTTTGGAGATTCAAATTTAAATAATAAAATTTTGGTCACGTATAGAAACTTTTCTACACTGCAAGTTTGCGCTGTGCATACCGCAATATTTAGGATTCTTGAATCACATCGAGACCGCCAATTCTTATTCCTATAAATAAATATATAGATATATATACATTTGGCGAACGCGGTCGAGCGCGATCGATGAGATCCGATCTTACGACGAGATGTCTCGCAGAGAGACCGCGGCTGGACTCTCTTTTGCCTCCTCCATTCTCTTGCCGAGAGAAACTGGTGGACGATCTTTTCTTGCCCACCGGATCATTCGGATTATCGGTCACAAAAATCGGCACATCTTTTTCCCCCCCCCCCCTCTCTCTCTCTCTCCCTCTTTCTCCCTTTCTCTTTCTTGTTCTCTTGGAATCTGTGCGGAACACTGTACACTCAAAGCTTTTTCAAGTGACCATTCCCTCTTTCAGAGAAAATACAGAAAAAGAGATAGAGCGAAATATAATCTCGTTCGATCTCCTCGTCGCGAAGACGCGATCGTCTTTGGCAAACGCACCGCGTGCACTTGTACCAAACTAATAGTCATATTTGTTATGTTCAATAAATTTCATATAAAAGCAATTTTTATATTTACATTGAAATATATTTCATTATTTTATTATCGATTTTCCGATTAATACGATGTTCGGATTAATAAATAAATTATTTACACGTTTTGGTCATTTTTTAAATTTTTATTCAAGTATCATTATTATTATTAATCACATTATTATAGATTTTCGGTATTACCATAAAGAGAGAGACTTTATTTCGTTCGATTGTATGTGTAGAAATCGATATAGCTCCGACAGTGAAATATCGACAGAGCCTTTCGTTTTATATGTACTCAGAAGAAATCTTTTTTGGTACGTATTTATATGCGTGTCCCTACCGTCGCTGAAATTCCATGAAAGATATATCCTTCGCGAAGAAGATTTCCGACAAACCTCATGATTTTTATCCCATGGAAACACTGAGAATTTTTGTTATTTCAGTAACGGTACATTTTTTTTTGTCTCTTGCCTCCTCTTAGTAATCAATCTTTTCTTGCTATTCGCGTATTCTTTATACTGAAACATCGATGAAAAAATAATACTCATTAATCACATGGTTTTTCGAATCAAATTATTCGCTGGAAGAGCCAGTGAAGTTTGATTAATTTGATGAAAAATTATACTTTTTGTTTTATTCGAATGAAAGAACGTTGATGAAAAATTCAACAAATTAATTCGATGAGTGTATATATAAATAGAGTTTGACTCCACTTTAAACTGTACTGCACTGTTCTGCTGAGCGGAGGTTGGAAGGCCTGGGTCACACGAGATTGCGATGGTTAATTTATCGCGTTGCCGCACCTTATCGGCAACCCGGGGGCCCCGATAACACTTGCGGACGCCCCCCAGATCACTCGATAACCACAGAGCTCTCTCGCGTTATCACGAGCGTCATCGACGCTCTCTCTGGCTTCCATCGCTCTCCGCACTTCTCCGTGTCTCGCCATCATCATTTCCGAACATCTCTCTCTCTCTCTCTCCCGCTCTCTTTCTCTCTCTTGAACACTTGTGACACTATCAACATTCATGGACCGAATGACTGTCTCCTCGATACTCGTTGGTCGTGGAAAAAGATAGGATAAAGTCCGAGATAATTTGTCCTCGCCCCTTTTATCTGTTACTAGGCTATTAAAAAAAAAAAAGAAAAAAACGTCAAAGCATTCGTGCAGGAGACATCGATGCCCACGATCTGACATTATTATCGCTTATAATCAGATTTTTTTTCTTGTTATTCCAAAAACAGGATGTTTCGTATTATGGCAAGGAAATTTCTCTTCGTTTTGAATTATCGATATATAATAAAAGAAAAAGGGAAGAAATAATAAGTATTTGATCAAATTCGTCGTGAAAATAAGTATTTTATGCAAGTAATCATCGATTACTGCGTGTATCGTTTTTTTTTCATTATTATTCCAAATTGACAAACATGAATTGAACAAATTCGATGGAATTTTGATCGATAACGATAATTTTACAAAAATTATGTTTTTATTGGATTCGGAACGCGTCTTTTTATCCTTATGCGTTCAGGGACATTAAACAAGTGGGCAAAATAGAAGAACGAGAAAATATATTATGGAGGAAGAAAAGGACCGTGAGAGAATTTGCTTTCTCTGCCGAGTGGGGTGGCCTCGCGAGACCAAATCGATCTCGCCAATCGATCGCGGCTATAGGTGTTTTCTCGGTCAGTTATTTCGCCTGCTCTCTTGTTCCTCTCTTCCCCTCATTCTCTCGGACTCTCATTCGGGGGTGACGACAACTTCGCGAAGAAAAAAGAACGAGGGACTACTGCAAAATACAGAAAAGAGAGAAAGAAAAATTCTGCCAATTTTTTTCAATCCTTATTCTTTCGTTCTTATACACATTTTTCAAAAAAAATCATTTGGGATCGTTTTGGAAATGAGCTAAAGTGATTATTCGAAGTTTTACAAATTTCCAACTCATGATCGTCAACAAATTCTTTTCAATTGAAATGAGAAGAAAAAATTGATCTTTTAATATATAGAAAATGGCATGTGAGACGGTTAGAAATAATCGTTATTTTAATTTCTTAATTCTTTATTTATTTTATTCATTTCATTCATCAAATTTCTTGGATCAAAATACTAGGATTTTGGGTAATTCAAGTAATTCAGAATGATAAATCTACAAATCGATTTTTACTGGTAATAACGATTCAACGAAATCCAAATGGAGGTCCAAATTCACACAAATTTCTTTATACGTTACTCTACTATATATATCGTACGAAAACTGGTTCGTGCAGCATCTGATTGCGAAGATAGCCGAGTTTTATATGCGCCCAAGTCCCCTCCCCTTTAACTTCCCCTCATACCTGATCCCTCTTCTTTCTCTCTCTCTCTCTCTCCCTGTTTTTCTCTCTTGCTGCGCACCTATATTATCGGGCCGTCCGATCATGCTCGTCCCGGATGGCTTTCCTGTTGGATTCTTCCTTTCCCGTGAGTTTTCGACATACATGTGCTTATATATAGATATATTGATAAAAATGTAAGTAAAAATGCATACAGTCGTTTTTCGACTGTGCTCCCATAGATATCGAACTTTCGTCGTACGTCATTTCAAGATTGAGGATAGAAATTACAAAAAAAACACAAAAACACAAAAAAAGTAGCATTTAACAATCAAATATCGAAGAACGTTGTAAAAATTGTTTAAAAAAATCGAAAATTTCTCCTAAAATAACGAAGAGTACAAAACACTAAAGATTTCAATCATTATTTTGTTTCATAACATTCACAATAATGATCAACCGCGCAATTATTAGGAAATGAGCTGAACTCTGAATAGTTTCCGCGATCGTTTAATTAGAATCGTAAAATTAAATCACACGCAGGACGATCACGGTATCGATCGCAAATGAGGCAGAAAAAAATATGTGGATAGAGAGTAACAATAAATTTGCAAACGAACGATAATTTACTCGTCCAATTTCGCGGTGACGTTTTACTAAAATAATCGATCAACTTGCGCAACTCGCTTTTGTCCCGCGTACCTTCGAAACTCCATGGCCCATACACTCCCCATTCCTAAAACTGCAACAGGTGCGAAACCCACCGTCACGCTGTTCTCTCACTGCCAGCTCGGGGTCAAACGATATAGCAAAAGTACTCAAATATATATATATATAAATAGATTTTGGGTTTATAGTGAATTATATGTACACAGAAAATATAAAATAAAATCTGCACCACATCGAATGATGAAGAATCTCAAAATATATAAATTTCCAAAATGGAACTTTTTCTTTTCTTCCAAACCAAAAATTTAGTTGTGCTTGTTCTGCATTATTGCCACAAAGGCTGTAAATTATATCGTGGATTTTAAATGTTCGAAATTGGGGCCTGAAGGCCCTCCGAGAAAGAAGCCAAACCCCAAAGAGTTGTAAATGCCTTAAAAATTCAGATATCAAAAAATGAATCATTTTTTTCTCATGCTTTTTTTTTCTCAGCTTTTTGTGCACTTGATACCGTTTCGTTAGGATAACAAACAAAAGTAAAAACTAAGTGATTAGCCATTGCAGACGTTTTGGATAAAAATACATCACAAAAGAGAAGTATTTTTAAAAAATACGAAAGATAAAAAAGTCTCGACATTTTGGCCACTTTACTCTTCGGAAAAAAAAAAAGAAAATTACATTGCAATCTCTTAACGATTTAAAAAAAATTAACTGTTATACTACTGATCAACAATCTGTGATAATAATTGCGTTTTCCATGAACATATTTTGCTCTTATTACTCGAAGCCAAACAATTATATTGATCGTTGTTCTGATGTTGATTAGGTTGACAGAACTGTTAACGCTTGTTCCTTGAGGCACGTACCTCCTGTCATCAAATTGGTTTATCTTGACTAATTAATGAGGGAAAGGATTTTTCATGGACTATCATTAAATTTATAACTTTTGACGTAGCAAAAGCAATTTATATCAGAAATGCGTTATATGCAGGTTTAGATTGTAATAAAAGCCTTCAACAACTGCATCTTGCGAACATAGATCATAACACGAGAGCCTTCTGGCTATGTGCAATGGCAAACCTCTTACTCTGCTCGTGCAGTTCATATGACCGTTCGATTTATCAATTTATCGCTTTAATGCAGGCAAGAAATTATTAGCTTTCTCTCTTATATTTATTTTCTCTCTCTCTCTCTCTCTCTCTCTCTTTCTTGTTCTCGTTTCCTCTTGGTCTTGATATACAAGTAATAAAAAGAGTTTGCGAGCGCGTCAGGTGTTTTCTGAACTATGCAGTTGTAAGGTGTACGCAAATGTGGTACGTTATACGCCTATGCGAATTCCTCGTGTCGTTAAATGATGTCTAACTCCACATGAACATAAATCGAGTCCCGTGTGACTAAATAACAGCTTAACCCACACGATATCGAGTGTAATTAAGTCCCGATACGCCATTTTGATTGTCATCAACTTTTGGAAATGTTGGGATCGACACAACATTTATCATATTGTCATAAACGTAAACATTCTTTTAGTTTTATTTTTAATTTTTATTTTTTTTAATATCTGACCAGCAGGTATGCGATTTTATAATTCATCACGATTAATGTTGACTCGTTTCTTTCTCTTAATAGACGCATTAAGACAGTTATACATAAATATATATCACTCGCGATCTCCTGACGAGACTTGTAACATTCTCATGAGCGCTCAACCACTCTCAGTTGGTAATCTCGTTTTGTCGCGTTTATACTCTGCTCCCTTCTCTCTTTCTCTCTATCTCTTTCTTACGCTCTCGCTATAACCATGTTCGCACTCCCGTTTCTGGCTCTCGGCGCAAAAGCATAAGAGATTACGATTTGTCGTTGGCCTTGCGATAAACTTAACGTTCCAACCGATATCTGCCGATTCGCAAACGCATAAAACATCGCACTCTGTGCTCCACCAATGCTTGACAATTTTATGCACCGCCACTCGCGCGTATATACTCGTATCAACAGATTATTATAACTCTAACGATTCACCATCTCCCGTTTCCGTGAATATGAAAAAGAAAAAAAAATAAAAACAAAAAAAAATAAACAAATCCAAGTTTAATTTTTTCCGATCTTTCTCCCTTTCTCCTTGAGATATTTTATTTTATGTTTTATTCTCATATCGAACTTGCTCACGGTTTTTGCAATTATAACTAAATTTGTTTCAAAAGCTTCGTCCACGTACTGAGCGATGAAAACTAAAGTTCATTTATCGTTTTTCATAGAAATTCACGAGTATTTCATATCGCAATTAATGTATTTATCGATCAACTTGTAGGAAGAGTTATTGAGGGTCGAAAATTTGTCGACGAATATTCTTTATTCTTCTCTTTTATTTGATCAACTTTGGTGGATTTGGGAGTTCGATTTTGTGAATTTTTTAAAACGTTCGAGAAAAGGATTTTTATTTAGTATTTTTTGTTTATTTATTTATATTTATTGTTTTTAAATCAGATTTGAAAATTCGAATGGTTTTTTCTCTGAACGTCTGCAGAAATTAGCAAAGATTTGTAATAATCAATTCAGGAATATTTTTATAACGATTAAGTGAAATGGACTTTTTCAAAAATAAAATTTGTACATAAATAACTAGGCAGGGTGTCAATAACTGTGGGAGGGATGACTTTGAGGCACAGTTTGTTGTGTACAGAGAAACTTGGGAGATGCCGCGAGACAAGAGCACGGGACCGATCGAGCAAGAAGTGTGAATGCAATCGAGGGTACAGATCGCACGAGATGGGGGTAGAAAAGACGGTATTTTGCGAGAATCCGTGAGAGAATCGATCGTAAAAATGTCGTACTTTCTTCGTAAATATGTGATTATTCAAGGGAATTTGCGATATTCTCACGGAAAATAGTTTTATCCGTTTGTTCGAATTTTAGAAGATGAAAAAATACACAAAAGTTACGACAAAATTTTCACATTTTCAAGAGACATTTCTAATATTCTCTGCTGTACTAATTTCGTTGGAATTCATTTTCCATTCATTTTTCAATTGAAAAAAAAGAAGAAAAAGTATTGATTATCGTTGAAAATGTTCCGAAATATTAGGGAGAAAATGTGAAAAATGTATTTTTCTTTGATATTCGATCGATCGTGTAGATATTGTTGTAGGATTCCCCGGGAGAGCTCAAGTGATGCACTATGCATCGATGCATTTTCATATATGCGAATATATAGAGATATACACTTGTCGGTATATTTATGTATGTATATAGATATATAAATACGAAACATGTGCATACATCGAGCAAGATCGGTTGAGAATACGTTTTCGCGCGCGCGCGCCTATAGCCCTCGGGGCTGTGTGCGTTGCGATCACGTATCTCTCGTTACACTTATGCAACGGAGATTTATTGCCCGTGATTATGCGCGAATGGAAGTACCGAGGAGGCGGCGGCGAAGGAGGGGCTCGCCCTCGGCTCTCTCTCCCTCTCTCTCTCTCGCTCTTTTCTGTACGTCGATCTTTCACAAAATACATATATGTACAATATACGTGTATGCGTTGTCGAGATATCGAACTCTTTGTAACATATAGTAACGCACGACTCTTCTCGTTGCAGTATAAAAAGAGAGAAAGAGAGAGAGAAAGAGAGAAAGAGATCGGTAAGACCGATTGACGAGAGATTCGCTCTGTACTCGCTCGTTCCTCGTGAATTACACCGGGAATATGCGCGCCTTTTACATACTATAGAATCTTCATGATATTCTCTCTCGAACCTTCCTTTTTCCCGCCCTTGTGCAAACGGAACTGTTGCTTTTTTTTATTAACATATTGTAAACGAATTGGAAAAAAAAAAAAAAAAAAGCACGTGGTAGACCTTGAGATCGAGAAATTGTGATGGGAGTTTACTCTGAAAACTTAACAAGATCATCGTTTAATAACATTTCTTCTCTTGCATCAGTTCTTTAGTTTTATTTCATAAATTTTATATCATCAGCAGTAATTAGATAAGTTTATAAGATTATGTCGCTAAACTCGATTTTCTATAAATCTACAAAATAAAAATAAAATAATTAAAATAAAATCAATCGATCTATCAATTAATTGACCAAAATTAATTCAAATTAAAGAACGACATTATTATCAGTGGAAAAATATCTCGTAGCATGATTTTTTTTTTCTATGCATGGAGCGTTCTGCTCACTTGGAAGCCTATAAAAAATGATCTGTTCATATATTTGATAAATAATTAACAGTCTATGTCTCGTTATATAGTCAATAAGTGTCAAGTGAGCTGCGCCAGTGTCTGCATTGATTACGACACGTCCCTATCAATCGTTATTCTGACATATTCATTGTCTATTGTTTGGTAGTTCGGTGAGACCAACAACAAGAGAACGGAAAAACGAAATACATGATATAGAAAAACGTCAAAATGGCTAATAGAGTCGGGGCCGGGAAGTCGAGCGATAATAAGTCTTGACGAAGCGTGCTTCCTTATCGGTTCGTACCGGCTCACGATCGTTCTATATCAGCAAAACCAGGAGAACTCACACACGAATATAAATAAATATATATATATATATATAAATTTAACCGTACAAAGTATTGGCGGGGCAAGCGCGAGCCGCACGTCGTCTAGTAGCGCGGCCACAGCGTGGCGTTTATCGCGTTCGAACGATCGCGAAACGGCACTGCGATAATTGTGAAATATTAATAATAATGAGGAAACGGACAGAATGAGAGAAAGAGAGGGAAAGGAAGAGAGAGAAACAGAATTCTCGCTCTCCTCTATGGGCTTCTATTTCTCTCTCTCTCTCTCTCTCTCTGTCTTTTTATGGCGTAACCGGATCAGATCTAGGGATCGCAAGTACATAATATGTTTATATGTATATATATTAAAGCTCATAGACTATCGACTCAATCGACGACGTTTCGTATTCCATCGCTCGTTTCCTCTTTCTTCCTCTCGTCCCTCAAACCCCTTTTCTATCGCCTGCTCTCCTCATCCCATCGTTATCTCCATTATTTATGTTCCAGTTCCCCTCTAAATGCTCTCGTATTTCTTCCTACATACGTCTATAGATATTCATTTTACATATCCTCGTACACATATATATATATATATATAACCATGCAAATCGAGATGAACATTACACATGACACGTCTATGAAACTCGTTGTCATCTTACGAGATTCTTATATTATTATTATATCCGATGTCGTGCAAATTCTCATCGATTTGACTTCGAAACACCCCCTTAAACGTACCTTTATCACGTGCATAATTGCCCGCTGGCAAGATGAGTCAAAAACATCAATAGGCCACCGAAACTCTCTTAATTCGCAATACAGTCACTCCATTTTATTTGCTTTACATCTCATTCAGAATCAATAGTTTGCAATAAGAATTCATTCCAAAGATATTAATTTTAATAATTTTTTTTATACTGAGCAATATTTATTATGCAATAATGAAAAAAATAATCGTTACATCCCAATTATCATACAATTCAACGTGACCTTTTGGTTTTTATTTGTCGTTCGAATCGTCTGTTCGTATCAAGACTAACACCTATTCTGAATCACCTTATATACTTACACATTTATATCTATGTGTGCATAAGAATTAAGTTCGTTGCCGTCTCGATTGCAACATTGAATTACCACTCTTCGTGTAATACGTGTACTTTATGAATGAATGTACACTCTGTGTTTATACTGTGTAAATATATATACGTAGCCATGCAGGGCTTACACTTAATATACATATAATTTTCTGTGACGCTTTTGTGAATGAATTTTCGCAATGGAAATGGAAATGATGTATGTGGCACACGAGACTCTCTCGGCGGGTGGGTGAATGAATCATCAATATTTCCGGCATGTCGGCTCAACAATTTATACGCGTGTATATATATATGTATTTACAAACGCGTAATAAACATGTGGTTTTAAAATTGTCTTGAAAATTTGGCAACGAATAAAACGAATAGCGACAATTTTTATTATTTTTTTTTATTATTCTGTGTTTCTTGACATTGTTACCCCTTGACAGTAATGTGTTTCCTTGAGATTTTATTTTCATGATAATCGCGTCGCGACTTGGGATGAAGAAAAAAAATGATACTTGTAGTTATTTTGTTGGTTTTGAATATATTTTTTTTTTTTTTAAACGTAACGATCGCGATGTATTTTCAATCGTTCGATCGTGAAAGAAAATATTCATGCTGTAACGAATTCATCGAATATTTTTCAATTGCTTTTTTTTTCGAAACGGCCAATTTAAAAATCGTCAAACTAAGAGAAATCGCGTGCTTCGCGTTCAGAAAGTTATATCGTTTTTTTTTCTTTCTCTCTCCGTGAGTTTGAAATTTTAATATTGATGAAAAATTTCGACTGCTTTTTTATTGGGGTTACCATAAAATCGCGAAATAAAATTTACCGTTTACGGCAAGAGAGAAAGAGAGCGAGAGAGAGAGAGAGAGCAAATGATATCGTGACGTCTCGAAAGTCCTGGGGCTGCGACGCCATTGCAACGGAGATAAAACTGTGATAGGTAGATCAATGAAGGCGATAGTCCAAGTTATTACCGGATAGAGGGAGAAAGAAAGATAGAAAGCGATATATAAATGCAGAGAAAGACGAACGATATATAATAGCGAGAAAGAGAGAATTTTATACAAATATATATATGTGTATATGTGTGTGTATAATCAGAAAAAGAGAAGCGAGAGCCGCGAAGGGAGTTTCTCGCTCGGACCGCGGCCTGATAAGCAGAAACAGCTATCAAGAAATGGAAATGACTGATAAGCTCAGAACGCGCCGCGAGAGAGCAGCACCGTCGAACGACTCTCCTACCTACATTTTTCTCTCTTTTTTCATTTTTTCTTCTTTTTAGTTTTTTCTTTTACTTTTATCCTTTTTTCAACAACGCATTAAGTCGTATAACTGCTCTTGCGACGTTCCACGACTCCTACTCGCGTCTCGTCCAGAAATTTCCGATTTGTCATTATTATTATTTTTTCACGCATTCGATATACCTCGTTTATAACTTTTTCTCGAGTTGTCTCTACGTTGGTCCAGTTTGTGCTGCGACTAGGTCCATAATATCTTCAGAAAAAAAATCCTGAATTGGATAATTATGATCGAATTATCATGGTCGTTTATTAATAGCTCATTTTTATGTAATTCTATCAAACTTTTATCATGATCTCTATTAGAATCTGAAATATTCTCCATTTGTACGGTTTTTATACTTTGTTACGGATTTCATTAGAAAATAAACGAATTGAATGATTCCGAAGAAAGAGTTGAGCACGTGCGTGATCATGAAACGGCCATCGACTCGATGAGAAAAATTAATTGTTTCTATACGTCTCTTAATGCTGTCAATGGCGTCGTCGACGTCACAGCTTTTTCTTATTCTTAAGTTACTTCATATTTTATTCATAAATATTTTTTGTAGCGAAAGTTTAATAAAAAAGTACATTCGAATGTAAAAAGTTAAGTTGTTAAAGATTCCACGATTTGGGGATGCTGTGAAAACTGTTGAAAAACTTCCAAAGCGCACATGACACATTCATCTTTGTGAACGAAATCTAATCGCCATTTTTTTCTTTTCCTCTTCATTATCGATACAGCACATCTGGTGAACTTTACTCCTCGGTTTTTACTCCAACCGAATTTATCCAACGTTAAAAAAAATCCTTATCATTTGCATGGAATACACGTTGCAGGAGCCAAAGCGAGAAGGGGAAGAGGAACTGTGATAACGAGCATGGACAGTGGAAAAAAGAGGAGAAAACACATGTGCATGATTCTGTCTGTATGTTTGTATGAAAAATGAAATAATTCTTGGACAATTTATTTCTCCGGAGATTTTTCGGCCTCTCTCTCTCTCTCTATCTTTAATTTTTTCTCTTTCTCTCCTGTGCATCCTCGTTATCTATTTGTTTACTCGTTCTCTTTCACTAAAACCATCAGGATGCGATAGTGAGAGCCAGACGCTTTTTTTACTCTTGCAAAAAGTTGGATACATTTGTTTATTACGTTTTTTTCCTATTCTTCTGTGTATTCAAAGGACAAAAAGATCGAAAGGGTGAGAAAATGAAGAAGCGAGAGATGCGTGTAACGAGCGAGAACTTAATACAACACATTATTTATACATATAAATATTATAAATATATAAACATTGAAATATATTTATGTATGGATGTTTATGTGAAAACTGAGACGTTAAGAAATTCATACAGTGTTGGCAGCAACTGGAATCGATTAAAGTAATCAGATGTTATCACTTGACTGGGTGATTGGCCACAGATCTTTTATCGCACCCCAAACGAGACTGAATAAACGGTACTAACCGTCCATCCAGCTTTTTCTTCTCTCACTATCCATTTCTTTTGAAATCTTTATTAAAAAATATGCAAAGAAACCAATTTTTTAATGATCATTTATCCAAAAAGATGATAAAGAGCATACGGTTTTCGTCGTTAAGGTATTCAAGAGATTTCTTACTCTTCCAAGCATTACTTTGACTATAAATGTACGTTGATGCTGCTGATGATTTTAGAGGCTAATCGATAATTAATGTATCGAACGATTCGCATAAATTTCAAAGTCTCGACGTTTACACGAGTTTTTTGTTGTTGTTTTTTTGAAAAGATACTAAAACTCATTCGATACTATACTGTGATAATAATAATGGTAATAATCTAGCATGAAAAATAGATTTTTTATCAGTCTCTAAGTGCCGGAGATCGAGGTCCAACAAATTTCGTATGTATCTTTCACAATGAGTTGCCTCGATCTTCTCTCGATACTCGGAAACTATTTGGACATTTTATTTTTTCTCTCAATGTCTCGATATTTTTGAATCTTTATAGAATACCGAATAACCCTATCCATGACGACCAACGCTTCCTTTTTTGAGTCCATCTGTCAAAGAAATGTTACGACAAAACGTACTCTATGCATTAATTTTTTCGATAGAAAATTTTCACCTTGGCAATTAAGACCATTTAGCTTTATATTTATTCATCAAAATCGAAATATATTTTGTGTCACGTGTTTTTCAAGCAGACGGTACCAGTGGATAAGATTATTCACGTGAATCTCCAATATTTTTGTCAATAACTGTCCCAAGGTCTATAGTTGATTTAAAAGTCATTGGGAACTCATCGATCATCCAAATAATTGATAATTACATATTCTTTCTTTTACCAAATAGGCCAAAGACTTGGCAGAATTATTGTTCTTGAATAATATTTGATTTAACGATATTTTTGGACCTCAATCATTCTTGAGTGAGTGAAGTAGCGTATGCAAGTATCTTTATTTCTTAATATATTTATATATATGTAAAATATTTATTTATATACATATACACGTGGTTTCTCGCCTGCTTTTCATTCCTGATTCTGTTGCTGGCAGCTCCATATCGAGATATCAAGAGAGCAACCGCATATCGTATGAATATGTAGATATATGCATACAGAATAATATCCCCGTATCTATATATATATTTGCGTTATACGACGTCTGGTTCTCTTCCAGGTTTGCTAATCTTTTCTATCCTCTCACTCTTTTTTCCTTTCTCTCGCTCATTCCCGACGTTTCGTCTCGCACACTAACATCACAAATGTTTCTCAGCGTCTGAAATCGTAAAAATAATCTTTTTCGCACATAACTAGTCGATTAATAAAACCTCTAACAATCGCGATTGACAAACCTATTTATTGGGCTTGACAATCATTTCAATTTTTCACGAACTTGTAGTCGTCCACCTAATTTTTTATACGTTATTATATATTAAAAAAAAAAAAAACGAAAAAAGTGACATTTACTCGATAATTTCGAGAAATCAGAAACATTAAACAGGACAGAGTGATAAATTTTGATGATTTTCGTTTCTTCCATCGATCTTTTCGTCTTTTTTGTCTGTTTTCCACTTTTATTTATTTAAATATCTTTCAACGATTAATCACAAGGTACAAGCAAATGTATTATTTTTATTAAAAGATTATCTCTGGAGGATGTATATATTTGAAAAGAATCAGAGACACCGCGTTTATTATCAATTCGTCAATATTATACAATCTCCATTCCTTAATAGCTACTTTCATTTATTTACAAATGTGTATATATAACAACAGCTATGAATCCGAAGTACGGGACATCAATGCCGAAGAATCACGATTCACCTTTGTGCTGAAATTTTTTTTTAAATTCTTAAAATCCTTTTATTTATAAGTTCTCTCGTTATTCCTTCAGCTCGATGGAGGAGAGAGTGAAAAACCGTATGTTTCATGGCGTCTTGATGTAATGTCCTTGACACTGAAACGGAGTGAGAGGCGGTCCGTAGCTACCGTTGTAAAATGCTAAAGATACATCAGAAGCCTCTCTTCTCCTTCTCGGTCTCTTTCTCTCGGGTCTGAGACTTGATTGCAAGACGCGCATGGAAACTGATACGAGAAAAATAAGAGATTGGCATATATAAACGGTTCGAATTAGTTCTGTCTTTCTTGCTGACGATAAGATCTTCATAACAGATAAATATTAAAATCGGGGTTACGAAGAACTCGATGAAGTCCGAGTCTCGCTCTTTCTCTATTTTTTGTCTCGCTCTGTCTGTGTTATTGAGTGTGTTTCTTGTTCATATCGTCGATCCCTCGTTCTATCAAAAAGAGAGGGAGAGAGAGAGAGAGAGAGAAGACTTGACTCCCGTTTGTCGCAGGCTACTCCACATATCGGACTCACTATCTTTCTGACATTGAAGAGTCCATCAACGCTCTATATAGACATTCACAATCACAAATTTACTCTCCCTCTCTCTCTCTCTCTCTCTCTCTCTCTTGTGTATCTAAACGTATAAACGCAGATGTATGTATTCACATATCGTCACTATCTTGCGGCTTCTATGACGGGAAGGAAGGAAAGGGGTAGATATGTGTTACGTTGCTCGGCCACGGGCAAAACTTTGCCGGCTCGGGCGTTTTGACATCTCAGATAACCGGCGCAGTTGATACACCGTCGGTCCAACGATGCGTCACAAGATTTGTGTCCTCACTCTTGTGCTTTGGTGACTCGTAACAGAGAGAGAGAGAGAGAAAGAGGGAGAGAGAGAGTTTGCTTTTCTCTCTCGCTCAATCTCTCTCCCTCTTTCAAGCTCTTTCTCTTTTGCTACGTCCTTCAATCGTCGTCAATCTTCCTGGTGTACTTTGACCCGAACCGGTTGCACAAATATATTTGAAACTCCACCGATCACTATAACTTCGCACATCTATATACATTTTTTATTAATTTTGTTATATTCAAGCAAATTGCTAGGAAGGATTTGCTTGAAGTTCGTCTCTCATTATTTTGACTCCTGCCTGAATCTCCTTCGAGTTTCTTCCACATTTTTTACCCTTCAGTAGATTAATTTGATCAATGAAACCTGATCGAATGATTCGTCGTGTGATCTTTCTCGTAAAATCATCAAAAACGCTTTTTCAATTCAGCTGTTCATCGCGTACCTTGCAACTTTTCTCTTTAAAAACAAAAT
Organism: Campoletis raptor; assembly: GCA_948107755.1. Classification (NCBI taxonomy): domain Eukaryota; kingdom Metazoa; phylum Arthropoda; class Insecta; order Hymenoptera; family Ichneumonidae; genus Campoletis; species Campoletis raptor. The sequence goes on along the minus strand of OX403630.1, from coordinate 11,773,034 downwards.
CTTCTCATCGTCGAAATCCACACGCATTCGTCGTTTATTTCTCAATACGCATTCGTATTATCATCGCAGTTTGTTTTTGACGAGTGACGTTTTGTTTCTATGCCATTCGCATATAATTGTCACGCCGAGTTCGCAACGTTCGCACGATTTGTATACGAGGAAAGAATTTTCTTTGAGAAAATTGTGAGCTCAACGTTGTTCTGTGCCTTTGGCACATCGTACAAATCCTCTTGGCTGATGTCTCGTTTAATAGCTCGGAGACGTGCATCCCTTCTCGGCGCCAGATATATTGATGTTCTGTCACTCCCTTGTGTCACTCGAGTCAAGAAACGTGCGTGCAACTATTCGCTGCGAATTAAATGTCGTTGCACTATACAGTTGAAACAAAAAAACAAGGAATAAACTCTTGTTTTTTTTTTTTTTTCCAAGGTCCTAAGAAATTCGTGGATTATGTGAAAACGATGAGGACTTTGGCATTTTTCTTTTTCTTTTTCGATCATGTGTCCTGTCGAAGGCCCCATCTCTTTTCTCGCCTCTCTTTCTCCCTCCCTCTATGTCTGCTCTCACTCTTTTTCTCTGTGTCTTTCGTTCTCTGTCTGTCTCTTATTCGTTTGGCGACACAAATGAATAATTCATGGACAGAGTTTCCTCATACAGCTCTTGAACGTTCTTCTGAGAACGTGGCAGGACACAGGAAAGTGCTGATAACGATCAGCTGCGAGTTTCTATCCTTCTCTTCACTTTTTTTCGCCATAGCTCCGTCCTTCTTTCTTCAATTCCCTGTGTGCTCTTTCCTCTCGATTTTTTTCTTCTTACTCACACACCCTCGCGTTTTATCGTTGGTATTCGTTTTGATCGTTACGTTATTCTGCTCTTCTCGGTAAAAAGCTTATGATAAGGATTCAAATCGATTCTTCGATCATCCGACACACGAAATGACAGTTTTTCATTAATTTTTGATCACGCTTTCGATGCAAATATTTTTTTCATCGTTTTTTTAAACGAATGGAACAACTTCGTTGCTTGATTCATTGCTTCTCGTTCAACAAACAGTTTCAATCCTTAAACATTATTGTTTTTCTTGAAAATTACTTTGTAATCGCACTCGGACTTCCCTTTCAGTTTATGGTTTCGTATTCGATGCTTTTTTAAGTGTTTTTTCACGTACTGATGGCTTTGTATCAGTCATGTTGGAGACCACAACGAGACGAGAAAGAAAGGATATGAGGATAGTCTCGGTGTTGCGAGCACGTATCGTACGCATCGCAGAAGCCACGTCACTCATTCTCGCGCCTCCTTGTTTTAAGATCCTTTTCCACACTCTCTCTCTCTCTCACACATTTTTTTATGCACATGTCACTTAGTTGCGCGATCGCTCACGATAATAGCTTCAGAGGGAGCCACTTCACTGCTTTGGTCATTTTCGTTGAATGATAATTCAAAAAAAAATCTTTCAATCGTACAAACCGATTGTTTGGATATAATTAATAAGAAAAAATCGGCTGAACCGTTGACAGATATTAGTCAAACGTAATTTTACGAAGTGACCCAAATTCTAAATTTCAATAGCCCACAAAAGCGTGTAATTATCCGACGAGAATTTCAAGTTTCCATAATTTTCACATTGTTTTACAACTTTTTCACGTTTTTTACACTTTACATAATCAAATTTTCACTAAATGCGACTCTAACGTGTAAATTGAACTTTTTTCTCTCATGTGAGGAACATTTTATGATAAAGGAAAAATTGGGGTAAATATAATTACTTGTTTGTTAGATTTACGTCCGAAAAAAAGATTGTGAGCCTTGAAGGATATTTAATAAAACATTTGTTGTCACTATCGTTTGTCTAGGAATCACTAACGAACAAGAGTCGCCTGAAATGTTGAAATTTATATCTATATTGTAGTTCGTTTGGTTGGTCGAAAAAAAATTAGCAATTAATCTTTATTTCATATTGTTTTTCTTATCATGATTATGTTACGCTCATTTTAAAATGACGTTAATCAGAAAAAACGACTTATTTATAAAGCGAGCACAAATTAGCAAATTTCAAGCAGACAACGATTGCAGAGACACGAGCAAGCTTACCACTCGTTTATTTTAGCTCATTATCCGTTTACGAATCGTGCGATACCGACGAGTACGTGCTGTCAGGCCTTACCGATAATCTGCATCGCTCTCGATCGCGTGTGTCTCTTTACGTGCACCAAGGACCACGAACGTATCACAAAACTTTTACGATATGATTATTTCTATCGATATATGACAAATGTATATGCATACACGTACAGGTCGTCCCAAATTTAAATATCACCAATAAACAAGATTACGAATCGTTGATAACATTCAATGATTATTACATTCGTGACTTTTACTTATTTTTGTTGTATTTTGTGGCTAATAATTACTAGATTTTTTTTTCTCACGTGATGAAAAAAGTTCAGTTGAATCAACTAAATGGCTTCGTGAAATATATCGAGTGTAATGTTAAGTTGTACAAAAATTATTAAGATTATTAAAAGGATAGCGTTTCGTTGCATTTATTCATTAAAATCTAAGACAAAAAATAATAATTTTTGCGAAGTCTAATCCAAATAATCGCTCTTCTCACTGCAGAAGGAAGAACCAAAGATTTTTATCTCAATTTACTCGTTTTCTAACAGTTTCAAATGTTTGGATATTTATATATGGAGCAACCAGTACAAATCATATGCATGCGAGCAAAAAGCAACAAAATGTATGAAATCATTGAATAATTTCAGTCGTAGCTGAATAATATATTCCCATGCGCACTTTTGTTCATCTGATAACGATTTAACGTGTAATATATGAATTTGGTAATTTGTTCACGTCTGCTTGGCTGATTTGAACTACTAATAAATCCATTTCTCAAGTCTCGCAGCTGAATAACTCGAATGACATTTGTGCACTCGAAATAAGCAGATTCGTGATCCGATTTACTCAACGATTATATACTTTTTAAAATTTTTTAATTTTTTACAACTAGTGGATTGCATCATAATCCACTGCTTGATGGCCTTTTCCATGAAAAAGTTTACACAAATTGATAAACTACGAGCCATAAGAGTCATTATCAAAAATGATAATAAAAATAATAAACTTTTTTTTAGAATTGAAGAAAATATTGGAAGAAATATGCATATCAATTCAGAATTGTCTTTTTTACAACATCTCGAATGAAATAAGTTTTACAATCAAAATACAAAACGTCTTATTAATAGACGACGATTTGAGACCGAAAAAGGCGTAACGTCAGCTACTTAATTCCTTGGTGTGATGCTTCGTAACTTCCTTCTGTTTTTAAACCACCGAAGTGTAAACGTATACACGGAGTATGGAAGTGAAAGAAAAAAAAAGGCAAAGTACAAGAATGGCAGACAGAATGATGGGAAAGAGACAGAGAGATAGTCGAAGTGGGCGCAGTCGCGAGAGTACAGCAGCGCGCTTTTCTTATCAAAGACTGTGATCTAATCTCTCACGGTAATCTGGCATCCTATTCCCCAATCTTTCGTATAATCTTTCTCGTCGCCCTTTCCACCTCCGCACTCTTCGTCCTCTTCCCTCTTTCCACCTTCAAGACCCCCCTCGTGCGATTTTCAAATACATACATAGAGCTTTGCATAGTATACTTTTTTCTTTTTTTTTTTTGTATTTCTATGTGTTCGTTTTTGTGTTAACGTGTGTGTATCCGCCAGCCTGTGTCCCAGTTTATGTACATCGATATCCGACTGATAAGCGAATCTTTCATTTTTTCTCTTCTCTCTCTCTCTCTCTCTCTGTTTTTCTTCTTTTCCTAGTCACCAGCTCTCTCCTAGTTCTTTCTCTCTTTCTTTCTCCCTCATTTCTATCCAGCAGCTTGCTTCCCTGCCCACGGTTTTCGATGTCTACAAATACTGATACACCAGTAACTCAGTTTTCGAATGGACATCGCATCACCTGGATATTGGCAGAGAAATATGTTTGTGAAATTACTTTCAAGAGTATATTTTCGATAGTGTATTATAATTTCGTGTTTTTTTTTGCATCACGATTATTTTGGTTCTGCTAATATTTCGAAAGGTATAGAAAAAATCGGTAGCTTTGAAGATATAATCTTTAGACACGTCGATTGGTGTTTCGATAACTGTTTTTTGTGCAACTAGTCTTCATCAACTTAGTATCTTTATTTGTAACAATAAGAACTCTTGTTAAGTACAGTTGCTGTAATTGGCACTCAACGAAATAGGGAAAAAAGTTATTACGAGAAGTCCAGTAATCAGGTAAAATAATTAGATTAATTAATCTGATTTGTCTTTGAGAGATTTTAATCATTTAATTTAAAAGTCATTATTTCTACGCTGGTAATATAAAGGCATGAGCATGAAGTACAAGACTTAATATCGTGTACGCGAATTAAATATTTATTCACGAAACGAAATAAACAATAACAACAATAAAAACAACGAAGATGAAATATTGATTAATTGAAATAATTTGACACTTGAAATCGAAGAATGTAAGAAAAACATGTCGTCACAGACAATTCGTTATTTTTTTTTCTTTTTTGTAAAAAGTATTTTTATTATCGCAAAATAAAATGGTCGTTTGTGTATATACGAAAAATTTGATTATCCATGTGCACGATTTCGTGCAATTGATAAAATTGAGAGATTACATTCTCTGCAGAAAGAAACCCCTTCATTTTTTTTATTTTTATCTTTCTCACTTTTTTAATTCGTACGAATATCATGATAATTAGCAGTGTCTGCAATAATGATACCATTCAAAGAGTTTATCGAATAAATATGTATCTCTGTATACATGTATTCGTTATGTATAGCGTGCTCTCGAACAGTTCTCAGAACTCTCTGACTTCGCGTTGGGATTGATATCTCGACCACGTCACTCTCACTCTTTTTTTTTCTCTCTTTCTCTCCCTTAGTCTCTGGTATTTTTTTGTTTTTTTTTTGTTTTTTTTTTTTTCTTTTAATTCGCTTTCCCTTCTTCTCTCTTTTCTCCAACTGTTTCTTATCTTCACACCACTTTTACTCTTTCTCTTTCTCTCTCCCTCTCTCTCTCTCTCTCTTTACGTGCCACCTCCCACTCAATCTTTTTCACGTCTTATCGGTTCTCGCTTCGGCATTGCCGTATTATACGAACCGCAGAGGAAAAACCGATGAGTTTTTCAATCGTTTGCCAACTCTTCAGCTACTTTGGTCCTTCAGTTACTCTACTTCCTTTTCTCCCTCTCTCTCTCTCGTTCTCTCATTCACTTTTCGTCTCGTTTACATGCAGGATTATAACATATACGTATGTGTGCACGTTTTTGTTTCTCACATAGATATATCGTTATATATTCGTATTCATGTTTAGTGTGCGTGTGTTTGTGGAGGAAGACGAATCTCAAGAACGAAATCGCGAGATCGCTAAGCGAAGGGTAAAAAGAGATCCCTGAATATATAAAAGAGGGAACACACGAACTGTTTGGTGGGGCCCGAACCAACAGTGTATCTTGACGATATGCATCAAAGTTAAAAGAAAAAGCATAAAGAGCGTTGTTGAGGAACCTGGTACAGTCACATCGATCGAACGAAGTTTAGTTGCTTCGTAAGTTCCACAAATCTTCATTACACATTTCGATACTTCATTTTTCATCCCTTCTCAAATCTTTGAATTGACAATTTCCAACCACCAGACGTAATTACAGCAGAAAAAGTCATTCCAACTTATTGCACATCTTTCTCGATCTTTGAAATAGAAAAATTGACGAAAAATGATCGTATTATATAAAAATAAACTCTACAAACATCAATCCTGCGCCGATATGGTTTTTTACAGTTTGGAAAGATTTTGAACAAACAATTTTTTGTACTGGTCTCCCCGACTGTACGGTTTACAAGTCTCTTTATATATAGAACCTTGAAGAGTTGCGGCGGCGCCACTGGATTGGGTATAGATAAGGGAGCGTTATCGGGCCGCGCGGGCTGCCCTTATCAACGATCGCTCTCCGCGCTCTTTCGCTTCCTCTCCTCACTTCCTTTCCCCTCCCGCATAACCACCATCGTTTCGTTTTCTCTCTTCAATTACTGCTCACTATAACGTCACTTCTCTTTCTTCCATTCATATATGAATACATATACATATCCAGCTGTTCCTTCCCCTCACTCCTCTCCGTTCGTCCATCCGTCCGACCGTCGGTACCCTCGCATCGCAACTCCCCGATGCTATCATCTAACTAGCTCCAGCTACTGATTCTATCTCGAGCGCTCGCGCGAATACACTTGCTCGTATATACATATATATATGTTTATATGTATAAATATAAAATACATATTCGTCAAAAGGAAAAGAGACGTGGGGGAGACGGCTTGGCATACAGTCCCGTAGAAATGCATATAAACGATTTTTGACTAACAATTTTATTGCATTGCCGCACATATTTGGACTTGTGCACAAATTTATTTCATCAACTTATAGTTTTGGATCGAAATTATTCAACAAATATCATTGTTAAGTGATATTTTTGATAATTGGGACCATTTAATGTGGAAATCATTTAAAAATCATGGTTCTCGATATTCATTATAAACATTTGATTGATATCTCGAAACTATTATGAAATTTCTTTGCGATTGGTTGATGTTTTAAATGATAAGAGTATAAATTATGATTCCGAAAAGCTCTTTGTTAATCCGTATATTTGTTTGCTCATAACTCGCCAAACACTGGATTGAAATCGATGAAACTTTGACAGAAAGATCGAAAGCCGCAGTGTTTCGTAAAACTAATGAATTCATAAATTATTCAAATAATAATTAAAAAAAATAGTGCAAGTACAAGAAAAAAGAAGAAAATCTTGTTCAAAACTCTTAACAACATTTGAAAACAGTACAAATTTGACAAAGTTGTTCGACGTTTATTGAGTCTAAGTTTCAAATACTAAATTATAGAAATATATTTACCGAAACAGATGTATTTCTATGGGATCTAAACAAATTCAATAATTAGACGACAATTATTTCATCATCAAATAAACATTGGGATGAGCGTACAAACTTGATTTTAAAATGACTTCTTCTCAAGTATGCACGTACATTCGTACCTACCAATGCAGTAGTTTAGAAGTTGAGCTATTAAATTGTTTGAGATCTGGTGCTATATATCTTCGAGAGATTTTCCGACTGCGACTGGCTATACAGGAAGATAAATAGATAGAGCAAGAGACGGAGTCAGAGAGAACGAGAGAGAGAGAAGGAAAGACAAATAGGAAGATTCAGATCGAATGAGAAAGAGAGAGAGAGAGAGGAAGAAACAAACAGGAAGTAAGAGAGCGAGAGAGAGACAGAGACAAGGATTTGCAACGAGAATACAGTAGCACGTACAAGACTTAGTGCAAACACGAGATTCATAGATGCAATATACATGTAGATAGGACAAGATCTAATTTAAATGGAGTCTGTGGCATGCGAAGAGACACTGCAAAGTAGTAGAAACGTCATCAGTATGTAGCAGGGAGCAACATTTCGCTATGTAGCTCCTCAGCCTCTTCATACACAAGTCTTTTTCTCGCTCTCTCTTTCTCTCCTTCTCTTTCTCTTGACTAACCAGTCTCGAGATGAAACGAGATCACGAAACGCACTGAGGGAGGCGCCGGTGAAATTAACATATCTCTGACCGATAGCGCGGTTCGGTGTGCACGTCGTAGGATAAAATATACACCCGCGTACAAACATCGATTATTATTAACATTAAAGGGCGTATTTCCAAACGTTTCACTCTTCCAATCCCTCATTTTACGCCTTTACTACTTTTTCATCCGGAAATACAAATATATCTGTATGCATATTTGTCAATATTTGTATATCTATATAATCTATACATGTATTCAAATATTTATTATACATAATTCTATCTATAGATGTATTACAGACAGTAATGAAATGTACTAGAACGATCGACGTTCAGATAAACTCAATCGTCGATCGACGACGAACGTGTGCTAAAAATAAACTAAATAATAAATTGAGACAACAGAACAACAAAAAATGCATTAGTTGTATTTCCCTTGATTCCGTTACACGGACCAGCCAAAACTTTCTAATACGTTATTTATTTTTCATTGCATTTTTTTTTTTTTTTTTTTTTTTTCATTTACATAACCCGACGCTGATCGACACGTCAAATATATACAAACTTGCAAATATGCGTGCGTGGATTCGTTTTATTATTTACTAACCGTACTCGTATGTCTACTCGAATGTAACACGTCTGTTCATGGGGTTGACGGATAAATCAGTGAAAAAAATACATATATATATGTATGTGTGTGTGTGACTGGTAACTGTCAGTGTGTGATTGTGTCTGTGTGCATATTATATTTGCAGCTGTGTTATAACGTCGATAGTCAACATTTACTAGAGTCTGTGAACAAGTTTTTTGTTTTTTGTGTTTTTTTTTTTTCATGTTTTTATATATTGGAGATAACGCAGTAACGCGAATAAATCCAGTAGTCAGTTTACGTATGGGCTGTTCCCAGTTGTTCATCGATTGAAGTTAACTTGTGACCAAACAATTTTACAGTGGAATTTAATTGGCTTGAAAAATGAAATCAAAAATATATGATTGTCGATATTTTTTATTGCCAGAAGGTTTTTTTTTAATTATTTATCAGTATGTTGGATTTATTATAATTGAATTTTGAATTTGTCTCAAAAACAATTTGTTTTGTCACAATTACACTCGAGAAATTTCTTCACAACTTTTTGGCATAATTGTTATCGAAGATTATGATGGATTTATAAAAAAATGAAATCTTGTTTCTCCGAGACACAGGGCAACTAAAGAGGGTGGAAAAAAAATAATGTCGTGTGGTACTCGTCCTGCTATTTATCCACTGCGGGGAAAAAAATTGCGAGAGAGAAAAACACTCATTTTTATACCGTCAAAATGTGTTATCTTACCCCATGCGTGCCTCACACTCACTTTTTCTCTCTCTCTCTCTCTCTCTCTCGATCTCTCTTTTTCTTCTATGAGATGAAAAAACCACCCTCTCATGCAGCATCTCTCTGCGTTCTCTCATGTTTGCTAAATGAACCGTTCTCTTTCTTTTCCTCCCTCTCTCTCTCTCTCTCTATCTCTCTTTCTCACTGGTTTCCCTCTCACTTTTGCTTTTACAGATATCCACCGGTGTGTGGTTTATTTGTCCGTGTTTCCAGCATTTTTCTCTCCACCCCTGTGTTCGCTCGGACGTTGTTACGATCGTTCAAGCATCGCGAACAAACCCCCCGGTATCTAAACATTTATATCGTCTGCTAGCTGTCTGAGGATTCGGAGAGATGTGACAAAAATGAAATAAAATGTTTCTACATTCGCAAATCAGAAACTTTCTCATAAACTTCAAAACCCAGCTCTACTGACCTTGGAAAAAACAGGGTAAAGGCGAACAAGCTTTTTGAGGATACGAGACTGTTCTGCATTTAATTTTATTCAGAAGTGTTTCATATTTCATGGATAATATTAAATCTCAAAATAAAATAAACTCTTAGTTTAAAAAACATAAATTTTTATGAAAAAATGGCTCAAATCCGCGGCGATAGAAAAATGACGTTTGAACGATGAAATTCCTGGCCAAGAATTCAAAACGTACCGTGAGTGAAATTACGATGACGCTTCAATATATATAGTCAAACAATTCGACGCAAGGTAATTTTCGTTTTATAGAAGAGTTTTATTCTGTCGTTATGTGAGAACCGATTTCAGTGGATTTAAATCACGATAATAATAATGAGTTCGTACGTCGAGTTTTCTCGCGATCACTAAAGTCCAGGGGATAGCGGGAAGGGGTTCAAGAGAAAAAAAAGAGGAAAAATGAGGTTGATATCGATGGGCAGGATCGAAAGGAACAAGGGGATGCACCCTTCGGTTCTCGATTTACAAATTCAAAAGGATTTTAGCAGATTCTCTATATATTATTGACATATACGTATATCGTTTACTTATTGACTTCATCCAACAGTACGGAATTCGATTATTTCTGGTGAGACGAGATTGAAATGAAGGGTTTGATCGAGTAGGAACTCTCGACGACAAGAGAAATACAAGCTTTTCATCTCCATGGAATTAAAAGAAAAAAAAAAAAAAAGAAGGGAGACATAAAAAAATACGTCTCAGTTTAGGAACAAAAAGAAACGGTTAAACGAGATTTTTCGTCCGAGATGAGGGGATTCTCCATGGAAAAAGGTACGAATATACGAGAGACTACGTAACTCGACCCTCTCGGAACTTCCAAAGACTGAGACCGAATGTTTTGTATAAGAGAGAAAAGGAGAGAGAAAAAGAGAGGCGCGAGAAAAGCCAGACGCGTTCGTTTAATTATTATCGCCCCTAATGAATCTTTCTTTCTCCACCAGAAATGCTCTCGTTTCTCATAATGGATTTCCACGCCAAGTTCTCACAATACACTTCCATTTTCCTTCGAAGCCATATTAAAATCGAGTTCATACACCGCTGTTGTTTTACTTCCATCTCGACATTATTATTATTTTTTTTTTTTAAATCGTTTATCTCGATGAAAAGCAATTAAATGTTATTTTTTCTACGGATAATCATTTAAAGTTTAATTGAACAACAGTTTAGCTCAATAAATAATGATATCTTTGTACGAAATAACAGTTTTATCTCAGATTCAACAAGTTGAGCTTTCAGACAAAATGAAGAATCGTTGCCAAACTTTTCACACAAATTGGTCAATTATTTTAAATATATCGTCTTCTAAAATGCAAAATACTAATAAAATGAGGGACTCTCGACTGCTACAGGACTTTGAAAATCATCCCCTAGGCAATGCAACTCCACTCGATTTTTCTTGCCCGTAAAAAAAGGAAAATCTGTGTATTCGGAGGTCTGATATTTAAAAAAAAGTCGTTTCTTAATAACAAGACTACTTATCGTACTTTTTCGAGTTTGATCATGAGCTCCGCTCGGAGCCCTACGTCTTTTTAAGACGAGTGATGTATAGGTGTTGGGTCTTGGTGCGCGAAAAGACACGCCAAAAAGTGGAGAACGATCGTTCCGTTGAATTAATCGTTCGAGTAGAGCGCTCCAGTAAAAAAACAAAAAGAAAAAAGAAAAGCCCAACGTCCAATTTGTCATCTTTCCTCGGGATGTTACGTCGACTTTGGAAGTATTTAAAAAGTTCGTCGGGATATTACCCTCGGGGAAAGATTCTGATGTGCTTCTCGCCCGAGCGCGATGGAAGCGTGTCGCTTAATCGTTCCTGTTCGTCCACTTCTTTTTCCTCCTCCCTTTTTTTTCTTCTTCTTCGTTAACCACTCTGAGTGCTACCCTTGTACGATATTTCCTTTCCCACCGGGACACCGAATTCATCCTACAAATTTCTTACCACTTACGTTCATCCCCTATCTCGAATATATATCCATCTTCTCATAAACGCTGCGAGGGAACGAACAAAAAATGGCTCGATAAAAGAGAGAAACCAGCCCGGATAATATGTAATAGCATAAGATCGCAAATCTTGGTGGTTTGGCGTAGGGCAGTCCCGTCGACTGCTTTCACTCAATATCTCAAGACACTCAATAGAACTTCGGTCTATAATATCGCTGTATACTATGCACCAAGAAAAGTGGAGCCATCACTTGCATAGTCGAAGCGATGAGAGTCGGAGAAAGGAAGAAGGAGCAAGAGATTGCGCGCAGTATCCGATCAAAAGAGTGTGAAAAGGGGGCGGAATGTCTTGGACGTATATATGGACCATTTTGTGGCAACTGCACGTACTATAGGTCAAAAGGTTTGTAATAATCTCGATGAGATAAATGAATCAATGGATTTCATGGTTTTGGTTTAGGCTCAGATTCATTAATTTGACATAAAATATAAATATTTAATGTTTTTACAGTATCCTCGCAGGTTTGTTTTTCAAGCTTTTGAAATTTCGAAAATTCTAAGGGATTGACTATGTTTTTTAATCGTCTTCGAATGAATTTTTTGATTCCTTATTTTTTTTTTTTTTATTTTTTTTTTTTTTTATTGACTTGCAATTTCTTGCATACGAGATGCTTACGATTCTACATGGAATAGTCCATGGGGTTGTGTGTAATATGTATATACAGATGAAATATGTATCGATGAATCGTGAATCGATAGAGTGTAACTTGCAATCCTCGTAACTGTTAATCATAATTTAAATCGGAAGACATTTTTTCATTGCCCGAGAAACAGCTTTTATTTTATTTCTCTTTATCGGAGACGATCTAGTCTCGGTTATTATGCACATAAATATGTATATTCATGTACAGAAGTGTGCTCGAGCCATCGAGCCCAGATATCGAGATGAATCGATTCTCTTCCACTTCTCATCTTTTTCTCTTCCTGCCTTTGGCTCTTTCCTTTTTCTTTTCTCGATAAACTATTTCGATCACGGCGAGCTCGGAATAATGTTCGGGGTAAATTCTAAGTTCACCAGATAGTCGTCGATTGGTACAAAGAGAAATCGAGATCGCGCTTCTGGAGGGAAATCCTCAGAGATCCACGTGCTCTGGAAAAATATTTCCATATCTTTATTCTTTTTCGGCTTGTGATGGATCCATCGTTCACTTCACTGCCGCTTGATCTTTCGTGCAAATAGTCTTGAATAAGTTGAATAATAAAGAATAATAAAAAATTTAGTACGTCCTTTTCAGTTTTGACGAATATCCGTTCGTTTTTTCCACGAAGTATCGAAATTATTGGAGATAGAAAAAAAACGTAAAGGACCAATATGATAGAGAATAAAATTTTCAACAAAAAAGTCTGTGACAACGTTTTTCCATTTCTCGTAGTTCAGTCCCGAGAGTTGATCGAAAAAACAAGCAAAAAAGTTGATACGCGCAACTCTCGGAACCAATAGAATTCTTCAAACCGCGCTCACCCCCAAATAAATGAAAATACAAAAATATTGTCAAATACATTTTCATCGGAAATTTGACGTTCTATAATATTGGTCATATGCATTTTTGTCCTATTTCCTACCGTTTAAGAATTATGCGCAATAAAAGCGACTCTGATCGAAAAATAATTATAAATTGTTTAATAAGAAAATTTCAAAGCGATTTAAAATAGAGAGATTCCATAATCCAACATAAAAAATGATAAATTACTTTATATCGTGGTGGATAATTCACCAAAACGATCGAGACTTTGGCAACCAGAGCCAAATGACATGCAACTATCAGTTATATTTATTTTGCTTTATATCTGCAGCAATTTAATCTCTAATAGGCATTCCAAGTTAGCGCGAAAGTTGCAAGGAGTACGATAGTAAATAATATTTGATATTTCGTTTTTTGTTGTTGTATTTAAACGCGAGTGCAAAAAAAAAAAATACTATATATATAAAAATATGTTTTCTGCAAAAAGTAATGCAAATCTGAATACAATCGCGATATACATGTGAGTATATCATTTATGGTTAACAAATAAACATATGTATATATATATATATAAATACATATGTGTGTAAATAAATGAGGGAAATACGTCGAGTTTGTACATCAAATTGCTCGTGAGAGAACCAACCGTTTCACTCTCTCGTATCTTTCAGTACGCAATTGCACACGTGCGTGCACGAAGAATTCGTAATATATACATGTGTTTGGATATATAAATATACGTTTCTTTAACATGGACGAGTCGCGAGTCACCGTAACGAGAGCTCGCGATATCGCGAGCGCAAAAGAAAAAATCAAACAAAAAAAAAAAGAGCGAGTCTGCCCCACCGGAGCTTGAACCATTTAAGGGGAGACTTCGCGAGAGGCGGCTGTTGAGCCAAAAATGGTGCTAGGAGCGCGGGAAAGCCTTCCTTCCTGGTGAAATCGTAAATCTCCTTTTTGTATACCTTCTCCTCGCGAGTTTGTTTGTTCATGCCCTCACGTGGTGTCCCGTCTCGCGGACCTAACTGCAAGAGATTCAAACGCACACGCTCCACTATCTTCCCTATTACTGACTAACGTAATACCGTTCTCGTCGCATCATAATAACAATAATATCATTCATAATGATAAAAATGACATTTGACATAATAATAATAATAATATTTATAATAATATTTGTTTTGTAGTAAGATTTCTGTTTGCACTGATAACAATGGATTACGTTTTGTTTACTCGATCCTCAAGACGAACAAATATTGAATTCTATCTTTGTAGTGAATTAAGAAATATTTCCAGTGTAACTGGCATCAAAATATTGATGATTTTTATGATTTTTTTTTTCTCTGCATGAAATCCGGTAACCAGTTCAATTTTTGTTTATTTATTCAACTAAATTATGAAGCTTTTTTTTAAATGCTTGACTTTTAGTTTTTTTTGTACCATTTTTGAGGACTTCGTTTTAACGAACTGTTTCGATTTTCGACTATTATGTTGATTAATCTTTATCGTAGACTTGAATTTCCCAACAAAAGCAAAGAGAACGTATGCTGCTGCGCTTATTAATTAATAATAATAATAATAAATAAATAAAATGATGTGTTTATTTTCTGACTACATAATGTAAGTTTGCAAGAGCATTTTTATTTGTATTCCCAGAGTTGGCTTGTCACAATTCACGGCACACACAGACATACGTGTGCAAAGCTTATCCCCGTACGAATTCGAATCAATTGTGTAGTCGGTGCATCGAGTATATAGATACGTAGGAAAAGAGGAAGAGAGAAACTGTCCATGGTTGGGATCTAGAAATGCAGAATCTTTGTCGTCAGACTGCTGTCTGCCACGTACGTTAAGAGAGACTCAGTTCGTCCCTCGGTTTTCCACTAGGGATAGCATTCGATTCGAGAGGGTTGGAAATAAGCTTGGTACTTGTAGAGAGACGGGAGTTACGTGCCTCGATACGGTTGTGCATCAACCCCTCTCTTCCTTTTCTGCCTGTTCTCATCCTCCCAAAGCTTCACTGCGAGTGCCACGATTTATCCAACCAACTTGGTGTGTGTTTTGTGCATTGATACAGACGTTATAAGCATGAGAAAGAGAAAAAGAGAGAGAGAGAGAGAAAATAACGAGTGCATAGATGATATATATTGTACACACAAGGAAACTGAAAGACATTGGATAACGCGAAACTGCTTTCGATATATATAAATAGTTTCTATATTCATATTCATAGCATCACGTGTATCGACTTTTGCCAGCAAACAAAGGGGCATAACCCACACGATTTGACGAGTTAACTTATACGTGGATTACGCCCTTGTCGTTGGCCCGAATTCGATGTATATCCAACCACCACCACCCTCTTTCTCTCCTTCTCTCAGAGGCTGCTTCTGAAAGCGGCCACTTGTAAACCTGCGAGCTAATCTTTGCCTCGTTCTCTCTCACTCGCTTTTCTCATTGCCACACGCCTTGTGCCTTGTAATACATGCCTCTTATATATACGTGCTTTGCACCCATGCGAGTATATGAAACAGGGCGCGAATGAAAAGGCGCGAACTGGAGTATCGCTAATAATCGTGACGTTCTATAGCTAAAGGCTTTTGCAATAGACACTCTGCTACTACGCTTTTCAATATCTTCTCTCTCTCTCTTTCTCTTTATTCATATCTCTGGTTAGTCGACACACAAAAGGGCTTAGTTTAGTTTGATTCGTTAGTAAAACTGTGATTCATCAGCCCTTACACATTTTTTTAACGTCGATATAAATTTACACTTTGTAATATATATGCTCGATTTGTATGTATAGATTTTAATGTCTGTGTCTATAATACGATGTTACGGTTAAGCTGGATCAGGGCGACAGACTTTTCACTTTTTATACAAAGGACAGAGAGACTGTGTGAAGGAAAGAATACGAGAGGGAGAGAAAGCACGAGAGAGAAATGAGAAAGGCAAACGGGGATGTAGATACGCCATGTTTCACTTCTCGTTCGAGAAGTGAGCGATTCCAGCAACCGGAATGCTCCTTTGTCTTTCCTCTCTCGTTTCTCTCACTCCCGAGATTTTCATCCTCCCCTTTCAGCCTCCTTCCTCCCTTACTCTCTCGTTACCGACACGCCAGCTCGAACCGCAGATTCATCCCAACCCCACTCTGATCAACAACCACCCACTAACCAACACCCTTTTTGATTCACTCTCTACTATAACCGTTTTATTAAACGAGACAACCATTTCAACCACCCTCTCATACCTTCTGTTCCGTTCTTTTCGTCACTCTACCCGAGTGCAGACAATGCTGATTATTGCACTGGTTGCGATTGTACATGGCATTGAATGCACGCGGCTTTTAACCGTTTCTACATTATATCCGACGGTTTAACCGGATCTTCCGAATCGAGATTTCACTCATTTTTATATTTATTATCCATTCTTTTTTGGATTATCTCTCCCAGCGACGTTTTTGTCTTCTGTAGCAAAGATTATTACTGACGCTTAAAAACTGGTTAACTATTTATTCAGCTGGTTAATTGTACCAACAAAAGTCGATTCGTTTCTTCATTTTTTTTTGTTTAATTCTTACAAAGTTCTTTGACTTTTGAAAATAATAAATTAGGATTGAAAAAAGTCATAAATTTATATTCTTGTTTGAAAATCGCTGCTCAAATCTACTGCCCGGTGTAACGATTCGTTTTTTTTTTTTTTTAGACACACGACTACTCGTTTTTCTCAGTTCGTCTTCCGAAGAGTTAGTCTCGTCGTTTGTGCCGATTCTTTAGGCTCTCGTGATCGTAGAGGGTTGCACAGGTTGACGTGGCTCTAATTTCCGATAGGACACGTGACTGGAATCTTGGCCACGAACATCTTTCTTCTTCACACACATTCTCTCTCTCTCTCTCTCTCTCGTTCTATCTTTCTCGCCCTTTCTTGGCATTCGACACGCTTCTCCGGAGGACGAGAGGGTTGTCCATCCCTCTTTTCTCCCCTTTCAAGAACCTCTCACCCCTCCTCCCCGTTTTCCGTGAGGATGATTTCACGATTTATCACGATTCCTCTGTAACCCTCGTCTCATTCCATTTCTCTTGCTAGCTCTCCGTGTCAAATATTCCTACTTTTCGCATTCACTGAATTCTCACCCTTCCTTTCTCTCTCTCTCTTTCTTTTTGTCATCAAAACATTTATTAAAATCTTGATGAAATATCCAAATAAACACCAACGATTTGACACTTTGGTTCCGAAAAAAAGACCAAAAACAAATGACGTTTTTCACAGAACTCCATAGGAATTCTGATCTAATAAAAAATAATAAAAAAACACATCGAAAAATCAAATTTCACAGCATCGAAGCTGAGTCATGAAAAATCTCGTGTGCTACGACACGAAACCTGGCCGAGCGATAACGCGTTGACGTATCTGACTATCGAGAATCACGCTCGTCACTCGTATGTTAGGGAAACAGGAGGGTATATATGAAAAATAAAAAATGATGGAACATCAGGAGCGATAAATATCAGTGTATTCTGTCCTATGTATTACGCACTACGTTGAATAATTTTTCGTCCAGTTCCGCCATTTGATTATATATCTCAATGAAAATAAAGATCATCCTTATTTGTTAGTGATTCACTAAATTAGCAACAAAAAAAAACGAATTCAATAAATCTTTCGGTATCTTGTGTATCTATGAATATTTCCCATCACGTGGATTGTCAGAAAAGTTGACAGAGAAAAAAGCATCTACTTCTCGCAGCTCATCGTTATTAGAAGAGGAAGGGGCGCATGATGCAGAAAAAATCTTCTCTAAGACGAAAAGGTATTTGCAAGAGCGAGAGAGAGAGACGAAGCAGAAAGAGAAAGAGAAAAAGAGAAGCAGACAGAAAGAAAATGAGAAAGAGAGTTTGACAGATCTTCATAAAGGCACACACAACTGCGCTGCTGCGATAAGAGAATCAGGCTCTGGCATCTCAACATCCCCTCTTTACCCCTCTCGTAAAAAGGGTGGTGGAAGAAAGATAGAGAAAGAGAGAAAGAGAGAGAGAGAAGGAGAGAAAGCACCCTCCCACGAAACGCAAGCGAGTTTCCCACCCAGCCACTCAGTCAGTACGCCGCTATCATTTTTCCACACGAGTGGGCGACCGCGGTGCGCTGTATATGCGATACGCCGTGCGCTTTTTCTCCTCGACTTTACCGATATATATATTCCCAGGTAATTTAGGAAAATCCTATTCGTTTGTGTACAAATTCGAAAAAATACCTTGTCCGAGCTCTTAGTTATTTTTTCACCATTTCTCTTTGTATTTTAATAAATGCCTTGCCCTAAAAAATTGCATAAATGGGTAATAATAGATTTCATTTCGATTATAAGAACCAATTTCAATATCTGTCAAGCCAATACAGTAAAAAAATCGTTTTTGTCAAAACGATTTCTAATGATAAAAGAACTGTCAATTATTCATTTCGATTAGCATGATTTGGACGACTCAAAACTGGAGTTGAATCAGCTGCAAATAGATTCCAAGGACCTAATTCTTGTGGCATATACATATTCCAAAGATTGAAATAATCTCGAGTTTAGGCTTTTTTCTTCTTCCATAACGGGGTCAAGTCTGCGAAGAAGAGAAAAGGATTGTTCAGTTCACGAAAGAATGAGAAGCCAAAGACATGAAGCATCCGCATATATACATAGTGATATATATAAACATATAAATAAGTTAAAAGCGTAAAAGGGGGTAAAGATGGGTGGTGCGCGACGAGGGATTAAAAATAGCGTATATATAGGTCTAGACGGAGCTGTTCTAGGTGGGAAACGATTCGGTATCTCGTCCCGACGTCACGGGGGTCTGAAATATGAGAGATACGATGGACCTCGGCCCCCATTCTACCGCGTACCTTACCCCGCACCCATCCCCTCCCCTCCCAATGGTGCATTAGCGCTAATCTCCGCTCTTTAGTCCTTTCTTTATCTTTTCTGCCCGCGCCTTCTCTTTTCTCTCTTTCTCTCTCTCGCTCTCTATTTCTTCTACAAGAATTCTTCTATATAACATCGCTCTCTGGATCGTTCGCTATCATTTTCTTTCTCTCTCGCGCGTTTCCTCTTGACTCTCGCTTATCCATCTACAGTTTCTTTACTCTATCGCCCCTTATTCTTTTCTCTCTCAATCTCTCACTTTAGCTCCTCTTCATTCTACTCTCTTGCTCTTTCTCTTTATTTCTTTCTCTTCGCGTATAGCTTTTCGCGTGTATAACCGAAGATAGTAAAAGATAAAAAGAGGAGAAAAAACAGGATAGATTGAGAAAATAAAAAAAGTCAAGAGCAAAAAGATAGATTCGGCTTATGTCCGATATATATACCTGCTTTCAGAGATGCTGTGCGTTCAGGATACCTTGAGGTTCTCTTCTCTTGTGGTCTGAAGCATGTGTTTGTATGTGTGGCTGTATGAGAGATGCGACGAGACAAGAGAGAAAGAGAGAAAACGAGATGGGGCTTATGACTCTGAGCTTATCGAAACCGATCTAATCGTACGATCCGTTATTTGGGGGTCTGGCTATTTGAGAATAACTATGAGCCTCCTCGTCTACTACTTCCCTCTCTTTTTCTCTCCTTTATTCTCCCGTGTGTATATGTACTCAGTGGGGAGTTTTGACGTTCGGAATCTCATTAGCGATCGTCAAAAAACCGGCCTACGGCAGATTAAGTGTATTAAATTTGAAATAGAGAGAAAGAGACAAGTCAGGAGAGAGAGGAAACGAGCATCTCGTGATGCGAGCGCGAGAGAACACCTGTCTGAATGAGGACAGGATCATCGGACCAGACGGAATCACCCGGTGTACGAGATAAGAGATATGGGAATAAAAATTATATCGTCTGACCATCGTTGGAAATGGGATTTCAAGGCTTTACCAAAAGTAAAAAAAAAAAAGTGTAAATTCAAAATGACTAACGTCGAATCTTTTCAACTATATTTTTCTTTTCTTTGCGAAAAGTGATCCATTCGCTATGCGATTTTTTTTTATATTTCATCAAACAACCATTTGGCTCATACTTTTCTCGTATGTTTTGGGTTTTCTTTAATAATTATTATGCTTGAATAATTATAAAATACTTTTGAAGTAGATTCAGTTTAAATTGTACGCCAATCTTTATGATTTTTATTCGTACACACTTGTTATTTCATAAATTTGATGGCATTGTGTGCTCTCATGAGGCAGTTGAATGACGTGTTGACGATTTGGAAACTGCTTCTCTCTGTCCCTCGAACTCATTCCCGCCACCTTGTTACATTTACTATAGCCAATATGTTAGAGCTTGTGGCAAACACTACTCTACACTCTTATCGTTCTCCCATCTACTTCGAGCTTATCTCCTCTCGTTCGGGGCTTTCTCACTCGGATAAACCTTGGACCAGGAATCTTCGACAGCCATGAAAGAGAAAGAAAGAGAGAGGGAGAGAGAGAGAAAGAGAGTGAGCAGGAATCGATATCCCGGGCTCGTTAGTTCCTCCAAGTGGTTCTGCCTGTCTCACGAGTCTATCTTTTCAGGAATTTATTTCACAATTCTCTCTCTCTCGCTCACTCCAGCACTCTATATATACTCACATGTTCGCCGCTTATCCATACATTGATCTCTCGACGGAATGTTTTCTTCAATAGTGAAATTCTCCAAAAGATGTCTACACACTGATTGGCTAATTATTATTGATAAATCGACACTGGAAATAGGAAGAAAACCTCGTCAAATACCATTCTTTTGTATAAAACTACATTCATCCTTATATTTACAACTTTAAAACTAACTTTACAACTGTATAACAACCCCGTCAGAATATAAAGATCTCCGAAAGAGTTTTGGGACTTATAATTCTACGAATCAACGAGTCTTCCTAACATATAAACAGTAGTTAACAACTCTATTAAAAATACCTAATTACAAAACTATCATCAGATAACGATTCACTATCGTCTTTGATGGATGCTCCACGAAGCATTTTATTCAAACTGTAATGACAATTGAACAAACCTCAGAGATATATTTATGGCATCACGTTACTCAGAAAAGTGTGTAAAAGTAGATTGACTTTCTCATGGAATTGTAACGTCATTTGGAGTCAGAAATTTCTCTCAAAAATCTTGATCCAGGGATTCAATTCAATGGTGTAGAGTCATTTATGGTTTTCGCATTTTTGGCTTCGCTCATAATTGTGTCCATTCAAATGTGAAGCATCTGCGATCGAAAGCTTTAAATTTGCGTTTGCGTTGATTGTTTTTCGTTTTTTTGTTTGTTGTTTTTTTATTTTTTTCTCAAACAACTGCCACGAGTTCAATATCGAAGCTGGTGAGGTGTGAGGTTAAACGAACATGAATCGTTTGGAGAACGAGAGTAAAAGGCTGTTGTCATATGCTGCAGAGCATTTAGGGGAGAGAAATAAAAGGGTAAAATACAAAACTCTCCACTTTCTCTCTTTCACTTTTTCTCTTGTCTCCCTCATTCATACGATTCCTGTTGAATTTACGATTGCCTGGTCATTGGGTACATAGGTGTTGGACCATTTCATTCCTCTTATTTATATATACATATATATATACTCTGTGGTTCATAAAGATACGATCAAAAACATTTTCGAAGCCCTCAACCACGTTTAAAACTACACGCGACTCGCTAAAAGGTCCCTAACACTTTTTGGACAATGACCAACCGTGCGGCACCCTCCATCCATTCCGTTATTGAATTAATTCCTTTTTTCTGTTTCGTTTACCACTGTGCCAGAGGGAAAACGTGGTGGAAGTGACACGTGTGTGCCATCCACTGATCAATTTGCGACTCGATGTGGTTGGACTCTCTTCGATTTCATATTTAATCATGAGGATTCAAAGAACATTCAATATCTGCCTCGTTAGAGAAGGTTGAAAGGTTGCAACTGAAGGACCATATTTCGGGATGTTGTTAATGTTGAAAAACCAACTGAGAACAGACAGCTGAATAGATTCATAGAAATGAATCTATTTTTCTCGACGATACTGCATTCTCCAAAAGATTTTCAACTATAAACTCGTGAAACGAAACTTTGATCGTGTTTTGTTGTTTTGAGTCAACACATCATTTGATTTCTACCTTTTGAAAATGGGGCAAGGATCGACAGTGTAAAATGTCATTTCACGAAGCCGAGAATATACTGAACAATCAAAACCACAATGTCGGACTTGGAAACTAAAATTATTTTCCGATTTCGGTATAAAACTGTAATTCGCTTTGGGCAATTGTCACTCTGCCACATTTTCCAATTTCAACTGTCATAAGAGATCATTTAGGAGCTTCAACTTTTTTAAGGATTTTCTTGTCAATCCTCTCCGCGTAGATCACTTTTCATAGTTTCAAATTGAATTTTAAATGAAAAAAGTCCTAGCGATCGACTGTCTTACGTACGGGACGTGATCGAAAGAACGAATGAATGACAAGGTTTGAAGGAACGTGATCCTTGGCTGACGTCTTGAATAGTGGTTTATGTTTGAAAAGCCTTCTCTCGTTTCATACTTAAATAGCTTCCCTTCGACGATTACACGAAGTAATACCCCTCGTTATATGTCAGATGGAAGACAATTCTATAGTGCGTCCTTTCGTGGCACCCGCATTGTCTCTCGTTCTGTTAAGCCATCCATTTTTTTGTCATCGTGATCTCTTTCGTCTTGAAGGAGCGCCTTGAGGCCTTCGGATACTTTCCAAGACATCCTGCCACGTGTCGTAGCAAGACACCGGATCTTCTATACGTATCGTACGTCTACTGTCTACATCTCTGTGGGTCTGATGCATTAAGCCATCGGTGTCTTCCTGTCTAGGAAACGGATGTCGCACGTGCTCTCCGAGCTTCGTTGGCTTTTGCCACTCTATGAAGTACACTCTTGTGAGTCTAGAACGAGCGCATTTTGCAGATGGTCTCGATGTTCCGTTACCCTCCAGAAAATAATACTCGGCCATATTTGGTTGTTACAAAAAAAATTTGGCTGATGAGGTGATCGTTGGTCGTAGCAGGATATTGAATTATGCTAATTCTTCATAATTCCTTGATTCTTTGGATGAAAATATATCTTTTATGAGATCGCTTAACAGATTGTTCTTTCATGCTGTTCCCCGGGTTGGGATTCATTATTCAAAAACGTGACGCTATTTGGGCGATCATTGACACTATATATAATCCACGAAATCTACGTCGGGCATATAAATCTGTTTCCTTTCACATCCTTCAGCACTGGTACAAGCCAGCTTCCTAAAGTGTCAAGCACATGGAGAATGGAGATGGCAGCAGGGATATTTTATTCATACGCGTGCACATATACACGAAAAAGTTTTTTAACCAATGGTCTCGCGTATGGCTGAACACGCTAATGGCTTAATGGCGAATCGATGTTCGGTGACCAGGCATCATGGCTCGTACAAACCAGTCTCCATACTCGCAAAATTATCATCTCGATTGTGCCATTTTCAGCATCAATCGAATCGAAATTTTGATTTTTTTATAAATACATTTAGATTTCAATTCACTTTCTGAACAAATGAGATTTGATTTTTTAGTTCCTTCAGTTTTTCCATACGATTTTTCATTCAATCAACATTTTTCTGTAATGCTTCAAACAATTTTAATAGCCCTCGCATATTTTTCACTGTAAACCACTAAAAATTTGAGAATCGAGCGTTACAGGAAAAAAAAATGGTTACGAAGGAAAGTTGGTCAGGCAGAAAGACTTGTGCTATAAGCGAGGACACACCAGAGACCAGACGTTGTCCGGACGCTTATCTTATCACACGGAAACGCTCCGCGCCTTCTTAACCCTAGGGCCCGACGTTTCTCTCTTTAGGGGACGAATCTGTCTTTCTTTCTCGATTCTCTCGCCGACCGGCGGCGACCCCGCAATGTATACATACACACATATAGACATAAGTGAGAAAAAGAGTAGAAAGAGTGAGATACAAACCATTCACCAAAAGCGGTTACACAGACCATCCTGGGGACAGTGGATCCATTTATTCGCAAATGCCAAGGACGCGTAACATCGAGACTCTCGTGTTTGAGCTCTTTCGATGTCCGATATGCTTCATACCGTTATATTTTCGTGTCTCGCCGCTCCGAAATTCAAGGAAGAATAAGCAATAAATAAAAAAATTCTATAAACCAACATAAATTTATAACTTTACGATCCAATTTTTTTTTCTTTCAAATTTATTGATTGCTCGCAATAAAAAAGCTTTCGCAGTCATATTATTTTTGAAACGATGAAATTTTTCAAATCGCGTTAGATTTTTCATGATATTTCTAGTTTTGTATTAAAAAGTAAAGCAAACTTTACGCTTTTTTTGCTAAATTAAATGTGATCGAAAAATAACTTTTTTCTTACCCCAAAAGATAACTGGAGCAGAAAAGTTGTCTGCACTATGAAGAGACGAAAGATTGTCACGTATTCTTGAACAATTACCCGAATGATTGATGAAGTGAAGGATTTTCGGATATTAGATCGTTTCTTTTGATTCTCGTCAGTTCAGAGAGTCCAGTGATGGCCGTAGCAAAGCTTGAAATCCAGAGCGACGAGAGATAGGAGATAACATGAAGACAAGAGAGCAAAAGAGACGAACATCGTACAGTTGAACATCGTTTGGTTGCCTTGAGCGCAGATCGACGATTTGTCAAAGTCCAGGATGCGCTGATCTTTGTGGTCTAACGAAACGGAGTTAGGCCGCGATGCTGTTGAGATTTGTCTCTCTATCTATATGTAGATATGTTACACGGTAAGAGTAATAGAGTATCAAGAGTCTCTAGAATTCGAACCTACGTTAAAAAAAAAAAAAAGAAAGTTTTTCTAAAAGAGCCGAAGAATCGATTGATGCTCCGCGAGAAGCCAATCCCTTCCCTTGACCGTTGGATTTCTAAGGATTCCCGCACAATTTTTTATTAACGCGCCCGAGTTTTGTCGGAAATCTTGCCCCTAGCGAATCGATCGAAAGAATGAGCGAGCTAAGAAAGCTGCACAAATCGATTGCACCCTTAATCCGTATTCAGAGCATCGAATCATTTTTCATCACGTGATTCAACGTCAACGACTTTATTCGTGTGTAAAAACAGATAATAAATCACATATTTTAGCAAATCAACAATCTTTTTTTCATACACGTTGCAATAATCAGTGCAAAAATGACTTGTAAGTCACAGTGACATTCTAGATTTAACTTTTGGACAATTGAATCGATTCAGAGGGAAGAAATGATTTGCCAAAAGAAAATGTCAAGCTGTTTGTGCAGAAACTTCAAAACTTTGGAATATAATTCAAATAAACTAAAATATACTGAAGTTTTATTTATAAAATACATATAATATAGTAAATACAGACATAAATATCCTTGCTATGACATACGACTGTTTTGCACGAGTAGCAAAGTTTGCTGGTGGAGTGAGAAGAGAGGAAGAGAAAGAGAATCGCTCGTTTCTCATTTGCGTAATCTCCATGAGCTCTTTCGCTCTCTCACAAGCGCGAGGTATAGCAAACTCACGTTTTCTACTTCTGTCGCACTTTAACAACGTGATGTGGCTGACCAACCGCATACAACAGAGTGTGCGCTGTCCAAGAGCTCCGGAGGAGCGATGAGCTGCAAGCTCTTGCTCCGAGGGGATGATCCAGCATCCCTACCATCGGACGAGAAGCGTTAAAATACGCCCTGGTTCATTCTCATCCCATTTTAGAGGAGAAACATCCCCCATTTGTTTTCTCCACCTACGCTTTTCCTTCGCTGTGTTAAACCTCGCTCGAGAGATCGTTTTGACGAGGTGAACTACCCTAATCGCTGTGGCTACAATCTCTTTTCTCTCCCTTTCTCTCTTTTTTTTTTTTATTTATTTTCTCTCTTTTCGTCTCTGTCCTCTTTTTCTCTCCTGACGTAATCATAATTGCGACGGTTCTTCCTCGCGGTTAAGGACGATAAAAAACGAGAGACTCTTTTTCACGTGATAATACATGTATACATAGATATTTGCTCGCTCTCTCGCCCCGCGGTGCTTTCCAGATTTTGCCTTCTGCTTTTTATCCTGGAAAGTTAAATGGATTAATTTGATTTATAAACCCCACCGTACATTTGACCCAAACTCTATATTTTTACGCAAATGAAATGAAATCGTATTAAATTATTAATATTTTTTACAATTAGTGCAAAAAAACGTAAATCTGTTTTTTTTTTGTTTACATAATAAATTCGTCCACTTTCTGTTTTCGGACGTAATTTCTCAGCGATTCAAACTTCTCTAAAAACGAATAAAATTTTTTATATATCTTCTAAAAATATTGATCGTTCCAATATAAAGAACGAAGAGACTCTGTCTCATTCAATATGTTTATTTGTTTAAAAACGATGCGAAAACGAGAGAATCTTTGAAGGTCTGACGTTATCGATGCCAAGCACGTTCTTCAAGTTTTTATATTCAAATTCGGGACACTCTGTAAATATATATATTTATATGTGTGCACATTGACGACGTGATTGTATGGAGGTGCAGCGCATACGGGGTTGCTGCCGTTTCTACTGATATCGTCGGAGCCGATCTGGAACGAAGGCGATAAGCCCCGGCCGAGTCGCGGGTGCCGATAAGGCCACCGGCTCTGCTCTGCTGCTGCGCCGCGACGATACAAACCGATTCCAGAGAGCAGAGAGGCAGGGTAACGTCGCCCAACTATACCATTTCGTATATATATATATAAATATATGTTGTTACGCATATAAGCATTTTAGTGTACAAGTGTGTTACCCCCATACATAAATGTATAAATATACATATATTATATATTCCCAAAGACCGCTCATCCGGGTCTGAGTCAAAGTGCGCTTCGTACCCTTTCCTACAGATATAAACCTTCATGCGAATTTATTTCATTTTCGACACTTTCGGATTTTCATCAAATTCTGTGTCTGAAAACAAAGAAAACTTACTTTTTTTTCTTCTCTAAAATTATATATTTTTTTTCTCAACTTTAATAATTTCGTCACAGTCACGTTCAAAAGTTAACTTTCTGGTAAATTTTCCAAAATTTCGATACAACTTGCAGATTAATCTAATAACGTAATATTTTTCGGAAAAAACTTTTAATCTGGAGATTAGAGTTCATGAAATAACTCACTTTACGGAATCTAATACACAGAATTTACGGAGTTATTTCAAAATTGAGACAAATAAACCAAACAAAAATTGTTAATTGAAAAGGACGAACACAGGACGAAGAATCCTTTTGAAACTTTACCCTAAGCTTTATAATGTATTTTGAAAATGAAAAAAAAAAGAAATGCTTTGGCTATAGATCGCTGCGTTAATTAGTGAAAATTATACAATGAATCTGTCAGTTTAACAAACTTATTCGTTATTTTATATTATTTAATTTTTTTGATCGAAGGTATTGAGATCAGGAAGATATAAAAGCTTTAAAATGAGCACATAGTCCGATGAATATGCGCAGAATGTAGTCTAACTTTATTTTTCTTCTTCTTATTCTCATTTTAGCAGAATAATGACTAATTGGCTTATTATTCATAAACTCATACGTTCAAACAATAGCGATGTTTATATATGGTGGTTGTGAGGTTCGTAGCTATATGAAGATGTGTGTAGCGATTCACTCGTCGCGTTATCGTTATCGCCATTAGTCACGTATACGGTATAGTCGTAGCAGCCGGCGGGCAGTCCTGGTACACGTATATACATAATATAAACTATATATATGTATGTAGGAAAGTCTAGAGTACATACACTCGAGTGTACGAAGGACTATATCATCATAAAATCGTTATCGTTATCGCCTTTGCCGGTTTCTCCGTCCCTCCTCTCTCTTTTACGCTCTTGCTTCTCTCATTCTCTATCCTGCTCTGTCTGTCCCTCTCTCTTTCTCTTTCGCGTTCCTTATCATCAACGCTATCGCCTCTTGTTCGAGAGTCCCGGGCGACCGCCGCTTGCTAAGTTCAAGTCACGACACAAGCCAACATTCCCCCACGGCGGTGAGCGATTCACCAGCATATACGTTACACGCTCTTATTATTATATCCGAACATACGTACACATATCAATATTATATTTACTACTATAAATTCACATATAGAGGGCAAACATAAGTCTTTTAAACCAGCCACTTATATATTTACCATGTTATAACGAAGCTTCGATCTTTAGATAAAATACTCAGCTCCGTCAATCCTCCGCTAGATGGCCACTAGCGAAGCTTATCTCGTACGAGAAGCAGGACAACTGAGTCTAGGAGAAGATCGCACGTTGCTTCCATTCCAGCTGTCATTTGCAGCTGGTTGAGTTTGTTATTTGACAAAAGTACGCAATTCAAACGGTTCAGCCAACAAGGAGTTTGCAAGGGATAGCTGCAAATTTTGAAAATAACATTCCGCTGATGCCAGGCATAATATTTGACAACAGAAAGGATTGTATTTCCAAAAAACATCAATTTAACCGAAAAATGATGATCAATGTGAAGATAATGTGTGTGTGTGTGTTTTTTTTTCTATTTTAAGTCAGGAAGTGATAAAAAGTTTCATTTATTTTTCTTATAAATATGAATGGACACGTAATTGGTAGATATCGTCTTCGCGTTTCCCAGGGTTCTGCAGCTTGCATTTCGTTCGTGGACATTTGAAGGTTATTCGAAGTTATTTGCAGTTGCCAGGTACAGAAGTTCAGTAAATAAGCGATCCTTGTGTCCCGAGGAGTGTTGTAATAGAAAAAAAAGTATTCGTAACTGAGACGCAACGAGAGTAGAATGGCGAGGTAGGAAAGAAGGAAAGAAAATGCGAGAGAAAAAAGGAAGATACTGAATTTTTGTTTACCAGAAATGTGCTGGTGGTGCTTATCAGAGTGTACGGAAAAGGGAGACCACGTCAGACGGATAAAGATGGGGAATAAAGGAAAAGAGAATTTGCCAAGGGCAGAGAAGTGAGAGGAGAGAGAAGATAGCGAGAGGGACTAGAAAGGAGTAGAAAAAGAATCGAGAGGAAAGAGAGAAGAGAGAGAGAGAGAGAGAGAGAGCAGAAGTGATAACACCAGGTAGCCATGGCTTTGTCGGAG
This sequence comes from Campoletis raptor, assembly GCA_948107755.1. NCBI lineage: Eukaryota > Metazoa > Arthropoda > Insecta > Hymenoptera > Ichneumonidae > Campoletis > Campoletis raptor. Next base: position 11,744,020 of record OX403630.1, on the reverse strand, counting down.
CTTCGAGGAAGGCCCACATCTGTAAACCCGACCCAGTAATAGCAATTCTGCCGAGGCGTCAGCATCTCCAAACTCGAGAATTCCCCAAGACCAATTATCAGTCTTGTTCGAAAATTTCTTTTAATTTTTTTATCGATAAAATCACATTTGTCTCATCAAATGATAGAATCAGATATTCATCTGCTATAAAGAAACGAAGTAAATCGTTGATAACGTGGAAACGGGGAAAGATCGAAAAATATTTAAGTGATCTGACCAATCGGTGATAAGGAAAGTTTATCGATTTAGATCTTATCGATACATCGCCTCGATGTAATTATACTTTTTGTTTTATCGATCGGATTATTGTTTTTTCCGCTTTGGCTGTCTGGCACGTAATACTATCGATTGACGAGAGATTACGATCGAAAATCTTCATCGACTAATAGTCGAACGTTATCGGACGTTGGCAGCAACAAATCGTCATTTAGACGTAGCCAGCAGTGAGAAAATAGTGAACCTCAGTGTCATCGTTTTTGTTTGTTTGTTTTGTTTTATTTTTTTATTTTATTTTCTCCCGTGAATCTCCACACCGCGTGCGTTATTTTTTTTCATTTGATTATCTCGTATCTTTGAAGCTTTTGCTTCTTCTTCTTTGCTCCGTTGGCACAGGATCACGACTACGATTATTCACGCGCGTTACGTGATCGTGACAATAGCCAGGCAAACAGCCGACGGGGCCACCCGTGCTCTCTCGTCCAACTATACATTTTATACGTATATGAATATATATATATGTGTGTGTTTATATTGTGGCAAACCGAGAACTGAGATCGCAAGATCGTGATCGGTAAAACGGTCTACGAGAGGAGGCCTTCCCTGAGTGAGCCTCGCGGCCACAGAGGCGCGAAGAAATGAGATAAACAGATTTTTACTGACCACCGGGACGCGACTTCGATATCCCTGAAAAAAAAACTGTCGATCGTTTCGCCCAAAAAAAAAAGAAAAAAGAGCCTTGATTCGAAACGCCGGAAATGAATTTTTTTTTTCTTTTCTTTCGTACGTCAATCAAAACTTGATGCTTTCAAGTAGTAAGAGAAAAAAATGACTTCACTTCAAACGAGAAAACAAAACTTTGAGCTTTTAAACAGTCGAAATGATAAATTTGATCATTGGAAATAATTTCGAAGTGCCAGCAATTCACAATTTTTTTATTTCCTTGTGAGACTTTAAAAAAATATATTTTCCAATGTATTTGATCTAGTGACCTTGAAACTAAAAAGTGGAACGACGTTATAAAAGGGATAGAAAAATGTGATTGCGTGGATCGTTAGAAAAAATGTTGTGGCCTATTGTTCGACTGTATAATTGTGTGTGTGAGTGTGTTTTTTTCCTTAATTAATATTCGTTTGATGTGTAATTGATAATTACCGCCATGTTGAGTGGAATTCGACGATAAGAGCAGCAAATTAGTTTCCAAGGATTTTTGTCAAATACGCGATGAGTATTCTTCTGTGGCGCCAACGAAAATCAAATTCGCGGATGCTGACATCCGTCAGTGAATCGAGTGAGTAAATACACGAGCAAACAACAACAAAAAAAACGAATATTTTAAACCAATAATTCTCGTTGGTAATATATGATTTTTTGTTGTTGTTGCAATTTCTCTATTTCTAAATAGCCTGTTTAGCACGATAACGATCACATAGTGATATGCCTGGGAGATTATTACAGCAGAGCCGCGTAATTGCAAAATCTTAGATCTGCTAATACGATAATAAATGTTTTGTCACGATGAGGTGTGCCTCGGTTCATATATATGTTTGTGTTTCGTATTTTCTAATCAAGGAATTCATATTATTAGTCGTAGAGATCGAATCGCCAGATCGATAATGAAATTCAATCGGTATATCGATCGTTATCAGCAATCTATTATTATTCCAGAGTCATAAATTTATTTTATAACTCGAGATTACCGAACATTCATATTCTTGAAACTCATATACAGATATATATCTGCGAGTGGGTATACTTTTAATTTTTTTTTTTTAATTTCTTCTTCATCGCAAGTTGAAAGAAGGATATTAAACTTTATCGCAACGTGACCGTCACACCGGGAGACTAGGCCAACTGATAAATTCGTGCGATAAGAAAAAGCGATACAAAACCTCAAGTATTCGTCGCTTTCACACGTGCCATGAAATAATAATTCTTAGTTTATTTTTCAAAACTTTGATGAACAGACTTCATCAGAAGAGTCATTACGATAGTAACAAAATATATTCTTGAAAAAAAAAAAAAAGAAAAATTTCGTACTGTCGTGAGACTCGAAATTGGTTAAACTATAAATAAAACAAACTACGTGCTTATTTTTACGAGACACATGCATAAGAGTGGGATTATCTTTCTAGTCATGGTGAGATATTATCAAATCGATCGATAATATCGTGTATCTGGAGCAACACACGCCGTCACTCACGATGAAAGAAAAATACAATCGTAGCTTCTCGATCTCTTTTTATCCAATACCAATCGCTCGGCTAGGCAGATTTTTTTTTTTCGTTTATCAACTGGAATCATGGTTTTTGTACGACGTGACCTATGCTCCATGTTTAAACGAAGAAAAACAGCTCGGAAAACGAGAAAATGAAGGCAAATGTTTTGTTTGGAAATCGATTGATGATCGTCGATCGTCTCGAAGGTCACAATCCACGAATAAAAAATGTATCTATTACACGTTTCAGTGGATACAAGAAAATGTTTGATTCGAGCGAATTGTAGCTCTGTAACGCTCTCCATTTCGTCGTTGTTTTTCGTGCTTAGTGGATTCGAGAGATGAAACGATCGAGAAATCGAGCCCATAATCGAAGTGCCGATCAAAATCGATTGTTTTTTTTTCCTTTTTAACCGAAAGATCCGTGACTTGAGTCCGTTCGACACAAACCAAATTCAACCTAAATGTATGTATAGACAAATGTGTAAGTGCGAGAGAGAGGAGAATATAAAACGTGAAGAAAAAGAATGGAAAGAGAAAGATCGGCCTGAGGGCTTCCACGAAAAGAGCAAGAACACGAAATAAAAGATGTAAAGAGATAGATAGGAAGAAAGAGAGAAAAAGATGAGACTCTTGGGTTAACCAACAAGCAAATTAACACGTGGGAGGGTCCGATCGGCAAATGAGATAATTGTGCGCCGGTCAAGCAGCAGCAGAAGCTGAAAAAAGTGCAAAAAGTTCTCTCTTACTCTTATTCACTCTCTTTCCCACTCTTTCGGTCTATGTCTTAAAAAGTCTCGATCACGAACAAGAAAAAGAGAAAGAAAGAAAGAGAACTTGAGATCTCGTTGCACCACGAGCCTCTCGATCGACAGAGGGCGTGTTTATAACGAGATGAACGTATCGATCGATCGAGACGAGAGCTTTATGCTTTTTTCCCTTAGTCTCGTCTCCGTTGCTTTCGTCGTCAAAATTGATGATCGAGTCTGACCAAAGAATTTCATTCTTGAATCTCCATCAACCTTGTTCTCCTGTTACCAACATTTTTTTCCATTCGATCTAATTATACAGTTCGATTTAACGAGCACTGAGGACTCTTAGAAAAAGTTAAATTATTCTAAGAGTTTGTTGACGGAGGGTTTGTTAATCATTTATTGTCAACTGGTCATTTTCATTTTGTAAAATTAAGTCAATAAATTCGAAACTTGATCAATCATTGAATAGATCCAGAGACAAGACGTTAATTAGAAGATTGCTCGCAACGTGTAAGGAAAACAATCAGATAAATCGTTTTGCTTAGTTATTTATTGATTTTTCACCGTTTTTATGATGAACAAATTAGACGTTTTATTACAAGGTAAACATGGGATCTAACGAAAAGATAATTTGGACATATAATCAATTTGTTGAAAATGAATCGAATTATAATTGAATCGATTTACAATCAATATTGTACTTAAACTTTTTCTATTTTGTGGAATAAACGATAAAACAAAAATGTTGTTTTATCTCTTCGTCGTCCTAAGTCCGAAGAGTAACGACCAAAAATAGACGACGTCAGGGCAGGGAAAGAAAATTGCAACTGCAGATAAAGCAGCAATAGATAAACCTGCGTTGGGGGATGGTCAAACATTCGTTTACTCGATAAAATTCACTTATCTTCGTGAGAATGGAAACTTTATTTTTTCAAAGCTCCGATATACGCGATCGTTGATTTCTTCCATTTGCAATACTAAAATGAAGCAAATTCAATTTTGCCTTTGAATCTATAATCAATTGCAGTTAAAAAAAAATAGATTTCTGGCTTTTTATCGAAAAAAACTTATTCAAATGAATTCTATATAAATGTAAAATTTTCCTGGACGAAAAGTCATCGTTTTTATAACTTTTGCTCAATATTTTTCGAATCCTCTTCATTTTTGCTCTCTCCTTAGCTTTGTATCATTTTTTTCCTGTGTAATCTATCTCGCAAATTTCTCTCTCACGTCTCAACAATCGTGAAGATGTTTTTATTCACTGCTATGTGGAAACTGCATCATGAACTATAAACCGAGAGACAGAAAAAGAAAGAGAAAGAGAGGGAGAGACGAAAACGCGAACTGAGAAGAGCAGACTCTTTCGAATATATCTTGATTGTATACTCTCACTGATTATTCGCCACGATAATATAAACGAAGGAAAGAAGCGAAAGAATCCTTGGGTAAAACAGAAAAAAAAACAACAACAAATTTAAGATCGTCGGTGAACGATTAAGATTTCGCGAGAAGAGTAGGAAGAAGAGTGCAAAACGAAAGAGAAAGAAAGAGAAAGGGTTGGAGAAAAAGCTTCAAAAAGAGCGAGAGTAATATATTTGAAGGATTATATCCGCTGGGTAAATTCCGCGAGAAAGATCGAACGGTCTCTCCACCAATGTATATATATATATATATATATATATATATAAATATATATGTATAAAGTACTGGACCAAACAGACCACGTTGATGCACCGGATTGCCTCCCTCTCTTGTTCATTTCTCTCTTTCCGTCTCTCTCTCTCCGGCTCACTCTTTCTCATGGTAAACGTGCGGTTGGTCCTATCCACGATCTAGAGCCAACAACAATTAGCCAAGGGGTCAGAGTTCGATCTCGCTGCTCACGGGACTCTCTCTCGCTTTTGCCTCGATGGGGCGGGGTGCGAATTTACTCGATGCTCCCTTTGCAACATTATATTCTACACCGACATACATCCAAATGTAAAGGTTCGAGGGTGCGAGCAGAGCAGGGTAAGTAAACAAATCATAAAGCCGCAGGGGTGCATCAACTTCGATGAAAACAAATAATTATTCCAAAGCGATGATTCAACAACGGCTTAAGAAGGAACTTAAAAAAATGCAACAATTTAACGAATAAAGAATTTCCATTATTTCTATCGTTTTATTCATTGTTTAAACAATCACTGAACCTACTCCTGAAAAACGTGGTTCCAAAATTGAATCGATTTCTAATCAAAAACAATTTTTTTATTATTAGACAAAATTTATTATTAGCGCTTTGTTTCATCAAATTTTTCGTTAGATCATTATAAATACAAAAAAAAAGTATAATCCAATGATGTGGATGATGAAAAAGTGAGAGATTACGCGAGATATTCGTCGAGAGTGAGAGGTGGAGTAGAAATAAAAGAAGAAGAGGTAAAGAAGGGATTGAAGGGTGGGAAATGGGCCCGATTAACACGTTGTTTGTATAGGGGAATGTATAATAACAGGTTGGCTCGCCGTTGGCATAGGTACCCATTTGTATCTGTACGAGGGCATCTCGGGTTCTTCTATCTTTTCCTCTTTCTCTCTCTCTTTTCTTTACATATATATATAATCTTCAGTATTTGCAGTGTAAAGATGCGAGGGTAAAAAAGGAAAGACGAAGAAAAGAGAAGTAGAGAAGTAAAACTTGGTAACTATGCATTCATCGACTGATATCTCAAGCCAAAGGACTTAAGAGACACAATTTGACGTTTGAAATCGTCTATGATGACGCCCTTATGTTTTTCACCGGTATATTTAACACAGCAAAGAACAGAGTACACACGAATTGCGTAGAATATGCCAAAGTATAGGATTAAAGGGTGAGAGAGAAACTCTGACTGTGGCAGGTCGGTTTCCTATCAGTATTGCATCGACCATCCTCCTCCACCTCTTTCCTTCTTCTTCTTCTTCTTCTACTTCTTCTTTTTGTCCCCGTTGCATGTGCTCACTTGCATCCGAAACACTCCATCGTTTCCTTTTTCACTCTCTCTCTCTCTCTCTCGCTCTTTCTCTTTCTCTCTTCACACAGTTCTCGTACAACGTCCAGCTCTCTCCAACTTGCTCGCGATGCACCTGGTGCACTCTCTGAATCGTAGAGATCTTTTTTTTTTTTTCAAGCCCTTGAGGCTTTCGTGCCCTCTCTCCTGCACGTCTTCCTCCTTTTTACTTCATTCTTGCTCTCATCCTTTCACGCTGTACGTATCTGTACAGATTTATTGTTTATTTTTTCTATATATTTGTGGTTCGATGTACAGAGACAGCGAAGAAGAAACTGTTGAAAGAATCAATGGCCGCCCTCTCTTCGCGCTTTTAGCCAAGGATCATCTTCGAACTCGATACGAAAGAGCACTTCGTAATACACCCTTTTGTCGTAGAAAAAGCTAAAGAAAAACTGTCGTAGAAAATCTAGAGAAAATTTTGAACTCAAATTTGAACTTTTTTATCTTTGAAAACATCTTGAATAATGTTGTCTTCAAATTGTTTTGGTCCTTCCCAATGAAAAATATTCCAAAACGTCGTATTTGGTTTATTCATTTGTCGATTTATCTCAATTTCTTTAAAAATAAAGCTACATTTTTGCAGAAATTTAAAGAATGTTATTATTCCACTGCATGGTTAATCAGTAAAGAAGATTTTATTGTATTGCTTATAAAAGGAATAAGAAATGAGGGAAATTTTGTGACGTCCATACAAATTGACGTTTCAACGTGCAGGGTTCAATGATCTTGCTGTGACTTAATTACGTATTTCCTGCACACTGAGCTCAGCTTTTATCGAGTCACTGTATATGCCGCATTAAAAGCTCGTGGCTGTCGGGAACGACGTGTTGGCACAACGGTTTTCGTTCCCACCGGAAGGCCAGAAAAAAATAAAGGAATTCGTCGTAATTGAGAAAACTGGCTGCCAAACAGCCAATTCGTCTCTCTTTCTCTCTCTCTCTCTCTCTCTCTTTCGCTCTCCTCTTTGCACCCTCTCGCCGATCCCTTGTGCGGAGAAGCTCGCGAATTTGTGCGGTGTGATGGTGACTGGCGGTGGCGACCGCGTGCGCCCAGCGATAAGCCAAACAGCCCTCCGACCATCCTATTTTGCCAAATATCTCTATATACTCTCTCTCTCTCTCTCTTCGACGTCTCTCACCTCATTCAAAAGTTTCATTGCTGTATCAAGCCACTCACTTCCTCATTCATTCACTCTCATTTTTCTCTTCTTCCTCTTCTTCATCCATCTCTGTCTCGTCTCATTCTATCTTCTTTCGTTCCACATCCATCCGCTTTTCTCCTATATCTTTGCAAAGATATCACCACTAATTCGTATCGCTCCACATCTTTTCCGAGCTTCATCCCTCAAAGGGTCGACAATCGATATTTCGTTGCTGTTGTTCGGAAGGAAATTCTTGACCTAAAAATCAATTAAAACGGAGAACCTGCACATTTTATTCAAAATTGAGGTAAATTTCAGATTTCCGCTGTACGAGAATCGAAAATGTGGAAAAAAAACCTTGACATCAACTCGCAAACTTAACTTTTACATTTTTTACAAAACTTCCTCTAATTTAAAAAATATATTATTCCCACGGAAATATGGATAACGAAAATTTGTCTGCATCTCAATTTTTCTATGTCACAAAAAAAACCATAAAAAAAGAACAAATTATTTTAACTACCAATTCTAGAGCAAACACGATTTGCTATGCTAAATATATGAGATCTTATAATTTATATCTTCTCATATATTCCTATACGTGTGAATACCATTGCTTACACTTTTTAGGGAAAGAAATAGAGGGAGAGTGTTCTTATCTTTGGTAACGACTGCTCGTTATTAATCGGCGTTTGGCGCATTTCGATACTCCCTCCCTTTTTCCTACTCTCGCCTCCTCTTGCGCGTTCGTTCTTCTCTCATTCTTTCTCTTTCAGCAAAACACCCTTTCTAGATCGTTCAGGGTAGTTTACGTGGTTGTACACACGCCGCTTCGTCCGAAAAGAGACAGGCAAAGGTGTGTACGATGCGCGCACGGCTGTACGGACGTCGTACGTATTATACGAACATCCTCACCCTCTTACCTCCCTGTGGATATATATGTAAGGGTAGATGTGCTTTTTCGAACACCAAACGAGTCCGTATCTCTCGGGCAACGTACCTATTTCCGTATCGCCTCGCCGATACCGCCGAAAAATCGGCAAGCACGAAAGAGAGTGGAGGAGAAAACAGAGAAAGAGAGAAAGGGCGATGGGGGGAGAAGGGGGTGGAAGAACACCACGTGCCCGATCGCCTCGAACGCGATGAGGGGTGGTAAAAAGTGGGGGAATATACGACGCGATGATTTATTATTTTTATCTTCGTGCTCCGTGGGCTTCTCTCTCGCTCGGGCGGTTTGCCACGCTCCGAGGAATTCGGCCGCGAGACGTACCACGATTTTCTCTTCATCCCTCTTTTCGAAAGGTGCTGGAGCGCGATCCTCCCAAAGCTCAAGGGACGAAGAAAAAGAAACGACGTTGTATACAGGGACGTGAACGATCGTGAAAAGAAAGACCCTAATCTATATGACGCTATACATCTCAGAGGGTGCAAAAGGGTTGAGAGGCTTTAGCCTCAAGGATATTGCAATAATAATTAATATATCTGCTCTTATAACCCAAGACCCTAAAATTATTCGGTAAATATTCAGAAGTATTTTATTATATCATTCTATAAATATTTACTTTACGTAATCGACGGACAGAAATACGAAAAATTTGACACCTTGCTAGACATAATTGACCAAAAATGGACGCGAATTAGTAGAAGATCCTTCTTTACGTTTGAAACAAATTTTACACATGCATCCTCATCAGAAAACTTGTTTGATTTTTGTTCTAACGGTTTATAAAGTCTGTATTTTGGAAAATAATTGTACTTTTGCATTTTTATGATTTTAGGCTTATTTTGGAAGTTTTAAAGAAAGTTAGAGACTGTATTCATTCATTATATATCACGGGACAAAGATTATATCGTTCATATATGAGCACCCCTGAGCAATAGATCACTCGGCAATAGATAGACCTTCCTCTCCGTTCTGTATCATCCACACGACGAGAGGTTACTCTTGCAGCATCGCACCGTATAACGTTGTTGCTTGATTGCGCTTTTCCTCGATAGGGGAGAACATGTCTGTGCTACCTCTCCTCTCGATCGTCGACGTCGTCGTCTCCATCATTTCGTATCGTTACCACGTATCCCCGAGCCATTCCACACCGTTGCATCTATCGGATTTCAAAGAGAAAAAAAATGAGAGAGTGAAATTTCCCGCGAAAATTTCCGAATTTCCCGTGATAAGAGAGAAAATGGAGTTTAGAGGGAAAAGACTCGAGTTATGGAAGAATTTATGTGCGTGCCACACGATCGAAGGGTAAACCTTCGATATCTCTGTTAAAATACACATTTTTCGGGAAAGAACATTTGCGTGTTAAGAAATAATGTCCCAGACTGAAGTTTGGTTACTAATTGTTTCATTTTTTATCTGATAAACGAAATATCTGATGAAAATTATCAAAAAATTATCCTTATGCAGTCTTTCGAGTACATTTATCCAATAAATTTAGAAAAATTCTAGATATTAGTGAAAAATGGGTAAAGAATTAAAGAATTACTGGAAGAATTACAGAAATTCCTGCCGGAAAAAGTGTCGTAAGAGTTTCCTCTTCGCAGTAGAGTTCTTTTCAATGATTCAGGACGATTTAGCCTTCGTCTCTACATCGAAACGAGTGACTTTCGTAGGTAGAACATTAGGGATTGCTGAGCTTCTCTCTAGAGGTGATAAGTTTATGTAGAAGGTAAGAAAAGTGTCGTCGACGCTGGATAAAATCGGTGAAAGAAAAAAATCTAAAAGATTGAGAAAAAATATGGTGTGGTCATGGAGAGGGTAAGGAGAGAGGTACACTTCTTGGTTCTAACTAACGACTCGATGAAAAGCTCGTTGCCGCAAAGTCGCGATAGCTCGTAAGAAGAAAGATAGGCGTTGGATATTACACGAGAAGAAGCGAGAGAGATAAAGAGATAGAGAAAAGGTGAAGAAGAGAACATGCAAAGAGAAAGAGAGAAATTGAAGAACAGAGAACCTTTTGCAAAACTTGATTGCTAAGAAATTACCAGAAAATATATGAGCCTCGTTGGCCACAGAGCCGAGAATTATCCATAGCTCTTTTCTAGCTCGAATCCTAGCTCGAGGTTTAAGCATTTTTTTTCTCATCCACACCTTAACCCTCCGAATGAACCCCAACAGGATAAAGACGATCGTAAGGAAGTTAGCACATAGCTCAAAGACCGGTAGTTGTTACGAATCCCTCGGTGTTAAAGTACTACCCCCGTGCCACTTGCCATTAGAAGTCATTATTGAGAATACGTATTCAAAGAGGCTCGTTTCTCGTGATGCATATCAGTGATAAACCCTCTCGCGTTTTCTGGCCGACCTAATAATGAAGAAGTCCAAATTTATACGATTCGAGACAATTATCATTATTATCTCTACGATTTATCCGTATCACAAAATTACTGTGCATCGTTCGTCACCGATAAAAACCTCGATCAAATGCCAAGTACATGATTTTTTATCCCTATTTTTTTTTTTTAACAAACTCAGCTCAATCAAAAAACTTTACAATCGTACTATAAAAAAAAAAAAAAAGAAGAAGTAGATAGTGAAAGAAAAGAGAGAAAATATCGTGGAATGGAAAAAATTGGAAGAACATCTAGAGCTCAGTAGCTCATTACGGGTAATCAATAACCAATACATTATCGGTCTCCTCAGTCTGTATGTGTGCGAAGGGGATGACGACAAGGGTATAAATATATATATATATATATATATCTACGTGTTCATACGATTGTATGTGTTTGTGAAATTCTACAATTGTAGAACGGTATGCAGATGAGGTACGAGCGTGAGTACGAGGATCTGGGGAATGGGAATAAGGGTAGGAGCAGAGTAGCAGACGACGACAACGAGAACGACGAGAGAATCGACGCTCTGAGTTAGGGTGGGAGGAGATGTAATGGGGTCGGGACGATATAGTGGCGTAGAGTTAGCTCATCTCCGTCCTCTTCCGCAAATATATGTAGCAATCGTATACGAAAAGGGAGTTTGTGGCTGTGAGAGAGCAAAAGAGAGACTGGGAGCGCTTTGACATTTGTAGGAAAGGGATGAAGGGGGTTGGAAAGGCCGATTTACACAAGTATATTGAATTTATTGAGATGAGCCTGGCGGATAGCGACCAGGAGGATATTAGCTGCCTACCATAGCCATTCCTATACCAACCACGACGACTCACCCCATCCAAACCTACCCTTTCCCTCACCTCAACTTCTCTTTCATCCGTAAACGATTCTCCGCCAAAAAGGGCTTTAGTTCAGCTATTTTAACCGTAAAATCCTGTCTTTTTATCTATCAGGGGTTTATACTTCTAAGAATTTGTGAAAATCTATACTCTTGCTAATCCTTTTGCCATTTTTCTGGCCTCATTTGCCTTCGAATCACGATCATCATCTCTTTCCATTCTTTTAGATGGCAGCGGTCTTTTTAATTGTTTCAAAATGTATAATAGCTTTTAATTGTTTATTAAATATTGAATCATGAATCAAATTTGAACAACAACATTTTTAGAATCTTAGATTTCCATTTAAACGAACAGTTAATTAATCTTGTCTTTCATTTTCTGTTACAGGTAAGTCACTCCAAATGTCAAAATCATCGAGACGATTATGGCATTCACAAATCGATTGCCAAATATGAATTGAGTGAGTTTGAGTTCAGCGTTTTTACTATTTTTTTTATTTTTTTGACATTTTATTATTTTTCTTACCCGAGGATTATGCAAAATATTAAACTGAAAAAATGTCACATTTTGAAAAAACTTTGAGTTCTTTTCAAATTCTCCGAGTATACATTTAATCTCAAAATATTCTCAAAATATATTGAAAAATAAGTTTTGAAAAAAAGAAAAAAGAAAAAAATTTATAGCGCATGTAACAACTGAATCTGTTTCGGACGATCATCCCAAATTTCTCCTTTTATTTCTCTCTCTTTCGCTCTCCAGAGAGAATTTCTTGTCGATCTCTTCCTCGTAGGTTCTCTGCGGATTCTGTGGCTGTGCTTCTGAAATCCCTCTCTCATATCCACATGGAGAGGAAATTCTCACTCTTGGTACCGACCCCCGCAAGTTCTTATCTTTCACGACCAGCCGACGTTCTACAACTTAACCCTTCCAATATAGAGAAGAGCATCAGCAGTAGCAGCGAAAAGCACAGCGAGAGAGCCAGAGAAGTACAGAGATTACCTGCAGGTGTCTCTCTCTTTCTCTTACGCCCTCGCTAAATGCTTCATTTCGAGCTGATTCCTCGTACAACCCTTTCTTTTAGCACGTACGTTTAAACACTCAATATATCGTACAATAAAAAAATGTGCGAAGAGGTTCTTATTCGCAGTAAAAAATGATATTTGAACAAATGGAAAAGAAATCGAGAATTTGTGTCAACCTAAACGAACGTGTCTTTGTAAGGCACGTTCACCCTTCACGTGATGAGTGGAGCAGCTGGTGATTCCTAAAGTGTATTTTATATTTTCAATCTTATAATTCAATATTTTGCTAAATACGTTCATAAAATTTGCTCCAACTCATTTATATTCGAAACAGTTTGAAATTTTTTAAACTCATATTCAACAGAGTCAGAGTAGCGGAATTTCTGATGGAGGGTTGGAACATAAAAGAAAGATAGATATGATGATACATTGTATGAGGAATTAATCGATTTTCGTCAGGCCGCGATATCTGCAAATCCATCTTTTTTCTTTCTCGGTGAGTACGCTTCCATCGGTTCTCCGTGTCATTCCCTCGCACGAGATAAATTCGAAATCTTCTCCGCGGCAGTCGCATCGGAGATAGAGAGACGAGTCGCGCGATAATCTCGCCCGTCCAGGATGAGGGATGACTGATATGCCAGGCCGAAAGAGATTGCGCGTGCTCTGTCGTTCTCGCGATATGTACTCCGTTAGCTCCCACATTATATATATATATAAAGCAACCCTGATTTCGGTCGTGTAAACCGAGAATCTGCAGGGGTGTGACTCTCCTCGCGTTCGCGATATCCTTCTGGCGTCGACTGATAATAAAACCCACGATGGCTGCTCGCACTCGATCTACCTCAGCCTCCACATCTCACTGAGATATGCTAGTGATATTCGATGTGAATATAAAAGTAAGTTGCGACTTTTTTTTCCCAGGAACATTGCTTCCTGATACCCAACATTTTCCATTCATTTATTTATTCTCATTTTATCAAAAGCTTCAAATTTGCATCTTCAACTCAGGCTTTTTATTAATTTGATACTCAATGAAACACGATTATCGTAGAGAAAAAGAGATTGATCCATGATTGAAGTTTCAGGTAAAACGAGTGATTTAGGCGAAAGAAGGAATTTGTTTTATTGCAGTTGTCGGTAATTAATTACTAACCGATTGAGTCGATCAATTAAGTTTTCATGAAAGATTTCAGGGATTCGTATAATCGGTATTCGTTCATGCGACAGATTACCTGAACAAGAGAGAAAGAGGGACGGAGAAGGATGACAAAAGAGAGTAGATTCTGTTGTGTCTTTCTTCTCAAGGGACAAGGCGACGTTATCAAGTGGTAACATGCGCGAAAACCTTCGGGTTTTGGGGTAGACGTCGCGGAAGTCCTTCGCTCTCTTTCTCCTTCAACTTTGTGTTGTTTTGTGTTGTCTCGCTCGGTAGTATTCTCAGACCGTCGTGATTCGGGTTCGAGGGGTGGTATTTAGATATTCTAATGGCCGCCTGATAACGAGACGCTTGCCAGTGCGATAAAGACGACGAGGAGAAACCGAGACTACTGTGTACTTGCTACCAGCCTTTCTTCTCCTCCTCTACTTTTCGGGGTTTCCACATTCGCACATACATAGACACTTTGGTGTACTGTTGCATCCCTTACGCGTTTCACCTCCCTCGTCACTCGGTCTCTCTCTCTCTCAATCTCTTATTCTTGTATATCGTGTTTCAAACCCTCTTCGTCTTGTCCTCCTACCCCAAAACCAGTCGATCTCCTCCAGGAACGGGCGCGTGGCGTCGTCGACGCGACGCTGCGCGTTGCTGATAACGGAACTTGCAGCTCGCGCTTGTTTACGTACACTCGCCGCTTGCTCGCGACCACCACATCTACGATATGTATGTATTTATGCCCGCTCTGTATAATACACATTATACCGATATGGAGGGTGAAATGATTCCAAGGCGAAGACTCCAGAGGGCAAGTTAGACGTACGGATACATGAGGCATTGTTTGAGCTGCTGAAAATATTCTTATCCGAGTGAATCAAATGGCTCAGTCGATTGATTCTTATTGTTGAATAAAGTATCATTGGAAATGTTCTAAATGTTGATAGAACGCAAGGTCAAATGTGTGTCAATGCAAAAAACAATGAAAAAGTAGGGCAACTTTGTCACCAAAGATGCTCAACGCCTCATTCGATTCTAATTGAAGTCTTTGCAAGTCCGTTGATGAATGAATTGGTAATACAAGACCAGCTGCTGATTGGATTGAATTCGGTCGAACAATGATCAAGTCTCTGCAGAACTTTGATCCCCATATGCGCTAGGATTGTGTCCAGGAATAAAAACTTTATAATCACAGAAATTGGCTAAATGTTGCGGCGATTTTATAGGGTGCGAGGTGAACTAGGAATATAGGGTGGCTCGGATAGATCGCGCATAGATGGTATCGCTTGCCATATTAGAGGAAGTTATAAATCGTCGCAAATCTAAAATTGATCTTTTCTGCAATGGTGGGAATGAGATAGAGGGATATAGGCCTTGGAATACAGAGAATAGTTGAGAGGACACTTCACGCGTCTGACTCTCATCGCGTCTCTGTCTACATATTATGCATGTACATATATCCGTCCGTCTAGTCCGTCTCATTCTCACTCAACATTCGAGAGAATCTCTCTTATATACCATTCTACCAACGTATACAATTCCAACACATATAGATATTAATCTCTTCATCCTTCCTACTCTGGTCCCTTCGGCTCTCCTATCTCCGTCTCTCATCCTCTCAAGGGATGTTTGACTATGGGTAGCCGTCGATCGACGTACAACATTTCGACTGTGTGCGCGCATGTAACACTAGAAATCGTTGACATCGATAGACAAAGATAGAGAGAAACGGAAGGGCGTTACAGGGACGTTGGCGTAGGAGGGTACCAGGCTGTACACACCTATTTCTAGGTACAGAGAACGTCAAAGAGAGAGAGAGAGAGAAATAGACAGAGAAAGAGCGTGATCCGGAGAGAACCTCCGCGAGATATATCGATTGTGACGCGTCTGCGAGTTCGAGATAAGCCCCGATCCGCATAGCGACGCCGATGCTGTCGAGCTTCCACGAGAGTACTGCAACCCCCGTCGTCGCGTTCTCCGTCCTCTTGGACCTCTTCGTCGATTCGCCAGATTCCCTTGGTGTCCACCTCCTTCATCTCGATGCTGATGTGCGTCAATACCATTCCGTACGACATCAAGAGAGAACCTCAAATGCTCATATTATGTCTTGACACCCTTTCTGTCATCAACCCAAGATCTTTCTTCCATCAAAAGCATTCGATGATAACCGAGAATATAATTAATCTGAAGTCTGTACCCCTAGGAACTGTCGTTGATTGTTCTTCAGCTGTTGATCACATCCACACTTCCCCATGGATCAAAACCACTAAATTATATAATGATGTCTATTCATCATAAAACTTTTCATCTTTTACGTCGTTACCGAGGTTAAATGCTACAATATTTTAACCTCTCTTTTTTAGGAATCCTCCTTCCTTTTTACTCCTTTTCCGCCACCGGGAGAGACTAGTGTTAATTTATACGGTGCTCCCGAAGGAATTAGAGAGAATGGCAGAGAAACAGGGAGAAGGAGAAAGAACATGCGAGAACGAGGGAGACAGAAGGGGGTGAGTTTGCTTCGCCAGTTTCTTCGTTCAAGCTCATGAGTATATATCTATATATCTCACCGCTGTTCTCCTTCTACCCTGCTCTGTCTACAACTTAATTGGCCAAAACTGGTCCCGAGGCCCTTGCTGGCCAAGGGTGGAGGAAGAATGAGAAATGAAGCCGGGGAAAGAGAGAAGATGCCACGAGCGGAAAAGAGTAAGAGAGAAAAAGAGAGAGAGAGAGAGTCGCTTGTGGCCACACCAGGTTGCTCTCGACAAGGAGAGTTGGCCAACGATCGGTGCCCTGCGGGTAGGAGAATTTTAATTGGTGGCAATTTGTCGACGAACCCTTCTTCTCCTTCTTCTTCTTTGCCTCGCTCTCCGGCTGCTATTGCCCTTCCTTTTTTCCTGTTTCGGGTAAAATCATCTTTTCAAGAATTTACGAAGGCTGAAGGTGTAAAAGAAGCTCTTAGAATTTTGCTGCGTATGGCATCTGATACACCCAGTTGTTTGATCCGAAATATAGAACGAATCATTCCCAACTAACTTGACTTGACTCAATTTCCATTTCGTGACAGTTGAAATAGGTAATGTAAACAGATTAAAAAAAGGATAGAACATCCAAGGCAGAGACAGGCTACTCCTCGCTGCTTCCGACGTTAATGCAACTCTATCTCTCCCCGAACGTGTTTCCCCGTCGCTTGCGAAATGCGTCGATCGATCGAAATGCCTCCCTTGTAGCGGTACATCTCGATAATAGGTACATACTTCCGTATGTGATGGACGGTTCCTGATTCTGATGATGTCCTGGTAGTTTCCGCCGATAGTAATCGTTGTAATGATAGGATACATTTATCTGTAACAATCATCATACCATCCACATCCAATGACGCTGCTTGTCAATTCCACCAAATGATTCTACGATACTGCTACATTTCAAGATAACATCTTGTTAGAAAAGAATCGTTCCAAATTCTCTGATGATGAATCATGTTTTATAGTTATTGTCGTTGATCTTCAGTACTTGAAGAGCTTGGTTTGAAGAAGATCAGCAGTTGCAACTATAGTCATTGAAAAACTCTCCTGCTTCAAGATTCCTACAAACCCAAGTTGAATCTGCACGCGACTTTTTTGAAAGTGTCAATGCCCGGTTGCTGTCAGCATAAACTGGTTTAAAATCACCACTAATTAGGCCAATGGACCCTGGACACTGGCCAAACATTTATTACATGCGAATAGTGCCAATATATGGAATCACTCCATAAAATACATGCTGTATATGTATAAAACATTTGACACATTGCAACTGTCTTCGTTTCTGATTCTTTCGCGTATTCCACGATATGCTCAGAGCATATGTTGAACGCATTATGATCAGTACAGCAAGCGACTCGCGTAACAGATGGAACGCTGCTATTATAAACGTCTTTCCTCATTAAGGTATTCCACATGCGATTTCTCGCGTACCTAACACGACGTTTATACACGACGAGGACGTAAGATCGCGCGTGCACTCTCTTTTTCTCTCTCGCTCTTTTCAAGCGACGACGATCCATCACGTTCGTGAATTCCAGCGTTGCGATAAAGATACGAGAGTCGCGCGATGTCGCTCCGTTCTGTATCGAGCAAAAGCGCCCGGTAGGAGGCCTAGACGCATTTGAAACAAGAGTTCTTTTTCCTCTTGCCGCTGCGTCGTCAATTAATGCTGCAATGATTGCGAGATCGCTCGCGACAAGTTAGTTCGCGCGGTTCGGTATAAATTGTATAGTTGAAAGGATAACAAGAGAAACGGATCGTTGAATAATAAATTACCTGTGCATATTTACCGTGTCCAGTCACGTTTTATTATGTGATTTGTAAAGAACTTTATGCAGGTATTCATCAGTTTAATATCATGGCATTGGGAATCGAAAGCTCTGTAATCAAAGAGCACGCTTCTTTGCCTGATCATCAACTCTTTTGCCATCTTTGCCTCCTACCCTACAATTCCCTCCAGCACTCTTGCTGGCTCTGTTATTAGAACAACTCCCTGCGCTTCTCGAACCTGTTGCAAAGTCCACTGGATGAATAATCAGGGTAGCTCGGTAGCTGTTTTACAAATTTTACCCTCAGGCTCTTTACCTCAGAGATTTATGAATGCCGACGGCTTTTCTACTCCTTGTTCACACTTTTCTGCGCCTCTCAGCTTCACCTTGTCCTTCTTTTAACTGGACCACCTTGACAGCCGACTATCTTCTTCCTTCTCAAACACGTGGCATTCAACTTTTACTCTTAAACGAAACTACAGAGTGTTTAACATAATGATGTGCTGCTTCTGTCGAATCGACCCATTGGGAAATTGTCTTTCATTTATAATTTCGAAGCAAATCAAGTTTCCGTGCTCAATTTTCATGCGACCTTCTGTCAAAACTTCTCAATTCCTTTCAAAATTATGTTCTCAAGACTAAATCAGATCTGCAATTATCGATGTTGGTGACGAAAACTTAAGAATCTTTAAGCTTATAAAAATTGGTTGTTGCAAAGTTTGAAGGTCGCTGGTTCCAAATTCAATGCCAAATTCTTGGTATTGAAATAGCGTCACCAATCCTATTTACTGTCCAGCACAAAGTTACTAGATTTTATAAAAAAATCATGATTCGAAAGGTTTTGATTCTTTTGTGATGGGTTTGGGTGACTCTACTGTCAGTAGAGGGACTAACGCACACATATTTATATATATATGTTGGAGTATAGTTTTAAGAGAACTGAATACGAAGGAGGTCGAGCTAACGGCTATTGGTCGATGGCGGTACCAGTAAGAACCAATAGCTCGCTGGTTACCGCTTCTCTCACCTTCACCATCGTCGATACATCGACCCGCGTGGGTCCACCGCCTTTGCACCTCCTCCCTCTTCTTATCGACGGTTCACCTCCTTCGTCAGCCTCTTTCCTGGTCTCCCTCTTTATTTCTCTCTCTTATTCTCTGTGATTTTCTTCGCTTCTTCACTTCTTGATCCTCTTCCTCTCGCGTGCTGATCCGGTCAGCTCTTTTGCCAGCCCCCGCGCTGTCCTCATTTCTACATATATTTTTAAGTATATACAAATATACTTATATATGTATTTTTATATATCTTTGTATGTGGAATATATACTCTCGATCCTCCGAAGAGATGCGAGATTCTCGCTCGCGGTCTTTCGCCTCTTCTCTCGCTCGCTCATTGTTTGGAAATGTGCTCTCTCGAGCAGATCACGCCCGGATAGAGAAGAGCGCGCACCGACTCTCTACCATTCGCGGTTCCCGTTTTATTTCTTCTTTTTTTTTATTCCTCTTGTTGTTGTTTACTTATATATGTATATTTTTTTTCTACTTCACATGTACGCGTGTTCTCGTACTCACATCTTTCTCTTACTTCGCGTTCTTATAACCTTCAGCTCGTCTTTTTCCCCAACAAAAAGGATCGTATCCCTACACTCTCTCTCTCGCTCTCTCTCTCTTCCGCTTTACTAACTCTCTTTCTCTCTCTTTGTCTTCGCGTTTACTTGTACGCAATCTGTTCACTTCCACGACGAATACTCGTGTACTTTTTCCCGTCTCGCGTCCAGGTCTGTTCCAAGCCGACACAACTTCTTCCCTGATGCCGCTCACTATGTTATATATCTATGTGTTGGTGAATTTATATAAGGTGTTCCATGCCACATTCACAAACTCCCCAAAGTACGATCTCAAGAAACGAAACTATCAATACGTTGGGATTTTTATTCTCGAATGCTATTTTGAATCGTGCGCATGCAATATTTCTACTGAAGTGAGTAAAATTGTATAAAAATATAATCAAAAAAATTACAAATTTTGATAAACGTCTATTGAGTTGCCGAATAATTGAATAATATCGAATTTTTATGACTTATAGGAATGTAAAAACAAATCAACGTCCGGGAAAATTTTTTAATACGAAGTTTCAAGTTTGAGCTTCTAAAATTTATATCGGTGTGTCTCTAAAACCAAAAAGTCAAAATTCTTGATTTTTTCAATATTATTTCGTCATATGTTGCGTGAAATGTGAATTTTTCTACTGCTGCCCATATGAAAACGCGCAAAAGTGTGCAATATTTGATTGTAAGTATCACGACGACGAGACAATGAACTCTTTTCCAATCGTAACCTCAAAATTTCTAAAATGTCTATAGAACAATGCTCAATTGTTAAATAAAAAGACGAAACGAAAATAATAATAATTGTGAAAAAATTATTCGATTCGAATGCACACGGAATTCTCAATAATAATTTTGAACACAAATTCATTTAACATAGTTTTTAGAATTGTAATTGAATTTTTTTTTCTCCGGAGGAAGAAACTTGAATGGAATTCCCCGTATGAATCATTTCTACGAGTCCAGCTTTTGCACTCTCTTTCTCGGTCTCTCTTTTTCGACAATCAATTTTCAATGGTTTTTCCACTGTGGCTGAGCATACACGATTACATCTACTTATCTTGCTGCACCAGCAGACTTATATGAACATAAATAGGAACGTGTATATGTCGGTGTGCAAATGTGTATATTCACGTGTGTAGAACTCAATTCGTTCATTCCTGTGGTACACACAAAGTTGTTTTATTTCGTAGCTGTGCTGCAACCTTTTCACGAGAGCCTTAGAAAAAATTTACGGAATTCCAGCGAGAAGTTATCCCGTCACTTTTCTGTGTTGAACATCGCCAAAGCCTGCCGTATCTCGTAGAACGCACGTGCGAAAAGCGCGCATTTATTTTCGTATTATATATACACAAATATATCTTCCATATGAGTACAATGTACTCCGGAGATATGTCTGCAATGTTCATTTTTCATTGCAGACATGTTCACGAGTATCGTCATGAATAATACTAATCACACGCTATCAATTTACTTTCTTTTATCATTTTTCTATTTTTGTTATGAATAATAAGCCACTGATTTATGGATTTTGTACCAAAGACAAAGAACTTTGATATTAAAATGTATTTAAAAAAATTGATTTAAGAAAAAGGCTGTTTAGAAATGAAGGAAAATTGAGAAATCATACAATTGTAAATTCGTGGGGTCTTTATTTGAAAAATTGTCAACACGGAGCATTTTGTGATAGTACAAATGAACGAAACTCGTGGAATTTCGATTGATCATGGTACTTCGAATGATTTTACGATTTCCGAAAGAGGGATTGAAGAAAAATGGTCACCGTTATCCGCTTGGGTCGCTTAACAAGTCTACAGGCGTACGAGAAGTATTTTTCTTCCATTTTTCGCTTTTTGTTTCATCGACGTCGATGAAGCTGTGCCGAGAGCTCAGCGTTGCGTCGTAGATCTTTCGTCTCCTGTGAGGCCTCCATGAGATACTCGAAGGGTGAGAGAAAGAGAGAAAAGCGTGAGATTGAGGGAGAGGACGGAGAGAAAGAGAGAGTGAGGCTTTGGGGACGATAACGAGAGACCGCGTGAGTAAATTTGCAGCCATTAGCCAGCGCGAAAATAAAGAACCATCAGGCGCGAGATATTAAATTAGCGAGTGGCCGCACGCTTCTTCGTCTTTTCTTTCCTTCACCTTAGCTTTCTCTCTTCTCCCTCTTTACGTGTTATTCTTGTTTCCAGAGCGTCTGAACGTCACCCGAAAGACCGGTTGAAATAAGAATTTATAAGGACACTCAGCCAACATTATGGACTTAAATTTGCCATGAATTTCAAAAGCAAAAGTAAAAATAAAGAAAAGGGAGCAAATTGATTTGAATTTAATGATAAATGTAAGTTTACTCGAATCTCGATGATTTCAATGCTTAACACTAATCCTATGAACCAACGCAGACACTTTTTCACACTTATTCCACGAGTCATTGAAATCCCATGAAATTTTTGGTCCATATATTTGGATCACTGCGATAAATACTAATTTTATTCTTGATTCCGATGTTTCTGTTTGCACACAAGCAAAAGTTATCGTTAGTAATTTGACCCCATGAAAATACCGAAGCAAGAAAATTAGCAGACCATACCCTGGATTCAGGAATGAGGTTTTTCAAGCATGCTCCTTATAGCTCATGTATAGGCCAGTAAATCTTAGTACATGCTATTTTTTCTTTCCTCCTAATATTGTCCATCTCACTTCTCCCACAAGTTTCTATCTGATCTCGTTATTTTCTTTCCTCTCACTCTCTCCCAATCTTTTTCTCTCGTTTTATTAGTTTGCGTTACCACGAGAGACGCACGTTAGATGCAACAGTCGAGATATCGCGAGATACACGAACCTTTCGCTCGGGGACTCTTACTCGTCGTCGTTCTCCACGTCGTCGTCGTAACTTAATTAATTATTTAACATCGGCAGCCCGAGATCTCAGCAGTCTGAATTGCTATACCCGCCGCGGTCATGTCTCACCGGGAAATCTAACGAACGAGTCTCTACACCTATGTGTATACGTACACGTATATTTTTTTGCTCTGGATATACCGTCGATACTGTTAGTGCTATATCACCGTATATGCAAAAGCATTAAACACCATTTCTCGATAAATCAGGATCGTTTTAAAGGATTACTCTGACTGAGATCATTTAAAGCTTGTATCGAAGTGTGAAACAATTATTTAAGGTTCTCTACCTAGAAACAGCTTTTGATAAGCTGTTCGAATTCCATATTAATCAATAATTAAGATGCCATGGAGAACAGTGTAAACTTTTGTATCATTTGACAGATTGTAAATCTAGATTATGGCAATTTAAATCAATATAATTTGCTGTAAATCTAAATAAGATTATTCTATCAGGATATTTGAATTCAGGGGCCAATTCTACTGAATAATGGACTCAAGTATTTCGTATGACGATAACGAGCGTTAAAGATCAAGAAGCAGGTACAAAAAAAAGGTAATACGTCTTCATCCGTTGAGCATTCCAAGAAACAATGGTGGCTTTTGTTTCGTCCATTACATGTAGAAGCTTATAAAATGCTCAGGGTGGTGGGCAGTAAAGTGGCCGAGTCAAAGGGAACGTAATCATGATTTCCGTGTTATAGAAGACAGGGCGTAAAAGGGTTGTCCCTGTAGGAAGAAAGAGTGAAAGAAGAAGATAAAAAAAAGGGAGCGAAAGCGAGAATATAATAATCTTTCTCTCGTAAGTTGCCTGTCTTTGTCTAGCGCATGTACAAACACACTGATAGACATAGTTATACATATAAACAACTAGCCACAGAGTTTTCGCGCTAGTTTAGGTAGAAGCTCGAGCACCAACGACGTCGGGGGAGAGCGTGGCGTGATAACCCTTTCGTTATCGGAGTCCGCGTGGACGGGGTAGAGGGGAGAGAGTAAAAGAGGAACGAGAGAGGTGTACATACAGAAAAGGGAGGGGGAGAGGGTTGCGAGAGCGAAGCTTAGCGGAGCCCGGTGATCCCAGACCCAGATTACGACACGATTCCTGATAACTCGGGCTCGCACACTCCACGTTATAATACAGGCGAGTATACTAACGCTGAACACAGAGCTTGGAGAAGGGGGGTTTTAGGGGGGAGGTAGAATTGTACGAGAGCGACTGACGCCGCGATAGTGCCGACCAGTACCGCAGTTACCAGCAACAGCAGAAAGCCCTCTTTCCCCTAAAGAAATAGTGTGTACTGATTTCTGGTATATGAGAAAGAACGAGGGAGAAGAAGAGAATGAGAGAAAGAGGCAACATAGCCACCAACCCTTACTGGCGACCCCGTTACCTACGTTTTATTTCTACGGGAAATATAGCCGACGTGTTCTGGCTCGTGGCGAACCCGTTTGCAGCCAAATGAATAGAAAAAAAAAACTGTATGGACATATGAACAGAGCGAAAGGTAACAAAAAAAAGGGGGATGAAAAAAATTGGTGCCTATAGCTAAATCATTCAGGAGTCGCGAACTCACACGTCACTACAAAGGGACAGTATTAATAGGGTATCAATTATGAAGGTATAATGGATGAGTGGGCGGGAAGTTATGATGCAAGCTGAAGCAATAACGAGCTGAGGGGATGGATGAAACTGCTGACAATTTGGGAAATGACATATGATTTTGTGTAAGTGGATTTTTTCATTAATTGGTTGACTGAATATTGACACGGTTGACTGAATCATCGAACAGGTGTTCGTGGTTCTAATCCCCGTTGCTAACAATCGAGAATTCTAAATACAGGTTGTAGAGATTCCCACGTCAAAATGTACCTGTGAATAGAAGTTTGATTAAATATTATTACTTCGGTGGTGAAGAACATTCGCACATGTCTTTAAATCATGAACCCAAAGTCCAGACTGTGTGAGGCCTAATCCGTATTTCAAAAGTTTTAATTGTAAAATCAAGTGTTTCCGCAATGCAAAGGACAATTAGTCTACGTCTGAATCAGTCCGATTAGGACTGTGTGAAATTTCCAGTTGGATAGGAAAAGGCACATAGGGATGTGAAAACGGACAGTGAAGATCGAGTGGTATCCGGAATATCTCGCGACTTCTGTGCAAAATCCCTGGGATGTCGTTGTCCAAAAGAGGACAAGCGGAGATTGAGGAAGAGGGAAGAAGAGTTCAGGGCAAAGACGCGATAGCTGAAAGGAGAGAAATGAGATACTGGAATGGCCATCACGTTGTTTCATTTCAATACTGCCCCAGAACATAGTGAGGCACGTAGGAATAAGTACATGTATATAATAGATCGTTCATCTGGTATACATTTGGACGCGGAGGTGTGTATGACTTTGCTACACTGCCAGGATGTTCCGGGAGTGAGAATCGTCGGAGAGGGTTTTGTGGCGAGAAGGCCAATTCTCTCTCTCTCTCTCTCTTTCGCTCTCTCTTCTACTCTCGAAAGCTGGACTCAAACGATAACGGCTGCCAACCCACCTATCTTGGCCCCTGCAGGCTTTATTATAAACCCTCGCTGCCCTAGAGGAACCTCTAGTGACTACGAAAGCTTCACTCTATCTCTCCCTCTCCTCTTTCTTCAATCCTTTCCAGATGGATATACACACATATACATTTATTTATAGCAAACATGAAATCTAGACAGTTTCGCAATGTGTATGACGCTGTTCTCTTCTTGCCTTAAATCCGTATGGCTTTTTACTCTTTGAGTTCTTGGTCACGCAGAAGAGCTGAAGAAGTTGATAGTATAGTGGCAAAAAGGATAACGACGTGTACGAGAAAAGTGACGGTTTACCAGGCTCGCATTGAAATTTTATTCAATAGAAATCTCAACTGATCTTACTGTGATAATAATCTTTGAATCATGACGTTTAGCAGACGAAGAACAGAGAGCTTTCTCAATTGCTAGTAAAAATGAATGCATCGCTATGCGCATTAATGCTTTTCTGATTTTTTATAATACCAATGACTGGCCACCTTAGAGATATCTGCACAAAACTTCTGCCTAGATAAACGATAAGAGATTCTTTGATTACATGCACTGCTTCAGGTTTCTTGAGATCCTTCAGGCAAAAGAGCCTCAAAGAAGAAGGACCAACGAAGGCAAGATAGAGAAAGGTGGTAGAAGGTTAGGTGTTACGAGCGTGCGTGCCCTCGTTCATGGTTGCACCCAAAGTTCCTCCAGTGGAAGATCACCATAGCGATGGTAGTGGTGTTGGTCATGGTGGTGGTGGTGGTGGGACCTCTTTATCGTGATCCCGTCTCGCGCGCGGCTCAGCTCCTCATTAGCCCGTTCGCTCATCAATCACTCTGGTTCCTTGGAGGCTCGCGCGAGCCCTCATGGGCCCTCAAGACCACCGACTCATCGTCTTCACTTGATTTCGTGGCCCTTTCAGCACCACCAGATCTTTCGTACCCTTGTATATACAACATTTCTTTCTCCCACCACTGAATGAATAGTTTTTGGTGCATACGTCGTCAGCTTCCACTCCGATCGGAAAGAAATCTCAACGCGTGTGTATATACGTTTATAATCTCAATGTATTGTATACAGTGATAGAAAAATGTTTATCCAAGTGTTCGCTGCATGTGGTTCACGCGCACCAAACCTCTGGGTGTCCAAATATTTGGACCGCGGCCTCTTCTCTTGTTTCTTCTGGCTCCTCCTCATTCTTTCGTCTCTCATTCCCTCCTTCGTCTGTTCCGATTCTTTTTCATTTATTTCTTTTATACTTCTGCTCCTCCTCCTTCTGATTCTTAACATTGATTTTCGTAACTTCGGCGCTATTTCTTTTTAACAAGAGATTCCTCCGCCTTGATTCCTCCCTGTTTCCTTCTTTCTTCTCGCGGATTCTTCTCGTCATCTTCTCTCGCTCCCACTTCCACACTCTCTTTCTCCTTTCTTTATATTCCTATACGGTATTTATCTTTACTCTTCCGAAGCAAGTTTCCCTCGACTTGCAAGCGGACACGACGAGTTCAGAGTCGAAGAGTGACTGAGAGAAAGAAAGAGAGAAAGGCTAAAGGGGATACCGATCAATCGCGATAAAAGACCAAGAAGAGAAAGAAGCCTGTGTATAGTATATAAGGTCGTTAGGGAGAAGAAACTCCGGCGTGCCCGATGATAGATAAAAATTAGGATACCTCCTCTCTCTCTCTCTCTCTCTCTCTCTCTCTCTCTCTCTCTTGCTCTCTATCTTTCTCTTTGCCCAAGTATGTGTGTATTTTTATAATCGATCGTTCTGTTCTTCACTCGCGTTAACGACACGTCGAATGATATAATTATCCCTCGACTGCATACTTCTTCTTCTGCTTCTTCTTCTTCGTACTTTCAATAATCTTACAGTCGAACAATGCTCACTTTCATGTTCGATCAGACAATTTGATACAATCTCGTCACAAAAAATTGGCGCTTCAACAAAAAGCCCAAAGTGTTTTCTTTCCAAGTTTTTATCATCGTTATATAAATAATATTAACATAATTTCCAATATTTCACAGTTTTTATCGGTTTCATCGCTGGCCTTAATGTGTAGAAGAAAAATATCAATAATTTCACTGATAACGAATGAATGAAAAATGATTTATCGATCAAATCGGATTCCCCAGAGTCTTATGAAGCCTCCAGTGAATCCTTCCAGTTCACTCGTTCTCTCCACTCCCAACAGAGTGTACTCTCTCGCGCACAGTCCGGTTAATCTTAGGTCGAGACTCTCGGTGAGACCTCGTATAGCTCGATATTGTTTAACTTGCCTCGTTATCGCTAGATGCACTCTCTATAGCAATCTCTCTCGCTCTCGTTCTTCCCTCTCAAGGGACGACGATAGCACTGGAGTACTGGAGAAGCGCGTGTTCAATATCTTTACCTTACTCTCTCCCTTCCTCGTTCTCTTTCACTCTCTCTTTCTCTCTCTCTCTCTCTCTCTCTTTCATTCTCACATACACACTCGTCTTCTTCCTCTCCTGCCTCTTTCTCTATCCTCGTCGTCTCGGCTTGCATCATGACTGAGCGAGACAAAATCGTGGGAGAAGAAGGGTAGAAGGGGTTGCAAGCCACTTGGAAGGGAGCTGCATCCAGCTGATAACGCCTTCTGGACTGATAAGGCAACCGTCCAGGCTCTCATCCTACGAACGACCCTCCAACCTCATACCCCTGTCTCGCATACACTCTCTTAGCTTCACAACCCCTTTTGGGCCATCTACCCTTTCCTTCTCCCAATCTCCAGCATCGTGCAACATCAAGAATTCCCAACGCGACAGCCACTTTTCAGGGCATCAAAATTTCACTCAAACTCATCTTACATCTTAAAAAAAAAAATCATTTACAAGATAACCTAAACGTTGTCTTTCAAAATCTTAAGATTTATCGATCATTCTGTATCTCATAAATTACGTACTGTGTGGATTTAATATCAAAATATTTGATGTCCGATGGTACTTAAAAAAAAAAATAAAGAACACGATGAAATCGTCGCACCATAAAAATCCTCAAATGACATTGAGAAAATCAATGAGTTTCGTTCAAGGTGATTCGGAAGTAGTCACATACAAATTATCTTCATTATGAATGTCTCATTATATATTCATGACATCATGCTATGTTTGTCAAAAATTTTGAAGAATTTTCTCTCCTTCTGACGTTCAGTGATGTTGAGGTCAACTAATTTTTGTTTTTCACTGGCCCCCGCTCTGCGTCATTCATTGTGACTTTTAATATGGATGACGAGATTCCGAAGAGGCCTGCGATTGGAACGAGGAGTGCGAACGGAAATATGAGTATGGAGAAAAAAGAGAAAGACATATGAAAAAATAAAAAATGGCGGCTACAAGAGAAACGTCTGGGTATGAGTTCATACCATACACATATATATATACATATTTCGACGTCGCCACCTCCTCGATAAGCCACGAGAGTCTCTTCGCTATCTTTCGCCCTGGCCTCAGCATAATGCGTTCGTTGTGCGTTCACCGGGCGCCCGCGCTCCTCGCCTACCACATCAGGGCCGATGTCCGAAGATAGCGCGTGTCTCACGAGAGTACAGTAATAAACGCGCGCGAGTTCTTTTCGCTATCTCTTTTTTTTCCTTTTCTTTATCACTTGTTATTTTATTTCATACAAGTACAGCCTACTTGAGAGATGCTTTTCGCGCTTTTTACTTCTCGCAAACCATGAAAAAGTTTAGCCATTAAGTAATAAACGAAAATAACATTGAAAAATTGACGTTGGAATATCCATCGAAGATTTTATCTCGAGAATGTGAGAACAAATGACGTTTCTTGATTGAATATTGAAAAAAATAAAATATAAATTTTGAAACTTATTCTATGCAGAAAATCATCACCGAAAATGGGAATTCAGATGAAATGCGAACTTTGACTACAAATTTTCTTTTTACTATCTGGAGATCGAATCCTGTCTCGTAGATCGAGATGTTCGGGTCTTTGAGGTTGAAGCCTGAGGTCATCAGCTTTGAAGCATCAAATATAAATATGTTGAAAAAAAAAAAAAAAACGCGCGCACACATACACGAACATGTGTACTTAACAAGTACGCGAGTGCGTAATTAATCGTCTGTAATTACTAACCGGTTTGGTGATTGTCGTTTCACGCTTCCCCGAACTGTTTTGCTGGGGCGAAAGGGGCAATGCCAAAGGAAAGAGAGGATTAAGTACATCGTGTATAACTACACACATTCTCTCGATGGAGTGCCACACGAGAGGCTGCTCGCGGATCTCTCGCGTTTTTATAAAACATAAGCATAAAGCATCCGAGATCGCGAGGGAGGAAAAAAAAAGAAGAGCCAAAGCCTCCATTGCACTCTCAGGGGACGAAAAAATAAGGAGAATGAGAGAGAGAGAGGGAGAGACGCAGAGGAAAGATATCGAACTATCGGGAATAATTACTCCTCGCACTATCGGCGTCGGTTCTTCGATACTGGGTAAAAGAGAGGGTGGAACACACTTATATAGGACACTCCATATCTATATATAAACGTGCTTTATTATACACACTCATACGCCATCCATACGTATATATATTTGTGTATTCTTTGATATTGGAAAGTTGTGGTGAAGTGAATGAGGAGCGAGAGAGGAAAAAGCGATCAGACACACTCAAGCAACCCGAGAGAGCCAATGACAGAGATGAAAATAATAAAAACTGGCCAAAACAAGAAGAAAGACTGAGATGAGACGAGTTGCTTGAGAATCCGGGGATAAGTAAGCATAAGTGACTTTTTGCCACACTATACGGTATGTGCCCGGTGTACGATATACCACAGCTTCTCGCTCTCGCTTCCAGGAATCAGTATTTATTGTGACACCTGATGAGATAACGCTCACGTTATACTGTACCAAGACTACACCATATATGGGGCATTTCACCCCAATTCACTCGTCCAATTTCCTCCGATTCTGTTCCCCCAGTTCCTCATCAACTTTCTTGCTGCCCATCATTTTTTTTCGGTTTTTTTAAATTCATACTTTGGTCATTTGGTATAATGTACCAAGACCACACTACGTATGGGGCATTTCACCCCAATTCACTCGTCCAATTCCCTCCGATACTTTTCCCCCAGCTCCTCATAAATCTTCACAGTGTCCATCATTTTTTTTTTCGATTTTTTAAATCTCTTTTTTTTTTGCTCGTATAATTGCCTGGGAATCTTCTCGTGCAGAGCTTCTTCACATTTCCACAATTTTTCTAGTTTCCATTTTTGAAAACACACTCTTCAGATCGTAACAATGAAATGAATTATTTTCTTTAAATCTCATACACTTTTCGAACAGTTTTCGATATCGTAAATAAATTTATTCGAATCTATACGTGCCTGATTTTTTTAAATTTAATATTTGCTCTCCTGATCCAACGAAATGAACTTATTTATAACTACACTTTTATATCCACATGGATGATATGGAATATCCCATTTGTGTCTCGCTTTACCCGAATTATGCTTTTTAATGTATCACGTTTAAAAGTATATCTCAACCCCTCCGAACAACCCCTTCACCCTCTTACCTTCTTGTCTCGATATTTATTCTTCTTTCGCTTACTTTTTGCCTAAAGCTCTTTGATATCTTGTCTCCGGACTCGTAAAACGACTAAAAGGCTTTGGGATTCTTTCGTTAAGCCCATATAAATATGGATATAGAGACATATGTTACGTATATATATAGACGACATGTGCAGATAGTTAAATTTTTTATTTTTTGTTTACTCATTTTTGTATTATTTATTTTATTGTATAACATGGTTTTTTAAATACATTTTTTTGCTTGGACGAGCTTGACCTGTTTGGAAATATCGAGTGATGCTCTTTCTCAAAGTTCTACGACCCTGAGATCGAAACTTCAATGAAATGATAGACAAATAGCGTAAAAAAAACTTCAGGCGTCATTGATCCACCGTCTCGAGTTTATATATACATGCAATATATTTATGTATGTATTTTATGTAGACACGAATGTATAGGACCAGGAAATGCCAGACGTGCCCAAAGTTTGGTCGATCGAGCTGATTCAAGAACGTTAATCACCTCGATCGTACTGTACACGAGTTTCATAATCTCTGACTCATCGAAGATACAAAACTCGTCATTTTCAAGCGTGATGAGATTTAACAGATTAAATAATTTCGTGTGTCACGGTGAAAGGTATACAAATATGAGTGTCCAATTATATTTCAATTAACGTTTCGTGTACCGTTTTTAATTCGTTTCTTCAAATCACATGTTCAACGGATGATTTTTTACAGTTGACATTTGAATTACAATTTTTTCGAATTTTTCGACATTTTCTTAAGGAAATTATCAAATGATTGTTTTTTTAAATGATTTCTTGGAAAAACTGATCGAAAACAGGAGCACGTTACATTTCGGATTTAAGATTACTGTCGAGAACCCTCTGAACTCTATTTATGAAAACTCAAACTTTATTTCGTCACAAAACAGACGAAGCCAGAGACCCAGGGACTCTGAAGATCCCACATAATGCTTCGTCTTCAGTGAAATCTTGTTGTAATAATATTAATCATTATAAATGGCATTAAAGATCAATATAAAAATACCATAGACAAGATGAGTAAAAAGGCAGTGAGACGAAAAGAGAAGAGAGAGATAGCCTTTGGCGAGCAAAGAGTACGCGGGTTCTCTTGTCCAACGGAGCCAAGAGAGGAGAAAGCTTTTTCGTAGATAAGGCACCGATTATGATCCCTGGGCTGGTTAAAGTCGAAGTTTTTACGATAGATAACGCCTCGGCCTGGGCTACCCACGTGAATGGGCTGTACGGTAAGATAAGCTTGGCAGCAGACTGAGACGAAAGAGAGAGGAAGAGAGAGAAATAGAAAGAAAGATAGAGAGAGAAAGAGAGAGAGAAATATAAAGAAACAGAAGACAAGAAAAAGAAGAGATTTGAGAAAGAGAGAGAGACGAAGAGAAAGAGAAGAAAGACCTCCGGTGCTGCTGTTGATGCTGCCTGCACTCTCATATCATTCCTCGTTCTCTTTCTCGTACACTATCGCGACATTATTATCCCTCTTCCATCGGCTCTAAGTGCATCAGTGACTTTTTTTCTTCAGCTTCTCTCCACGCACGAATATTTATCTCGTCGCTTCGCCCTCTTCTCCTCTCTCTCTCTCTTTCTCATATTTTCCTCCCTTTTAATCTTTATCTGCATCCTCGCTTCGAGACGCGACGCACAAATACTTCAAAATCTTGCCCGATGACGACTAACGAGAAATATCTCTCCAGACGAAACAGATTCTCTTTTCTTCTCTTTACTCCTCCCCGTGACTTTAGTTTTCTCGAAATCTTTGAGAGCACCGAGGAATCCTGAATGTTGGAAATTTATTCTCCTCTTCCAACTGCAGTCTCTTCTCGTAACATCTCAATCTTCGAGTACATTAAACTCACAATTTTATTGACTTTTTTGCGAATGTTTCCTCATTTGCCACATGATTCTAAAACTACTCTAAATAACTTTTCGATAACCGCAAAAGATGATAAAAACGAATAAATTTAAAAAATAATTATTCATGACGAATGCAATATTTTCAGTGCATTTTCCACAGAATTTTTACTCCATTTACCAGAAATTCTTTATTCCCTCGTTTCTTAACATACAAAAAAATGTCATGTGTCACTTTTTTTACATGAAAAAAGCTGTGCTTACTATTCGATAATATAAAAAGTAATTTCGTACTAAAATCGTTTCATTTCACACGAGAAACACCTAAACACATATGTACAAAGTGTTCATCATACACAGAGGCCCATAAACAGTGTATAAAAGGCACCGAAGTCACGTATTCGAAATAAAAAGCCCATGAGCTCCATGATGGCATCCAGTACGAGGCAAGGAAAATTGTCAAGAAAAGTTATAGCGGTTTGCAAGAATACTACCCCTTTATGTGCCTCGTACAGTAGCGCAATACTTTGCTCCTGCGTTAAAGTAATCTTTCACGTGTATATTATTTCTCCGCCTTTCCTTTTACCCCTTATTCTTAGGTATTCGATCAAACATAGAGTCTGGATCGACCACGATTCACACACAGGCTCGTGCATCGTTATTATATGAATTATAGGTACTTTTATATACAGGTCGATAAACAAGAAAGAAGGGGTGCGAAAAACAAGAAGCACTTGGTGCTTAAAGCATCGCGTAAACACTGGCATCTCAACGTGATTGTAAGCGACGCCGCAGAAAACAAGGGCAGCTAAAGGGTAGTTTTAATATTTTTCTGATCGAGATCAAAAGGACGTATGTCCTGAAAGTGGAAATACAAATTCTCGTTTGAATGTTCCTTTTTGTGTATCAAAGCCACTTGCTGTCGAGGTAAATGTCGTGCCAACCAGTAAACAATGTTATGGTCACGTCAATATGCTTCATTAACAACCCTGCAACCTACACATTCGGTCTTTTCGTAGCACAGCCAATATGGACAAGCAACAATGAATGAAAATTTTCTTATTTAATTGTCGTGCAATTTGTCTCGAAATAATCTTCTTATGATGTTTTTTCTTTAGACAAAATTCTACTCTGTCACGATTAAAATGTAGTCCAAAAAATTGGATTCCAGGATTACGCTGTCAAATGAAAAAAAAATTTGATTCGTTCGTGATCAACAAATTTTCTCGAATTAATTATTTTTGTACTTTTATGTACATTTCGGAGGTTCAATCGGTCTAAGAATTTTTTTTTTTTATTCCCGAAAGAGAGTTGAATAGAGTTTGGAAAACTACGGACCATGCAGTGTGTCATAAAGTTAGTAATTGTATAGTGTATTAAGTAATTGTTAATAGAGTAATATAACGTTGTTCGTGATTTTGGAGCATTGAGACGTAACGATCTGTATTCAACACCTCGACAAAATAAAGTGAGAAATGGTAATATGGGTTGTAGAGAGAAAAAGGGAGAGAAAATATCGAGTTCTCTTGGCTGCGAAAGAGTCGGGATATTGTCTCTCGAAGCCCAGTGCCACGTCGGGCAATTATCGCTTAGCTCTCGCGCCCGTTGACTCTCTCTTTGGTTCGCATACATTAAACCCTTTTCCGCAGCATCTCTATCTTCTGTTCGCTCATTCTTTTGCTTCGCACATCTTCTCCCAAGATTCTCTTTCGCTCTTGGTCTCGTGCTTTATTTTTATTTCTCTCTCTCTCTTTCTCTCTTTCTTTCTCTCTTTCTCCGTTTGTACGTCTCTTAACGCATATCTCGCTCAATCCAGCATCCTCTTTCACGATTGGCTGTGCTACATATGCGACAACGGGTGAGAAGGTGGAGTACGAAGACGACGACACGACCGAGACACACGAGATTTCGTATCGGGACGCGTACCACACGACGTACGCGACTGTTTCAGAAAGAAAGACCAGAAAGAGAAGAAACATCTCTTACTCTCTCTCTCTCTCTTTCTCTCTTACTTTTTAACTAACGTTACTGAGAGAAGAGAGAAACTTTTCATCCTTCTTCTCTTCATCCTCTCGCAGACTCTCAACGTTTTAAGATCCTTATCACTGGTGGTCCACCCGGGAGTCGACCGAATGAATAATTACCAAGGGACACCCGGCCTTGCAACGACATATATTTATATATGCAGATGTATAATCCTCCCCCTCCCCCTCCCCCTCTCTCTCTCTCTTTCTCCTCAAGAACTCCTACACTCTCATCTTTTCATCTCATCTCGTCACACCACGACAAGAACTTCTTTTATAAAATGTTGAAAGAATTATACATGAATGATTTGCACAACATTGAGCTCATGTATACATATTTATATCGAAAAGTCACTCGTAAAATGTCGTAACTCACTTTAATTTGTACTTTTAACTCCGCACGTTATGCCCTTTCGTTTGACACACGTCGATATATCTTTGTATCCTGCATTTCCGGCTCCTCCACCTTACACTTCACTCCCCTTTTCACTCTTTCTTTCTCTCTTCGCCTCTTTCTATATCTTTTTTCTCGTACCGATGCCAATTAGCTTCACGATCTTGTATAACTACCGCGACGTCGAATTATCAATCATTTCTCGTATAACCATCGACACAGTCATTTATATTATTTTACCTCGTGCTATATCTTGCACGTCCAGTCTACATTAATGCGCGGATGCAGTTTCGATTCGATCGAAAGGAAAATACCAATTGAAATCGACCTTACTATTTCGTCCGCGGTTACTTTCACGCAATTTAATTT
Source organism: Campoletis raptor (assembly GCA_948107755.1). Lineage (NCBI taxonomy): Eukaryota > Metazoa > Arthropoda > Insecta > Hymenoptera > Ichneumonidae > Campoletis > Campoletis raptor. Next base: position 11,708,732 of record OX403630.1, on the reverse strand, counting down.
TCAATGCACATATTAATAGGACGCTACGGTTCACCATATCAGTGCAAAGATTCAAACTCCACCATCAATACGATTGTTACACTCTACGTCTTAGACTATCGTGATAAAAATCAATTAACAATACAATCATACTTTCTATTAGATACAGAACATATTTTATTCACAAGCTCTATTCTATTATTATCGATTAAAAGATAACATACATTCTGAGCTATGACTTTTTTATAACTATTTGAAAATGAATAGACGTCCGGAAATGATACAGTACTATTACTTTTTTTATTTGTTTGTACCAAACAAAGTTTAATCTTTTTCATTTAATTTAGATTTCAATAAGATTATTTTGGTGTTCTATTGAAAGTAAATTCATTCTAGAAAGCAGAAGGGAATCGACGTGAGAAAAATTGAAATTCAACATTTTCTTTGTAATAGTGATTTATGTTAATAAAAAAAAAAAATGATACGTTGAGGAAAGTTGAACTGAAAAGTAACCGTTTCAGCCAGAAATCTTGGATTTGGGTACTTTTTACTTGTCAAAATACAAATTTACATGAAAAAAAAAAAATCAAAATTTCGTAAATTAAACAAAATAAATAAGTTTACTTTTATGAAAAAGATATTTCGATATTACTGTATAATCGAGTGCCTAACAAATGAGAGTACAGCAGAGACACACGAAAATGATTAAGCTCGTGGTCTAGCCTCGCAAGTGAGAATAAAACATGTGTATTGTGTTCTAAAAGTTGTAAGGGCATAAATTCTATGTTGAAACTTTGAGATGTTGGTCTTTTTGAGGAGATGAGGCAACGAGAGAAGGGGGAGCAAGTAAAGAGGTTGAATGGGAGGGTGTGAGGGAGAGAAAAGAGGGCAAAGATAGAGCGAGAAAGAGAGAAAAAAAAGGAGTAAGAGATGACGAGAGCGCGGATGCTGGGCTCGATCAGATACAGCCGAAGCAGGACCACGGCCGGGCCAGATTCTCGAGATAATAGAATTTAATAACTTGCTAGGGGGTGATGGGGATCGGAGGGAAGAAAAGTAACAGGCTTGGGAAAGGGGGAGGGTGGGAGGGAGGGAGTGAAGCGATGAGGCGCGAGAGACTCGTAGAGGGCGCCCAGTTTTCACAGCCTCCTGGTGTCGATGTTTTCGTTTGGTTATGTGTTCATATGTCTGTGTGGGTTGGCGAGAGAGGAGGACCCCCGGACAGTCGTGAAGAACAAGGGGGAAAGGGAAGTGCAATAATATCGAGAAGATATCGATCTTTAATTAGGCACGCAGCGCGGGAATTTTCGATTAGATCTCGCTAGAGACGCGACAGAGAAGGCGAAGAGAGAAGATAAGTTTTTTTTTTATCTCCTCGTCCCTTTCTCTCTCTCTCTCTCTCTCTCTCTCCGTTTCTTTCTACATTTCGTTCTCATCTCGTGCTCTCTTTTTCGTTACCTTGATTCCATCGTCTCCTACTCTAAACTATCCGATGCTTCCTTTTTTTCTTTTCCTTTATTTCTATTCATTCGCTAGCGCCTTTATATTTCCTTTTCATTATTTCTATCAGAGAAGAAGAAGAAGACGAAAAAAACGTTGAAAATATCCAGCAGATACACACTTGGATCTCGTTATCTAACGTCGAAACCTGCTGGGCTCCAAATGGACAAAAGATCATAATCTTTGCTTCTGGAAGTTCGTAACTACAAACTCTTATGAAAAAGTGTATTTCGTATCTGCAATATTTTATGAATTTCGACCATCATTTATTCATCTTGGAAATCAGATGGTTATTTATTTATCATATTCTAACCAAACGAGTTTGTTAAGAATTTTTTAAACTTTCTATTTCATAGTTACTCGGAATTCACTATGACTAATAGTATTAAAATTTATAATAGAAAAAAAAAACTCATGATGTTGTTCCAGGAAAATCTCATATCGTGAGGAAACGAGTCACGTTTTCGTCTCCCATATGAAAAGAAATCCTGATACCTCATTCGTATTCGATAATCGAATTAAGATCTCAAAAATGAAAAATTCCATGAGACTCTATTAAAATTTTCAATTTTCCTTTATAAGTCTCGTTTATAAAAATGCAGATTCCATATAGTGCTTGAGAAGAGAATAAAGAGGTACAAAAATGCTGTTCACGAAGATCAAGAAGGATCGATATCTTCTATCATTTTGAAATTGTTCAAAATTTCAAATAATTTTATGATACACGCTCATAAGCAATAACTTAAATATTTCGTGCTGTCATCATGCTGTCTACTTTCAGGTCAATTAGTTTTCCCTACTGTCTCTCTTTCCTTGTCTCTTTCCGTCCGAATTGGGGAAGAGAGAACGCAAAGGTGTTTGGGTTTTAACTGCGAAAGTGGCGAAGGTGTTGGGAAAAGTATTGCAACATCTATATCACTCTCTTTCTCTCTCTGTCTCTCTCTTTCTCTTTCTCTCTCTTGACTTCTTATCGCCGGACTGTCTTGGTGGTGTCAACGGGCTGTTATCTCTTAATGACTACCCCATCTCGAGGCTTAATCGGCGACACGTATAAACCATCCTCTGCCTCTGCATATTCAAGACATATATATATATATTTTTATATGTGTTGACATTCAGATATATTAATGTTTGAATATGTGCAATCCACAGCTGAGGGTAAGAATGCACACGCGCCCTGTTCGACTCACCCTCTTCCCTTTATTTTATATTCCCACGTTGCTAATAGATCTCATCGTTATTTTTTTGCCTGCCGAGCGATAGAGAAAGGCAAATGTGATGAAGGAAGAAAGAACACGCGAGAATCCTAATAAGCGTATAAGCAACGGGGTGCGAAGGTGTGTCAAAAGGGACAAATACATCTCAAGAGAAAAAAGAAGAGAAAGAAAAGTCACGAAGATATAAATTCGGCACCTGTTCAACATGGTGTTTTCATGCCAAGCCCAAAAGCATATTCATTTCTCTCGTAAGATCGTGAACGATAAAAAAGAGAGGTGTATATTTGTACTAATGTCTCTCTTATTCCCTTGATAAAATGAAGAAACTTTAAGTTATACGTTGGCGTGTACACACACGCGTCATTTTGTCTCTCCTGGCGAATTATAATATGAGCTCACATAAAAAAGATAAATGGTCAGTTGGTCGTTGATGCATGAGATGGAATGCAATTTTACACGGGCTGTTGAAATGCCGGCTTTTAAATAACGGCTCCAAACAAGCTGCAATGAAGAAGAAGTGAAAGGCGAATAAGAGAGGAAGAGGAAGAAGTAGTAGCAACCGGGCGCGTTCGAGGGTCGCCTGTGGGGTTAATTCGATTCGTTTCCTTCGAGGAAGTGTCCACGTGCATATTATATGTCTCTCTCAGTTTTTGTCACCCTCATTTCTTCTTCCTTCAACGTACCTCCTTCCAACCATCGTCTATCTCTCAAGTTCCTTTTTTTTTTTTACTCTTGTAGTCCATTTTTTTTGTCACCCCATAAACCTTTCGAGAGAAAGAAAGAAAAGATGCTCAAATCGTCATCGTCTTCCTTCCTTTTCTCCTGCTTGCCTTTATGGGACCGCCCAAACATCAATTCACAGCTAAAAATAAAAAGAATCCATCGCACAATTGTCCACGTGTTAAGTTTTGGCAGATACGCCCTTTTGAGAGACCAACTTCGATCTATACTCGTACGAATGTTCCAGAGTCGTCTTGAGGTCGAACTTTAATGTATCTCTCGTTCTTATAAACTCCTCGTGATCGGCAAGAACAGTCTATATGTATATACACATATTTATAATGCTTTTGTTATGTGCTCCTTGTTACACTTTCACGATCCTGTTGAACGTGTTACAGCGATCGAATTAAGGCACCCTCTCGTGACCACCACATACGTGGCATCTCGTGAAACGACTCACTCTCCAACTGGTAACAACAGCATCCAGTTCGACTAACACGTCACATATATTGTTGGATTCGTGAGATGAAAAATAAACTAGAAGAGATGAAAATATCTGATGGATATAAAATCGAGATGACGTCTTGTGTGACGATGCGAATGACTTGATTTGAAATTGGGCTTTTATTAGCCTTGGAATATGACAGAAGGACTTTTTTTTTATTCCATCAGTTTGCGAGATTCTTCAAGAAGAAAGAGGATTAAGGAGAACCGAATAAAAATAAACGTATACAAATGTTTTGGAAGTCCTGGTTGCGGGTTTAATCTTCAAATTCCAAACTCTGCTCTCTCACTTCTCCTACAGTTGGATGTCTCTATATCTTTATATGTACATCGTTGGAAGACATCCAATCGGGTCGTCAAGATCGCTCCGGCAAAGTGCCGAAGATTAGTCCACCGAGTCAATGAACGCTCAATCTGGTCCTTCTCTAATCTACCCGTTTACCTCTCTTCCTATACACACTCTTCCCCTGTAAATGTCTCGTAGAAAGCATTATTAAGAATAGACAAAAATCGATCAGCTTATTTTACCGGGTGTCGTTCAATGCGTCGAAGAAACGTTTTAAATACTTTGGTTAAATGTTGGCGATGGAAATCCTACGATAAAGGATTCTATCACATCAAACTTAGATCACATGCAGATCGATTGTCCATAAAATTCTGTTGTTTCATTTGAAAGATTATAAATTTGACGTTACGAAGTAATGTTCGAACCTGGATTTATTGAAAATTGATGTCTTTGAGATTAGAAATCTTTGGGCAGGTCGTAACAATTGGAATGTTTTGCCAAAGTAATAAGTAATGATTGACGAGACAGTAATTGTCAATCTCTTGATTCACTTGATTCGAAAAAATAATAAAAAATGATGAAAATAAGTATTTTTGGAGGTAACAATGAGGCGAACATTGAATTTCGGCATTGGTTTTGGACGGTTGCCCTAAGAGCTATAAATTTTGGCACATGCATTGGCTCCATTAATTGAATGATTGAATTCCCCCGATTAGTTGGACTTTCTCGTATCAACGGCTTCAATTTCCTTTCTCATTCCCATTCATTCCCAAGGCCTTTCCTGAAGGTTCGGTGTCCATCCGAGTGTTCATCTCTTCCGAGAAGTGCCGCGTGATCGCGTTCAAGCCTCCCGTGCATTATTCATGCAAAATTCTCTTCTGCATCCTTTCTCTGTCTTGCATTCGGTGAATGTGTTCTTCGGATCGTCCGCACGTATATATCTTGACCATACGAAAAGAGAGACATTACCGTGTACGTACAACGAGAATGAGGCCCATATGCATAGTGCACATAAGGGAGAAGAAAAAGAGAGAGAGAGAGAGAGAATAAGATCTCGGCGAGAAGATCGACCCGAAGTGTATTACGAGCAATGGACTGGCCTCATTGCCACCGTTTCAACAAGGGACCAAGTCAACCGAGACAGGATCAATGTATACATATATACACATACATATCTATACGTAGTTTAGCGATGAGAAAACGACCACTTCGAAAACCCACCCAAGTGTTCTGCAGAGGAATACGAGCAGTTGGCTATGGCGAGTTCACAATGTTTGAGTATACACAGACACAAGTACAGAGGACAAGAAACAAAGATAGAAAGGCAAAAGGCATATGAGACCAGCAGAGAACTCGATTATCGAACGAAACGAACTCCGATCGTGAAAGAACAAGAGCAAGGAAGCTGAATAAGACTTTCGAAGCGGGTAACCGAGCAAGCATATCCTCACGGTGTCCTTCTCCCAACGAAAGACTTCTGCAAGCACCATAAGTAGATTGCGAGGGTCTGTATAGGACGAAAAAAAGCCCACGAAACGGAGTATAGTGTGTATGTGCGGAATAAAGTCTTCGGCAACTCCATCGGGATATCAAACTACCGAGAGTCAATACACGAAACATCCTATCGGTTGAGAAGGTGCAAAGGAGAAAACGATACTTAGCATGTGGTGGCAAGGGCACTACCAAGAGGCTCTACTCGATCGGACGCAGACTAAGGAGAAGATGAAGAAGAAGCTGAAGAAGGTTTGCAGGCTTGAGCTCTCACTTAGCAGCGAACCCGGTGTCACGATCACGGGTTTCTTCATCTTTATCCTTCTCTTCCTCTTTCTTCATCTCTTATTTTCCCTTTCTCTTCTCCAACATTAGCATATCTGCTTCTTAGCCTATACTCCGGTTATGTTAAGCTCCGAGAAGGCTCATGTTAGAGAAACTCGAACGAGGAGTTGCCTGTGCCGCATGATCTGCCGCGCTGATGATGCAGATGTGTCTCCATTTCTCTCATACACACTTGTACAAAAAAGAACGAACGGCCAATGATGCTAGGGTCCCAAATCCAAGTGTGGCATATGATCAGCGACCCACACCTCCGATGTCCTTTGTCTGCCACGCGCATGCCGCTTCATAGTGAGAGTAAACGCTGTCAGAAGAAAAAATAACAATGAAAGGCAAGAGGAGAACTCACTTGAGGAAATCAAATGGAAAATCAAGACGACCATTCGCCTTCTTTCTTAGCAGAGAAGTGAATCAAGGCACCTCTTGACATATAGCTATAACGAGTGTACGTCGCGTACTCGCGTGTTGGTCACCGTCACGATCAGGATCCTATTTGCATAGCGCCTCTTTCTCAAGATTAAGCTCCTCACTCTCTTATTCTTCAACTACATATCAATGGCTTTCTTTACTTTTTGTCCTTTAGTTTTTCCCTCGCCCACTCGATCTATGAATCCAATGAAGACCTTGAATGTCTCCTCAGGTTATCTTTGTCACTGATTACGAATCTGAACTGAAAATTTTGTAAATACAAAATTGATTTTTTTTTTTTTTTTTCATTTTCTCAAACAAAAACGATGCTAATGCTCATAGCAGTTTAGCAGAACATGATTCCTTTTCATGGTGAATGTCCTGAAGACAATGTAGAATCAAAAAATTCGATACGCGTTATTAAAATAGTAGTTTAATTATGAAAAAAAAAAAAACTTAAAAACACAGTCAGAACAACGTAAACGTCACTATGACTGAAAAACTGACGTTTAGACGATTCTATAAGAGTTTTTATGAATGGGAATTGTTAAAAATATAAGAAAACATTAATTGGAGAGAAACAACAGGAAAATGCAGCCTCGAGCAAGAGCATGACACGTACATGGCAATTCTACGCAAAGAAAATAAAGACTCAATCCTCCATAAACAGAAAATAGCATGCAAGTGATTATTCCAACAAAACAAAAGTACAGAAACTTGGAAAACTTTTTCTTCCCTATCCGGCAATTTGAATTTCCGGCTGGGAGTGACTAGTGGCTAAGAAACATCGGTGTATTAAACACGACACACGGAATGGCAATGCCACAACTTTATAGCAATCAGGATACTCCCGCAAGTTGTTTAATGCATATACGCGTTGCTTAGACGAGGCGTTTTAGGAGGTTGAATAGTTGGCGCGAATGTGGCTTTATCTTAAAACGTTATATGGTAAAACGTGTGCGAAAGTCATCGTGTCTTGGGGATCGCGAACAATAATGTTTGCGCGGTGAAACAGAAAGGAAAGAGAGAAAGTCCTGGACGTTTACTTGGGCTCTTTCTTACATAAAACTTTGCTCGGGCGATTTTCAACCGTCGTCTTTTTCACCAAGCACTGCTGCCTTATTTCCCTCATGATTTTGCGTCGTGTGTATGTTCGTGTACGTATATAAATATATATCTAGAGACAGCTTGCAGAATACGCGCTCGGGCTTCGTAGTTTTATGTATCGCCACAGGAGAACTCGATGGCGCTGGTGTGGAGAACTGTGGCGGTATCGGTTCCGAGAAAGCCTTATCAGCTCGCGGATATGTTAATGGCGACCGTGTAAACCCTCCCCCGTTCCTCCGCCATTCCTCTAACTCTCTCCCCCATCCCTCTTTCCCTCATTCCATCTCTCTCTCACTCTCTCTTTCTTTCTTTTTCTGTTTCTTACTCCCGCTACTTTTCTCGTTGAACGTTCCCGCGCTTTGGAACGTGCGAACGTTACTTCACAATATATTACTTCAAGATTTCTAGTCCCGAAACTCTATTTCTTCCCAATCATCCATCAAACATTGAACTTTCAAAAAAACAAAACAAAAAAACGCCCATTTAATAAAATTTCCGATGTTTCGATTCTTTTCTTCATAGAAAATAAACAAAATATAACCATCAGGTTCTAATCTCGATCTCGATTGAAAATGTGAATTTGCATCTTAACTTAAGTGGACAATGATCATTTACTGGTAATAAAATGATTCTCAGCTCCACCAGTTCACCAAAGCTAAGGAAATTGACAGTTTTGTCAGGACATTTAAAGAAATATTTCAAAATAGTGATTGATAAATCAACAATGATTGAAATTTGTCTCGAATCTTTCGATTTTTTCGTACATTGGAGCAATTATCGATAAATTGAATATGATTGAAGCCATGGGATCAAAACACTGTAGGACATCGAGTTCACCTCAAGAGGAAGGAAGTAAAAGAGTCCAAAATGAAGGAGAGTAATGCAAAGAGAAAAAAAGTAGAGAGACTCATGCCGATCCATCGATGACTGCTTATTTACAGAACCAAGAACACGAGGCTGATGCACCAATGTCCAATGGATGTATAGACATATATTTGCACTTGGACTGCCACGTGAGATGCGAACGACGGATAGCCTAGAAGAACGTACGCGAGGGCGGTAAAGATATGCTCGTTTCTCTTTCTCTGTACTATGTTACGATCCTCTCTTTCTCTCTCTCTCTCTCTCTCTCTCTTTATTTGCTCTTTTTCGTTCTCTCATCTTTCGATTTCGTTCACTTAACGTTTTATTCGCCTTCTTTCTCCTCATCGTATTCTCTATCCCTTCATTCTCTTTCTTATACCTCTTCGACACCAATCTAACCGTGGATCTCTTATATCCCTCATGGCAAGCCTCGCCCGAGGAGGCAATTAAAGTATCCGGGTAATTCGACGACGACAACGAAGACGACGACGAAGAGATCCAACTCTCAGCTTGGTCTCTCATTCTCGTTCTCTTCCTCTCTGTTGCTTTTTCTCTCTTTCAACGGATAGAGATCCTCACTGCGAAATATCGTCGCGTTGACCGACTGCATAACGTCTCTCTTGGAAATTCAATTGCGATATATGTCAGCGACTAAGCTTTTTTTTTCGATCTCTCGCGATACGACATGCAAACAGCGAGCGAGAGAGTATAATAGACACCTGCTTTATCTGTTTTTTTTTGTTTTAACCTTTTGTTACAACGACTAGTCCTTTCGTTGTAATCAGCTGAGAATGCTCTTTTGTTGGTTGATTATTTACAACAGGTTTTTTTCTTCTGCAGAATTTCGTATTTAAAAATTATTCAATCTGGACTGTGAAACTACGATCGTTGGCAATTTACAAAAAAAAAACAAAAAATTATTACCTAACTTTGTTCTAGTTATTGACCAGATTTTTATTTCACGCTCCGAAATTTCATAATTTTTTTTTTTGTAATTATTTTCAATGGCTCGAAAACAGATATTATTCTTTTTACACGATTATCATTTTTCTCCGATCAGGAAATTTGAGATTTTATTATAATTCGAAATAGTTGTCATAACAATAACAGAAGTTAATATTTTGTATCCTATTTATGAGTGATCTAAAAAAAGGGAAGGAAAATTTAAAGAATACAAAAAGGGAGAGAAGAATTGACCTGCGCGGAGAAGGGCCGAAAATTTTTTCGTCGCCGCCCCCCTCGCTCACGTTGGCATGAAACGAGAGAGGCCGAAGAGCTTCAAGGTGGGGACAATATAACGCGCAACGATAGTGGGGATTGAAGAACCTTAAATGGGAAGAGGGGAAAGTAACGCAGATAGATGAAGTGCAGATAGAAATGGTGTGAGGCTCGAGGGAGACTGCACTTTGGAAAAGAAAGGGAGAGGGAGAGGGAAATAGAGTAGGGAAAAAGTATTTGTGTGTTGATGCAAGTGGGAGAAAGAGAGATAACGATGAGGAGAGCGTGTAGAGAGGGAGATAGAAATTGTCGAGGGGCATACGCATTCGCCTAGCGTGGCGTGTTGCCATTAGGGACCCGGACGGCCGCGGGGACGCATCGTTTCTCCGCGTTTCTACATATTAACATTTACGTCAAATATATATATTTATATATATTTATATATATAAATATATATAAATATATATAAATTTACTACAGTACTTAGAACCGCGTCTTTTTTATTCTCTACTCTCGTTTTATTTCTTCTTCGTCTCACACCCTCTTCGACCTCTTTCTCATTCTCTCATTCTCGTCGTTGTTGTCCCTCGCGAGTGTTACTTCCGGTTTCAAACGATCGCACGCAACTTCCCACCTCACCATTCTCGTGCGATCGCTATCATTGCGAATCCGGTTTATACATGGTGGTTTCCCGCGAGTCATCGGAACACGTGCTCTACAACCGAAGCGTAAAAATTAAATGTACGTTTTTTAATATTATCTATTCACGTTTTTCTACTGTCCAAATTTATATGATATTTGACAAAAATATCCGTTTTGTCTTTACTTCGAACTCATTCGTAAGATTTTTTTTATCTTCGATTTATTTTATTTTGTAGAACGATAGTCAATTTTTTTGTTATCGTCGCTTTCAAAAATTTTTTGCATATTTTTTCTTTACGACTAGAAAAAAAGGAGCAAAAGTGGTTTTTTCGGTGAAATTTTAATTTTTACTACGTCTTTTCACAAGACGATTTCGTCGATTCTATTTGATTTTGTTGTTGTTTTTTTTTTTTCGTTTTCAGATGAATACTTCGCTGCAAATTGTCAATAAATGAAAATTACGATTTTTCGTTTATTATTTCAAAATCTTTTGTTTGTTGTGGCAACGATCAATTCTTAATTTTTGGATTTTTGTTTTTTTTTTTAGGGGAAGATGAAGAATGGAGCGACTCCGAGAAAACGCCATCGGTTAGCAGCGGTTTAGAGGGTGGAGGCTCAGCCGTTTCTAGTCCGGCGGCGCCGAACGTTGATGAAGACTCCAATCAACCACCACCTCCAAGACTGACTATAAACAATTCTACCAACACAAATACAAACACAACAAATAGTGGATCGGCAGGATCGACAACGACCGTCATACCGAATTCATCCGGCGAGGACATCAGATTACGTCTGAGTGTACTCAACGAGGACGCCAGGAAACGATTGGCCAGTTTAACCGAGGATTTCGAGGTGAGCGAACAGCAAACATAATAAAATATGTGAAAAATCATTCACCAATATCTTATTTCGATAAATGAAAATAAAAAAAAAAAAAAAACAAAAACAAAAAAATACTCTATTTATGAACTGGTTCGAAATAATTCGAAAAAATAATAAATCGACTTTTAAAAAATTAATTCATTAATCGTGTAAAATATTTTCACATTTTTGTATGCAAATAAATAATTATTTTCTGAGAACATAAAACAATATTATTGGAAAGTTTGTTTCGTTGGAATATAACGAAATTTTTTTTTTTTTTTGTTGACAAACGGAAATTCCAACTTTGACGATAAAAATTTGGAAATATTGTAGAAAAATATACTGTTTACCATTAGAATTTATGGGAAAAATTGAGACAATATGAGAAAATTGAAAAATAAATCAAAAATTTAGAAGAAATATTAATAATTTTAGTGAATGATATATTTTTTTAAATGTTTATTTAATTGTTGATAGTGATCGTAGATTTTTGAAAGAGAAAAATATCAATTTTTGCCTCTATTTTTTGATTCAGGTCGCAAAAGGAATTCGCGAACGGCAGGGAACCGAAAAGACAACAGGGCGAGGAAGCAGGACGCGAGATTCGAGCCCAAGATCTACGAAAACTGACGTCGACGAGGATGTCGTTGTTTGCAGTCCACGTGGATTTAAGGATAACGAGGATAATCAAAAATCGTTGACCAGACGACGAGACGGAAATAGTCGCGAATCCGAAGATTCGAGACGAACCGATGACGTTCAACCGGAAACCAAAAAAATACATCTCGATGATGACGCCGCACCGAGACTGAGACTGAACGCTAGTCTTGCCACGGATCCGGCTCTCAGACCGGCCACCGTTGCAGCTCTCACTATCAAGCCTGAAAACGTCTCGCCACCTCATTCGACATCCGCCCTACCTCCAGGTCTTCAAAATGGTACGAATTATTTATTTTTATAATACAATAACAAAAATCTATTAATTAATCAACAAAAATTTATAACAATAGTTTTAAACGATCGTAAAATAATTTTTTTCAAAATAAAATACACTCAAAACAGAGATAATCTAATTTTTTAAATTAAAAAACGTTCATTTTAATTTCTACATTAATTCTGTAGAAAAATGTAAAAAATTCTGTAAAAAAAGATGTATTTTTTGGATTTTTTCGGAACTATTTATAGTTTTGTAGAGTTTTTATCATCAAAATATTCACCAAAAGCCACTTTATCACCAACCATTCTCTTCGTTATCAAAAAACGAAGGAAATGGTATACAATTAAATGTTATTATCTCGTACGATTGATGAAACGTTTGAATTTCAAAGTGAATTCATAAAATCGTAAAGAAAAAAACATTTATCTCTATTTATTAATTTGCGATATAGTGCGATACAAAAAAAAATAATGAAAAATGAAAAAATGGTTGAAAGTTAAAAGATGAATAGTGAATAAGTAAAGAATGGTATTTGGTGTTATTTGCAGCCATAGCATCAGGACGTTTATTTGTTTTACCAACGGAAGGAAAAGAGTCATTGACATTAGAGCCATCAAGGCCAGCGCCGTTGATGTGTCCGCCATGTGGAATACGTTTTAGTTCGGCGAGTACATTGGAAGCACATCGTACATTTTATTGTGCGCATAGGCCACGTTTGGAGGAAGAAAACGCGAATAACGAGGACGACGAAGAAAAGGTGGGTGGTGGAAAGTACGATTCACGAAAAGCGTACGCGTGTCCGCAGTGTTCGTACAGCGCGGATAAGAAAGTGTCATTGAATCGTCACATGAGAATGCACGCGACGTCGCCGATCGCAGCGCCGCCGCTGCCGAGCGCACCGGTTAGAAGTTCCCAGAGTCCGATCGGGGGCAGTGCGAACGTAACAAAACTGTCAACCTCATCGAACGGCTCGTTGAACGAGGAAGCCGAACGATATTGTCGCAACTGTGACATAAGATTCAGCTCGTTGAAAACTTATCGTGCTCATAAAACTCATTATTGCAGTACGAGACACGTCGTCAAAGACGCTGCACCAGCAACGACGAAAAACTCACCACCAGTCACTTCCAGTCCTGGAGATTCTCCGCCTCCTCAACCGTGTCTAGCTTTACCAACCAATCCCATTCTCATCGTGCCCTATTCCTTGTTCCGAGGAGCGAGTGTACTCGCCGCTCCTACTTTACCGACGCCTGACACACCGTGCTTCCTTCTACCCAATGGTTCATTACAACCCATGACTCGTGCACCTCCCACTAATGCCCAAAATACCCTTCAAGAACAACCCGCTGTTCTCAGGATAGCCAACAAACCTGCCACTCCCGTCGGCATGTCCATCCCTTCTTTATCTACTTCTCCCTCCTCCGCAGCATCCGCACCTCTTGATCTCAGTGTTCGAAGATCACCTGTACAACAGGACGAAAAAGAAAATCGGGTCTCGCCCGCACCGTCCTCTCTACCGCCACCACCTGGTAGCCCCAGATCACGTGGCAGTGTCAGCCCAAGAACAAGATCTTTACCAAATTCTCAAACTCAACAACAATCACCTACCACGGAACTTGCACTCAGACTCACTGAACATCAACCACCACCACCACCGCTTCCCAGTGTTCTCGTCAAACAAGGCGTTTCAAGGTAAATATTGACATAAAAAATTTTATTCATTTTTTCTTCGTTTATTCAGAATTACAAGCTATCATGTTCCATAACAATAAATAGTTTCGTTGCGTGCGATTGTAAAAAAAAAAGCAAAAAAAAAAGTACGTGGTTCAATTTTTCTTTTCATTACATTTTGTGTTCTAATAGTCGAATCGTTACCGAAAATCTAACGATTTATATATTTTTAGTCTACGTGTAACGCGATTTCTAATTGCTTGAAAATTTGCATTTTTTTGACATGAAAAGACATGAAAAAGACATTTTTTTTATTCAAAAAGTCCAGCTGTTACTTTTTTTTTTTTTATATTTGTGGAAATTGAAGATTCGATAATCTTGGAAAATTAAATGGAAATATTATGAATTTTTGTTCTGGTTTCGTGATTTAATGTTTGGGTTTCGTTGAATTTATAAAAAAAAGTACTTTTAGTTTTAAATGTTTTATACTTTCAGATGCAAAGAGTGCAATATCGTCTTTTGCCGACACGAGAATTTCGTCGCCCACAAAAAACATTACTGCCAAGCGAGGGAAAATCCTGTTTGCAATTCACCACCACCAGGTACGCCGTCGCCACCACTCGTCCAATTGATATGTGCTGCTTGTGGCATCAAATTTGCTTCCCTGGACAATCTTGCAGCTCATCAGGCATTTTACTGTCCAAAAAGGCCTGAACCCCAGGAACATCATGCGCGATGTTCCAAATGCAAGGTTCGTTTTCGTTCGTTCATATCGTTCAAATTTATCACCATCGTATCTTCAAAAAATTTATCTTTTTCCACACAATCTCTCGATCGGGTTTTTGATCTTCTAATCCGTCAAATATTTATCTTTTTCTCACATCTCTAGATCTTATCGAAGAACTTACATTCGCTTGCATTTATTTATTCCAAATAATCTCATTCTCATCGAGATTCTATGCTTGTCAAGAATATTTTAATCTCCGAAATATTTATCTTTATTTTCCATCCGATTTCTATCGATATTTTCATTTTCGAGTCTCCTATTTGATTTATTTTTCTCTCTAAACTTTTGTATCTTCTTATTGATGTAAAGCAAAGAAAAATCAAATTCCTCTCGGTTCAACGTCTCTATAATGTTAGAATTATCGAAAAAAATTATTAATCCAAATAACGAGATTTTTTTGACTAACTCGTTTCATTTTTACAATTTTTTTTCTCTACAACAAATATAATGAGAATTTCATAATCACGACTAATTTCCTACCAATTTATTTAGAGTATGATCGAGCCCGGCGCAACGCACACGTGCTCGAGTGGTCCCACAGGTGGATGGAGATGTCCGGTGTGCGGAGCTGTAAGTCCAACAGCGGGAGCCGCTCAACGTCACATGGACGCTCATCAGGGTGTGAAAGCCTTTCGTTGCACAATTTGTCGTTACAAAGGAAACACTCTGCGCGGTATGAGAACTCACATAAGAATGCACTTCGAGAAACGTGGAACAGATCTTCAGGTGAGATTTTTTATCAATAAATTTCTCCATGACGCACAGAAAAATGACGAAAATGATAAACAAAATACGGAACAAGAAAAATCGTCATTTTTACCCAAAATAAAATCGAAATCACGTATTGCAAAAAAATGACAATTGGACGTTAAAAAACTTTAAATTTTCCAACATTGACGAAAAATTGCGTAATTAATGTAAAAAATATTCATAAATAATTATACGTTTGGTTGAAAGAAATAGAGAAATTTTATTCATATGCGAAATATTGTGAAAGACGAAAAAAAAAACAATTTTCGATATCAAATCATGAGCGATTAACCCATTGAGCCATAGATTCTTTTTTACGTGCAATTTATTTGAAAAAATTTCACTCTAGGGATTCAGGGGTCGTTGATTCGAATCTAAGCTAAAAATCTACAAATTAAGAGTTTCGTGAAACAGTACAAAATCCGTATATTTATTTATATGTCGTGTTTAGGCAATGAATGATTTTTCATATATTTTTTTCTATATTATGAATGTTCCAGGGACCATATAGAACCAAAAATCCGGTTTTTGGCGTTGTGAAATGCTAGTTTAATTATGAACAAACTGCAAAAAAAAAAAAAAAAAAAAAATTGGTGGTACAACGTAAGTCTGACTGTGGCTCAAAGGGTTAAGCAATAAGATTCGGGATAAATTAATAAAAAAGTTGCGATCTCTCCAAAGAGATTAAAATCAATAATTTACGATTATTAATAATTTATACAAGACAAAAAAAAAACGATTTTTTAATACAATAACGAAATTTTAGTGAATTAGTGAAATTACATTTTGATTTTTTATCGTTTCAGGAGGAAAATTATATCACGTGCGTTCTTGACGATGACGCAAATGTTCCAGCCAATGAACCAGCGACAGCAACAACACCGGACGAAGTTCCAGCAGAAATTCAAATTAATGGTAAAGCTGAAGTAAGAAAAAGTCCACCATTGCCACCGCCTCCACCACCGCCACCAGCACCTTCAGCAGCTCCTCAAACAGTGAGCAAAGTTAAGCAGGAACGCGAAGACACACCACCACCCGAGGAGAGTCTCGATCCGAGCAAAACTGGACCGCGTTATTGTCGCTCTTGTGACATAAGTTTTACTTTTCTGAGCACTTTTATAGCTCACAAGAAATTCTATTGCTCCAGCCACGCCGGTGAAGCCAGTAACAACAATAACAATAATAATAACAACAATTCGACGACAGCGTCGACGACAACGACTACGAGAACGGCTACGCCTCCGACCGGCAGAACCGAAGCTTCTGTTCTCTAAATAATAACAAAGTGTCTCTGAACTTTGAGCTGCACGTCTAAATAATAGTCGATTTATTATTTTACTCGTAAAAATCGTTTTTACCAACTTTCATTCAGTTTTTCACAAGTTTTTTTGGAAATTTGGAAAATCGACACACTCGTTAAGCAATTTGTTTCGTTTTTTTATGCAGTTAATTAATAACTTTTAAGCATAATAAATATTCAAAATTACTGAGGAAATAAAAATTTTATGTGGTATAACGTTTGTGTAAAGCGTTTTTAAACATTTGGATTATCAATAAATGTTCGGCCGATCGTTCGGTAAGTTTGTAACGTCTGAATGTGTGAAAGTTTGTAAAAACGCGAAGTACGCAGCCAGCATTTGTTCGACTAGTACGCAGTAACAATAATTAGAAAAAAGAAGAAAAAAAAAGGATCGGCGAAAGATTTTCCTGATCCCCCGATCAGAAACGTAATAAAAAAATTTTTAATTATATTTCCATTCTCTGCGAGCAGAAAAGTAAATAAAAAATGTTTCGTTCGATTGAAACCACAGGACTGTTAATTGTTGCCAGTTTATATATATACACACACACATATATATAAATATATATAACGAGAAAATAAAAACGATAATTTTGAGTATGAATTTAGTTGAAATATTATCGAATGACTTTTTTTTCATTCGTACTCATTAAGGTCGATATTACCAAGGTGTAAATAAAGCATTAAAATATTAGGCATATCCAAGGGTATAAAATGATCGATAAAAGATTGATTGAAAAGCATTTGAAAAGGTGAAAGCGAGTACGACTATGAAATTCGTATTCCTGTAAATAAAAATCAATTTGTAGTTAAACGTTTTCTTTATCATCGGCTAAAAGACCATTTTTCAGCGAGCATTTACGAGCCTGTATACATGACTAGGAATTTTCTGTTGAGATAATAAGAGGGATAAGAAAATACGACTGTAGAAACGCAGGAGGTTTCGAAATCGTTGGAGGAGTGCAAAACAAAAAAAGAAAACTAAACGTTATCTATACCCAAAAGAAAAAAAAGGGTGTGCAATCTCATGACTCTTTCATTCAAATAATCTCGTAGCGATGTAAGTTTAATCGACATACCTAAGGAAATGGAAAAAAAAAAACAAAACAAAAGAAAATACAAAAAATCAAATCACGATTACGATTTGCGAGTAATGATGAAATTAATGAAAATAATAATAAATATGCGGGAATTACGACAGTGAGTGTAAAATGTTGTACAGTAGAGGAGAATGTAGAGTATTAAAATACGAATATAGCAATGACCCTGAATGATACCAATCTCAGCTTATGAATCTGTTAAATTACGTTGCAATATAACATTTTAATATATATTATATATAATTAAATGGTCAAAAAAGCCATTTATGAACTTAAATGATTGAGCTCTCGCTTGTTTACAAGCCTCACCGAGAGACAATTAGTGTGAAAAAAAAACAGAAAAGGACAGAAAGACACAGAAAAAAATGACTAAAATATGATAAATCCTCGGGACATCATCACCAAATCAGTGATAATAATTATTTTGCGAATAATCAAAATTATCCGCGATTATGCTATTTACTATACCGTCGTTCTTGCGCGCGAACGAAATATTTTTCGTGCGAGGGCACACGAGTGTATAAATTTTAGAATTAAGGCCAGTGTTACATGTATACGCAGTGTACTACTCATATCATATGATGAAATCATTAAAAACGATTAAAAGAACGATCAAACAAATTATACTCTTTCTATTTCTCCGTCGGTAGTTTATTAGTCATTAAGTTCAGAGTCTTGAGGCTGAAAATTTGATAAAAAGACATTTTTCGTCTTTTCGAGTGAAAATTTTGCAAACCCCACAAAATCGAATCATTTTAGTGACGTAAAAAGAGAATTCTTAGTAAAGAATTGTAAAAAATGCCTTATTTGATTTTTCACTTTTCTCATTTACCGGCAAAATTTATTTTCAATGCACAAAACACTTTGCATTCCATCGATCAACATTTTTCTATATTGAGAAACGGAGTTACACGTCGTTTGAAATAACCGAATTGGTAGATAAATAAAAAATAAAAAGTTGTTCAGCTTGTAAACGAATGTCATGACTTCCCTTGATTATTATTTCGAATTACGAATTGTTTGTTTATTCTTTATTGTCAAATTAATTTATCAAGTCATAAATTGATGTTCCTCGACTTTGTTTTGTTTATATTCACTCCCCAAAATTCACAATCTGGTCATAGGTTTCATTTGTTTTCGATTTGTTGATGGCTAAATTTTGAATACGAGATACACAAATATATATCTATATAAATATGTAACGACCGTATAAACAGTACGAAATAATAAAAAATAATCAAATAAAACAGCAATATTATCCATTTAATATTATATTTATTGAATATTCATACAAATTCTTCTCTTTTTTCATTGGGTACCTGCCCCTTTTTCATGTTCTCGAATATTATAACTCGCACC
Source organism: Campoletis raptor (assembly GCA_948107755.1). Classification (NCBI taxonomy): domain Eukaryota; kingdom Metazoa; phylum Arthropoda; class Insecta; order Hymenoptera; family Ichneumonidae; genus Campoletis; species Campoletis raptor. Next base: position 11,689,686 of record OX403630.1, on the reverse strand, counting down.
GAGATTGGATCTTGAAAAATTTTATCAAAAACTGGGCTCGTTATTCTAATTTGTAATTGTAATTGTAATTCGCACAGTCTTTTTCTTTTTCGGCTTCAATGATTATTGTTTCAAGAAATAAAACGAGAAAATCCAATGAATGGAATCTCAATTTAATGAAAATTGATATAATTCATTAAATTGTACGTTTGCATTGAATTTATGAGTGAAAAATGAAATATGAATTGAAAAATAAGTGGAATTTTCGAAATTCGGTAATTTTTACATATTCGATCAAATTTTGGGATAACGAGTCAACGTTTTAAGAAAAAATACATCTAATAACGTGATTTGAAGTTTCAGTCTTCTTCATTTTTGTGTTTGTCTTCGTCGTCGTCGTCGTCGTCGTCCTCGTCGTGGGAACCTTCGGCGTACACGTAATCGCTTTTATCGCTGTCACTTTCATCGAGTTCTTCCTTAACCTTTGCTTTGTATTTTGCGTATTTGTAACCGTAAGCTTCGACATCACCCTCGTCCGCTGCGTAGACGAAATCATCTTCGCTCGAAAGATCGGAACTCTCGTCACCGATTTTCATATTTCTCACAGCTGCTCTTATGTCATCGTCTCCAATGGAATTATCTGAATGTTCAGAGTCAGGGTAATCGTTTCTGACGTTCGATTCAGAATTCGAATCTTCAGAATCGATCTCTGGACGTGTGTTGTATGTTTCGTCGCTGTCGAACACTAGGTCTTCCTCGAATGGTTGAATCGTCATGTCATCGTCCATTTGAATATGATCTTCCGCCTGGGTGTAGTATAAATCATAGACGTAGCCAATTTCCTGTTGAAATAAGAATATATTCGTGTAACATGATCTGAAAAATACAAATCTGTCTCCATGGGAAAAATTTTATAATTCTGCGAGTGGAGTCAACATAAAAAATTCTTTGATAAAATTTCAACTGTGAAATGAAGTAAACTTACTTTTTCATCAAGGACAGGAGTTTTTGCAGTATCATCTAATTTTGAGTGTTCCACATCAATGACAGTCATTATACTGTCATTTTGATCTTGAGAGTTGGCAGCATCAGTAGAACGAAAATAGTTGACAACTTTGTAACGATGATCTCGTGATTCTTCTTTAGCTTTTGCTCTAGCTTTACTAGTTAAGTCAATAGCGTGCTGTTTGTAATTAGCTTTGAGCTGTTCCTTGGTCAAAGTTTTCTTAAGATGTTCAACGACGTCAGCTTCCTGTAAAAATATGAAAATTTATCAAATTTTCATATTTCTGACATGCTATTGAATGACATTTATTTCTATTGAATTTCTGACATTCAAAACAGATATTCTTGTGGCCGCTCTGTGAAGACATTTAAAATTTTTTAAGAATCTACCGTTTGTGGTTTTTTAATTTTTCTTACAAAACAAATACAAAGCAAATTTCTTACAAATACAAATACTCTTACAAAACAAATACTCGAAATGTTCTTACCGGATTTTCAATGGTACCGGCAAATTTCAAGACTTCGGTCAAGGGTACGTCGGATATAACCTCTTTGGGTTGACCGGTTTCAAATTTTCGTTTTTTGACAGCGATGACAAGAGCGTCGAGAGGTTCATGATCAAACCTGCGCTTGACACGCACTACCGTCGACATTTTTGACGTTTGTTACACACTTTCTTCACAATCAAAACGTCGAATGTAATCTTTCATGCAACTTTTGTATTTTACGTGAGAATGCTGGAATGTTATGTTTGCAAACAAACTGCGACGTTACATGATGAAAAAACCGTGTCGCAGCGACGCCAGTTGTCAGTTTTGAGAACGCAATCGTTGTTTCAATCTTGTACCGCGCCGGAGCACTGTTTTCCCGCGCTTTAGAAAAAAAAAAAGAATCTCAAAGGATACCTTTCAAAATATCATAAATGAAAGAATTGGTCTGCCAAAATATCTCAATATATTTTATCACCAGAAAAATTGTACATTGTAACTACAACTTATAAATGAAAAACAAAAAATTTATTATATAGGCATGTATATATATATTTATATGTATATACATATGCATATGTATATACTATATTTACGAACGCACACATGTAACGAGTCGTCAACGTCGTTTACAGAACATGAAGTTTGATTTCACGAAATTCAGGCTAATTTTTCTAAGTCATTGAAATGAGTTTGTGTCATCAAACCTGAAGATAGATTTTTCCATCTCGTTTTACCATTTCCCATCATGAATGTTCGCCACTAATGCCACTTACACGTTGACAGGACGTCGTGGTCACTATTCAGTCACGTATTTCGTTAATTTTGTTTTGTAAACATTTTGTAAAAAAGTTGAGAAAAATATACTGTATTTTGGGAACACTTGTTATTTTGTTTTTTTTTTTTTGTTGTTATTTTGTTTTGTTTATTAAACGACGCTTAATCTCTACGTGTTGGTTTTTCCTCAGTTATTCGCGCCAAAGTAAAATTAAAAAAATCATAATAATAATAATAATAATAAATGAATATCGACGTGCGCGTTTATTTCGGAATTTCTTGCTTTTGGAAGAATTTTGCACTCACGCTGTTTTTTCGTAAATTAACGTCTCTTTAAATGCGATATGTGAGACGAAGATCTTTTCAAGTTTAAATACTTAAACGATGCGTGAGCGTCGTCACTACACAAATCGCCCTGGACTAAACACTCTACTATCCATGTCGTCGAAACGAGAGGTATGTTCCAGCTTGATGCTTTCTCCACTACCCATGACGGACAATGTTTATTTGTAAGTACCACTGTTCCTTCGATAAATCCATCGTCTAAGAACAAAATACAAAAAATCATTATTTATCCTTCATTCTAAACACATTTTTAAATATTATTTTTCCAGCAGGTGAAATAACGCGGATTTTGAGAACTTAGAAAAGTAGATTGTTTAATCACTTCTCAAATATTGCAATTTTGTCAAATTTTTTATCAAAGCTCACATCTTTTGTATTTAGTCGAAAAATAAAATAAAATCAAATTAAAAATCCCAAAATTAGAGATGATGAATATAATCTTTTTGTATTAAATCGATAATCGAACGTACCAGGATGTTCGACGAACAGTACAGCGCCTCCAGCGTTTTCGCATATTTTCCGCCAGAAAGAACAGAACTCTTTGTTTCCTGGTGTCACCGGGATCACGACTATAACTGGAAGAGCTTCGAACGGTTTTTCCATACGTCTTTGGAACATTTCGACGTAGGATTTTTTCACTAGGCTCCATCCTGCTGGTAATACTTCTTCCGAAGCACTAACTAATCTGTTCTGAAGAAGAAAAAATAAACAATGTTATTTTGAAGTTGTAGTGTCGCAAATCTCTTATGTGGAGAATTTCAAAAAATCGATATAATCGAGTCGTTTTTATTTTGGCTTTTCTTGTTCTGGATCGAAAATACATTTGAGTGTTGCGTTTCTTGCAATTATTTCTCAGTTTTTACACGATAGGAATGATCATCTACAAAGTGTTATCGTAGTTGGAAAAATCCTCGAAAAAGAATGAATTAAAAAACTTACTTCCTGACAAGACCTGATGACCCATTGATGATTGTACGGTTTGATTCCAACGGAGAGACAAAGCAAGCTTTTTTTTGTAGTATTGGGAACATTTGTAATGTGTTTAGTATTGACATATTCCTCGGGTGGTATGGATTCGAAGGTATCGTAAACCTTGCCACCGCCAGCAATCAATTGTGCGACTAAACGATCTCTGACGAATGGTTTTCGACTCCACTCTTCTTCGTTTTCGGTGCCAGGATCGGAGTTGGAGTCTCTAGTGTCATTGGAGCTTTCTTGCGATTGAAATCTCTCGATGTTTTCTATCGAAGCGCAACTCAGTAAGAACGACATGCCTTTGAACAAATCAGAATTCGATGCTGGTACGGGTCCCAAGTTGTTAATGATTTCGGGTGTTTCAGATTTCTTTCTTCCGCGTCCTTTTCCCTTGATGGAGCTCGGCTGTCCTTTGGGATCTTGTTCGCTAGGAGTGCCGTTGATTTCTTCTTGTACGCCAATGGAATCAGGAAGTTCGTCGTTTCCCGAAATATTCGAATCGCTCGTTGTTCCTTGGTCTTCGAATTTAACGCTCAATGTGTTCGAGACCCCGGAAGCCGATGGTTTTGCGAAATCAACAATTTTGTCAACCAAACTACTTCGCGCACGTTTACCTTTGGGCGTTGTTGTGACTGGGGTTAAAATACGTTTTGATCTTCTTTTGCCATCGATCACATTTTCAAGAGTAACTTTGCCCAGATGTTTTGGAGTCGAAGGTGGACTTTTCATTTCGACGTTTGTCTCTTCCTTCAAAACTTGCACCTGGTCGTTCGTTAAAAATATGTTTTTAATGTCAACCTCGATTTTCTCGCTGTCGTCAGTCTCCACTATGTAAATAACCGAGTCCCGAACTTTTTTAACTTCCAGAATAATACCACAGGATCCGTAATCGTCCTGGTCCGAAGTCGCGTAAACGGAAAGCCCGGGGCTCAGAGTGGAGGGCATTGGAACGATGAAATCTTCGATTATAAGCTTGTTCTGTCCATCGTAAAAGTTGACACGGAATTTAGTCTTTGTCTTGCCGGTAACCGTGCCAGGATAATACTTATTGTCGGACCATTTAGCGAATACTTGTTTACCCACGAGATCTCCATCGTCACCGTTGTTCGTCTCGTTTATTTCCTCCTTCGAGGAAGGTGTAGACGTAGATTCCGATGATTTTCTCTTTCTGCCTGCACTCGGAGTCTTTTTCTCGATTTCAGGAAGTGGAGAATCTTTCTCAAGGCCGTTTGTATCGGAGGAACGTAAATTTTTGGCTCTGGTTGCTTTCGCAGCCGCAGTTGCTGCGCTTCTTGATCTTTTGGTTGCGCGTTTTGGCGTGATTGTTTGGACAACTATGTTGGTGTCTTTTTCGGCCAGTTCCGGTGTCGAGGATCGTATTCTTTCGAGAGAATTATCGACTCTCAAAGTTGAGCCGTTGTGTTGATCGATGTTGTTTAATTCTTGGCAAGCAAAATTCATAATCGTGCAAGTCACTGTGTCAACGTTTTTCCACTCTTTTCTTATTTGTTCAAGAGGATCTTCTCCTTCCAGTCTCGTCGACTCTGAGATGTTCATTTTCTTTGCGTGCTTTGCTGGTCCACGTGGCAATTGAAATTTAATTCCTGCCAATTTGGCGTTTAGAGAACCTGCGCTCGATGACGATGATGTGCTGGCGACTGAAGCCAGTGACAAACGTGTGTTCAAAGGATATGGAGTTGGGTTACTCGTCACCGAGCCCGGTGACGCATCTTTGTCGTTTCCGGAAATATCTGCCAAGTTAGCTGAATTGTCGCTGTTCCTGTGACGCATTGTCGAAAAATCAGCGCTCGCCGATTCGCAGTGTACACTTGTGACAATTTTTTCAACTGGTTCCTTCGTTGTCTCGTCGATGTAAACGAGGCATTTGAGCTTTACGAGAATATTCAATTCTTTCTCTATCGGTAAAGTCTTTATTGCCGAATTGTCGTGATTCAGGCTCGTTGAAGATTGTTCTTTGAGCTTGGATCGGTCTTCAGCAACGAAAGATTCATCGCTATCGCTTATGCTCAAAACTTCTGGATGTCCAACCACTTTTCCTGGCGTCTCTCGCAACTTTTTGCTCGGACTTTGAACGTTCAAAGATTTTTTATCGTTGCTTGAATCTGTTGCGAATAACTCGGATCGGGGGGTTGACGTTAATTCGGAACCAATGATCCTTGATTCCGTGCTGCCGTTTGTCAACGAATGGCCGGGCTTGTGATCATTGTTACTAGAATCTTTGACAGTGTCGATCGATTTGTAATCCGTACTTGCACAAGTTTTGTAAGAAGTATCGAGTTTTTCTAACGATTTTTCCAACATTTTGTCGCAACTCTCTTGCGATGAATCAAGAACGATTTTTTCACCGTCCTCATCGATTTCCACGAGCTCTCGAGGTGGTTTTTTCTCCGGTGGCGCCGTCGCACGATCGTATATTACTTCGATACTCATTCTCGAACGACTGCTGCTCGTTGGCGCTACAAAACTATTTTTTTCATCCTTTTCTGCACTCTTCACCGTCGACGTTACTTCAGTCAAGTCGGTGATCTGTTTTTCTTTGGTTTTCTCCGGTGTCGTCGATTCTTGGAGAATTTTTGTCGCTTCTTCAGAGTTTTGCTCTGTTACGTCACTTACTTTTGGATCTACAGAGGACTCTTTGGCTTCTAGATCCTCTGCATCTTTCGAAATTTCTTTGTTAGCGTTGTTTGTCAAATTTGCAGATTTTTCTTCATTCGCTCCATCTTTTTTCCCCTCTACTTGTTTTTTATCTTCTCCTTTGTTTTTTTCGATTTTGTCAGATTTTTCATTCATCTTTACTTTTCCATCATCCTCGTCAATCAAATTCTGCGATAATGTTTCTTCTAACTCTTGCTCAACTTGTTGCAGAGATTCGCAGCTTTCTGTGGTTTCTGGAGTCTCTTGGATTATTATACTCGATATAACTTCGTCTTCGTTTTCACCAACTTTGTTCTTATCTTCTTTAAAAATTTCATTCATTTCTTCGTCCAAACGCTTTCTAATGTCACTTAATGCACCTTCTTGCGAACACGTGCGAGGAAATTTGGCCACTGTGTCCTCGTTTTCTACGCTCTCAGCTTTTCGCTTCTGAGACATTGCGCTCGTGAGACTCGACATCTGTTTTTTTAAAGGAGAGCAAGTCTCCAGTTGGCTACTTTGAATGAAATCAATGTCGTCGTCCACACCATCCTCCTCTTTGCTCGATTCTTTTTTATCGTCCGTCTCCATTTTCTCTTCTTTGTTGTCAATTGTTTCTGATTTTTTTTCATCCTCAGTTTTCTCTGTGATTTCTTCTTTCTTTGCAACATCTTCCTCGTCTCCTTTCACTCTGGAATCTACTGATAATTTGGGCTCCATTGGCTTTTCTGCCTGAGGATTCACGTTCCCGCAATCTTTCTCGTCTTCCCCATTTTTTCCAGCCTCTTTCATTGATTTTTCACCATTTTCCATTTCTTTCTGCGTCTCATCACAATCAATAAGATGAAAATCTTGACTCTCCGGGATCAAAGAATTGTTCACGAGTCCTGTCTGTTGTGATGCATTCTCCGCCGTCGGATCGTATGTCGTTTGAGTGTCCGACTGCGTTTCCGGAATCTTGTCCGGATCTGCCATTGTTAGACTATCGTCCGATTGCTTGACTAATGAAATAGAAAGAAATAGTTAATTTTATTTATTGGCCTGAATATGTTTTTTTTTTTTTCAACTTTGTTTTAATTATTTCTTTTTATTTTTTTCAATTGTCGACCTTTTCCAACATGAAAGAAATTTTGTTTCTCATAATGAATAATACTCACAAATTTTTAGCTTTACTATGTTTTCTATGTTTTTTGGAACAATTCATCTGACTAATTATATTGTCAATTCTTAAAAGTGAACTTTTTTTTTCTTTTGCTAATAATATTATCGAGACAATTGTTGAATTAATAAACGAATATTGCATGAAATGTTGTTAAATTTTCTACTTTAAGAATTTTTTTTTAAATTACGGATTATAAGAATCGATTGTTCACATAACCTCTGTTACGATTTATTCATAAAGAAAATGAACAAAAAAACATCGTGGAATTTGGTATAAATAAAAATTTTATCTAATGTATTTAGAAAATTTGAATTTCGAACATTATTTTAAAAATTTAAAAGAAAAAATGGCAATGAGTGTAAGGATTGCGATCGAACGTAAAAATTGAACGTTTTTTACCGTGATTTGGAATGAAATATGTTTCCCGCAAGAACGAGAGAATACTTAGCATGTTTCGCACGTAACAGAATCATTCTACTGATAAAAATGTTCGAATGAGTTTTCAAAGGTACAAAAACTGACTGGGTCATTTTCTTATCCGGCGTAAATGTTGAAGGTTAGGAGACTCGGAATAATGGGGGCGAGAGAAACAAAAGGAAATTTTGTTTATCGCGCGTTCTATTGAAGAAACTAGGTTTACGTACCGTGATAAATCTCATGCGGCAAGTTATCTGCAAGAGAGTTTCGTCGAAAAACAAAAGAACAGAGTTTAGTCAGAAGAAAAAAAACTGGGAAACGTTAAGTAGTGAGATATGAACTTGGTACACCGGCTCCCTACCCCGGTTTCCCCACCCAATGCCAAACCGCCCGAGATATGCGAAGACGAAGAGGGGAATAAAGTGGTAACTCTCAATACACACATATACAAAATGCAATAAATTACATCGCGAGACAAAAGCTTTTTCACTATTAGCCTCTTTTTCGTTTAATATGATTTACTTCGTGATATTTATGATGAAAAACACAATTCCCCACAACAATTAATAAAATGAAAGGTACTTACGGATTTATTCTCCAACGGCAACAACAAACCGGCTTTCTCGATGTATTATTATTATAATTGGCGCGGCCGAGAGAGCCGTGTAAAAAAAAACACTGTGACTTGGTAATGCCGATAAAGAACGATCGGATAAACACGATTCAAAAATTTTTTATCATTACCCCGAAAAAAACCGCCACTTTTGTGAAACGCTCTTTATAAATACGCAAATATATACATATAGATGTATTTATATTTGCTACGAAAAATGATGATAAAATCGCGCGATTCTCAGTCATTTCACCATTGACCTCTACGCTTCGAGTTTCAAACGTCAGATGGAGAATGGTATACACGTGATGCGAATATGCGCGCCAACCTCGACGCCGCCTGGTGCTTGAAGCCCACAAATTTCATTCGAAAGAAAGCGGGAACAACCGGCAATTCGTAATCAAAAAAAGACAGCAATCCTTTCTATTAATAATATAAATAAGTAAATATATAAAGTTGCTTATGTAAAAAAACTCAGCCACAATATAACCACGAAATATATTGTCGTTATCAACCATATTCCCGTATGAAGTAGTACTTCCGGTTTCAATTCTGCCCGCTACGCGGCGCTTCAGATTGAACAAAATGGAATAACATTTTTGCTTCGGGAGGTTCCGGAGTTTCGGTTTTTGATTGTTTTCGCCGTTTTTTTAATCATTCGAACCGTCGTGCCGCCCATTTTACAAATTATTGTCAAAATATTCGTTAGTATAAAAAACATGGCGGTTACAAACGACGATACGGCAAACCTTGCAGTTCAGGAGATCGGGGCGACTATCGTAAAATTGAAAAATCTATTGGAAGAAAGTGTCTCGTTGCGCGGTAAATTGTTTCTTTTTTTATTTTTGTCTTCCATTTTATTTCGTCTTCAACAAACGATTTGGTGTGCTTATTTTTTTTTCGACTTTACAGTCGAGTGCGCGAAATTGGAATTTGACATGTTGACTTTATATCATACAATATGTCCCGAAGAGCTAGAAGGCTTGCGAGACGAGCAAGAGAGCGTCGAAATTTCGGAAAATACAGAACATCCCCACACATAAATCGTCAAAATAACCTCTTTTGCGAATTATAAATATTTCCATGAAAAAAATTATCGCACTAACGCCAACTATGATTTAATAAAAATACTATAATTATTTTGAGATGATCCTCGATCAACACAATCGTTATAAAAAATATACCAAGTGTGTTAAAAAAATAAAAATACGAATAAATACATGGTGAATAAAGTTTTCGACCGAAAAATAATTCGTTTTGGTTGAAAAGAGTGTTGAAAATTGTTTACCAGCTGATAACGAAAGACAGACGTTGTTTTTTCGACTAAATCATGAAAAAGGTGGACAACAAAAAATAAAATCAGAAAAATCATTAACAATGAATATATTATTATATATCATAAATGTATACAATTATAGTATCGCTTAGATGCTACCATTTATACATTCAGGTACACACTGTACGGATTTAAGCGTTTATACGATTACAAGATTGAGAGTTATAATTTTTTTTTAGATTTGTTTTTTTTTTTTTCATTTTCTTCTGTTAAATCTTTCTCCCAAAATCCCAGCATCGAGTGTCGTTGCCACGTCGAATATATAAGTAACATCATACAATAATTACGATGATGAAGAGGAGGATATATAATCCGAACATACATCCCAAAATCTGTTTTTTTTTTGTTTTGATTTTTTTTTTACTCTCCGACATTCTTAATAAATAAATATATGCCTGATGTTGAAGTGCGCGAAGTAACGACGATATTTCGAGATAATCTCTGGATAGTTTACGTTGTTTTGAAGTTTTCTTCTACCCAAGGTCGTGTGTGTCGATCGACTCGAGTTATTTTTCCACGAAACTGTATTTCGAGAATAACGCTTTTTTCGGACTAAATTTCTTTTGCCCTATTTACTACTCGCTTTGAAGACGGAAGATTTTCTCATTCAAGTTGGTTGTTTTTTTTTCGTTCCTTTTCTATTATTATTATTGTTGTTATTGTTATTTGTTTTATTTTACGATTGATGATGCCGTCGTAAAATCAACACATTCGCGATCTTATCGTTCACCCAACTGGGAAACGTCCAGAGGAATGTGAGGCAACCAACCATTCTGATAGTAAATTTCACGATTACGGTAACGATAAGATCGTCGAAGACAAGAATCGGGGCCTGCGTGACATGATGCTATTGCCATCGGTGATGGTTGCTTCGCCCAGTACGAAACAATGTGCAAACAGTCTCTCGGGTCTTCTGCTACTCCGCATATTTTTTCAGCTCCAAGGGCAAACATACGCGGACAATCTTCGTCCTCGTTGTCCTGGAAATAATAATAAATAAATAAACTTTAACGAGCAATCTTCGGGGGCTTGGAAATACATGACGTCACTATATTAATCGTCCGTAATTAAAGAAAAAAATATTAAAAATGATTATGCGTTAGACATTTAAAAATAAATTGAAAATTCATTCATTTCCTGTTTGTTTACTCACGCAAGCGTGGCAAATCTGATGCATTATGCAAAGCTCGTGAAGTCCGCTTGATTTACCACCAACGAGGGGACAACGATGCACGATCGAGTCGAGCGCGGGGCAGCCTCTGCCTTCGTCAAAACCTTCAAAGTTTCTTCCTATCGAACGAAAGGGTATTTTTTGAGATATTTTTTTTTCTGAGAATCGTAAAACTCCCGAGTAAGAAAACAACATAAAGCTCAATATTGACAGACTATCAGTTTCACTGTGGTTGCTGTTTTTAAATAAAGTGCAACGTTATTTTCGGGCCAAACGTCGATTTGACCTTGAGGCAAATAAATCGCGTGTGAGAATTTCGGGTTGATGTTAATTAGATTTTTTTTATTTTTTATTTTTTGAAAAATTGCGTCAACAAATGAAACATTTGTGAAGCCATTTTTTTTTTTAAATTATGATACTTTAAGCTTTCACACTGAGAAAAAAAATTTTTGACCAAAAGAAATATCGCTTGAATAAATTTAATTATCGAAATTCAAAAAAATATTTTGTGAGAGCAGATTAAATTTATGCATAAGAAAATAATTGGCACCAGTTGGTGGGGAAAAATGATTTTTATGATTCAGTCATAACTAGCAATTTAAAAAACTTCGTTTAAAAGAAGAATTGACAATTTTTCATGAAACTAAATGAATAAAGTTCAATGAATTGTTTATTTAATTTAAATTCCTGACGATTTTTACCTTCGTAACGAGATTCGTCATCGACAATTCTATGTCCATTGCGTTTATCGTAATCATTAGGATTTTTATCATTATTTCGATCATGAGGATTGTGCGTTTCGTTATTTTTGGTATGTGCGGCTCTCATGAGATCTCGTTGGGCGGCGATATTGCTTCTGAATTCTTCGAGAGCCCTTCGCATTTTTTCAAGGGAATAAGCGGCAGCCAAACGTGCCATAACGACATCTTTGACTTCCTGGGAGTCTCCTTCGTTGCCATACTTGAGAGCATCCTCGACAATTAAATTTTTAACATTTTTAAGCCGATTGTCCATTTGATCGAGTTTATCTCTTTTTTCGCCATTGTCTTTGTCCGGATGGGCATCTTGTTCAGTGGATTTTAAGTTTTCTGCCATAGTTTTGTAGTAACGTTGAAGCATCCATTCGTCGTCTTGGTCCTGACTTCCTGGTCGAGCGAGCAAAGCCGATTTTTTCTTCCTGCGATCGATACCAAAGTAATCCGACCAGTCGATGTTTTTTTTCGATAATTTTAAGTTTCCGTGATCCCTTTTGTTCAGCAATTTAGTAGCAGTGTTGCTACGATTGTTTGCATTTGTTATTTCCTTTTGACCTGGTGGAGCTTTTGGTGAATTAATAAGACTTTTTGGGGCTTCCGTGGAAGTCGATTGGTGTCCCATTGGAGTCTCTGACGTGGTGGAATGTTCGTGACTGTGATCGTGACCAGAGTGATCGTGATCGTGAGTGGAATGATCGTGACCATGACCTTCATGTTCGTTTGCATGGATATGTTCGTGATTATGATCATGATCGTGATCATGCTCGTGTTTATCTTGATCGGACTTAAAATTCTTATCATCCGTTCGATTATTTTTGGAATCGATACTTTTTTGACTTCCAAAAAGTGGTCCAAGGTCCTTGGCTACTTTGGGATCGGTAATGACTCCGGTTGGTTCTTTATCGTGATGCAGAGGTTTTGGACTCCTTTTGGCAACTGGATAACGTTTTAACAGGACTCCATATTCACGACCAATTGGATAACGACCGTTTACGTTTCTACGCTCGGTCGGTAACAAGTACATAAAATCTTGGTCGCGTTGACGATTACCAAAGTCACTGTTAACCATCGATTCGTCATCTTCTTCCTCGCTGCTCTCACGATCAATGATTTTTTTGTTGTTACGATTTTTTAACGATTCTTGCTTACTGAATATCTCACTCCATGGCATCGAATCTGAATTCGTATCGTAAGCCTTGTTTCTATTTTGTTTTGATTGCTCTCCTATATATTTGTCGTAATTAGAACGCAAGGCTTCCCACAAAAGATAATCTTCATTGTCCATCCCACCCATGTTGTTGCTGTTGTACGTTGGACCCTTCTCCAACTCTTTGTATAAAATCTCTCCTAGGTTTTTATCTGCATCGTTATTCAACGATCCATGATCATTCATCAATGCTCTTTTGTGACCACCTGTTCTTTCTCGCTCTCGAAATGAGGATGGAACTGTTTCTCTCTGTGGACGTTCAAATTTATACTTTTTCGGTCAACATATTTTCCTTCTATTCATTCACTGCCCAGACATACTTTTAGCACCCAATATTTCGAGATTTTTAAATACGATTTTCTGAGCAGATCTAAAGTCTGAGATAAATAATGCGCTGTTTTCAGAGATTTACATTCAAGCTTTTTTGTTCAGCCCTTTTACTCATTTTCAATAAATTCTGTATCGAATGGTTCGCAATTCTATCTACTGAAACCCCTTTATGTACAAAATTACAATATTTACGAAGAAGATGAAATATAAATGTACAAACGTTTTAGGCCAGTCCCCAAAACCGAAAATATAAAACTATTAATTTATATCGTGCGGTTCATTGGTGGAATAGACACATTTTCGCTTGAATTCAGACAGTTTTTGGTTTTGTGACCTTCTGATCGGCGCGGAAGACAAAAATCGTGAGCATGTACTTTTCTTTTTTTACGTTTTACAAGATATCTCCGAAAATATTAGCAAATCCAAAATAATCATTCAACGCTTTTTTATTCTCTATGAAATTACGGAGACATTGGAAAAAAAGTTAACTTTCTAACTCTACTGGATTCAGCGATACAGCGATTCGAAAATTGACTTAAAAATGGCGGGAAAACATCTGAAAATTCAAATCAAAATATAATAAATCATTGAATATTTTTTTATCGTCTATACGATTGGGATTTTTTCAATGTCGTCCGCTCCTTATTGAAGGTCACGAAATCGATTACTTGAAATTCAAGTTAAAAGGAGTCCTTTCACTTAATAATTCGTTTGGTATAAATTAATTTTGTCGATTTTGCTCTCGGCACTGGCCTATTTACCTGGCCCGGAGAATGTTCGAGATAATCCAAAAGCACTCGCTCCAATCGTTGGTTATTAAAATTCTGGTAACCACCACCGATGTTTTCGAGTTGACCATTTTCTGCAAGTTTTCATATACGTATTTGCAGTAATTTCGACAATTTTTCCGGTTCACAAATGAATAGATCATGATTTTTTGTGTTATTCAATAATCAATCATTTTTATAACAAAATAATTATGTCGAAATGCGCATGTTCTTGTCCCGAGACTCTACCAAGTCGTTTGATCATAAATTAGATTGAAAAAGTTTGAATTACCGATTGGTAAAAATTCGAGATCTTCATCTTCATCGTCTAAGTCTTGATCCGGTTGTCTAGCAAACGATCCCTCATTTTCTTCGTCGTTCGAATGGTACTTAAAGTTTTGTAGATCGTTGTAATAATCACGAGGTGAAAGATCGAGTGATCTTTGTTTTCTTGTAACCGCATCAAGTGCGCTTTTCAAAGATTCCTCATCGGTATGATGAGGTAAAATCGAACTGGCAGATATTAGAAGTGTCAAACTGAGCACCAGGCTCAAAACCCAGCAAAGTCGAAGCATTTTCATCCTGGCAAATAGGACAATAAGACACGTTCATAGTTTCTGGAATTTCTTCATATATACAGCACAAACGAAGATGGAGTATGAATATAAAACTCGTAGATGCCTCGAGGATCATGAGAGTATTAAAATTCTTGACATTCATACACCCTGAGGAATGCGCGATTCATAATTAAACTTATTGCAAATCGATTAACTTTGCGGTGGCTGCAGTTTTGCTCAATAATAAAATTTTAAAAGAGAGAAAATTGCAACGAAACCGATAAAACCAATGACAGAGTATTTTTCTTGTTGAATGACATCTAAGTGATCGAATGGAATTCGAAAATGATTTTGGAATCGTTTAAAAACCACGAATGTCACTCGGTCTTGACAAATTTGCGTTTTTTCGAATTTTGTGGACAACAAAATGTCAAGTTCTCTTTTTAATGACGAAAAATCATTTGGTAACACTTCAAAGTTTAAAGATCAAAGATTAACAGAGTTAATTTTTAACTCAACAACGAAATTCATGTAGCAAAACATCTTGTTTGCCCTGGATTACTCTTCTTGGAGTTCAAAAGACGTCTTGACATAAAATGTTTTTTTTTTTAATTCGTCACATTGTTCTCAGTTAATTGTAAGAACATTTGTATAGAACCAAAGTGACGAGACACAATACGATACGCTTACAAATCGATAAACGTGATGTTTCAAATGCTGAACAAATAAAAGAACAGTTCTCCTTTTGTATTCGCCAAACAATATATTTTATAAGGATCAATAAACTTTTTGAATGACTTGTCGAAATATTTAGGGTGTTCGTTACCATTTCTGTCGAGAATTGGAATATTTTACAACGGATTATAAATATGTCCGAAAAACATATAATTTTAAATATTCAAACATGAAGCCATTGCAGGGCATTTGAGAAAAATTTGTCATGAATTAAAAAAAAAAAAAAAAAATACTGACACTTAAGTTTAAAAATAATGAAATTTTGGATAACGGGTCATTTTTTTGTTAAACAAGTCGTGAATTAATTCTCATAAATTAAAATTAATGGACCGAAACTTGAAACTGTGTTATTTATCGAAAATATTTGAATAAGAAAATTAAAATTTTACTAATTGAATGAATGGTTCGTAAATATAAAAGTAAAATTTTATGTTGACTGGATAAAGACATCATAAAAAAAGTTTAAAAAGTGATAAAACTTCGAAAAAATATAAGGAAAGTACAAATAGTTGGATAAATGAACGAAACTTGAATCACTTCTAAGTTCCTTAGTAAAGTTAACGACTTTTTTAATGGACTAACTGCGTACGTTTATCCGCCTTAGGTAAATGTACATATATATTTATTTTCCATCGATCGCCACATTTTTATATTAAATGGTGCAAAAAAAGGGTCTTTTACAAAGAAGGTCATGAAGTCTACATAAGCAGACCGAATTATAAGATGATCGATGGTCAATGTACGTTTGACATTTCCGAGGGTTCCCGGCGTCTCTGTAGCACGCGAGTGTGAAATAAAAACGCAAAACAGTTCGAGTTTTCTAACAGATGTTTTCAGGATTTGTCGCGTTACTAAAAAAATATCGAATTCAACGAAATTTCAAAAGAAAAAAAGAACAACAACAAAAAGAAACCAGACGAAAAAAATAACTCGCTGAATTATTTACGAATCGTCAGTTAATTAATGAATATTAAAAAATTGTAATAAAAGAGCAATCCACCTCGCCCTTTCTGCACGAAATTTTCTTCCGTACTAATCCATTACATTCTGCGACGAATATCAAAGACGAATATAAAGTTAACTCAACTTACCTTTTCTTAACCGTCCTTCATTCGCTTTCACAAAGGAGAGAAAATAAATGAATTAATTTGTTTCGTTAAACACAAGGAGTTTAGAGGCTTTTGACTGATATTGTCTCCGGTGACAGGTTGCTCGAGTTCAGGCAATCCGTTTCTGCATACCACCACCACCGAGCACCGAAGCTTTTATACTCGAAGAAACAGATCGATATAATGGCGCATGGCGTTTTTCCGGCGCAGCAACAAGTAAGACGCGCCATGGCAATAACATTGTCCATGTTTATATATATATATTTATAAATATAAATACAGATATATTTTATCCTTTCGAACAAACGAAAAGACGTAACTCGAAATATTTTGCACTCAAGTAACCGGGACTTACAACCTTTTTTATCAAGTTCGTAAATAAATAGAGATACGTATATAAACACGAAGAGCAAGCGCTTCTTATGAAAGCGAGATGACGAAAGAGACGATGGGGTGTGCCTACATAAAGGACCAAAGCTCCTTGACATGAAATATTATACGAAAACCATGATAAGATGAGCCAGTGACCGTCTGAATCATAATTATGTGTTTTTATCCATTTTTTTTTCATTGTCAACAACCGAAGCAACGAAAAATGAACTCTTGTTAAATATATGTTGATTTTTTAATGAACAAAACGTCTTGTTATTTCATTCATATTCCTGGGGTTTATCTTTTTTTTTTTTTCATTAAGATCTTAGGGGACATTTGGATAATTTTCGAATTATTCTATTGATTACAAACTGGTTTTTGAAGGAACAAATTTTTTTTGCAACGTGGTAAAGCATTCTGTACATAGAAATTGCATTAATCTTTGTTTCTTTATTGATGAACTATTCGAATCAACAACTTTGCTAATTTTTTCTAATATTCTTTTTCTCTTTTCCTTATGGTAGAGATTATATGATTTTTAAAAACGCCACGACTTCACAATTTGAAAATTGATAACATAGAGAAATATTTCGAAAAAAGTTTTCTTTCGGTAGCCACGATATCTGAAAAAGTGTTTCAAGCATCGCGTCCAAATTTTTTAGGGCTGGTTCTTTTGCTTCGTTTTGAAATATTGTTGAAAAATGACGGGCAAGTACTCGGAAAATCCATAGAGTGCCTATGATCGTTTTGTCTTTCTTTTTCGATATTTCAACGCGATTTATTGGTCGAAGCTCGATTGATAAGAGTTATCGTGCTTATCGTCCTCCGGTACGAAGAAAGATAAAAAAATAATAATAAAAAAATACATTTTTTAATTCTATTAACGATATTCTCGTCGTCGTGATAGACGTGAGAAGGTGTAATCCGCAAACGTCTCTATTATATATCGTGAAAATGTCACGAATGTACGTTTCCACGATTTCCGAGGAGTACGGAAATTTGAATCGGCACAGCATCTCCGGTAATTGTGCAAATTTTGTTTTTTTGTTTTTTTTTTTAGTGATTTCTCAGTGTTTTTTTTTATTTGAAATTTTATTCGACAAAGCTTAGTGAGTTTTAGACTATTCTATTCCAGACACGGATTTTGATACCATTCAGTTGCCTGCATTCGATCAACCTCACGCCATAACTTCACAACCACGAACCGGTAAAATAAAAAATAAAATAATAAAAAAAAATAATCACTATTTTCAATGAAATTGAATGATTTCAAATTTTGAAAGAAATTTAATAAAATTATCAACAAATAATATACAGTTCAAAAAATTCAACAATAAAAAATGTAGAATTAATTTTTTCTTATCAATTATTTCGATTTTTATCCATCACGTCACCTACTCATTTATCAGATGTCAATAGACCTCAGCGAAGGCCAATCCCCGTAAACACTGCCGACTGGATTTCTACACCCCGATCACTTTTAAATCCTGCCTGCAGCACCCAATTTCTTTCCGGGGTAAAACAACTCGAGATTCAACAAACTGTCGATCTTGTATCACGTAAGTTCAATAGCTGTCAAGACTCAGCTGAGTCGTTACATTTTTCAAGATCGAGATATACATAGATTTCGAAAAAAATCTAAAAATTACAGAATATTGAGGATTTTTGTTTTGTTTTTGAGAAGAAAAAAAAGAAGGGACAAACTACCGTTACAGAATAGAAAAGAGACGTAACCTTGAATTTTTGACCCTGAACAACCTTGAACAAGTGATGTTTGTATACATACGAAATTTTATTTTGTTTCGATAAAAATGGAAATTTTGCACAATAAAAATTGGCAAAAATTCAAGCCTAACCTCTCTTTCTACTCTGTAACGATAATTTTTGCAGTTTCGATTCCCTCCGTGGACAAGAAACAGAATTTTTGTGATATTGTCATTCGCTCAAACTGTGCCATAACGTCATAAAATCACTATCGCTAAAATTCGCCGGATGGGTGTGTTTTGCTTCCAAGGCTAACAATGTCTCAGCTTTGTAATTCGAGGAATTGAATGAACCGTTGGAAAGTGATTTTTGGTCAATGCTATTGTAAGAACAAATGTTCAGAGTCGATTAATCGAAATTTGTAACGAAGCTTCATAATACATTTTGAGATTCAGAAAAAAAAGCAACAAAACATACGATCGTTGATCGTAAACGATTCAATCATTTTTACGTTTTTTTCAATGCTGTACTGACATCACAGTCGTTGGTACTGAAAAAAATATCGAAAGATGATATTTTGTGTTACGAATCAATACGAATCAGTATTTTGTTGTATTTTGCTGCTACACGATGTTGGGAAATTGTAAAGAAGGAAAAAAAGTTATTATCTAAATACAGCTCGTTGATTACGATTAGTCGGTGAGAAATCATCAATTATCTCGTCCAACAATGTGTACAATCAGCTCGTACCACAGCAAATCCTCAGTTACCTTGACAAGTTGAAATTTTGGATTGAACGTTATCCGCTTGTGGACGTGTGTATGAATTCATACAAAGTTTCAAGTTATCGTAATAATTAGATTAAACGAAAGAGATATTGGTTTCTGAGAATTCAAAATGTTTTATCTGGTAGATTGTTTTCGAGTTTAATAAAAATAGAATTTTTTACGTTGTATATTCAAATAATTATTAATAGACAATCGATTTTTTTAGTGCACAAGTATTGAAAAAAAAAAAAAACATCTTCATTTCGATATTTTCGATGTTTTTTTGAAATTCTGACTTCTGTCGTTTGGGAAAAATGCAAATAATATTCGTCTTTTATTTATACAATGACTGTTCGATATATTTGCGTTTGTAGTTGAAAAACTATTTTTCTTAGATTTCTGGATGGAAAAATGAAGTTTTTTAGTTAAAATTTGATAAATCAAATATTCTTCATGAAGTTATATTAAAAAAAGAAAATTTTCAAGTTACGTGCATCGGTTTATTTCAATCTATAGTGGACGAAGTTGACAGCAATGTGTACAAATATCGGGTCAAAGTACCTCGAGCTGAAACACTTTTTCTCGCTACGGAACACAACGGTTCTCGTATAATTGGTTCGTCGAGAGGTTTTATCGTTGATTTGAAGGATGCAACGGGGCAGACGGCATTCACCCTTAAAAAGAGCAGAACTTGGGGATGCGTGCCAGGATTTTTGCACGTAAGTAAACGTGTGATAAAGATTGAATTGATATTTTCAAAATTAAAAATCGATTTTAACATATTTTCCAAATTATTTTTCAACTTTGATTTGTATCAGGCCATTTTTTAAACGAATTAATTGGCTCTTTTGAATTGCGTCAAATTTTCATTAATCCGTAGCAATGAAACGTCAAACAAATGTCATTTATGACAATTTGCTGTTTTAGAAATTGACTGTCCAAGGATCCGATTATGTTGGAACGATCGAACAAGATTTTACTCTTCTGGCACCAAGATTCACCGTGTATAACGCAGACCATGAGCCTCTGTGTCTCATTTATTCACCTCATACATTCTGTGCTTGTAATTACAAAGAAGAACGTTTTCAGGTATTGATCATTATTATTTTTTTTTTTGAATTCTTCACGAAGATGCTCCTGACAACAAAAAAGAAAAAAAAAGACATTAGTCTCACGGAGTCACGTTTTCGAGACTCCGTGAGACTCCGTGGGAGACGTTTCCGAGATTTTATCGCAATGAAATATTGTATCAAGATTTTTGCCAAAGTTAATCCTGCGGTTAATTCTGAAAAAAAAAGAACAACGAATAAAGAATCAAATAAAAAATGTAATAAATAATGAGAACGTTAAAACTTGGAAAAATAATTTTTGTGTGACCTTTAGGTGTCATCAGTAGATGGCTGCAGACCTTTGGCGTCTATAGTTCTCCAATGGGATCTCGAAGTTATGGATTACTTCATCACGATTAATTTTCCCTTGGACATGGACGTAAAGCTGAAAAGTCTTCTGCTTGGAGCTGCATTTCTGATGGTAACAATCGCGTAATTTCTCGACTAGAAACAAAAACTAAAAGTGTCTTCAATCAAATTGAAAAAAAAAAAAAAAAATGTTTAACTTTATTTTTTCAGGAATCCCTGTACTTTGAACGTCTAAGAAAATCTCCGGCACGATAGCGTTTGAGCAAAATATAAACATTTTTTTTTCACATCTGCCGAACGATTATATTTCATCAATTGTGCGATTTATTAATCGAGGAAATTCAGTAAATGGATTTTATTTATAGAGACATTACACTTGGAAGGAGTGAAAAGGAGTCATGATTTTTTTTTGTGTCCATGAGAAGTATTGCCAATTTTTTTTAATGCGAAAAACAGTGGCACACAATTGTAACATGGCTTCGGAAATAGATTATTATTATTACCATTACGAAAAAAAAAATTCTTGACCATGGTACATTGGTACATTGATTGATCAGTGTAAATCAATAATATAAAAATATTGTATTCAAATATTTACATAATATTTGGGCCTTTTTAAGCTTTGTTTTTATTTTTCCTGTACATCCTTAAGGAACACTTAGCTGAATCGGAGCTTGACTGTCCATTTAAACATTTTGTATTGTCACACAACTCTTTGGGGTGTTGGGGTTTCATAAAAATAGGTATTTCGCAGTCGTTCGCACAAATAGAGTCTGAAGCAGACTTCGATCGAGGTCGAGTGGTTTTTGAGGTTCCTTTTCTCGAGACTAACGCTGTATTTCTTTCTGTAATAGAGAAAATCAAGATCAATAGATTTTTAGAGTTTTGTGTTTTGGCCGGTAATGTCGTGTGGAACTCTGTTGCGGCTACAGACGACCAATTCTTAGTTTAACAGTGTTAATGAACAAATATGTTATATTTTACGTTTTGGACTTTGATCAGAGTGCTGACATGAAATTGGAAGAAAATGATTGTTGAGAAAAAATCATATATTCATAAAATTCGTATTTTCTAATGATAAAAAAAATTGATAAATTCAATGATGAAAATGTTATTACCGTTGAAATATTTTTTATTATGAAAATATCTTACGTTGATTATTATTTTTCATTTGCAAGGAATCAGTATCTCTTTGGAGTATAAAAAATTCTTTGTCATCATTGTCGATTGTTTTGATATCTTTGAAAACACCAACTCTGCCGGTTGTTCTTTGTTTTAACAAAAACTGTCTCCTCTCTTCGTCAACCATTTCCATAATATTGGCATTTGCAATATCGAATAAATTATCAAGGGCTGTTGAGAATTCTTTTTGTTTCCCTTGAGATTGAGCTCGGTTTTTATTTTTTTGTATGTTTCGCCATTTGTTATATAATTTGATCAGTTTTGCTTTACAATGTTGGGCTCGCTGGGTGGGTAAACATGCTTTTTCCCAAAATAGGAAAACTTGTTTTATCGTCAACGATGCACTTTCGGAGAGCGTTAATTTTGATTCTCGAATGTTGTAAAATAAAACCTTCAATACTTGTCGTTTGGATGGCAATTTGTTGTCAATTATTTGTGGGACAACTTCACCGATCATATGAATGTTATGACGTGCGATACGTTTCGCGCACATTTTTTTGACATGTTATATTTTCCTCCTTCGTCCATTTGTGAAAACTCTATCATAACAACAATACATAGTCACGATAAATCAACTGTTTTTGTCTCAAAATTAAAAAATACAAAAAAGATAAACAACGTGTCAGAAACAATTATGTGTTTCCTGTTGTAAACAATGAATGTTGTCGCTTTGGACGTGTTGTTCACTTTATGGTTAAATTACCGGTCAAATGCCAAACGCAACATATCGTTATAAGTAACCGCTGGAATACATGTGCGAATATTCACTTAATAAATTATGATTATGGCCCAGTAACAAAACAATTTCAATAAAATGAATCAAATACGAAAATAAACTTTGAAAATATATCCTGTCGATAAGTGGAAGCTGCAAGTTTTTATCATACCGACAATCGATAAAAGCGACATGTAGAATTTTATGTATAAACAAACAGCTGTTTGTATCATTTTTAGTGTTCGTTCGCCCGATGTCAACAAGTGTTTTATTCAATCAAGTGTCATTATAAAATCTGATCAATTCGAACAAATATCTGTCGACTCAACTTGTAAAAAAAAATCGATTCTGCACAAAAAAACCATATAGCAAATAAAATTATTATCGATCATGACATCGACATCATCAAACTTAATTGTTTGTTCAAATACAACACATGCACATACAAACTCGTTGTATCTATGTTTACCGAAACGCTCTGCTAAATTTATGCCTAAATATGGCTATCAACCTGTTGATTTGCATATGCGTAGTTATATAGAGTTTACTGCAGGTATTTACCCAAAATGAGTTAAACTCAAATGGTTGTGTCCACAAAGCGAGATACTGGAACCGCAATGATATAATTATTTTAAATGAAGGCTATAAATAAGTCACCCAGGTTTATTAAATGGTATTTTTATTGAACGAGATGATCATTAATGCAGCTTCGAAAAAAAATTGCCAGAATTTATGAAACAGTACGAACAAAAAGCGCGCGAAGACATGATATTGGATTGAGATGAAAGAGAAAAAGAGAGAAAAACATCGAAACACATGCTTATTTGGAAAATATATATAGAGATGACTCACAAAAAGTGACGCTTCCGCCCACTTCTGACTGCCGAAGGCGAACGTGTAAAAGATAAAAATAAAACAATCAATTGGCAAACCGGCGGCGCGCCGGGCCTACAGTATACCTAAAACGCCACAATCTGTGCGTTATTCGACATTATCGCGCGATTGAACTTCGTATCTTTGACGAGACCGGTAGATTATAATCGTTAGTGTAAACGTTAAGTGTTCTTTTTTTGTTTCCAATTAAGAGGTTTTATTAGTTGATTAGAAGATAAAGGTATTAATTGTTTTGAAATTTTTCCCGCCTACGTAGTAGCCTTTCTATTGCCACAGCGTCATTTGAATTAACGTATTTCTTGCAACAATTCACCGAAAGTGAAATTGTAGAAAAATCCTTCATTATGTAACTACTCTTCTCGAACTAATTGATCCCATTGAAATCAACAATTTTCTTAAATATTGAGTCTGGATGTTTTACATGCTGAAATTTTTATACACTTAACCTCTTTATTATTATTATTATTTTTTATTCGTTCAAAGAAGTTTTCAGAACAACTTCGACGAGATTCCAATTCACAATGGGCTTTTGTGAAATCTTTGGATTGTTTGTTATTTTGTACTACTTGTTCTACGCTATTTTTCCTTGGTTTTTGGACTGTGACGTAGAACTTGCGTTTTACGAAAAGTGGGGCAGACCTATAGGTACGTTGCACCGATATTTTTACGTCTCCATAGCACGTCATACCTGGTTCAGTGGACCGCGCGCAGTAAATATCAAAAGCGTATTTA
Source organism: Campoletis raptor (assembly GCA_948107755.1). Lineage (NCBI taxonomy): Eukaryota > Metazoa > Arthropoda > Insecta > Hymenoptera > Ichneumonidae > Campoletis > Campoletis raptor. The sequence goes on along the minus strand of OX403630.1, from coordinate 11,665,519 downwards.
TTAACTTTGAAAAAAATTACTTTATGGCTTGGATCATTGCTTTTTTGTGTACTTGTTGCGTAAAAATCTGACATTTCGATTTCACTGAAATTAATTCTCGATAGTCGTATATTTGTTGATCGTGTAGGAAACACTAATGATTGTAGGTCGTACAGACCATGTGACCTAAGCCACCATTAATATTAATGACGTGTTATACTTGCCTTTCGACTAAACAAATCCAACCATGGCTCAAGATAATCGGCTAAATAATTCATAAGTCTTTATTCATTGTTTTTTTCCCAGAGAGCTTGCGAGGCAAAGTTGTTTGGATAACCGGTGCCTCCAGTGGTATTGGTGAACATTTAGCGTATACGCTTGCAAAGGTTGATTGCAAATTAATTCTGACGGCGCGCAGAGAAAATTTGCTCAAGGAAGTCAAAGACAAGTGTCTCAGAAGTAAATTTTCAATTCATTCATTACACCTTCAGTTTTTCAGAATCTAAATGACAAATTTTGCATTGTTCTTACAGTCAATGCCAATCTTAAGGAAAATGACATTGCAGTTCTACCTCTTGACGTCTCCAACACTGATCTTCACAAAGATGCTTTTGATCTCGTTCTTTCCAAATTTGGCAAAGTATGATATTGCTTTTCTTTGAGGCCATGGTGAAAAAAATATATAAATCATTGCTGAGAGAAATTTTTGAAATTATTAAACCATTTATAGTCAAAAAATAAGATTTGATGCAAGATTTTTGCTCAAAATTTATGTTTTAAACAGCCAAAATAAGAAATTTCATTCATAACATTCCAAAAAGTTAAGATTCATTCTTCCGCAACAACTTCAATGGAAATAACAGCAACAGAATTGTACTTCTGAATTGAATTCAATCTGAAAAAAAAGTAGTAAACGATAAAATAAAATAAAAAAAAGCAAAAAACTGTGAATTAAATAATATGCTAAATAAGTGCAACCATTAATTAGCAAAATATTTTGAATGGAAAATCAGACAAATTTCGAAGTGGTTATTTTTGCCACGTGAATTTGAGAGCTATTTTTTATAAGAGATTCAATTTCAGCTGGACATTTTGGTCAATAATGCTGGAAGAACTCAGAGAGCAAATTGGGAAAATATCGAGATCGAAGTGGACAAAGAAATTTTCGATTTGAATGTTTTCTCTGCTGTCTCATTGAGCAGACTGGCGGTTAAACATTTTCTTGAAAATGGTCGAGGGCACTTGGTCGTGAACTCGAGCATTGCAGGCATCCGAGGTGTACCGTTTTCAGCATCGTATACTGGCAGTAAACACGCACTACATGTTAGTTATATTGAGTATTGAAAACAAAATTTTCGCACAACCCACTGACTAACAATTGATTGATTCGAAAAATCACCAAATTTTTAATCCCAACTTTAATATACGTTTCGTTTTTCACGTTGAATTATCGTAGGGATACTTCGAGAGTTTAAGAACCGAAAAATTGAACCAAAACATTGCTATTACGATGGTCTGTCCGGGACCGATTCAGACGCCTTTCCTGGCTGAGGGTTTCACCGAAAAATTTGGTGTGGTACGTAAAATGTATAGTTAATTCGAATTACAAAAAATGTATACATAAAATAGAGAAAAGAAATAGGCTTTAGCATTTTTAGTTCATTTTTTAAAACAATTTTCGTCACTGGGGTACAAATCTACCCCATGGTGGCAAGCACGTAATTCTACAGAGGAGTTTCAAATAAGTGTTAAATATTCCATCCGTTGATGAAGTTTTTTTATTCGAAATTTCTCGACGGATTTTCGATATTTTATGAAAATCTTTCCAATTTTTTCAAACTATAATCCCTTCTCAAAGAATTCATTTCTTATCAAGACAACGGTGTGACTATTAAACTTAATAAAACTGTACACAAAGTTATAAATTGTTACATAATAAAAACTTTTACAGAAAGTAGGACAGGAAACCCAAATATCGAAAATGAAAATGGCACCAGGACGTTGCTCGAAACTCATGGCCGTGGCAATTGCAAATGAGATTCGTGAGGCTTGGATTGGCAATTCACTGGTCATGCAATTGACATATCTTTCCATTAATTATCCAAATATTAGTAGATTGTGAGTTGAAAAATGAATGTAACAAACAAATCATTTATTATCCTTATCAAACTGAATAATAAGTTTGAACAAAACTTTGAAAATGTCAAGGCTTATCCAATTATGACACATTTTATAAATAGTTTTAAAATAATTGAAATTGGAAATAGTTGATAATCGCTTATAGAATTCATAAAAATATTTAAATTCAATTCTTTCAAATTGAATTCATGGTTTTCATGAAAATGATTTTTGTTTCTTATTTGCAGAATATTCAACTACTTTGGACCGACTTACCTGCAAAAGTTGAGAGACAGCAAAGTGACGAAGGGAGATTGAAATATTTTGGGAGAAATGTTTCACGAAGAATGCCATATGCGCCTAAATACTGTACTTTTTCATTCATTGTGTTTTTTTACAAGATTTTTATTCATTACAGTTTTGTACACAAGATAAAACAGTTGACTGGTAATCATAAATGCTTATTTTTATTCTTGGTGCTCCATTAGTTTAGCACGAGCAGCTTTGCCTCGTTGAATTGCGGTTTTGAATAATTTACAGTAGAGTTGAATGGCGGAGGGTGAATCGTCGTTGCCAGGAACCGGATACGTGATGAGGCAGGGATCGCAGTTGGTATCGACTACGCCGATAGTAGGAATGCACATTTTAGCTGCGTCCCTAATGGCGTTGTGAGGTTCCAAAACGGTGTCGAGGGAAGTTATAAAAATGCAAAGATCTGGCAATCGTGTAACCGCTTGAAATTCTTTTGTCGAATTTGTAAATGTTCCACCTCGCCATCTACGAGCGTGAGAAAATTCTCCACATTCCTTTGCTGTCTCTTCCACCAAATATACCGCTTGAGGGTTTCGTGTTAGAAAAAGTATTATTCCGTCTTTGAATGCAATGTGTGCCGCTATATTTAGAGCGTCCCTCAACAGTTCTGCCGTTTGGTCTAAATCGATTATTAAATGGCCTTGACGCGAACCATAAAGGTAAGGTCTCATATAATCGTTCAGGGAACCCTCTTTATGACCCAAATGAACTTTTGCTTCAAAGAGATCCTGCACTGTGAAGAGCTTGTGTACGCCAAAGAAGTCTGGATGTTTAAGGGGATCGATCAATGGTGCTGATAGCTCTGAAGCTGAGGAAAACATTTTTAGATTTCAATCAATTTATATGTCTATGAAGAATTATTTCATAAAAAGGGAACTTTGGAACCTAAAAAAGTGAATTTACAAGGACTGCATCTTTGTATATTAACTTTTTTAAGTTCTGTCCAGAACTAAAATAAACAAATGAAATATCACGTATTTTGTACATGTTATTAAAACTCTAAATTACATCGTTTATAATTCCAATATTTACAAAGAAAGAATAAAAACATTGTTTTTTACATTATTATTATACAAATAATATTCCTTACCTTCGGGAATCTGTATCTTCGGTTCTGTTTGTGTTGACAGTTTCGCGATTTGTGAAGAATTATATCCAAGGGATCTGACCAAGTGGCTAGTTCCCAGCACTGCAAATAACAGTTAAAGAAAAAGCGGTTTTGACAGATCTTTTTAAACACTAATTATGCCTTCACATTTAGTTCGAACTGTAATAATTAATGTATTTATTACCTTTGCTCGTAAATATTCGCGAAACCGCTCCGGCCATTTTAATTAAAAGGTTATGTACAAATGATTCAAGGTTAGGTTATCTTTCTCGTCGAATCAGACACGTTCGCTGGACCAGCCAATAAAAAATGGTGGTCTTGTTTGTCCCCCCACTTATGCGACAGAAAATCGTAACATTCTTCTGTATCCGACGAATCGGCGAAAAGCTTTGATAATTTTAGTAGCCGACAATGCTCTCGCAACACTACGCAATATGTGGGAGATTTCTCTTTTTTTCGAGTATAATAGAAATATGGCGTCTTCGATGTGACAGTGAGGTGGAAAAAGATGCTCGTTAAAAAACAGAGGAAAAAAAAAACAATGAAGTTTTGTGGTAAATTAGATCTAATGGATTGATACTGCAAATTTTCATCATGCCTGTTGACATTAATCGTCTGACTGAGGGCTGGCTTGAGCTCGAGAGTGATCCAGGTACAAAAATATTCAAATGTATCTATATTTCTTTTCAACACGCTCCGAAACCCAATCAATCTTTTTACGATGTTATATTGATATTACATAATATCCGCATAATTAAATTTCATCAATATTTACATTAACTAAAAGTGACTTCGCAGGTATAATTTTATAAAAATCTTAAACTTGATGTTTTGCCATTATTTTCCGATTAAAATGATTCAATTTTTTTTCATTGTACGTTATCATAATTGGAGCAATTTTATGTGTACGCCATGTTTGTTTAGGGTTGAAAAAAAATATATATATCGCGATGACATATTATTCGAACATTTTTTTAAGGCATTTCATTTCGTAATTAAATCGACTGTTAATAAAATGATAATCGATCATTTAATCAAAATTCAAACAAAACAAATTGTATGACATTTAAATATTTTCAACATAGTCAATATCTGGTTCGAAATCTGTCAAAAAAAATGTTCATGAATTTCTTTTTTTCCAAATACAAATAAAGCAAATAGACAAAAGTTTTTATTTGTAAAAACTTCTTTTTTTGTCAGGCCTTTTTACTCTGCTTCTTGAAGACTTTGGAGTTAAGGGAGTTCAGGTTGAAGAAATATACGACCTACAAAAATCCCTCGAGGGTCCAGTCTATGGGTTTATATTTCTCTTTCGATGGATCGAAGAAAGAAGATCAAGGAGAAAAGTGGTAGAGCAGGATGAGAGTTTTGTAAAAGATGAGGATATCGTCAACAATATATTTTTTGCGCAACAGGTTAATAGTTTATTTTACTTCATTGACAATTTATATCGTTTAATCATCGTAAATAATAATCACTGCATAATGTTTGGCTGCTCTGAAGAAAAAAAAGAATTTTGTTGAATGCCAATGATGTTTTTTTTCCAGGTCGTTCCGAACAGTTGCGCAACTCATGCGTTGCTTTCGGTTCTTCTCAACTGTCCGAACATTCATTTGGGCACAACGTTGTCTCGTTTGAAGGTACACACGTCAGGAATGTGTCCGGAGAACAAAGGCTGGGCAATAGGAAATACACCGGAATTGGCATGTGCTCACAATTCGCACGCAATGCCACAGGCCAAGAGGAGACAAGACAAAAATACGGGAGTTTCGACGGGACGTTTCACCGGCGAAGCTTTTCATTTCGTTAGTTACGTGCCAATAAACGGTCGGCTTTTTGAACTCGATGGTTTAAAACCATATCCAATGGACCATGGTCCATGGAAAGAGCACGAGGAATGGACCGAGCAATTTCGTCGCGTTATAACAGATCGTCTTGGAATGGCAACCGGTGAACAACTGCAAGACATAAGATTCAATCTCATGGCTGTCGTGCCTGATCGTCGTTTAGCGATTTCGCACAAACTCACCATGCTCAAAACCAATCGACAAATTGTACTCGAAGCTCTTCAACAACTCGTCAAACTCAGCCATCAAGAAGCTGCGATCGATAAGAACCACGAGAGTTATGATAGAAACGATAAAATCAACGAACGTCGAGTGAAAAACGAGGACGACAATTCTGTCAACTGCAAACACGATATTGACGTCTCTATCAACGTCCCAGGCAATGGCGAACGAACTGAACACTCGGAAATCGAAGAATCTAATGTTAACATTGGAAAAACTGAAACTAGGTATGAGACAAAAAATCAATTTTTTTTTTCAACCACTTTCGTTTATTATTTTCCCACATTATCGCGCTCAGTGTCTCAATTGAACTTGTGCTTATTTTCGTCTGTTTATATTTTCAGTAACATGGAAAAAGTCGTTATGTGCGCTTTGGATTACGCTACGCCTTTAAGGATTCAAACGTCACCTGCTCACAGTTCCTCGAGCACTGACACGTCTTCGGAAATCGGATCAGCCTTTAACTCTCCTACTCAAGGTATACAAATATGATTAAAAGGATTTTCATTGTTAAAAGATGAGAATGAAGAAAGCAGAATGAACTAAACTGTTTTTTTCATCTTTGTTTTGAAAGAAAAAACCTTAAATTCATGATTTATCTTATGGTCTTTAATATTATTATCCAAATAAATTTTAAGTTGAAAACGAGGATAAATAACTTCGAAAATTTCAGTGGAAATGAAAAATCCACGCTCCTTTTATTTCGAATAACATAAAAAGCAAGAAAAATAAACAAATTTTAATGAAAAACTTTTGAAATAATGTTTTTTCTGCATTAATGCTTTGTTCTGAATAAATAACACAAATGACATTCAACACATAACTTAAATATGATTATGTTATCGGTGAAATCCGATTAAAAGAAAAACTGGATTTTCTCAGGCCCTAAAAACGACTTTAATTATCGTAGCATCGTGTCCGCGTACTGCAAACTCTTCTTTCTTGACAAAAGATTAAATTATTGGGACAAACCATTTTGAGGAATTGAATTTTCGTTGGATTGTTTAGTGAGGAGTAACAAACGTAATAATGTTTATCAGAGATTGAATCAACGAATTTTCCTGTGCTGGGGCAAGGATTACTTTCTTCCGGAATTTCTGTAATTTCCGAGACGAAATTAATGTCGATAGTGGTAGAATGAATGGTCGTTTGTTCAGTTTCTTTTTCTAATCGACGAGAGCACGTTTTGTAACGTTGAGATTCGCAAACACGATTGTAATCGTTAAAGGCAGTTTTCGGGGGACAAGAAAATTCCATTATATTTGCAGTGTCAGGATCGCAGGTGTAATATCTCGTGCAATCGGTTTGATTTGGTAAACGAACTCCTCTCGCACAAGGCAATAACTCGATGACTCGAAGCTTTATTTGCGTCGATAATGATTTGTATTTGTTTATTGTTATATATTCTTTTTGTCCAAGATTTCCTTCGATAACGACGACGTTATTTTCCAATTTTGGTCCATTGATCAACGAATCAATAGGATTGATGTGAATGACATTATTTGTAGTCGTTGCAACAAGGGTTTCTTCTTTTTTTGACTTTTCCACTGTGACTGTTTTTTCATTATTCTTTTTCTTTGATTTTTCTCTCACAGGATTTCTCGTGCCGAGGATATAACTTTCCAAAAGATAGTTCAGTATGTTGCTCCTGAAATCAATGGCTTGATTGTTTTTTTGGAGATTATTATTAACTGACGATTCGCAAGGAGTTGGAAGACTGTCGTAATTTTCGAAAAGCAATATTCTGTCGACGATTCCTCGGAGCCAAGTATATTTGCTGTTTCCACCGTTTTTGTTGCTCATCACACTCTCCAATCTTGTTCGTAATTTGTGCTGACTTTCGAAATATTCGAACAAATAATTTTCCATTTCTTCATCTGTTTTATGAGATACCGCAATTTTCGTATTTATCGGTGAACTCATTTTTTCTTTGTTGCTCACTATCTCGATCAAAGGATATGGAGTTATGTGCGGTCGAAAATTGGCCAGTTCTGAAGTCCCCTCCATCGCGTAAGAAGAATCCGGCCGAGGATTTTCCGTCGACGGTTTTTTATATCCGTAATAACTCGTCTGCGACGAATCTATCAATTCAGACTCATTCGGTACTTCGGTTAATGAGATTTTTTCCGATACCAAACTGTCACAGGTCCATGTGTCACCAGGTAACACACAGATTCGAAGATATGGCTGAAATACCTTCAAAAATCACGAACACACAATTAAATATTTCATTTTCTCATTAATAAAGTTATTTTTAAAGTTACAAAACGAGTTCAGCTCGTATAAATAAAATGACGTAAAGAATAATACTAATTTCTTTAAACTTACTAAACCTTGGGAACATTTTGCTGGTGCCCACACGTAACCACCCTCTGGTAGATTGATACAGTTGTAAAAAATAGTGCAACTCGTAACGTGAGGTTTTCGTGCCTCTGGACATTTCGAAGCACTGATCGAAGCGACAGATATACAAAGTACAATAAAAAAATTTATTTTACGTCTGTCATTCATTTTCATACAAAGTTACTCGAGCTACTGAAATCCCGGAATACTGCAAAGAATTTATGTACTTTTCTCACGTCCCCTTCTCCGAGCTTCTCGTTAACGAGTCTTTTTAACACCTTGTATTATACAGTTATGTAAAGTTGAAATTATTAGAACCGTCACCTCGATTTCTAGTCGAATAGGATGAAAAAAAGCACAAACTCTAGTCATTGTTAGAAAAAACACACACACTTTAGTATTCCTCGAATCAACAGTATTGTTTAATTGGAAAAATAATTAATGATTAGTTTCTGTCGAAAAAACAACGTTTTGGATTTTTTTTTGCAAAATTATGAAAAAAAACTCAACTGACACTGTTCTACGTTTTAAAAAAATTAGTAACAAAACTAAAATGAAAGTTATTAGTAGGATCGATTGATCACCAGCCTCAGGTCAGATTTTTTAAACGATGAGAGAAAATCTAATGTGTAAGAAAAACCAAGTTTTCTTTTTTCAGTTAAAATAGCTTGTGCTCTTGGGAACGTTTTTATTTGAGTAAAAAATTATTTTTCAGCCTGGGGATGGAATTCCGGTCAAAGTAGTCCCACTTCGACAAAGGATTTTAAAAAATTCGTTGTTATACGTGTCGCTGGAGATGAAAAACACGAAGCTGGCTTGAGTGAGTATTTTTGAATAACGAAATATCCGGATACCCGATTATTCCATACTACCCAAAATGTCGAATTGAATAATTATCTTTACAGTGGTATTCAATTGGATTAATTAATAATATTTGATTTTCTATGGTTCAGCTCGTTCATTGGGAAACATAAATATAAATGGAAAAAGGCTCGTATCCGAAAGTGGTCATTTGCACAAAAAAGTGTGTTTATCCGGTGAAGTAAGAATTCCTCACGCACGAGTCAAAACGAGTAACGGTGATACGGTAACGGAAGAAAAGAAGGTTGAAAAAATTGATCCAAAATTGTGTTCGAAATATCCAGAACTTTTCGAGCCTCACACTTTTGCACCCAAGGATCTTCTGGCTCTTTTGAAAAATCTTGAACACGAGATAAGCATGTGCGAGACTAGTCTCAAGGATGAAAACGACAAGAGGAACAAATACAAAGTAAGGACAATTTTTTTCGTTAAATATTATGACATTTTCTTTTTTCATTTTTCGACAGATTTTCATTTTCTCAAAATTCAAGAAATTCACTTTTTTTTTGTTGTTTCCTGACATTTCTTGTCAATTTTTTGCTGTTGTTTCTTGTCATGATAAAATGTATAATATGAATGTAATTTTTTTTCTCCTTTTATTGCAGATCGATGATTGCAGAAGAACTCATAATTATGATGAGTTTATATGCACGTTTCTCTCGATGTTGGCGCAACAAGGAAAATTGGCTGAATTGGTGCAGCAACATTTGACCCTAAAAAAGCACACGACTTCGGTTACGGTCAACCGAGTTCATAGGTATTTTTGCATTATTCGTGTTAATAAAACAGAGAGAGAGAGAGAGAGAGAGAGAGAGCGTTCGGTTTGTTTGTTTTTAAGACAAAATTAGTGCAAGAATATTTCCAATGACATTGTTGACCCATTTGGAACCAAGCAGTTTTTATTTTTGTGTTCAAAATATTTTTCCGAAGCTCTTGTGTGTTTAAAAAAGAGAATATCTTTTTTTGAACGTGTCGAAATGATTCGACTGATTAGAGTAAAAAAAAAGTATCATAAAAATTCAAATAAAACATATTTCGAAGTTCCTTGAGAATCCAATCGATTTTAGTGCATTTTCAATTATTTCACAGGTCTTCGAAGAAAACGGATGCACGACCAAACGCTTCGCGACGTCGTCGTGGTCGGACCAAATGTAAAAAACGCAAATGAACGTAAATCGTTGGAAGAAAAGTAAAAAACAAATATATATTAATAACATGATGATCCCGACTCGTCCATGGAGGAGAATCGTGTTTTCAAACCAACATGAATAAATATACACGAACGTATATTGTCCGACAATCTTGCGCAGGTCGTGAACGTTGTCATGATCTCGACGAGGAGGAAAGATCGAAAGATATTCTTTCTGTTGAACATTTTTCTTTTCTTTTTTTTTTTTACACGTTTATTTTGTCTTTTCGTCACATGCTGTACATGCCAATTGTTTAATACTACGAATAATTGTTTAGACATTCGATATTTTATACGAGCAGCGAGACTTTATTTCAATGTATATTTTTTATCCTGCCGTTTTATTCGCTAAAGAATCAAGTGAATTTCTCTTTTTCGTCAATTTATTTACGAAATGTTGTGAGCCTACAATTTTACAATGATGTTGTTCGTATCGGTGATCAAAAAAGAAAGAGAGAGAGAGCGAAAGCAAAATCAAGAACGTTGACCGACATATAAAAATAAAACATTGTCTCAATGATGTCAAAACGATAATTGGCTTTTTTTATTCCAATTACCTCTCTGCGTTGCATTTTATTCCATGTTAGGAGCAAACTTTTTTTTGTATTTCAGCAAAAGATAAAAATCTTTTGTTACTTATTCCTTTGAGAAAAATAGAATTTGATGAATTTCGTCAAAAATGGTAAAAATGAGGAAAAAGGTAGGGAATAAATAGAAAAAAAAAGAAATTGTATTAAAACAAGAGTAGTACGATGTCTTTGCTCGGCATATTTATTCACCAGTCATGTCTTATATAATATGAATAGCCAAATACACTATTATTCGTAAGTTTTTTTTTTACTTTTTTTGTTTTTTCATATCTTTACACAATTTTTCATTATCGACGTACATTCGTAACATTCTTTGTTCTCAATTATTTGTTAAAATCACGCGAAGGCCGTTCCTTTCGCGCAATCGTTGATCGTATTCTTAGCATTTCGGAGTGATCTATGTAACATGTGTATAAAAAAAAAAAAAAAAAACGAAAAATGGAAGTGAAAAAAAGAGAAAAAAGGCGTTTTTTTTTTTACTTCCATATACGTAACACCAATAGTAATAAACAGTCTTGTGTCGGGTTCAATGGGTTCTGGACCTTTTTTTTTCATTTTTATAAACTTCTTAATGGTTGTTGTTTTTTTTTCTGTCGCGAGAAAACGAGCCTCATGAAATATCTTATCACGCTAGTTACCATTTTTCATCATTGATCACATGGACATTGATTTTTTCAAATTTTCCATAAAAAATCATTATCTTTCATTAGTTTTTTGAATTTCTTTTTTTTTTCTTCATATATATGTATATATATATATTTTTTATATAAACACCACATGAGTAGTACCAAAGCTACAAGTTACATATGCATTTGTATGTATTTATACAGTAGACGTCGATCATCTTCGTTTGCTGTAAAATTTGTATTTATTTGCGCTTTCATTCGTAACGTTAGACCATTAATAATAATAAATAGATTTGGGGCTAGGAAAATTGGAAGAAGGATAAGAGGGGAGCAGGGAATTATTCTTAAAAATGATTAGTCGCTGATTGGCATGTTAGTTGATGGAAAAAACAAAAAAAAAATATCATTGCATAGATTTTTGTAGGATTCAATTTTAGTTTCTTTAATTATTTTTCATCTCGTCGGTTTATTCCTATTTGAATCGGCACTTGGTGCTGATAATCACGTGGTTATATAATACATAATGAACGGCCAACGACACCAACGCGCTATATTTATAAATTCATCGGCCAATCCGTCTGTGTGTTCGTGTGTGTGTGTGTGTGTGTGTGTAGTGGACGATTCTTCGTGAGAGGATAAAAAAAAAGTGGCGTAGTTTCACGATTTTCATAACAAAAAACAAATTTCGCTGATTCTATTTTTTTTTTCTCGTCATCCTTTCACGAAAAACTCATCGTCCCTTTATTTTTGTTCTTTGTTTTCGACTTATGCAATACTCAATTCGCGCAACACTTGGTTATATTTTATTTATTGTTATTCTCATTCGCACGCCCTTGAATCTTTCAATTTTCTTCATTTTTATCGGCTTTTATTTTTTTTTCAAACTTTTTTCTTATTTTCTTTCGGGTTTTTTTCTTTTTTCGTCATTTTTTTTTTTTTTTTTTTTTCAAGTTTTTAAGATTTCATAGAACATCGAATATTCATACACAGCTTTTTCATGTGTCTTCGAAATAGTGAAACAGAAAGAAATAACGAAAAATTTAGAGCCCCTTATTTTTATATACGCTTCTTATTAATTCACGTTTTATCACGAGTATGAAAAAATACATTCCATTTGAAAAATACATATATATTCATGTACGTATGTATATGTATATATATTCTTTAAATTTTTATTATATTATAGACGAATGACGAATGTGTGTGAGTGGCCAATGTGGATGTTGTACTTGGCAGCACAAACAAGAAGTATTTTCCATATTTCTTTTCATTTCGTTAGTTCGTTTTTTTACTCTAATCACAACAGACAAATTTCGTATATTCAAAATACTTATTTTTTCTTTTTTTTTTTTCTTTTTTGTTTTCCATTGAGACAGACAACAGTTATAAACAACAAGCAAACGAGTTGATTTTATTCTAAAGATATTTCTTCATTCATTTTTTCTACTGTTTTTTTCATTGTTGTACTTTCGAAAAATACAAAAATATCTGTTTTTAGAAAAATCTCATTGTAGTAATATCTTGAAAAATTCGTTCAGTAAAATTTCGAAAAATCATTTCAATTGATAGACTCTTCGGGAGGTATTTAAAAAAGAAAAAAAAAACAAATCCTTCGATTCGATTTCATCACAATAATGAAAAAAAAATATATATTTTTCTTTTCTTTTTTCTCTTTCAAATCTTGCTTCCCACTTGTTTGTTGATGTTCAAGAAAGGTTGCCTCTCGATTTTCATTGGTTTGTCGACTCTCCCAAAAAAAAAAAAAAAAAAAAAAAAACAAACAAACAACAAACAAACATACACACACACATGCGTTGAGTACAATGTTCGTCCCAAAATTCTCAGAGAACAAAACAAAATTAATTTTTCAATTCAAATATACACATAAATATATTCACAAATGTTTCGCGAATTTCGGGACTCGAAAATTTCAACGTACAAATTTGACACAAGACGAGCGAAAAAAAAAAAAAAAAACAAAAAAAGACGAGGAAGAAGTACGAAACAACATTTACTTGATACACGAAATATGTCGAGTCAAATTTTCGCGAAAATATGCTCGATTAGAGCGAGCATTATGCATCGCTCGAAGAGTATGATATTTTTTTCGTTTGTGGCGGTGTTGTGATAGCCGGTTGGGTGGCGATCAAGTATCACTCGATGAGTCGAAACAAAAATTTTTAAATCGATCTTCATCTCAATTTTTTATTTATTGAGACAAGCAATTAATGCTCGACGCTTTTCGAATAACAAATCGCGCAACATGTAAGATACAATAATAATAATAATAATAATAATAATAATAATAATAATAATAATAATAATAATAATAATAATAATAATATTTATAATTATAATAATATTAATAATAATATTGATGATAATAATTATAAAATAATAATAATAAAATAATAATAATAATAATAAAATAGTAATAATAAAATAATAATAATAGTAATAATAATAATAATAATAATAATAATAAAAATAACAACGACGGAAATAAAACTTATTTTAAAAAAATCATAATTTACTTAAAATTTAAGCATGGTATTAAATAGTTGCTATGTTCACGAGGGCGGTTATAAATAATCAGTGACCGCGACTGGATATAAAAAAAAAAAAAAACAAAAAAAAAAAACAAAAAACTATAATGCACTTCGCGTTTTCTTTCGATATTGATCAACTTCATGAAACGTAAAAAGGGCGAAAACCTCGTTGCGGAAAAAAAATGATTATTTTTGTGTTCGGGTTTGTTTTTTTTTTATATTTCTGGAATCGTCGATATTGAAATAGTTTCTATGTGAAGGTAACTATTGATATTATTGTGTAACGATCGTAGTGACGTTTGTATTGAAATTTCAATGGTTTTGGGAATACGAAACCAGAAATAATCTCGTTATGGAGGATTTAGTTGGTCACTGACGTACGAGGTTGCAGATGAACTTGAAGAAGGTTAAAATTGGTCTGGAGAAGGTTGATAAGGGGAGAATAATGAGGCGGAGATCGAAGTTGAAGATCGCTGACGATATCGATTTCAAGGTAAAACGTGATTAATACCATTAACGTTGATCGAAGAGTTGTTGGTATTAGAAGTGATCAATTGTGAGGTAACGACGGAATCGACGGGTTTACCGAGCCGCAAAATGGACTGGAGGGAGGCAACTTCGGAGGCTAAACGATCGAGTCGTGATTTAACTTCTCGTTCGGTTTCAGGAACAGGTTGAACCGATGGTCCAGTCCATTCGTTGCCCAATGAGATGCCGGAATCTCTTTCGTCGCTGGAGCCTTCGTTGTCCCAGGGCGGTGACGCTCTTGGTCCAGGCTCTTGCTTGATGCCTTGAAGAGCGAGCAATGCGCTGGCTGCGTCTTTATCACCGATTCGAGATTTGTGCCTCAATTTGTGAGGGAGACTATTGTTCGAGGAGATATTTTGTGATGCTATTATTTGGGTACTTTCGTCACCACTGCCGGAGGATAATTCGAAAGGGGATTGAGGTCTTCGTCCACGCGAGAGATTTAGGGCACTCGTCGTATCGAAATGCATCGCTGGATGGTGGGTGTAGGGATATTGAAAACTCTCGGTTTCCGGATAGGCCGAAGTTTCCGGTACGTAAAGTTGGGCCGGTGATCTTGGCGATCGAGCACCGCTCACAGGTTGATGAATAACCGATGTATGTACGGGACTCGGTGTTCTCGCATAAATCAATGAAGCTGATGCTGGCAATTTAGCTCTTTTGACACTTAGTGTTGGCTCAGCTGGTAATGCTGCCAATACGTGCTCGGTGCTTATAACAGATTCACCACAAATACCAAATTTATCTCTAATCGCATCCAACTGTGCTTTTAAAATGTGATTTTCTTTACTTAGCTCCATAACCCTCTGCTCCAATACCATGTCGTTGAAACGTCTCTTTTCTCGCGATCTTTTAGCTGCTTCGTTGTTTCTTCTACGACGATCCCAATAACTGTCATCCTTTTTATTGTCAGGAATAAATTCACGCTGTTTTCGTTGTGAAAATAACTCTTTTCGGATGTCAAAGTTTTGGGGATAAGAGTCCGAATGATTCGACTGAGTGTCGTGATGAAGATCGTGCGTTTGTTGTTGTTGTTGTTGCTGTTGTTGTTGCTGTTGTTGTTGCTGCTGCTGTTGCTGTTGTTGTTGCTGTTGCTGCTGCTGATGATGTTGTTGTTGCTGGTGTTGTTGATGCTGTTGATGCTGCTGATGTTGCTGCTGATGCTGCTGTTGCTGGGGCGGTGGCCCATGGTGCGAAGGATGTGTCAACGTTGGCATTGGTCCATGAGCATCGTGACCATTGTGACCGTGGCTACCACCACCGTGACCTGCGTGTGCCATCGTGTGGCTTGCCGGCATGTTTCCGTTCAAACAGGCCGTTTCACCGTTGATGGGCGATCCACTCTGACGGGCGACAAACTCTGCCACCATAATTCGTCCTCTTAGAACATCTGCAACCATAAAAATCACCAGTAACCCGTTAATTATGTTCTTCAAAACACTCATCATTGATTTGTCAATTTTTAATTGTTCGTCGCTTTGAAATAATGGTTAAAAGACTTGAAAAAAAAGTCGTACAGAGTCAGCAAAATAATGACAATCGTTTGATAGCCATTTTATTTCATTTTTTTCTTCATATAAACTTTGTATTTGACATTCTGACTCAACAAAATATTCTGTGAATCAATGAAGGAAGTAGGAAGTTAAAAATCAAGATTCTTTTCTTCCTCGTTATAATCGATTATTTCTATACCAGAAAAAGCAAAAGTTCGCGAGTCGTGTCGATGTTTCATTTGATTAAAATGAAAAAAAAAAAAAAAAAAAAAAAAAAACAGTTATATACGAAGGAAATATCGAAGGTTGAATCGGAACGATCGAGGAGATTTTTCCAATGCATCAGGGTTGAAAAGCTTGGGGATTATGTGACAAAGACTATTGAGAAAATGTCTCGAATCGTACACACACTCACACACATAAAGATACAAGAGACTTTTGTGAATAAATCGTACTCTCTATACGAGGGACATTGATTATGGAACGTAAAGAAACGAGAAGGTCGAGTACACTGTGAAAGAAAAAAAAAAAAAGAAAAAAAAATGTTAAAACAATTGACGATATGTGCACGTATGCGAATACTCGAGACACACGACGATCGACTAAGAATCAGGAACGAGGAAATCATTTTCGCTTTTCATGGGAACATATACTTCGAGAGTACCATTTATAGTTAAGTGTGTTTGTGCGAACGACCTCGTGGAAATTTACGGGTGCATATTGCTAGTCTAACAGAATGTTCAAACAAAGATATATACGTTTGTGTGTGTGTGTATTGCGGATAAATGAGCAAGAATCGTGCCACGGTCGCGTACCTCTCTTGATGGACTATCGACCATCTTCCTACAACGTGAATAAAGCAGATCTTCGTTTTAAGAGAACAAATAATAATGAAAAGGTCATTGTAAATGGTTGATTAAACTTTAAGTCTCGTAGGGAAAAAAAGGAATGGAAAATTCTAGTAATATTTAAATTTCAATCATTTTTTTATAATTACGATGATAATTATAATGATTTCAAAATATTTTTCTCATTAGGTGGACATTAGTCGATTATTTTTTCGAATATTTATCATTTCTATCATACGAGGAAACCATTCGTACCATAAATAGATTAAATTATAAAACTGTCGTTGAGCTATTGAATAAATAATAACACGAAAAAGTAGTGATCAATAAAATAGATTGAAGATCGATAAGAAAAAGCGATAACTCTTCGAGTCTCGGAAACTATCGAAAGAGTTTTAACGTCAAAGAGAAATAGTCGACAAAGAAAAAGTGCCAAATTTATAACATAATTTGCAACGAGTTGAAAGATCGATGAAATTTTTTATTTTGATATAACAAATTTATCCAAAAATCGATCATATTTTTTCGGGATGTTATAAAATTGCAGACGATTTGAAACAAAGTTGAATTCTGTGTTAAATATCGACACGACATTAAAAATAATAATAAACAAAGCAAGTAATTGAATCATTGCAAAAATTGAGTGTTTTTTAAGGAGCAGATTGAAAAAAAAGAACATTGCACCACAAAGAGATGATTGGCAATATGAAATAAAAATGAAGCAAGGATCGGAAAAACGTTGTAATCGGTATCTCTCATTCTCGCTTATCCGTTGCACCGTTGCAGGGCGCTTTGGTGTCCGGAGAGCGCGGTGCGATGATGCAACGAACAAGAACGTGAGCACACAATCCCTCGAGGAGAGATAGAGAGAAAACACGTGCTATAGGCTTGTTGCATTCTCCGTGAGAGTAGTTATGCGATTACACAAGAGCATTTTGCCTTGGGGGTCTCTCTCGGTGAATACACACACTCGGGATTATGAGAGCTTGGCGATATATAGATTATGTGTGGGAGGGGAATGAGAGGCGATAGACAAGTCGAGTTGTATTAGCCAAGAAGTACGTTCGCTCGTCAATTTTGTAAATTTTTAATTTTCGAAAAAAATTTCTCTCGCTTAGAATTTTTTTTTAAATTAATGTTGTATTTATCAGTACAATTGCGTTATGTGAAGAAAAAAAAAAGAGAAATGAGGAACGGATTTTTGACGAAAAATCATGGACATTTAGAGCCTTGAGTGAGGCCATACGATTTGAATAAAAAAATCATAACAATAATATAAAATAATGCTAATGACGAGAAGTTCGTCGAAAGATCAGCGAACTTTGCGGTCGCGATCGTTGCCCCGCTCGCATCTGTCCTCCCTCGCATTTTCAAATCTATTTTTTTTTCTTTGGCTCGAGGCCGAATGATCGAGCATTTTCTTTCAAATTTTTTCATCACGCACGCGAGTAAACTAATATGTTTTCAATAGTTGACGATAAATTAAATACGCCAACTTGTTAAATTTTCTAAATGAATTTTTAGCGAAACTTTGGGAGTGAGTGTACGAGGTCGTTCAACTCGATGACCTCGAATTAGAATCCGTCGAAATTCTTTCGTGTCAATTTGTCCGTGTATTAGATGGAAAAAAACGTAAAAAAGAATAAAGAAAAAAAATTCTAATAATTCCACGATATTAATCGTCCGGAGACACTTAATTCCAAATTTCAAACTCGTACGAATAATCCATAAAAAAATTAAAGCAAAACTGTCAAAAAAAAGCCTTTGCATGTGATTTATTATTTAAAAAAAAAATTTTCCTTAATTAAACATCCGAGTTTACGAAAATACCGTTTTTTCGAAAAATTAACGTCGTTAATATAAAATATATTTGGAGCTTAAAATGAGAAAAATGTCGACAGTGGCTAATCTCGAGGGAATTTTTATTTTTTTAAGTTTTCTAACGTATATAGATATTTAAATAGAATGTTGTGTAGCGGTAACTGATAGTGTGTCTTTATAGTGGTTTAGTAAGAGTTGCGTCATCGTACATCACACTCAGGTACATTAAAATACACTTTACGACCAATACTAGGACAAATTTGTTAAAATATATATATATGACGTACAGTTAGATACTCGGGCAAGTGAGCACGACTAGTTTTCGTGTATATATAGTTGGAAACATAGACATTATATTACGTAAGCTAGGCTAACCGCTAGATATACATTGCTATCGTAGAATAATGCCATCTGTGTGTTTGTGTGTTTGTGTGTGTGTGTGTAACTTAAATGTTTGTGTGAGGGTGTAAGTCGCGTTGAGCGCGGCTGCGTATTGAGATCGCCGGGACAGAATCTTGAGCCACGTGCTCGCCCTCGTCTTATTGCCTGTGTATATATGACATGCGAGTTATATCTATTACATAGCGGTGAATCTTTGGAGCTCTCATCCTCGCTTATTCTTCCCACGAGGTTAAGCCAAACGTTATAAAGAGTATTTTAACGAAAAATTCAACATTTTACAACTTGGGAGATTAATATATTTATATAAATATGAATATTAATAAATAATTAGTAATTGGTTATTAATTTTTTGATTTTATTCAATTTTTTTATTTATATTTTTATATTAATTCATTATTTTGTGCCGTAGAGTTTGTTATTTGAGTAAATTTTCTCAAAAATCATTTGATTTGGTCAACAATGCAGCGCAAATGACGCGAACACTAATTATTAGTGTTTACCTCGAACGTGACTATAACGATTTTTTTTTCAATCGAGTTTAAACGTTCGTGTTGATATATAATGAATAAAGAATGAATATTGATAAAAATAATAATGCGACAATGGAATCGTATCGTTATAACAATAGAAAGTATTTAGCAGTAAAAACGTACGTTTCAACGTGTTTAATGAATAACTGATTACGTCTTATCAATTATATAAAGTAATAAGCGAGTATTTTGAGAGTCTTTGTTCGATGATGTCAAATTGAGGAACAAAAGGAATTGTTAGAGGTTCTAAAATTATTTCTTCAATTATGAGGACGAAAATATCGCAATATCGAACATTTGAAAGGAATCTTTGAGACATGCAATTGCTAGGAAATGACGTACATTGGAGTGGGCTTTTTGGGAACACGTGACTCACTGCTAAAAATATTTTGGATATATTTGTTAATGAAGCTCCTCCAGCTCATTGTTTTAACGTTCGTATAAAAATAAACGTCACGAAAACAAAAAACAAAAACAAAACAAAAATCTACGAAATTCGGAAGAAAAATGCATCTAATCAGTTTTTTTTTTCGTTCATACGATGACTCTCGTTAGCTGCACATTTGAATGTTTTCCTCTCCTAAGTGATTCGTGGTCTTGAAAAAAAATCAATGATCGTTTTAGCCGGTAGAGGTCGAGATATCACGTAACCACGAGCACTATATTGTGTGAGAGATCACGCTCGATCGGTGATAGAAAAAGATCGTGTCCACACGTGAGAGAGGATTAAGTCTCAGGGCAACGAGTTAACGTTAAACGTGAGTGGCAGGCTCCGATAGTTTCGATCGTTCTACACAGACGTCTATTGGCACGTAACGATACGTGGAATATATTTGACAAAATGGAGAAAGAAGATGTTATTCATTCTCTAAAACGTTGAATAAAAAAAAAGATCGCTTGCACCATCATTAAAAAAAAAAAAAAAATAACCACAAAACCGGAAATTCTTCGTTCTATATTTACGAAAATATCGTCGAATTTAATTTTTCGTCAAATAGTAATTCGTCATGCTCGAGAATTTGCTAAAGATTGCGCAAAGTGTTGTAAATCCTTGAGAAATTTCGTTAGTCCGATAATTGTAAGGAAATGTGGGCAGAAATGTCGTCGGAATGAGACATTTTCGTGTTTTTTTTTTTTTTTTTCTCTTTTTTCGTCCTTTTTTTACATCGGCATATCTACAGAGCGAATGTAAAGTGTACATATATATATAGAATTTTAAAATCGTTTGATGAGAGATATAAATTCTACCGAGTATTCTAATTCGATGTAACGGATGGTTTCTTACAAAGGTGACCGACCGTTCTCGAGGTTCTTGGAATTATCTGTATTCTTGTGTCTATGTAATGTATATGTATATAGAAATTTATATACATAGTGGATTTTCTGGTTATATTAACGTGGTCGGATTTAACGTGTATTTAAACTACTTCCACTATTACCAGACGTTAGATATACGAGTTTAAGCAAAAGGGAAAGACAGAGAAAGAGAGATTAGTTCTCGTGTGTTCCCGGTGAGTCATATTTAGCTATAGAGCATATAGTATTACGCTCACCACCAAGAGCACGCTTCTGTTCAAGATTACATACCCACCACGTGACCATATTCCATGTACGACATGCGAAAGAAAAGAAAAGATGAAAAAAAAACACGAATCAAAGTGCCCACGAACAAAAGATACGATTTTTTTTTCAACGTACCCTTCGTTCAAGTTTTCTTTTAATAAAAAGTGTCGTGTGTTCTTTTCGAAAAAGTTTATCCCCCGGTGATTATAGCTCGTGGGTGTAAAAATTGTATTTTTAAATAGAAAATCATTAAAAGGGATGAAACAGAGGAAAACATTCGATCGATTTCATTCTTTTATTTATTATTCTGTTAAAAACGACGATAGAAAAATATGAATCGAGATACGAGTGTCTTTAATTGAATGAATGATTGATGATCAATACAAAATATTGTAAAAAGTCAATAAAACATTTTTAATCTCGATTTAAAACGTTATTCAAATTCACTCGTTTTCTTCGACACGAATCGTTGTAATTTGCTAATTAATTAATGGAGCAATAAGTTTAATGAACATGGGAGATGAAATTTCTGTTTAAAATAAAGAAACGAAGGCAGTGAATGAAAAATACTTCATTGAATCCACGTTATTTTTTTTTTGTTTAATGCGATTATGACTCATTCGTTACGACAGAACAAAGTTGTCGTAAATTCTCCCTCTCGTAATACTTTTGTGTTGGCAACTACGTGTGCGAAATCGTATGAATAAGTTTATTTGTAAATATGTATAAATGTGCGTGTAAAGAACGACGATTTGTAAGAATGCGTCAGAGAAAGACGATTGGTACTAATCGTTATCGAGGATTTAATGAACGTAACTTATACGATGATTAATCCACAATATTTCTTTTCAATTTTGTGCAAACGTTTTAATTTTTAAATTTATATTTCTATGTCCGAGCTCGAATAGGTTTCGAGGAAGGTTATCTCCAAGTGTGAACGTATCCAAGGCTTTGTGTCACTCTCGTTATCGTCATTATCCCCTTTTAAGTACGTACAAATATCAGCAGATATACCTGGATAAATATGTGACATTTTTTTCGATATCCTAATAAAATAGTTCATAGAAATAAATCGGAGTAAAAATTTCGTTGCCAACTGTATTTACGATAAAAATATGAATAAAATATCTAATTAAAAGTGCCAATGACACAGAAAGATCTTGGAACAATTGCTTGCGTAAGAAACTCTCGTAATATATATTTGACAATGGAGTTACGTGGTGCGAGAATTCAAAACTGATTGAATAACTAACGTCACGATGTCATAAAAGACTCCGAAAATGTAACAAATGCCATGAGTATTATTATTTTATCGATTGTTTAGCGAATATAAAAGAAAAAAAGGGGTGAATCGATTTTCATGCCCTTTCTTTGCGACCTCTTGTTGTTCTCTAGCCTCGTGCCTTTATATGTTACGCCATTATAAGTGGATGACGATGTCGACTTTATCAGCCTGTACATAACAATGTTTAACTTATTGTCAAGGAGAAGAAAACGCATCGGGTACTTGGGGACGGATCTTGGGACTACGTCGGCGACCAAACGGTGCGATAACTCTCGTGGGCTGGCGTGTGACGCATGCGGAAATCCTCGTAGTCGTACGGTATCTATTCGTTGCAACTAGCCACGTTTTTTTGGCTCAAGCTGTGACGACGAGCCAAACGTCATACGCTCGTAGTAAAATTTTCTCAAATAATCGCTCCGTATGCGTTATCGATGGATGTTTTGTTATTAAATCCTTGTTTTTATTCGTTAATATTTTTTTTTTTTAATACTTTATCGCGAATTCTGACATTTGACACAATTGTGTGACCGCGATCGAAGGCAAAATGAATGGGAAAAACCGATGAGAAAACTATGCGAAATATTCAATGAAATTTCCTCAATTATCCAATCGCTTTTGTCGTAGTTTCTCGTATTCGACGAAATAGATATTTAAAAAACAGAGTAAACGAGGCTGAAGATAAAACAAATGATATTTTGCTAATGTTATGGTCGCCGCAGTTGATGCCTCGAAGCGATGAATCCAGTCACATGTTGTTCGAT
This sequence comes from Campoletis raptor, assembly GCA_948107755.1. Taxonomy (NCBI): domain Eukaryota; kingdom Metazoa; phylum Arthropoda; class Insecta; order Hymenoptera; family Ichneumonidae; genus Campoletis; species Campoletis raptor. The sequence continues at coordinate 11,642,544 of OX403630.1, read as the reverse complement.
TAGACACGCGCGTTAAACTGCGCAATATATGTCGTCAAATTGCATCAATGTGTGCATATGAAAAGCGAGAAAAAGTAAGAGATACGAATGAAAAATATGACGGAGTTTCCGCGATAAGTTCTTGTAAAATCGTGCTAATTATATGTTCCTCATTTTTCTATGTATTGCTCGTGCAAAAATAATCATTTTTGACTTCTCCGATGATCGTGCTCGACATTCAATGGAATTTCTCTTCTCGTATTAAACTACTAGTGTCTCACGTTGTGGGAAATACGATGACGAGATTATTCATTGAGGAAAAAACGTTGGCACTCGTTACGTAGAAAAATTATTGATGCTAATGTTCAACGTAAAAACACAACAAAAAGTCTTTCGTAACATTGAAGTTTTCTTAGTCAAGGAAATCAATCATTTTCTTCATTAATTTCATTGATCGTTCATCATTTTCAATTATGAAAACCTATTGAACGTGCAGAATTCGATGTGGCTCTTGATCTTTGCCCTCGAATTTCATTACATGCAATTTATTCATTTTTTCTATTCAATTATTATTATTTTTTTTCAAAATTGATTGTTCTTCGTAGTGAAATCTCGATACAAATATGCCACAAGATTGTGTTGAAAAAAAAAAAAAAAAAAAAAAAAAATAAAAAAATCATTAAGAAACTCCGCTTCGATGGCATCTTAACTACAATTTATAGAATTTCGATGATAAAGACTAGACGAAAAAATATGTGGAGTATTAAAATTCGTAACGAATTCTATTCTTACGATAAGATTGATTACGATAAAAACTATTATGAAAGTACGTTCAACTGTGTATACAAAACGGTATCATTAAATCAAACAAAAATTTAGGAATAGTGGCTCGAAATAAGTGACGTATTATTTATTTAAAAATTATGTAATGTTGACTCGCGTTCTTTGAATTTAATGAAATTTGTCAAATGACACTCCGGACGTCTCATTTAAATGAGCACAGATGTTAATATGCAAAGATATTATCAAAGTGGTGTTCGTGAGCACGTATCATGTACCGAACTTTTGTTGCATAATGCAATTTATTATCATTATTATTATTGATAAATTGTACGTAGTAAAAAAATGAGCACGTGGCTCTCCTAACGTAATTTTTTGTTTTCACATTTTCTGCAAATAAGTCGATAAAAATAACGTTTTTTATTAGCTGCAAAAATCAATAAAATTTGAGAACAAATTTCACTTTAAATTCCGTAATAAATTGAATAACGTCATTGAGCTAATAAAAATGTAAATATTATTCGATTGTTTACACTTTCGTGAAGTTCATTCATTTCTATTTTTATAAAATTCGTTTTAATCCTGACCTTGGGCAGGGTTGACTATTGTTGAATAATATAAAAATAATTTTTCCTCCAATGTCACTAATTTATTGACTGATATCGTGAACTTTTATTGATTTTTGTAGTTTTTTTTATTTTTTATTTTTAATTAATATTGATACGTATTTGTAGAAAGTGACGAAATGTTATTTTTTTTTTTTTTTAACTTTTATCACCCTCGTTATCGGTGCACGTACCGATCGCATAATGAGAGACAAGAAAAAAACATTTCATATAAGACCCAAATAATGAGTGTGGGAAACGAAATCGGAAACGAATTCGAAATCGTTTTATGCGCGTGTACGCGTCAAGATATTTATATATATATATATATATATATATATATAGATTTTTTTTAAATGTAAACGTAACAGTTGGTAATGGCGCCGAAAAGAAGGGCAAAGGGGGTTTCTGGTTTGCTTGCGATAACGGTATCAGTGCCGCGAGCTGTTATGTGAGCATTGACCGCGATCGTATTATGCGTGTAAACTACCGGACCAATATGGCCTCTAGTTCCGAGTCATCCAATTTTTTCTTGCCTCTTACTGGCGAGAAAAAAAAAAGTAGAAAAAAAATAAATAAAAAAAAAATGATTTTATCAACAGGGAAAAAATATTTCCATTGATAAACGAAAGAATTTTGTAATATCCGCACGACTTGCGTTAGAATTAGAACGACCAATTATTTTCATTCCCTGGAACTATTTTTTTTTTCGTACAAGTAAAATAATTTAAAAAAAAGTAAAAATAAAAAGTACGATATAGAAAACCCAATAATCGATTATTAACAACAGCTCAAGAAATAATGAAAATTTGCCCCCCATCAAACCTCCATACAATATTCGAAAAAAAAGAGAGAGAAAAAGAAAAACAAAACGAGAACAATAACGAATGCAAATATAATGAACGGAGTTTGATGAGCAAGTTGTTATTTTAATCGGGGGCGAGTTATTGATTTGCGTTATCCTTGATACGAGTTATTTTTGAAATTCCCGTGACACAGTTTTCCCGATGCTCGGTGGAAAAATAGGTTTGCTTGAATATTCACGTGTCGTTCGTTGCAATAAAATGCGACGAAATTTCTTTCTCGCACTGACAAATAATATTTCCGCGTAAATTCGATCGTCAATGACAATAACAAATTCATTGCGAAGTAGCGCAGTAGTTTCATTTTTCAAAAAAGTAAAAAACAGAAGAAAACAAAAAAAAAAAAAACAATCAGAAAACATCAACAACAAAAACAATGAAACCGATAATGAAACAAATGCTAATTGGAAATTCCCACGTGTGTATCTAATTAATCTTTGCTACGTTGTCGCGTGACTCACGAGCAAGTCCAATGATTCGTGTTATACAATATTGCCTTGTGTCTCATAACTTCACACATGGAAATAATGAAAAAAAAAAAAAAAAAAAAAAAAAAAAAAAAATCGTACTAAATCCACAAATATATACAGACATATGGATACTTTATGTGTTCATAAGTAATAGCGTAATAGATAGATAAGCGAGTGGCTAGAAACTTGTCACAGGGAAGATCTACGCGTGGCGACGTACGTTACGTAACGAGATCATGATATACTCGTCAATATCTATATGTGTGTGTGTGTGTGTGTAAGGCCCTCACGTGTCCATATAATACGCTGACACAAATCGTCTACGAGGCGTAATCACTCGTACATGCATTTTACACTAGAGCGCGTCAACATGGTAAAAAAAGAAAAAAAAAAGAAAAAAAAGAATCCTTACGTTATAAAAAAGGAGAAAAAAGAAAGTAAATATTTTAGGAAATTTGATTTTTTTTTTTTAATTGATTGAGTTTTTTTAAATCCAATTCACTGATTCCGTAAAATTGATATTTTATTGATTGTTTAATAATATAATAGAAATAATAATATTTAAGATAAAAATTCAGTAATTGTTTATTTTTTTGTTAATACGAGTGAAGAATATTTGGATATACTGTAGATTTTATGATTCGATAGTGTACAATGTTTTAGCACGAAAATGGAATTTTGATGGAAGACGTTCGTGAGTTTGAACGAACGAACTTTGGACCTAAGGTAATAAAAATAGTTCAATATTTGACTGAAAGAAATATATATGTATTTATTTTTTATATCCGAAATGTTACAATATGTGAGCGTTTATCTCAATGGGTGAAAATATATACGGATAAGAAATAAGAAAATAATTGAAAAATAAAAAATAAAAAATTGCGCGTGTACGTCTTTGTGGCATTGATCCACATTGCCGCTGCTCATGCTCGAGAAACATCGAGTACAAAGAGATCTGCTGAGTCTCCAAAATACCTATGTAGTGTTAATAACTATATCGAAGCTTTAACTGCAAGAATTCTGCGACGATTTCACCAGAATAATGCGTCGTAATGCACTGAGATAAACAATACTATTTTCGTACACTGTGCATATTTTTATCACGAATAAATTAAGTCTCATAATAATAATAATAATAATAATAATAATAATAATAATAATAATAATAATAATAATAATGCCAAAGGTAGAGTTATCGAAGTTCCAGAGTTAAAATTGAATGAAAACATTCCAAATATTTATTTAAATCTCTATTATTTTCTCGATATATTTTTTTTTTAATTAAAAACATTGTTTTTGTTTTGTTTATTAATTTCCACACCATCCGGTGCCCTAAAAAATCGATCTTTATTCATTTTTCATAAATAACAAGGGCAAAGTATTTATAAGAAATTTTAATTATTTATAATTTATTATAATGAAATATTACGAAATAAATGGAACTGTTGATAATTCACAAATGAAAAATGTACTGTTCATTGGTATCGATATGTATGGAATTAATTGAATTGAGGATGATTTGTTGCTCATTAAGTTATTGGATATGTTATGAATTGTTTGATGAACGAGCAGAAGCAATGACGCACTTTCCTCGTAACGTGAATCCTCGGTTATTATTATACATTAATATTTGTGTCTCTCTTTGGCTACACGTGGTTACTCGAGTATTCCATACGATCAAAGTATTCGAAATCGTCGAAAGAAGTTCTCAGCGATTGAATAAATAAGCAAAAAAAAAAAAAAAAGGAAAATTTTGCAAAAACGTAAAAAAAAATTGCAAAATTTTTAAATTAATATTTACAAAATTAATTTGATGCTTTGTAACTAAATTTGTATAATTCAAAAAAAATCGTAATGATTCTACGAAGTTTGAATTTCGAATAACAAATAATATTCAAGTGTTTATTTTACTTTTTGTTGTTGTTGTTGTTGTTGTGATTACTACTATAAACGCTTCAAATATATCTGTACACTGGTATAAATCGCCTGCAGTAGAAAGTAGGCGCACACGTCGTGTGTCCCACTGAGCTGCCTCCTTACCGTTAATCCTATCGAGTGTGCGAGCACGCACGTATAATATCGACAAGTAGTCATTACGAGGAATGTGAGACGATGATAATCGTCGAAAACATAATATCGTTATTATTAATACGTTAAAATCGATATTTTGTAAAAAAATAAAAAAATAAAAAAATAAATAAATACAATGTTTTACAGTTCAACGTTTAAAAAAGTGTGACGTTGAAGTTAGGATCGTGGGAATGCATCGAAATTTCTTCAATTTATTTATAAGAACACAAAAATCTTCAATTTGTTTTTTTTTCCAAGGCAAAAGCTAAATTTATGATATTTATATGATAAAGAAAAAAAAATAATAAGTACAATTTTCGAAACGAAAAAAAAATCATGAATGAAAAAAAAAAACCAAATCACGATATTTTGCAATTTTTAAAAATTGCTACCTATTTTCTCATGAAAATAATTCGCGTTTGATTTGATTGATCTTTAGTTGCTATTAAAAAAATATATAAAAAAAAAACGAAAAATAAAAAAACGATTGCACATAATTGCAAAATCTAATTCAATACCAATTGTATACAATAAAATAATTAATATAATAATAATAGTGTTCATTTTTTTCGAGGGGAATATTTGAAGGACGTTGTTGGTCTGCCCTTCGTATCCACGAAAGTCCGTGATACGATTACGTACGTACGTTATATACAAAGATACAAACGAACGAAATATATGGAGAAGAAATATCGTTATAATACGTGAGATTCGCGATGATGTAGTAGACATTATATTAAGGAATAAACTGACATCTATATATAAAAAAAAATATATATATATATATAAATATATACGTATATAATTGTCTATACATAAAGAGCGCGTGTACGAGGCTGAGAGAGTTCTGCAAATTGGGCCGTGGCCCACTTTGCCGGTGAATGTGAGCCACGAAGGAGTTCTCCGAGCCTCACACTGACACGTACAAATATAAACATGTATAAATGGTCGTAAGAGGGATAAAAGAGTCGGTTTCGCGAGAGGTACGTGAGTATCGAAGGGGGAGAAAACGTTGCCGGTAAGTTTATAAAGTTGGAGGTGGAAAAACGTGGATTGAACGAGCCCAAGTGGGGACAGAGTAAAAAATGTTCAAACGGGAGGGAGAAGCTCGAAAAATATTGGCGTCGAAGCGAGTTCGCAGAGGGGACAAGCGTGCTCGTATCAACAAAACGGCGTAACCGACGTTACTTCACATTTCACATCGCCCCAGTTACGATCTTTCGACCATAACTTATCGATTAATCGAACGATCTTTCTCTTGAAAAGTTTCGTACTAAAAAGAACTATTGCACAATGATGTTTATACGAAAACGTGTATTTAAAACTCTCTCGTTTATCACTTTTCGATACGACCAAATCGCACGTGTACACTAACGCTCGGAAACTAAATAGTGGGGGCTTCCCGTTTCGCGAGGAAACCTCTCCACTACCTCGAGCTGTACCCATCTCCCACTCTTCCTCTCTCCCCCTTCCTTTCCTCGCCTCCACTCGTCACCAGCGCCACGTGCAATCGCTAGCTCTCCGCTCGAGCCGGTGCATCGCACTGCAAAACCTCAGGCCAGTTTACTGGCATTGACTGGGCAAAATGACTATGTGGGAGGATGAACTCTCGAGAGAACGTTTCAAGTTCACGGCGACTATTTCTTTCGGGATTCGTATGCATGGTTCACGGATTTCTCAAACGTTTGGATTTCGAGGCTTTTTCTTTTCAACTGTCTGGTTTTTCGGGGATTTACTTTTAAGGATTTGTTGTTTGTTTGTTTTTTTTTTTTTTTTTAAGTTCGCGTTGTTTTGTAGAGACTATTGACGTTTTTAATTTTCTTTTTTCTCAATGGAAAAAAATATTCTTGGTTTATATTGCTGATTTCAAGGATACTCGGAGAAATTTTAATTTTTTTCAAAAAATAAATAAATTCGATGAACACTATTTTTGATGTATTTTTTCAGTTATTGACACGAAATGCTTATTCAAATGAATTGTCATCGATGTCACGTTATTTATTCGTTTGTCAATTAATTCTGAGAGCCTGAACATTATTTCATGTCTCATTCGGTTACGCGTTTCTTCATTTACCATAATTGACGTTTTTCGAGAATTTTCATCATCGCTTTGAGAATACGAGGAAAAATATTAATTATTCCGCTTATTTTAGTCTTTCAACGATCAAGCTACAGTTTTGTACAGCAATTTCCGATGAATCGTTCAGTTTCACGAACTCGCATGACGCAACGTGCACGCCGCGAAACGTCACTGAAAGCGCGGGGCTCGAGGCAACAAACAAAAAACTCTGATAAAAAATACGAGTTCAATATGAACGGAAAAATAAACTTTTTTCATAAAGCAGAAAAATGATTAATTCACATATTTTTAATATAAAAAATGGAAAAAAATGAAATATTCTTGAAAATTTTCATTATTCTGATAATTTTTTCGTACGTGGAAACGAAAATGTTTTAAAAGTTGAGAATTATCGTGAAGTCATTCACGAGATCACTGACGCGATTAACCTTATTAAGCGAGTTTTGCAAAACGACGAATTCCAATATTTTCATAATAATTTATGACATTATAAACATTAATGACAAATATAACAAAAGAGAAGAAAACGTTGCTCACCAATCGTTAAATGTTCTTCCAATCGTGATCTTACGCCTATAACGCGATCCACTTTGTCAGATTTAGTAGATTCTTCAGTGATACGAAGAGAATAATTAATGATTCCAAATATCCACAAGCCCTGGATTTAATGAAAAATCGTCAAGGCAACGTTGTGCAAAAGATTTAACAATACTAATAACGATGATAAACAGTCCAGACAACGAGAATCACGTGTCACACTTATCGAAGCAAAGTTACAGGTGTGTTTGTCAAACTGACTGACAAACTATCACGTTCGACATAAGAGCCGGATGCACAGGGCACAACAATATATTATTTTTATCGCGAAAAAAAACTGTTTTGCACTTGGTATTAAAACCAACAAAGATTTATCGTCGGAATAATAAAACACAGGCAATATTCGTATTTTTTAATGTAAAAACGAACTTGCGACACAAAGATCCAACGATAAACAGAAACCAAGATCCTTTGATTGCGTTGTAAAAAGTATGTTTTTTATGATTTTTTTCATTCAAATATTATTTGAAGTATCGAATAAAAGTGATCGATGTTGTCGTCGTATTAACCGACGAAACTTCACACTCTGTCAACATTTGTCGTTGTAATCCCCGAAAAAGCGAGTTTCATTCACGTGTCGTTATGATCGCTGTGTTGTATTGACAAACAATTGAGAAAACAAACGTTCGTAAAACGCCGGAAACAAGTCGAAGGTTTAAACTGACGAAAAACAATTTCACGGAGGAAACAAACAAACAAAAACAAAAAAGGATGAGAGAAAGTTGGTTTTTTGTATTTGAGAGACAAGTTACGAAAGTGGGCACGTCTGCTCGATACGATGCCGCGCTGCGAACTGACTCGATGCCGCATGAGGTTCTGGTACTCCGTGTGTCTCTTGCCTCCGTCTTCTTCCTCGTCCTCCTCCGCGCTCCCTCCACCCCAGCCCCTCCTCCTTTGCCGTACGCAACTCCCAATGTCGTCGAGTAATCCGCCGTCGTATCGCCGATGTGTATACGTTCAAAGCTAAGACAATTTACACTGTGTTCGTGCCTCTTTCTCTCTCCCTCGCTCTCTTTCTCTTTCCCTTTTGGTCTTCGTGTGAGCGCGCGTCTGTTTAGTAATATATACGAATTGTACGAGATTACCGACTTCGCGCTCCTCTCTCGGGCCGGTGAACGACTGCGAGAGTGCGACGAGCTCGTGCGTCCGTAGAAAAACACAGGAAAGGGGGATGGCGAGTTCAGTGCGGCACAGACGCTTTTAGGGAGCGCCGGGGGTAATGCGGATCAGTTAAGAAAAAACCCATTGATTTGAACGGGCGGGACTGTTGACTCGGGGCAAAAGCAAATTTTCGCATAATCAACAATGTCTATCGCTAACCGGTGAACCTCATTTCCATCAAATTCATTCAACAATATTTTCCGGCGGCTCAGAGAATGAATATTAATGGATTTTTCGAAATCAATAACAATGTCCATGGAGCGTACACCCATATTTTATCATTTCGTTTCGACCTTTAACTATTCCAAATAAAACAAAACAATTACAAATCATAACAAGTGATGAAAAGCGATATATTTATTATACTAAATATCTTCTTTCAAGCTGACAACAAAAGCTGACTAATGAACAATAAAAATGACTTTGAAGTAATTTTAATCATTTTCCATTGTAATTATTCATCACTGATGTTTTCACTCCGGGATTTACGCGTTTTTTCGATATAATTCATTGATTTTGCACGAAAATTCTTAGGTGACCCTCATTACCCCAATAATTACATAAAAGTTCAAGTACAGAAAGAAAGAGATCTCTGGCACGTTCGGTGCTGCCCCGTCGTGTGTCCACGATGTTCTACCACCCGTTTCTTTCTTTGTGTGGGTGGATCGTCCCGTCGACGCGTAAGAATAGTTAAGTGGGGGAAAGATGGACCTCTCCATATATACATGTATACATATTTTTCTACATACAGATATATCGACGAGGTGAAAGATTGCGTGCGGTGGGGATGGAGAATCTTGTCGTGCGCACTGCTGCTGTTTTATGCGTTCGCTTTATCCCTCTCTACCCCTTTGCCCCTCTTAACCCTACTGGAGAAAAACGAGACACAGAAGAGCTGCAGCCCGAGCCACGAGAGCAACACGAGCTCTTGACGCTCTCACCGGCATGTTGCTCGTGAAATTTTTCACCAGGGACAAACGAGACAAGATCAGGGCCACGGTTAATGAAATTACGTGGATTTCTTTTCTCTCTCCGTTGAAAGAGACAGAGACATCGTTTCGTGAATTGATTCTTTTTTTTTATTATTCCTTCTGGTCTTCGTGTTACTTAAACTCCATTTAACATTGGGGCAAGGTCAGTTCCGAGGGCTACTACGATTGGAGGCTTTTTCTTTCGTTTTTAAAATCGATGTAAATATTAATTGTTTAAACAATAATAAATAATTATTCATTTTAGGTAAAAAATTGAAAATTGTGTGAAAATATTTGAACGAAATTCATTTTTCTCAATTGTTCTTTTATTTTTATTGTTTTTTAGAATAATTCAGTTAAACAAAAATCATTACTTAGCAAAAAAATGTTATGCTTTGAAAATCTGATTATAAGATTCTTTCTTTCATATTATAAATTATAATTCGAAAATGTAAACAGAAGGCGAAAAGAACGAAAAAAAAAAACGAATTTCATTATAATTCATTTTTCTCATTTATTCTTTTTTTAGAAAAATTTAGTTAAACAAAAATCATTGCTTGTCAAAAAAATGCCATGCTTTGGAAATCTGATTTTAAGTTTCTTCCTCTCAAATTATAAATTATAATTCGACAATGTATAGAGAAGGCGAAAAGAACGAAAAAAAAACGTGATCGAGTGTCAAAATGCACACGAACTTAAGTTTAAATGCATTTATTACATGTTTTGTTAAATGTTTTTGAATAAAAGAAATTGATTTTGGCAACGAGCTAAACAATGAGGATAATAAAGTAGATTTTTTTTTTCATTGTCTGCACTTTTGGACTTTAGGATTAATTGTGAAAAGAAAAAGTTTGTGCTTGTCCGCTGTCAATGCAATGGTACGTTTTATGAGGTCATAACTAATGAAATTAATGTTAATTTTTTAGTGTTAAAATAAATGGAGTTTTTAATATTTTTATTAATCATCGATATAATTGTTAAGGTTGAATTTCTCGGAGCATCGATCGTAGGATACAAATGAAAAGATAATAAAAAAAAGGGGTTATGAGTAAGAGGTAATGTTTATTTTTTCTTGTTGCTGATAAAAATTAGTAATCGAGGAAACAAAGGATTGCGATGATATTTTGCTCGTGGAGATGTGTTAACAGGCTCTCGTTTTGTTTTTCACTTTATTTCTTCATATATCTATATAGTGTGGAAAAAATACACTCACAAGATTCTTTTCCCCCTCGCAGTTCCTTCCCCTTCGATCGTGGCATCATCCCCACTCGTATAACTTTTTTTTTAATTCCCAGGCTGTTGCTCGCCACAGAGGCCAGACAACGAGGGCATCAGCCCTCTCATGAATCACCGTCCGGGTCACCTTCACTTTTTTTTTTTATGTTCATTTTTTTTTTTTAATGCAATTTCGTTAATGCTCGATCTCACGACTTTATTGCTATTTATGTCTATACATACATCGATCCTCGTACAAAAATATCAATGTATTAATGGCCATAAACTTAAGCAACGAAATAAGAATATTTTACCTCCTTTCTCTGCCCTCTCTCTTTCTCTCTCTCTCTCTCTCTTTCTCTCTTCCTGTGCGAAGAAAAGAAAGAGGGTGAAAAAAAATAATGTCGAATTATTATTTATTTATTTCTCGACGCAATTCACAGGTACAATGACCTCGTTATTTCTTCACTTTCTCGATCGTTAAGTATGACAAACAAAATTATATTATTGCGGCTCAAGTTCACGTTGATTTATGTAGCGAGCTTTGTTTTTCTTTCTTTATTTCTTTTTATTCCCCTGCGTCTTTATTTTTTCTTTGCATAAGATTTTTCAGTTCCGATCATTGAGCCCGATTGCCGCAGCAATGACCGCGACAATTTTCTTATCGGCCAACTTTTACGTCCAATATTATTTTGCCCTCCTTCCAATAACCAACAGGTGCAGCTTTATCCATTTCTACGAATTTTCAATGCAATTATAAGTCGCATTTTTCTTTTATTAGATAAAATAAAACAATACTCGCAACTATTCGTTTTCAAAAATTCATCAAATTCTTATTATTTTAACAGCATATTTGACTAAAAAAAAACAAAAAATACCGTTGAGAATACAAAAATTTGATTGAATTTCGAAAATAATTGTTTTTTTACAGTAAATTCAATAAAATATTTACTTTTTTAACTAAGTCGAGCTTTCTGTGTGAGAATACAAGGACGTGGGATGAAAGGACAATAAAAATAACGTTGCAACTTGACATTGGATGATTTTTAATGACAGCAAATGATTTTTCGATGATAATCATTGCACATCACTCATTGCTCATTATTTCATTAGAAATTTCGATTGCTTTTGCATTCGAACAAAATGTAATGATATTATTTCACTTATGATTTTCTCGACCGGATGAAACGTTCGGTGTTTCTTCTTGTTTCATGCAGCAACTTAATCAACAGACGTAAGTCTAATGATTGGATGGTTAACTCCTCGAATGTGCGGTAAAGTGCAGCAATGATTCATGCTTTCACCATCAAAACAGCACGCGATTTAAAAGATACACCATAAATTTGTAAATGAATTTTTACGAGTTCTATCAGATCATAAGAACTATTAAAATTTTCAAATAACATTAAAATATATAAACGTTTTATGTTATTCCATAAAACATTGCGAAGAAATTATGGAGAAAATTTCTAACTGACTTGAGATTAAATAAAACACAATAAAAACAAACTTTAGCGATTTTTTTCCTGATTTTTATAAACATTCGAATTCCATGGAATCATAGAAACAGAAAAAAATATTGTTTTCATATTTATTTTCAATGAAGTATCGAGTTTTCAGCTTTTTTAAAATTTTTATCTTGGTAATCTTATATTTTGAAAACTTTTGCAATTTTTTTTCAAAAGTTTCGTCCAGTTGCTCGATGCAAAAACAAAAACCTCTCGAAATGGAAGACAACACTTTTTGCCTGTTTTTTTTTCTTTTTGTTTAGCTATAAACAGTAATGCCAACAAAATGAGAGCTCTCTACGCTGAAAAGCCTTGAATGCATGGCACAGAGAATAAGGCGTCGAGCAAATCACCAGGGAGAAAGTGTAACTACTAAAGTAATAGTGGGACTAGCCATGATGATGATTATAATGATGATGATGCATTTGTAATCGAGATTGCGCACGCGATTTGCCTTCAAACTCATTGACGTACGAAACAAGAGTCTATAATGCCATATAGTTTACTATTAATTTACCGTTAATATAATCAACGAATTGTCTGATTACAAATTTCGAATCAATTACAATCAAGAATTCGATGCACTATTACAAAAATCGAGATATTTCTTTACCGTAAAATTCAATAAATTCAATAAATTAAACTTCAAGAAAAATTTGTTTGAAAATCAAAATCATCGTTTAAAATGACAGCGATACATTTTTTGACATTTAATTCGCTTTGAAGCATTTTGGTAAATACGAGGTTTTTCTCTCGCGTGTTTAACTGTATCCATATTGGTTTTTTATGGAATTTCATATGAAGTTCACGTGTCGAAACCCTCCAGAATCGGTATTATGATTTCGAAACAGTAATTAATTACTCTCAAGCATTTATTTATATTAAAATGATCAATTCATTGAGAAATTTTGAATTGGCATAGTTAATGGATAATTTGTAGTCGTGGTTTGTTGGTTTTTGTCGGTGGATTAACAGTTCGATTACATGGCGTTGCTGAGTTGGTGCTGGACTAATTTTTTGACAACTCTGTCGTCACAACAAATTTTTTCAATCTTTTAATTCAATTATCCTTCGAAATGAATGTTTTCTGAACTCGTTCCTCGTTACTTTTCAATCCCATTCCGTAATATCGTTACTATAAGACTCGAAAAAATATTGTAATTGAGTATCTCAAGTATATTTCGTCAAAAATTTATCTTTTCATCTAAAATTGAGCAATAAGTTCAAATTTACGTTAAAAAAAAAAAAGTCTCCCAATAGATGATTCAAGGTAACCAAATTCGTGTAACACTTTTCACTACTGTGTGTTTTCATGGCTGAATAAGAGTTCAGTGGCCCACCACGAAAATTTCGACATGGCTGACTTAATATTATATCTACGTGGAAAGAGTGAATGTTCGATCATCAGAGAGTCATTGGCCCATTCGGTAAACCGCGTGAATGACCCGAATGGAAAAATATTCAAAAAGTTTCAACGTCTTTTGTGTGTATATGTTATTTTGTGTGTGTGCGTGTGTGTGAAAAAAATGGTGCACATTTGGAGGCCAAGTACGTCGAAAAGATTCCTTTCAGTTACCGTCCACAGTATTGAAAGAAATAAAGTATGGCCTTGATTATTTTGAGCAATGACGATCGTCTCATTTCATGTACGAGATAAAAGTATTGACAGTCAAGAACATAACTCGATATAGAGACTTCTATTCATTATGTGAAAAGTCACAATATTCTAAAGTGTCTTTAATTATAAATATTGTCAAGTATTCTTTCGATTAAATGTTTTTTTTTACAATAATAAATATTATTAACATAATTATCAGGAAAAATGATGAATTTTCGAAACACCAGGTGTTGGAAAAGGTTTTAAGTCCTTGAAGGACTGAAAGGTTATATTTTTGATTACTTTTTTTTCGATTTTTTGTTCATACTCTTCGATTAAGAATTTCTCAATTAAATGGCTCATTTTTTTTCTTCTTTTTTTTTGTTTTCAATTTTTATTTTGTTACTGGGTTTTCGGAATGTTTTTGTTTGTTTGTCAAGTGGTGAGGGAAGAAGAAGGTTGACTAATCAAGATCCCACAGTATAGAATTTATACTCGTGTTCTTCAACGAGTATTACGATCGGGGGATAACAGCTCGTCGCGCTGTACTTTCATCGACCGAGTGAAAGCAATATGAAAGTGCTTGATTGCAAAGTAGAAAGGTGAAATGTGTATGATAAAAAGACGATGCCGTGCGTGTGTACCGTTCGACCTATTTGCGAGAGTGTGAGATTCTGGAAAACGTTGTTAATAAAAAAAGAAGAAAAAAATAAAACGAAAAAAGGATTTTGAGTGTAAATCTTAGGATTTAATTTCCTTAAGCACTTGAGCCTCGTAACTCAGGTTAATGGTGAATCGAAATACCGCAGATTTAATCAATCCCCTTCCCCTCGATGCCTTTTTTTCCTCCCGCTCCAAGAGGTACGACTTAATCAAAAATTTTGGAAGAAATTTTTTCCACACTATTCGATCATTGACCCGAATTTATTCGAGTTGAGAATTCGAGCGGAGAAATCGTCATGTATTTTAAAACCATAAATATATTCCAAAAATACATGGAATTGATGTTTACGTCGTTGGAACGTGAAGGAATTTTTTGTATTTTTATTATTATTCGTCTTATGCACACATTTTTAAGTTTGGTCATATTTTCAAATTTCAGAATTGTTTCTGTAGCGTTTATCAAAAGTAAATAACAAATCTTTTTGTTTTAACAGTGACTCAAAAATTTGTGACACAATTTTTATGTCCAAAAATGTCCTTTTTCTATCTTCAGAGGTGTTTGATGCCATTTGCTCAACACAATGCACATTTTTTCTGCGAACCTGTCATCTGAACAAATATCTGCTTAAGTAATGAGAAATAAGATAAAAAAAAAATATTGCCAATAAAAAATTGATCGAAAAAATGTTTGTAATCAGTTTTCTGGCAGTTGTGTGTGTAATCGAGACTCTTACGGGTTAACGAACGTCCGCAACGTCCCGAATCCTCATGAAACGTATTACGTAGCTCGCCGCTATATCTATATACAGATTAAATCGAGAAATTACTGGAAAGTCTCGTTACTGAACCGGATGCGAGATCATGAGCCTCTGGAGCATTAACAATTGAAGGGGAGGGGGAGGGGGCGATTTAAAAAAGTGGTATTTCATTTTTGGCTAAAAGAGATCTTTTTTTTTCACGCGGTTATCGAATGATAAAAAAATAATGGGGAATGCGTTTTATCTTGACGCGTTGCACCCGATTTGCACTCTTGCCTCCGTTGTAATTATCATTACACTCTATTATTGTAACGAGTCGAGGGCGTATCGTAACTCAAAAGATTCTGCAACACTCACTCGCACATATGTCACCACGATTTTATAATATTCTTTGAAAACATTTTATAAATTAGTTTTTGAATTCTATTATTTGTTATTATGATTAAAAATAATAATTAAAATAAGGTCGTTTTACTTTTCTGTCCCTCGAGTCAAAACATCTATTTCCAATAATTATTATTGTACAAATTATTTAAAGATTTATTTGTTATTATTGTATATATCGATGAATAAAATGACATTTCATCGCTCTGCCAAAATTCGATTTTAAAAGGAGGATTTTTGGAGTGTTCGAATCGTATAATTAAACGCGGTGCGAAAACGTAACGTACACAATCTTTCGATTAGTTCACTTTCGCAATAACGATTGCTGCAATTATTTTATTATTCTAAGGTCAAACGATGAAAAAACTCTTTCTTATCCAGACTTGTACGAATTTATCGAGTTTGTCAGCAACCAAAACGTGACAGTAGACCTTTGATTACAAAAATAAATAAAAATCAAGAAAATAAATAATATTTGGAAGAAAAAAAAAATGGAATATGTCAACAAGGAAATGCCAAGAGGCTGCCACGTGTCAAATGTTTGACCACGTGATAAATATGGCCATCTAGACTAATAAAATTCACCAAACAGGAAGAAGGAGACTTCCCTTGAACGTGTGAAAAGAAAGAGAAAAAAAAGAAACACGTAAAAAAGAAACGAAAAATGCGATAAAAAAGCGGAAATTACGTTATCAAATTTGACGAGATCAACAAAACAAAACTTCCATTTTTTTGCATCCGTAAGATTCGAAGAGCTCTTATAAAATCAAGAACAATCAGATATGAAAATATGAAAAAATTTCCATTAAAAATCAGAATCAAAGGAATTACGATGATTTTTACGACCGGAGTTTACGTAGTTGCTGAACAAATAGTTTGATAAGAGAATTACTTCTTTTTATTTCTTTTCTCTCATATTTTTTAAATACATCTGCGAAATTTCGCCCACGCGAATGTGCGCCCGTGACCTTCCGGAGCAAGTTCGTCGGCCTCGTAAAAAGGAGAAAGATCGAGAAAAAAAGCTGTGAGAAAGAAAGAGTTTGAGGCGCGGAGGGGCGGGAATAAAAATGAATTGTTTAAAAAGATTGAATTATACTATTGATTTTTGTTGTTGCTTTTTTTCTTTTTTTTATATTTTATCACGTTTATCACGTTTGCAGGGCAGGTACGAAGGTGGAATCTGCTGCTCGGAATCTTTTCGTGAACACGCGAAAAGTCTTTGACTCTCTGACGATCGTTAAGGTTTGGCCAACAGGTGCCTTTCTTCTTTCGTTTGCACCTTCTTCATTAAACTCTTTCACTCTTTCTTCTTTGTTGTGTGCATTCGCACTTGGTTGTTTTTACAGTCCACACTAATTCCCGCGTACGTTTGTGTGCGCGTGTTAAGCGTCGTCGAACTTTACTCGTCAACCCCCACCCCCGCGCGTACGCGCTTAAGAGTCCCGAGCACCGCCCGGTGTCGATGAACCGCATTCGTTCGCTTTGAGCATACGCCAGCAAAACTTTCTTTCGAGTGCGTGTGTGAAGGCAGACTCGAACTGCAGGACGTAACTCTCTCCCGCGAGAGTCACGGATCCGGTCGTCTCTCTTTTTTTTTCTCTGCAATTCTTATACCATTTTTACTATCAAGAACTCCTCGGTCACGGCTCGATTATACTATACAATTTTTACCACGTGCAATAATCCATTTTCACCCACTTTTCAACTGCTACCAAATTTACTCGCCTGACCATATGATCGAAGTCAAATTTTCTGCATTTTTTAATCCTGCATCAAAATTTTATTCAGTTTATTAAAAAATTGTCAATAGCACAGAAATTTTATGTTCAGATGCAACAAAATTCTATTTTTGTCCAGTATTTTTTGTACATTTTTTAAATAAATTTCAATCGCAGCCAAAATTTGGATTATTGTGATTGAAAAATCGGGATGAAGCCAACGCTTTTCTCGAGTTTTAATTAAATCGTCATCCTTGACATTTTAGGTCTTTTTGATTTTTCAAATTCAGTCTGAAGTTTGCTGGAAAAGACTATTTTTTTTTTTTAGGAATTCGAACTGTTTATATTTGTTGTTTATAAAAAAGTTTTCAAAAAACTCATTGAAAAAATTCAAATTTCTAACGCAGCATAGTAGGATTGTGTCGAAAAGGACCCAAAAGCTATTTTTTGAGATTCGTTCAAAATTGTTTTTTTTTTTTTTACCGATTCCCATGTTTATTTTAATGAAAATGACGATTTTTGTTGAAGACTTTTTTCAAAAGCGTCCTATTGATTTTCCTGTAAACTTACCGTCAATTCCGATAGAAAATTCTTGGGAAAAGCAGCGTCTCATTAATTGTGTACAGAGAAAATTGAGTAATTTAGAAATTATTACGAATTCTGGTATTATTTCGTATCTGTTTTTTTTTCTTCACTTTAATGATACTTGAAAAGTACAGGAATAAAATAATGACGTTGCTTTCGTACCATTTTCAGTCTATTAAGCGGTTAAACTATGCGTGGGACATAAAGAGTCATGTTATATATTATATTTATAAATATAGATATGTTTATTATTATATCTTTCTGGACACTTCGTAACAGCCCAGCCGAGATATCAGAAAGTCTCGTCTGCTGGAATAGAAGGTGGAGGGAATCTGAGAACAGCGAGAAAAAAAGATCGAGAGAGAGAAAGAGAGAAAAAGAGATCGAGAGAGAGAGAAAGAGAGAGAGAGAGAGAGAGAGAGATCTAGCGAGCGTCGAGACAACGAGATCGCAACTGCGTTAATAATAGAATAGCAGTTGAACGTACACAAGAACTTATGCAAATATATATATGTGTAAATATATATGTATTTATGCTTCCAGAAATATGTATGCATATTACATACGCGAAGCAGAAAATGCAACGTATGTAAAAACGTATGCACGTGTCTGCAGTCTTAAATAAGATTAAAAAAAAGAAAAAAAAAAAAATTCAATCTGGAATTTCATTAAAACGACTTAATTGAGATTTAATAAAAACGAGTCATTCCATCGATATCGAATAACACATTTTGTCATTCTCCATTTTATTGTAAGCTAATAATAATTAATAGAATAAATAAAGAATTCAAATTTAAACGAACAACTAAAATGAATGTTGTGCGAAATAAATTGAAACTTTGAAATTAACAAAGTTGGAGTAAATATATAGATATGGATATGGATTCCTAATCAATAGTGATAAACCGAAAATGATTGAAGACTCGATTGAAAAATATGGAATTATACAATTTAATGTTGTTTGGTAATTAATCATAATTTTCGTAATTTATCTGAGCTGCATTAATCTTTTGTGATTTGCATGAGCAAAGCCACGTAAGTGAGAGTGCAAATGTGAAAAAAATAATGCGAGCAGTGAATATTTGTATCGGACGTTCGGGTCGGAGAACGAGTAAATCGAAGTCAAGGAACGATAAAGACTCTTTTTTTATGGCTCTCTCGTTCTGTCTTTCATCATAAACGATAAGAGTGCAAAATTGATCGAAAAAACAATTATTACGAAGAGTTAAATTTTTTTTACCTCCAAACTGTCATTAATAGAAAATAATTTTATCCGAAAATATATTTTGAGAGTGTGCATTTGTTAGGAAGTGCGTTTCAAAGTGAAGGTTATAGGAAGAGGCTGAGGGATGAAAAAAACAGTTTTTTTTTTCGCAGATGTTACGGGAATCTGAGAGTACACCCCCGTCAATGGGACAATGGACGACATCAAAAAAGAGAATCGAGGTCACGAGGGTAAAATTGAGACGACCCAATAACGCGATTCAATAGATCACAAAAAAAAATCAGTCAATAAAAAAGAAAAAAAACACATCACATCCAAGCTGCATCGATTCTTCCCACCTCTTCGTACAAAACAAAATTGAACGGAGAATTTGAACGCAGGAAAATTTAAACCGCAAGAGAAAAAAGGATAGAGGCCCTTCGTACGTCACTGTACAATTTTTTATTTATTTTTATTTTTATTTTTTTTATGGGTGCATTTAAAATGCTCGGAAATATTTCCTGCCTCTTCAAAAATTTCCTTTCGCCCCAGTCTGTACTCCGGATGGAGCCCATGTCCTCATTGTCCTCGTGCCTCGTGCATTAAGAAAAAAAATCAGTAAGATTGAAAAAAAAAAACTCCGCTACCTACTCCCGCAAATTTGATGTTCACCCACACCCACGCGCTGCAGCACTGTTATTTTATTATTCAAATCCTTTACATCTCGTTTTACGAACCAATTTTTTCAATCTTCACTATATACGAGACGAGACATAATGGAGCTAACTGTTTGTAGATATATTTACGGTTAACACGTTATCCCATAGATCGAGAGTGTTGCATTAGCTTATACATCGTTTTATTTTCATTGCCGATGCATCTTATGACAGTTTTCTATTTTTATTCTTATTCAAACACAATAATAAGTTATTTATGTTGTTGTTATTATTATTATTCGTTATTTCTTCAGCTGTGTTGTTATTTGTTGTTTTATTTTTTTTGAAACTGATTTTCATCAGCAAATCGAGTCTTTTCGGTACTCGCATCAATGATTCTGTGTAAATAGTTGAATTTGTTTTCTTTTAAAGTTTGTCGTTAAATAACAATTGAAAGTTTAAAAGCGTTTTATCATCGGTGCCAAAGATTTCTCAAAATTTCCTCAACTTTTGTACTCAATCATTCAGAACCCTGGTGACAAGTGATTGATCAGTGGTTTTTTCAATTGGATTTTTATTTATTTTTTCAACGGATGTTATTTAGTTGAAAATCATAATTTTTCAAAAAGCTCCGATTAATCACGTGAACTTCAGAAATGCTGTCAATAACGTTCATTAAAAATCGAGGAAATTATATTCAGTTGTAATCCGCAATATAATTCCTTGGAATTAAATAAAGAAAAATTATACGATGAAACGTTGGTTGTGTATTGAAATAATGTGTTTTGAAGAGCAGATCGTGGACACAAACATTGTTCCGCTTTTAATTCCTCGTAAGATTCAAGCGATAAGACGAAAAATTGTCGCCTCAGATCTTATCAGCGTTGCAAAAAAAAAAAAAAAATTATTCCTTCCGGCTTTAATGTTGAAACTTTCATTTCAAGTGACAAAAGATGAAGATAATTCGAGAGTAAATGTCACGTAGTGGTATGATCGATACGTGACATTCGGAGGAATTGCAATAAACTCATATTTCGATTATGGGAGTTTATTGTTATTGCAACACGGGCTTGAAAAAGTTTTTTTTTTTTATTTCGAAATCTTCCACGTACGTTGCACTTCATCTTGACGTTTTCAGATTGAAAACATTGTTGATAAAACACGTTTTTTATTATTATCGAAGACATCTTTCAGGATGGAATTTCTTTGGATAACAAATGAAACAAATGAAAGCAGATTGAAAACATCTGTGTTTCGTAATAAAATAGCCTACAATGATTTATTGATAGATTACAAAATCTCGATGAAAATCTTCGTCATATTATTTCGATTCTGCAAAAATGACTGATGCTGTCATTTTCAAATACTTTTCTATTATTATTATTATTTAATTTTCATTATTTCTTAACGATAAAACAAAATAATTAAAGTTTTTTTTTTTTCTTAATGAAAGGGTTCACGACAATGCGAATAATGCGTCAGCTGATTGTGACGAAATAATAAAACATCTAATGTCATTGAAATGTCAAACGGTATATCTTGCCACTTTGTCATAGTTTTCCAGAGTCCTTGGATCCTCTTTGGAGCCAATTCCTAGCCACGTGACTGTCAAATACTTAAAAATAAATGAATTTAATGAAGAAGAACAGTGGGATGGGTGATAATGAACGCAATCGAGAGAGCAGGCGAAGAATTAACATTCGTCATAATATCAACACATCGACCTTGCAAGGGTTCGTTCACTCATTCTGTAAAATGCGACGTGAAGAGTGAAAGAAAAAAAGAACCGAAAGGCGCAAAGATACACTGGGTCAACGTCCGGTAAAATGAGACGATAATAAACAATTACGTCGAATGATGAAATATCCAATCGGAATGGCAGCAACATATCGATGTTAATTAGAGATACGTTGCTTTTGTGATCCTTGCAAATGTCATTATCGATCATTTGGTCTTTTTTATTTTATTTTATTTTATTTATTTATTCAATTTTCAATCTTCCACGACATGAACGTGTTTCGCAATCGACGATACGCAGTTCTTAAATATTGATTAACCATGCCGTTGCGAAGCTCGAAAGATTTTTTTCCTGCATAATCGATACAATCTCATGTTTCAATACGAACAAATATGGATAAGAATCCTTACGTATTTTTACTCTGGTTTCTACGTCGTTCGTGGATGCTGTTCGTGAATCGAGACAAAGGACAAAAGGGCCGTAAGTGTGTCACGCGTCGTGCATCCGAAACTGCATCGTCCCCACTCCAAAATTACGTGAAAAGGAAATGTGTATAGGATCCTCGTAAATATCTATGGAGAAATCAATTCGAATGGACAATTTCACGATTTTTGGATATATATCGTTCTATTTTTTTTTTCTACACAAGAGAAAATAAATAAAGAATTCTATAAGCGACAAATCGAGGAATCTAATCCTGTCAAATTTGCACCTTCGTACACAATTTTCAATCTCCACAAGTAAAAGAAATTCGATAACAAATAGTTCCATTTTGTTTTTAAATTCAGTTGTTACAACGATTATTATTTATTAATTGTACAAAAAAGACAAATATTTTATAAAAAATTACAATGACAATGAAAATGTGAATTTTTTCATAAACTCAATACACTCCAAAGATTCGAACAGAATTTTTTCAAAATTCTCTGTACCGTTGTTTTTGTTTTAAAAAATGAAAAAGTAATTTACCTTGCGTTCCAAAATTTTGAGATTACATTCCTAATAAACGAGACCAAATATCCTCGAAAAATAAATTTTGAGGTAATTTTGCAATTAAGAAAAAGTCTATGGCTCGAGGAGCTTATGAAATTTGTTTTTGTTTTTACTTGGAATGACCCATATATGGATGTAGGTAACACCTTTCTCTCTTTCTCGTCGGGCTTTACTCTTCTCTGTCATAATACTTGCGTGCACGAAGTTTCACAATAGTGAGTCCGGTAAGTGAGGTTCGGGGGCGCTTTATAGTACGCACGTATATCGAGGGCAGAGCACCGTTACTTCGTTTGGTCGCATTACCCAGAGAGCCCGCACCATTCACCAGCAACCAACAGATCTATATACATTTATATGTACGTGTTCGTACATTTTATTGTATGTTTAAAAATGGATTAAATTTATAAACACATTTACAAATATCTATTGTAACCCATCTTTTCATAAAATAAATAAAAAACAAAAACCAAAATAGAGTGACGAAAAAACGATATAAAAGGATAGTAAATAAACGTGATCTTCATCGCCATTCTTTTTCACGTTGTTATTTATTTGATTTTTTATCACTTTTCAATTTAAACTTGTCAAATTGTAGTTTTAAATTTTTTTTAAAAGATTTTTCTACATTTTTTTATGTCATTTTAAATTGTTACGTGACTCGAATCCAGAAAATAGAAGTTTTTTCGAACTTTGTTTTTTTTTAATTAGTCTTTTAACAAATTGATCACGAAGAAGGAAATATATCGATGGATTCCTTAGTGAAATGAGGTTTTATGGACTTTTGAATATTTTTATAATTGTCGTTCAAATGATTTCTTATTTTTCCTCATGATTAAGATTGATTTGGTTGTTGATCGTGTTATATATTTATGTTATTTATTTGTATTGCGTGCAGACGAAGAAAATAGACATTTTTTATCGGACGAGTAGAGATGTTATCACAGAGATGCTAAAAAATGAAAAATAATGACTTAAATTTCGATGACGAGTAAAATTAATGTATTTCGAGAAAATAATCAAATAAAATAATAGTAAAATTTAATTTTATGAAAAATTCCGTTTTGAGAGAGGTTAACGACACGCGTGTAGAATACAACGATGCGTAAGCGTTCTCTTGTAAATGATATACAGAGTTTATGGGAGGAGAACGGATGATGCAGCGGGTCCAGCAGGATGTCCGCGAAGAGATATGAGGAACACGTCGCCAGTGTATCCTGGCTCGTGTCTCTCATATTCTACGCAGACTCAATCTGATTGTAATTTATCGGGAGACTATTTTTTCTTTTTTTTACTTTTTCTCGAGCTATAAATGGACCAATGCGTTGGTGAATTGGTAACATAGACATTAGATAATTGTGATAGAAACTAGTGGGTAGAACGACATTTTTATTTATATTTCAAAATTTCTATAAATGCGAATAGCTCCATTTTTTTTTTCAACACACTTTCTACTATTTTTTGAGCCACTTTTCAAAATTTCGAAACAAACATCTAAATCGTATCAATTTTCAACCAAGTTATTAAATGATAATCAATAATACGTAAAGAAAATTATTATTAAAAAAAAGTTCAATTCTCAAAACTCCTCATTACTAGGCGTGTTTCAAAAATCTATTTTTTTATTTTCGAGTTAAAAAGTATTTATTGAATTTAAAGACAATCCGCAAATCGTGAAATCCATAAAACACAAATAAAATTATTATTTAAAAAAAATCAAATTGTCCAAGATCCTCATATTTTTTTTATTTTCCAAATGAAAAGTATTTATTGAGTTTGAAGACAATCCTGAAATCGTGAAATCCATAAAACACGAATACAATTATAATTTTGAAAAAATTCAACTGTCAAAACTCCTCATTACTGTATGTGCCAATAATCTATTTTTTTTATTTTCGAGTTTAAAAGTATTTATTGAGTTTAAAGACAATCCTGCAATCGGACTATTTATAAGTCTGTAAACGATAAAGTCGTTTCTACACTAAAACACATGTGTAAGTGTTGCGGACCTCATTAAGATTACGAATATCAATACGTTCCTGGTGCAGGGACAAGACTCGAGCACGTGGATTCTCAGAGCACCATATGTTTCACTATCGTACGAGGACGAAGATTTTTCAAGTACAAAGCCTGAGAATTTAAAGGAAAAACTGTCCCAAGTATCGCTACATACATGGAGTTAAGGTTTACGAGTGTTTCGAGTATAATGTGAGTAAAAGATGATAAAAGAAAATTTTTCAAATACTCGTGGGAGCAGGATATCTTAAACGCACGTTTCCTCGTGACCATTTAGTATTATTTATTCCAAGGTGACTGCAGGTGCTTACGCAATATTCTAACGAGTGGTAAATTAAAGGTAAATGTTATGACAGAACTTTATCGTCTAACCAGTCCAACAATTAACTGTATTTTTTCTTCCCAGAATATGCTTTAAACTAACGTAGTTGACTTCCAAGTATTAGCAAGGATTTGTGCAATTTCGCTGTCCACATGATTTCATTAAATGGTGAAAATCTCACGGAAATACATAATAAAAGATTTCAATAGTTTCCCAATTCACCATTTCAGTTTCCAAGTGTTCTCAGCTGGATGTATCGCAGTTGATAATTAAAAATAATATTCAAAATCTATCCGAACACGAGACTTTTATAAAAAAAGGGCTAGGAACCTAGGAAATTAATAAATTCCAATCACACGGTCATTTAAATCGAATTTGATAAGAAAAGCATTGCTTGTCAGGAATTATACTCAAGATGAATAATTTTTCACGATTTTTTATTTATTGATAATGATAAATATTTGGTTCGAATGGAAAGTACTGGCACGCTGTTCTAAGGCGAGAGTCTTTGCTCGTAGCCACCTGGCGGACTGACCATCGAAGCTCTGAATTCGGCCGTGGGACAAGGTCGTTATCACGCAGGTTAATGTGTCAAGCGCATTAGTAAATTGTATTTAACCTCCATATCGTTTGTTTTTTTTTTTCGGTTTGAGATTGTATCTTGGCATGTTCTCACACCTCGTGAAGAGATTGGCGATTCGAGGGGGCGTTTTGAATGTACAAATGTGCGGTAAAGACACACGAGGACGATGATCGAGGCCAGAGAAAGTGGACGATGAACCCGGGCCTTCTCTTCTCTTCTCTTCGTGTCTATAACCATGTGACATATATATACGAATGCTTCAATAAGACAACCATGTTCTCCAACTTGATCGTCGACTCGGTAAACTCGCGTTACGCTACTTTAACTCACTTCCATTTCCGTTGAACGCTTATACGCGACAACCGTTACGTGTGGGCTCACGATTTAAGGAAACATGGAAAAATATCAGTCCACGACAAACATGATAACAATTTGCACTTGGCAGTTTAAAACACACACTTTAACATAACAAATGACTATGAAATTTCCAATTTAAACTTACAATTTAAAAAAAACAAACACTTTATTAACTTTATCAATTATTTTCCGGAGCAGATCGATTCAAGATTCAAATACAACATTTGATTCGTAATTTCCATTTTCGTAAGGGTTTGCAGAGACCCAGAGATGTCGAAAATGAGGTAAATACAATGATTTTTTTATAATGACAAAAGGTATGCATTGAAACAACGGTTTATTTATTTATTAAAACATAATGTTGTTAATGAAAGTGGAATATTTCATTAAAATATTAAATGAGCTGTGTGGTTATAGTTTTTTTTTGCTAAATGCTATTTGTGGTAACTACGATTTCGACTGGACGCTTTATCCCTGAAACAAACCAATTTTTTTTCTTGAAGTTGACAAAAAGGATCGGTTTTTATGAAACCAAAAGAAAATTGTTTTTTCGCGCTCGATGAAACTTTTGAAAAAGATTATGTGTTTCTTCGGCCTCCATAAACAATGGGGAGAAAAAATGAAGGAGCACGAAAACGCTGAAGGGGAAAATGAGAGAAAGAGAGAGAGAGAGAGTACAGACTGCGTAATGTTTCTATTTACGTCCCGAGACACCCTCTTTCCTGTGGGTGCAGAGGGTCAGACGTCGTCATCGTCGTCGTCATATATAGCGAATAATCTCCCGTTTTCTTCGTCTTCGTCTTTCCTCGTGCGAGTCTCACAAAGTTTTAATTACAATAAAAAAATGCACTGAATAATGAGAATTAAACTATTGGGTCCATTTGACCTGTTTATTGACACATTTATGGACACATTGGGTCCATTCGACCCATTCACATTGCAAAAAATCAGGAGTACACTTTAAATGTTCCTCAACATGTGTGCATCATAAAAATTTGTAAAACATCAAGTTTCATTGTTTAAAAAAATTATTGAAAACTCGATATTCTGAAAAAGTGACAATTTTACTGAAAAAAATCATAATTTTTATTATTTTTAACATTTTGCAGATTAATAACACAAAATGAACGAATGAAAAAAGCTTTTTTCGATATAAAAATATCGTAATATTAGAATTATTGAAAATATTAGTTAAAATAGTGACTTATGTAACATTTGTATTATTTCTGACTATAGTGACCAATTACGTGTTGTATATTTTTGTGGCTTTAAAGTCTCATTCTATATTCACGCGTGCAATGCAGTTGAGCCGGGTACATGTTGTACGCGGCTGTTGGCCCTTTTCTTTCTCTCCTTTTCTCTGCATCGGCCCTTCCTTCAGTGCAGCAGGGGCTTACGCGCGCAGACGTCCTATCACTTACGTCACTCTGTTTGCTTCTGTTACGGTAGACCGAGAGATGTGCGAAGGAAAGAGAGGAAGAGAGAGAGAGAGAGAGAGAGGGAGTAAAAGAAGGGAAGGCTCGATCAGCCTCGCCATAACCTTTCTCAACACTACACTGAGAGACTCGAGCATTCAAGCACTTTACGTTTCATTCTACAAGGCCAAGAGCGTGATGGCTAAAAAAAAAAAAAAAAAAAAAAAATTATATGCATTAATATATATGTAATTATAAAAAACCTTCCAATAATAATAATTTCAAAAATTGACACTGAATTTCAAGAAGTTAAATGCCAAAAAAAGCCAATCGCTGATTTAAAACGTTGAGAAAAGAAAAAAAGAAAATTCACTTTAACAAAATGGTGCGTTCAAATTTTTTAGAAAAAGTTCATTAAGTATAATTCGTTCACGTAATACAAAAATGTATGTTTTGACTTCGCATTCCTTTTCATGATATTACGAACTTCCTTAATTTTCATCAATATTTTATAGGTTTCTCGAGATATTTATAAGCTTTTAAGATTGAGAGAGATCGTTGCTGTTTTCTTTCGATGCTGTCACTCGAGCATAATCGAATGGAGCTCCGATTACACCTTACACTAACCTGTTGGTGCATTTACGTGTATAATAATCTCTACCATCGTTCTCTCCGTCGTGGGCACACAGCCAACCTCGCCGGAGCTCCAACTAGTACATAATGTTATATTCTTAAGCTAAGGATAATAGCCGCGTGGCACGCGATCTACAGCAAATACCCACACACCATAGAGAGGTGGAGAAAGTTGACCACGACCCCTGAGTGTTGCAGAAAATAACACTGTTCTCTTATTCACTCCCTGAGAGTACTCTGAGTCGAGTAATTTACTCCTTGAGAGTGCTCTGAGTTAATCAGTGACCAAGTGATCAGATGCTCTTGACGTTTATTGTAAATCGAGATATAAAAATGAGCTGCATCGCTGAAACCAAATTTCTTATTCATTTGATGTTGTATATATTTTTTTTTCATTATTTTACAATGGCTTGGGTATCATGATCGATAAATATGATTTCAGGATAAACTTGTTTAGCCTTCAGTTTAGTTCAGTTTTGGATTTAATTGACGAAGAATTTGGATTCAACGAAATGACTCTTGAATCCGAAATTTATTTATTTTTTCATTCTGTAAAACTTTATTAATAATATCGTTTAAAAGTATTGACAATGAGATAAGAAAAATGAAGGGAATTATTGAATAGAATTCAATTGAATGGGTTTTTATTAATTATTAATTTACGTTCAGTGTTTTGATAGTTTTTCATTCAGTAGACAAAAAGAAATCTTGAAAAATGAAATACAATGGATTTATCAAATGAAATGAATGCATCAAAAAATGAAGATCGAAACGTATGTAATAATCTATAAATAGGTGGGCTGTCCACAGCTGTTACAAGAAATTTACTAAATCTATGTTTCTCCCCTAATTTTATTTCAGCTTAACGTTACTTCGTTTTCTCAACGTCTCCCTCTCGTTAATTATTCTTCGTTCATCGTCTTCGCCAGGGTTCCCTCTTTGCATTTCTCTGTATCCATGAAGTCACCCCAATTTTTCAATAAATGGGTGAAATAATGCGTCTCCTGAGTCGAACTTGCCCCTGGTTTCCGGCCTCTTTTCGAGAGAGTTATATATAATGTGTTTTCTAATTACTCTTCCTTCATATCTTCGTCTCTTCACGATTCTGGAAACATTTGTCGAAAGAGATGACACATCCATGTGTTGCTACGTTTTTGCCCTTCTTTGGAGTCGCTTAATCCCTGCTCTTCCTGTTGGTGCATCTGCTCTACAAATTGTTCAAATTTCTCCTCAAGATACATTCGAAATTACATTTGGTGACGAAACAAAAAAAAAAAAACTACATCCAAACCAGACTAATTTTCATAGCTATCTGTCATTTATTATTTCTTAAGGACCTTAAATTTTCAAATATTCCAACGATCGAACAGAAATCGGGTCAATTAATAGAAATTAACGACAGATCATTTTTTTTTACGAATCTTTCAATAAAATTCCATAAATTTCACAAAAATTCGTTCGTTTATTTAAAAAATGTTGTAAATAAATTGATATTTTTGTATAAAACACAAAGCTTTTAATTAATTTTCAATAAATCTTTTATTTCCATCATAAGTTTGTTAAAATCGCTGCTAAAAATTCCGTCATAGATTTGATTCGAAGTTTGATTATTTTTGATCGTTTAAAAACGTCAAGTTGAAAAAACTGGGAAAAAAGAAACAAAAATTTCGCAGCTTTGAAACATGCTGCATTGTTCGTCGTCATGCTGGGGAGGGTCTCGGTCGTCACATCGTTGTCTTCTCGTCTCTTCAGTCGCGCTGCGACGTTACGCTTTCTTACCCTTTCGGGGCATTCCCTTCTCTCGGCTGACGTTACAATTTCTAGTGCAGCAGCGAGATAGTCTGACACTGACGGAGTGAAGGTTCGCTACACACGTAGGAGAGAGGTGAAAATGTTAATTCGTCTGTATTAAGGTCTCGGTAAACGGTGTACATAACCGTTGGCCATTTTATGCAAATTCAAGCAATTTTACAACAGCAAAACAATTATTTGTCAAATTTTAATACGTCAGCTTTGCTCGCTTTTTCGTATAAATCGTCCATGAAAATAAATACCATTATGCAATGGATTTTCAATGCGTGAACAGCATTTAAAAAACTTTTTAACATTTTGCGTCCACTCAAATACTCATTTAATGTAAATTACATCCAAAAACTCATTGTTTTGCAATTAACTCAGGGAGAACACATCAATTTAAATTTCACGTTGAAAGATGGATTCGTTTTATGAGGAGCACTAGAAAATTCAAGAAAATCCAATTTTAGAGGAACGTATGACGAAGTTTGACTAAAAAAATCGAGAATATGGCGAGACTTCCACTTTTTTTCTCCCATTTTTGTTTCCTTGTCATTACTTTTTCTTCATACGATTTTCATGAATAAATTGATCAAGAAAACATCATTTGGTTCATGCGCAACGTTCCTCAATTTTCAATGTTACGTTTAAACAAGTAAATATTGTTCAACGAAAAAAAAATGTACTTTAATGGTAGAATGGTAGCCTTGCTCACAGGGAATTTCCAGCTCTCACTCGGCTCGGGTTCACGGACGTGTGTAACGATTATATTACGGTGTAGGTGTACGCGGTTACTCGGGGTATACTCTCGTAGCTAATCTATCTAGAAAGTTGCGCGGGTGCACCGTAATTCTCACTCATTCGTGTTCAAATTTACCAGTGAAAGACTTCTGTTAAATTAACACACACACACATACAAATAAATCCAAAAATTCACTAATACGAGGCTGATTAATGTTTCAAGAAAAAAAAATTGATTTTCTCTCAAATTAATGCATTTTTTCTTCCTTTTCTTCCGTTATAAAAACAACGAAAAAGCAATGAATAATAATAAACATGGTTAATGATTTAAATGATTTTTGTTTCAATTACAATTTTCTTTTATCTTTTGTTCGTATAATGATCTTTAATATTTGCACATCGATATGTCTGAATAAATAAATACGAAAATTGAATGAAATATAGTGAAGGTCACCATTGTGTGAATTTAGCCTCGAACGGTCTCTATACACGTTGCACAAAGCAGGTAATCGGAGAAAGTCGTTGACCCTCAATGTAATGCGAAAGAGAGTCGCCTCTCGCGTTTATAGCAACGGCAAACACAGGTATACGATAAAAGAAGAGAAAAAAAACGAATAATGATGAAAAAAATCGAAGAAAAAAAACGAAACGAGCCTAATAAGAGAGTCCTGATCGAAATACTTGCTGACACAGCAGCGGGAAGGAAATCCGTGCGACTAACGACGACGAATCGTCGAGAGAGTGTCGCAATCCCCTGTCTTCACGCGACCATCGACCTCTCCTTCGTATTCGTATTTGTTTTTTTTTTTATTATTCATTTTTTCAACGCATTATGCGATTCATAGAAAACACTGGGATCAAATTTTAATTACGCGAATATTTTTCATCGTCGTATGATGTTTTCCGAATCGTTATCTTCTTATCATTTTTTTTATCGGTGCAGTAAAACGTTTGGTTGGTTTTTTTAAATTGCTTTTTGTTGGATGGAGATAGCGCGATGATGGAATATTTTTTCATCGAAGCTTTTGGTTTCGAGGCTGGAATGTCTGGTTTATTATAAATTTTTCGTTCATGCCAATGAAGTGGTTCGAACGTCCTGAAGTCCGATTTTAAAAAATGCATTTTAAACTGCATTGCAGTATTTTTTGTGCAGTAACCTTTGGCTGAGCTTAAAATTAAATGAATCTTCGAACGATCTCCTGCATCTGGAGCAAATCAATAAAAGAAATGCGATTGAAATATTTTTCAAAAGACTCTTACCTTCAGGAATAAAAAAATGTATCACTTCCAATAAAATGCATTTTCGACTACAAATACGATTTTTTTTCCCCAATTTTTCCACTTGTTTCCTCAAATTATTAAAATCTATTCAAACTACGATATAAAATGTATAATTTATTTGGAAAATCGTAATTAGAGACAAAAATTTGTTCAATGAAAATTTCATTAGATCGAAAATAAATGAATTTCTAACTGCATCGGTTGAATTGTAAATCCATGGCATATATATCATTGAAAACTCGTTGTATTCCCACGTTACGGAACGTTAACCAGTTATGAAATGGGCTTATAAGGGTTTGAGTGTTGATGCGGTGGTTGCTTTCACGGTGAGAGCTCTATACACACCGCGTTTCCCCTCCTCTCTTAAGCATCCTCGTCCGAAGAAAGTTTCCGAGAGAGTCAGCAAGTGCATTCACGGATATATATCCTGCATTGGAAAGTCTCAGTTCTCTCTACGAGCCACAAACTTTTCCCGTTTTATTTACTCGTTTACAATTTCATCGTATAGCAAAAAGTTTACGAAAGGTAAGATAGAAAATAAGGTTGTCGTTCGCAGGACGTTTTAGCCTTCACCGTGTGGTTATCTCTAATGGAGGTCTCGTTCCTTCGTGGTTTTTTTTTCTCAAAAAAAAAAAAGTAAAAAAAAAAAAAATAACTAGTCAACTCTACGAGAGCTAATCGCTGTTGCACTATCCCGCGAGACACATGAAAGTGCATGTGGACTTGTTTTGCTGGAGCATTTTAAATGGACGAGAAAACTCCCGCACGTTATTCGTGAATGTATATATTTGTATATATTATGTTTTTATGAATATATGTATATAATTGTTTTATATTTACGTATATTCTCATTTTATATGTACTGCAACGATTACATTGTACGTTAGACTAGAAATTACGTACATGCATTTGTAATAAACAAGATCATAAAATAAACGATTGCAAAATCCGTTTGAAACGGTGGCATTTCGACAGAAACATTTTTCTTAAATGAAATTTCTTCTAAAATTGCAATAATTATAATTGGCTCACTTTTCTCGTCACTTTGAAGGAAATTTAAAGGACAAAAGATTGCTTTTTAATTAAAAGACTTTTCTTTTTATCTTGTCACTTTTAAGAAAATTTACCAAAAAATGGTAGTCATTTTTGCTTTCGTGTAAAATCAGTTATTGTCGAATTTTTAAAAAGGAATTCGATTAAAGAACATCGGAACAAAAGTTTATTTGTAAAGGAAGTAAAAGTCAATTGATAAAAATCATTAGACTAATGTTACATATTGACACGTGAATTTTTTTCTGTCTTCGGGCACGCACGTAATTGTACACACGAGAGAAAAAGCAAAGCACGCACGTTTTCGCTGTGTTTAAGCAGGACATTGGCCTTCCGCGAGGCTCTCGCGTCGTACGCCATAGTTCCGACAGCACACACGTTATAAAGATTTTATGTAACGCTTTTGCGTGTCTACTTCCACCGTCGAACCTGAAGTGCGTTTGTTTTTATTTTTATTTTTTCATCCAAACGGAATTTGCTCACTAGTTTATTCATGAAGTTACGAGGACTTTTGTAATTCCATTTTTTTCCGGGTAAAAAAAAAAAACATTATTCGACAATTCTGTTCGTATTGAGTTCCGTAAAGATTTAAATGCATTGCTCTGCGATTTTGTACGTAATGGCGTAAATAAGAAAAAAAAAGAAAAAAAAAACTGTATGTAATTAGTGAACAAACTTGCTATTCCAAATTTTTCTCATACAGCTCAACGGTAACACGTAAAATAACTTAAAAAAAAATAAGACACAACAAAAATAACATAAAACAAAAATGATACAGGAGACAAGAATACTATTCAAATCTGAGGTGAATCAAACTTCAAGTTGTTTAACCTTGAAGTGGTTCAAACCTGAGGTGGTTCAAAATTGAGTTGCTTTAAACTTGAGGTGGTTGAAACTTGAGTTGGTTTAAACTTGAGGTGGTTTAACCTTGACGTGGCTTAATCCTGAGGCAGTTAAAACCGTTTTGCACCTGGAAATACTATTCGAACCCGAGGTGGTTCAAGTCTCGAGAATTTTTTCATAAAAAAATCATTTAATATTTCTAAAAATGTTGATTTGTTTGGGTATTTTGACATTGTTTTATTTCGACACTGAGTTATTTTTATAAGTTTTATTTCTGAGTGTCTTTTTTTTTGTTTATTTTGTATTATTTTTACATTATAATAGCAGCTCAAATAGTTGCCATTTTTTCGTTCTCCTTAATTTTGCTTTGAAACTTCTGTTAGGTAGAAAAAATAAAATGTGTCTGATAAGTATTACGTTAGCTGTTTACGAACACGCCAATAAAATTATTCAATATTAAAAACACGGGAAAGGAGTTAAAAATAGTTGAGGTCGATATTTATCGACGTGGGGTGAACAGCCCTGAGTGTACCCTCGCGAATATAGGGTCAGATTATGTTATGTACTGACGTAAGTAATTGCTTTGTTATAAAAGTGAAAGATAGACAAGAAATTGTATGGAAATTGGAAATTTTGGTCGATATGACGTGAAACAGCGATTCGACGGACATGGACACACCGAGGGTGCTGAAATCGATTTTATAGTGACGTAGCTCTGTTGCCATTGACTGGAGTAATTGTTACCGGAAATTGGAACAAAGCGATATTTCGCTGTGGCAAAATGACGGAGGAAGGGAGTCGAAGACGTAATTCTCGGTGTAATTGACATTGCAGCGAGCTAATTAGGTCTTATGATGGTGAACTACGTAGCCAGGTACTAATATTATTAACTACATAATTCAAAACGTATAAGCAACTATATTGAGCTTCGTTGAATTATGAGAACGTGTTCGCAGCTCTCAACTTCACGAGAAAGTCCATTGCAACGAAGCGTTATAATTACAAAATAAATTACAACTGGATAATTCAATATCACGATACGTTGTTCATCTATTTCTTCAATGATTAGAGAAAGTGAAGACCAACGAAGTACGCTCTATATTATTTATATTTTTTTTTACAAAACAAACTTTATTTTATTTTTTCAATGAATCAAGTGTGTCGATGATAAAGATTATAATTCTAATGACTTCAGGAGATTAATAAATAAAATAATGAAAAACAAAAATCCAAATCAATTGGAAATGGGACTTAATTATAAAATAATTATACAAAAAAAAACTACTCAAACCTATAATGTGATGGTCTAGTTTCGAAAACAAACTTTTTTTCGATAGTAAAAACAATCCTACAAAGATCATTCAATTCTTGCAGCTGTCCAAGTGTAATTTGCAAATAAATATAAAAGTTTTTTAATAAACAGTGTAACCTTAATATCTGGTTGAATAAAAATAATAAAAACGATAAGAAATCATTTTAGCACAAATTTTTAATTGTCCTCTGTAGTTGATTGATTGCGATTAGACTTGGAGTCATTAGTATTGTACTTTTTTTTTTCTCACACTATCTTCGCGGTTTTGTGGTTTCTTCCAAAGAGTTTTAGAGCATGTGGGTATATATTTATATATTTATATACACACTTATCCAGATACTGCAGTCATCATGGAAATTGCAAGAGAAGAAAAAAAAAGTAAATAAGAACAAAGTACGTGTACACGAATCCTTGTGTACATGAGTCGGGTGCTCTGTTACCTATAAGAAAGTAGGTCGCAGAAAGCAAGGCCACTGACACTGGCCCTGCGTAGTCGTCGAGAGAGCTGCTAAATCCCAGTGTCTCCTTCTCTCTCTCTCTCTCTCTCTCTTTCTCTCTCTCTTTTTAGTTCACTGCTTTCTCTCGTTCTGTCGTCAGGTTTCAGACAATGAACGTCATTTTTTTTTCTATGTATGTATACATTTATAGCTCACGCTTTTTTCTCGTATTAGAACCATCTGCATTTTTTTTTGCACCCACACATCGAATTTTTAATAAATTATCCAAGTACATACGATTTTCTTCTCTCTAATGTTATTTCTCATTCGGTTTTATCAATTGACCTTGCAACTGAAGAATTCTTTAATTCTTTGAACCATCGTAAATCTTTTTTTAGAGTTTTCATCTTCAAATTAATATTTCAACGCATTAAAAACCAAATTTTTTGACATTTGAAAATGTAAAACAAATGAAGAACATAATTTTTTTCAAATTTTGACTTCACACTCGTAATGAACGGCTCCGAAAATTCTCTGACATCAAATTTTAAGTCATTTTCACTATTCAGGTACTTTTTATTTTTTATTTTTTTATTTAAAAAAGAGATTAAAGAGTGCTCCTTTCAACATAAATTCTCTATATTTCCAATGACAGCTAAATGACACGTGTGAATAATTCCATTCCACGATTGCTACGAATTATACATTAATTAAATTCGTGTTACGTCGATTTGATAGTTTCACCAAATTAGCCAAATTCTTCGACACATTCGACAAACCCATTACATCGACAGCATAGTGAACTTTGAACTCTCGAATATATAAAAAAAAAAAAACAAGAAAATGGAGTGACGGAGATGCGCACGAGTTAGAATTTACTCGTCCGTGTCTCTGACGCAATTACGTCATGAAAGTTTGTACTAAATAGTTTAACACACATGCTCAACAGGTGCTCCGTCAATAAGAAACTTTTCACTGATGCTAAATGTACGTACGAGTGACATCGACTTTTGTAACAGCATGGCAGAGTTCATCGATCGCGGACATGTGTCACTGACCACAAACCATTTATGGCGCACAATCTATGCGTCGACTCACTCACCCAATTTTTCCAATTTTTTTTTCCTGCTTCATTTAAAGTTTTGAGAATAGCCAGAAATGTAAAAGAAATTTCTAAAAGATAAATTTGCGTCATGAAAAAAAAAAAGAAAAAAAAGTCATGTGACGATAAAAAAACAGCAAAATTCGCTTCCCAGGGCATCACCAGTTCGATGTTTGTTTCTGATTTCACTAAATTATTAATGTTGTTGCACGATTATGAGAATCCTTGTAAAACTTTTGTTCTTGTCCACTGAGAGTCTTCCATTCGCAAAAAAAATGAGATTGAGAGTTCATTGATTTCTCTCTTTCGAAAATGAAGATAAAATGAAGAGTTCATTGATTCCGAAAGCGGAAGGAGAGTCACATTTCTACGAATACATTAATACATGACACTGTTTGCACCACAAGTTCGTCATCGAAAAATTATTGGAGTTTTCAAAAGTTTTATGAGACATAATATTTATAAGAAATAAGTGGCTATCAAAGTGTTAGTCAATTTTTAATGTCTCGATAGAAACACATCGAACTTGCGAGCGAAAATTTCCCTTAGAATTATGAAAGATACACATATTTCTACATGGATACAATTTTTTTTTTTTTTTTTTTTAAATGTAGAACCGGTTCCAATAGAAGCGTGTCGTGTCGTTGACCGGACGTTTGGCATTGCGTCTTGAGTTGTTTGTAACAAAATTCTCATTAGGGAACGACGAAGTTGCGTACCGTTGGCAAAACTTTCACTCTGTGCACGCGGGAGTTATTATAACTATCCTCTTTAATCTTTTCATTGGCTTCCTATCTGCTGGGATGTGATAAATGGAATAGTACCATCTCTTCCGTCCCCTTCTGAGTTTCTTTCGATTCCTCGTGATCAACATTTATTCGAAAAGATCGCGTGATGCGTGTTTCACAAGTGGATGAAAATGATTTTGTCTTTTGTGTACAGTTTCTTTCCAAAAATTGTGGTGATAAGTTTTCAATAAGTTTTCTCTAAGGATTTACTAAATAATTAGAAATAGTCAATTAGCTGCACCGATAAGAAGTGGGAGGGAAAAGGGCATCGGAGCCTTTTTGTGAGAATTTCGATGGCGAATCATCGATTGATTAATATCTTCCTAGCGAATTATTCGCTCCTCGCTTCGTAGATTTTGATTTTAGTGACACTCGGTATATACTTTGTGAAATCACACGAATAACGCTTGTACAGCATATTTAATGACGTCATGATAGTGGTTGGCCTTTCTTGAGAGTTCGAGGCTGTCCGGGTGAAATAAAGAGAGAGAGGACGACTGATGGATCCTCACTGCCAATGCCAAATTCCACGAGGGCAATGAACTACTTTCTAAAAGATTGATCTTGATCCCACGTCTTTCTCTTTTTCCTTCTCACCTTTCCCTCTCTCTCTCTCTCTCTCTCTTTCTCTCGTGCTCTCTCTTTTGGCAGAATCGACGGTTGCATTTCACGATATGAAAATTCACGAGGCATAACGCGACAACTCATTGAAATATTACGAACTGTCGATGACTAACTCGTCGGTGAGAGTGACATAAGAATGCCATGACGAATCATTCGGTGAGTTGCTGTTACAGCGAAAGGAAAGGTGAGAGAAAATTAGTGAATTCATTTATAAGAATCAGACGAATAAATTAAATAATACATTAGCTTGTGTCCGTTTTCGAATAAAAAGAACAAGAAAAAAAAATAACGATTTTTCCTAGTGGCTCTAAAAGATTGATTGACAATTCAATAAAAAGACGAATAGTTTTTTTTGTCAATAATTATCGTTAGAGCAGTAAAAATAATTAAACATTTTCCACTTAATTCAATATTAAAAAATACATTTTCCTACATTTGTTGTTCTTTTTTTTTTACTATTTACTTTTTTTAATGAAAACAATTATTCAAGGTGTACACTACGTCAGTGTAAAATGACGAGTAACTTTGTACATTGCCATTGAAAATATTTTCGAGCAGATGACGTAGCAGCAGTAAGGGATGACAATTACGTAAATCCTGATAATCAATATTCGCGGTCACATTGTTACGCGAATCCCTTGACGTTGAAGCAACGTCATAACTGACGAAAGACTATCACACAAAAAGGGTGACGTTTGCGAATATTTATGTAATTAATGCGTCAGCCATGTACACAAAGTGTACTCCAAAATTTTCGACAATTATTCTCTCGTTTTTCTTTTTGTTCACATCGAAGCAAACTTTCATAGTATGAAATAAAGTTTAAAATAGAATAGTAAGTCGTTATATAATAATTAATCATTATAATCTTTATTTCTGGGAAATCTGTCATGTGTGCAATTATTTTAATTGCAACATTTCGAGTGACAATGATATATTTTCGTTATCATTTACAATCAAATGGTAAATAAATTCCTTAATATTTGCTTTAATTATAGAGAAATTAAGAAACCAAACAATTTGATTTTTTTACGTGAAAATTTTCTTTGTTT
The DNA here is from genome assembly GCA_948107755.1 of Campoletis raptor. Taxonomy (NCBI): domain Eukaryota; kingdom Metazoa; phylum Arthropoda; class Insecta; order Hymenoptera; family Ichneumonidae; genus Campoletis; species Campoletis raptor. The sequence goes on along the minus strand of OX403630.1, from coordinate 11,603,602 downwards.
ATTTATTTATTTTATGTGTTTGGAGAATAAAAATGAAAATGTTTATTTCCAGAATCAGTCAACTAGAATTTATTATTTAATTCGCGATCTGCGAATTTCACTGAACCGCAAATTTCTCGATTATACTCTTGACAGAAGTTTGATTTTCGTTAGTACACATTGGAATTATGGTTAAACGTAATAAAAAATAAAATAATAAGGCAAACAAGATTATACGTTGAAACCCTCCTTTCCCTTTCAGTGAACATCACGATTCCGTTAATTAATTTACATGTTTGTTGCACATTGCTTCGCACAGTTCGTCGCGTTAGATTTTGTCAACTGGAAACTGCATCAAAACTTCGAGATAACTTGGGGATTCACTTTTGAAAGTGAGATAGTTTTGAATTCATGATAACACGTTCCTTCAATATACTCGATGGAAATACTCCTACGAACTAAAATAATTAGGCGACTTAGTCGAGAGTTCTGAAATCCTTGATTTTCATTCTAATCATTTTATTACGTGAGTTTAGCTTTCATTCAATTAATCGTTCCAGTCAAGTGATGAAGTTGAAAAGTAAATAAATCAAAAATTAACTCTAGTGATCATAAAATTTTGGATTTTCGAAAGTTCCTTGCAATCGTTCGATTTTGAAATAATTAAATAACTTCTTAGTAAAGATTCTGATGCATACGTCAGAGTGACACGAATGAAAGGAGTGTAAAAACGGATCTCTTTGTCGGGTTGTCGGTCTAACGTGCGAATTGTCTTGTTCCTGGCAAGCCATAAGTATCGTAACACGCCAACGAGCTCGTAAAGATCAAGAATGAAAAGAAAGAAGAACAGAATGAAGAAAAACAAGATGATCCAGAGCTGAGACGAGCGAAAGTGCTGTGTGATCTCAAGGAACGAATGAGAGAGAAAAAGGGAGAGAAGAGAGTCTGCTGTCAAGAAGAGTCCGTCACATATTTTCATTGGAATCTCATAAATGTAATTTCTCCTCAATTAAGTATTCTGTAGATAAAAGAACAGAAAAAAATAAACAAATCCTAAAAAAAAAAAAGAAGTTAAACCTTTTTCGTCATATTTTTGGTTCTCCACATGATGAAAATAGAAATTTGTCAATTAATAAATTGAAACGATGTTCCTTCAACGTGATGATCGCGTTAATAAATTCAACAAATTGTAAAAATATCAAAAATGTAAACACCAAAAATTCTTTTTCGTAAATTTTCTTTGAAGATTTGCAAAAACATTTGGCATATGACAGTGTTGAAAAAAAAGTGATGATTTACGAAGAAATATAAGATCTTTTTTTTTTTTTTTTAATATTTTCGTTTTTCGTGATACGTGGGTGGCTTAAGAAAATTTATTGGAATTGCTACTCGGAGGAAAATAAGCTACGACTGGAAATACTTTTATTGCACTTCCCGACGCAAACTTCTCCGACGTTTTGTTAAGCTCGCTGAGAGGGTGAGAGATCCCTGTGTGTCTTTCTTTCAGCTTGAGATTAAATGTGTATATGGGTTTTATTTCTCTCGTGCCCATGAACGCGTCGTGACCACCGGCGCAGTCGCCGCAGCTAGGACAGGTCAGTGACAAAGCAAGGTCACGTCAAGTCGTTTCTTCGCTTCTCTATGGCCGCCGTGCTGGCAACGATGGAAAAAAAAGGAAAAAAAAAATAGAATAAAAAAGACGCAACTAAGACAACGATGTACGAAATTCTTAATCGAAAATTTTATTTATCGAAAATCATAGCCACGATCATTAATTTACGTTTCAAAACTTATCCTCAATTTTTAAAATCTATTAATTAAATAAATTTTCTATCTTTTTTCACCTCACGTTGCCATCGCTATTTACTGATTTTTTACGCAAAGCATTTATTTCTAAGATCGTTCGAATCTTTTCTCCCAATTTCTCACTTATTTTTTCTCTTTGGCAGGAAGAAAAAAAAGTATTGCACATGAATAGGGAGGGTCGTCGGACGTTGAGGAACGCATCGACGGATTTTGCACCGTGTACGACGAAAATAACTTTCGTGCTTTCGTCGTCAGGTTCTCTGTCTTTGTGGTAACACATAGGTCATAAAGGACTGCAAGTGCAACGAATTTATTTCAGGGTTGAATCGTCTTGATAAATTCTTGAATATATTCTTCGCAATCCTACTTAAAAAAAAAAAAAAAAAAAAAAAAAATATTATCAATCGCACAAACATTGAGCTGCATAACTGATCAAACACTTAGAAAACGTTGTGATTAGTTCACTTCGAATATTGAGGATGATACAATTATCTACGAGGAATTATAGCAGGAGACAAGGTTTTAGGGCAAATTCCAAGAAAAACCAAAAAAAAAAAAAAAAAAAAAAAAAAACAATATTCCAGCAAAGTATTTGGATATTTATCAAAGAAAAGCAAACAAAAGAAAAAGATAAAAAGTTCGAATGTTAGAAACGACGACTGTGAAACCAAAGAAAAATTTAACCAAAATAAGTTTTCTGCTGAACAATTCTATCGAAGAGAATTCCAACTGGTTAATTTGGGAATAAAATCAGTATCAAAAAAGATGAATCGAAATAATAGTTTCGAAGGAGAATACTCTCAGAACTTCATTTTTCTGGATCAATTATTAACATTACTTAACGAACGAAGAATTTTTTACGAGTAAAATATTAAAAAATAATTAGTTTGAAATATAAATTCACTTCGAATCTTAGAAAAAAAAAAGAAAAAAAAAGATTAAATTTACATTTAATTAGTTACTCATAGATTAAAAATAAATCTTAAATCGACAATATCTGACAATTCATACCAAGCACAATGACCAAAACATACTATTAAGAGTTTTTTAAAATGATCTGATAAAATCCAGTGTCTAATTAACACATCGTTTTATATAAATTATACAATAATTGCAACATGAATTATTCTCTTGTCACTTGAGTCAACATAATACGATTATTGATTCTAAAGTGTTAAAATTCATAGCGAACCGAAATTATTCTATTTTTAATGCCACAACGAACCCATAAACCATTTCGAAATTCTTATCGCCCAAAAAACGATATCATTGTGTCTTGAAAATATACGTCGTTTACATTGACGTAATAACTGTCTTCTGTCGACAAAAACATCGATGTTTGTTACTTCGTACAGTTACAGTTTATGTAAATGATTGTTTGCACGCCAACGTCACAGCATACTTTATCCATAAATAAATACAAACGTATGTATGTACAAACATATATATATATATATATATTTTTACATTGTTTACGTATGTACTAAAATAAATGCCTAGGATTTTATTTTAGTCGTTGGAAATAATGAGAACTGGTTGAACATCTTTACATGGCTCGCTAAACACCATATAAATTATCATTTAAATGCATACTTACATTTTATTGGTTGTGCTTCTTAATGAAAATAATATTCATGTGCCTACGACGTCTCATTGGCAATTGAGACGATGCAATTATCGCGTTAACGCTCAACAACCTTATACTGATGTATTTAATATCGAGAAATGGATGCAAGACTCACCACAATAAAATGATGATTTCGAATTCAAAAAATTTCAAATTTATCTCAATTTATTATTTTTATAGATTCTTCAGAAAATAAATTCTTAATTCATCCCATTTTTATTACGTTTTATCGATTGAAATGACATAATAAAAATGACAGAAACTAATTCCTCATCAATTCGAATTGACATTGAAATAATTAGATGTTTAAACATTCAAAATACCAAGCAATTCAATTTTTAATATTTTTATCTTTTGATTTATCAATTGATTAGACAGGTTTATTAATTGATTAAAAACATCTCGAACAACGACTCGATGGACATTTCGACCACATTTTTTTCATACTTTTCAACAACTTTTCCGAACAAATCAATATTTTCAGTTCCATTGTTCAACAAACGTATTATTTATCTTTCCATTTGATCGGCCATTTTTTTTGCAAGCATTAAAAATAAATACGTGAATATTTATTCATTGCATAAGAAGTTTTCTGGTCTGTGGACGTCATTTGTCAATGTGAACTATCCATGGCACGTGTTTACGTTTAATTCCACAACGAAAGACTTTTTTTACATTATTTCTGATTGAAAAAAAAAAAATGCTTGAAAAAAACAATGTGGGAAATGGTTGTTTTCGTCTTACGTAATATTCGTGTTTTTTACAAAGAGCCTCTCCGCAAAAAACAAATGAACATTGCAAAAAAAAAAAAAAAAAAAGAATCAACAAAAAAGTTTGACAATTGGGAATGAAAGATTATTGTTTTCGGAATGAAAGTCTACTTTTTATAATACGATACAAAAATATCAATGTTTAAAACACTTGTTTATATATTTTGGTCGTTTAAACGTTGGCACTATAACTGATTATATAACATTCGAAGATGCGTGAATTTTGAGTCTTCGTGATGATGAATTTGTGATGTTAGTCACATCGATAAACATCACTCGATTGACTCATTCTTATAGATACGTTTAATTACGCAACATGAAATTCTCCCACGTCAACAGATTGTTTTTTTTTTTGTTTGTGCATATTTTTTTTTGTCTGCGTATATAGTCGATGACTTGTTTATACGTAACGTTTTGTTGGGAGAATACAGAATATCAGTCAGTTATCGATAAATATTTATTTATTACTTTTTTTCTCTTAACTTTTGCTTTATTCAAGGAAAAAGATGCTTCAAGATGTCAGCTTCCGGAAGTACACTTCCGTTAGCTCTTTAAAGTTGTTCTATTTTTTGTTCATTTTATCAATCGCTATTTTTTTATTTTTTTTTTCACTTTTTATATATTTTTATTCTCTCTTCTTCTTTGCTTCTAGGTAAAAGTTATTTAGGTTCTCGAGTGCATACTCGACTTCGCGATCTTATCCAACATCGATAACACACGTCAGTGTATGACTCTTGACTTTTTTTTTTTTCGTCCAAGTGAATCATTTTCGAGTGTTACATAGAATCAATCTGATTATTTATTTATTATTGTGTGTTTGTGTGTGTGTGTGTGTTATTTTTTTTTTCATTGCCACCCACCAAGAGGACGCCGTAGGAGAGTGAGGGATTCGAAGAATTTGCGATGAAAAGTTTTTTGGCCCTCGGAATTTGGAGTAGTGATCTCGTTATTTGGCTCAACTCCAATTTCTTTGATCTACAAATTCAACCGATGAAAATCAGTACAAAGAAAATAGTTTGGTGTATTTAACAAAAGCATTTATCACGCAATATCTTTTATGATGAATGAAAGGGACTTTAGTCTTTTTTGTCTTGGTAAAATTTTCTCTTAATATGTATTTCGGAGCAGCGGGTGGAAGATGGAAATTAGCCAAGACCGGAAGTTGATCTTTCTGTCTGTTGAAATAAGCGGAAAAACGAGAAAATCATTGTTCGCAGTAAAGTGATTGCTTTTTTGATACGTTTCCAAAACGTCTTGTTCGACGAGGACGAAATATGATGAAAACTATACTGCGAGGTGACGAACGTCGTTTTCTTCCGAAACAAAGACTCAAACATTGTGTTGCTTTTTGTCTCTCCAACATTTTAATCTCTTCTTTCTTTTTTTTCTTCATATTACGTTGACATTGCGAATGCGAGTGAGCAAAAAACATAGAGGTATCAGGACAAAGAGATTTGCTGGATCACAAGGTCACCGAGAGCGAAAATTTAGTCTCGAATATCGAGTTAACGACCCCCGACGGTGGGGCAACACTGCACCACGATATATAGAATATCTCGAGTCACGCCAAGGTCGATGGCGCAGTATCCTCTGGACCAGCTTGAATAAGATCACACAGCATCAACTTTTATCTATCTCTCTTTTTCCCTCCCTTTCTCTCTTTCCCTCTCTCACTCTCTCTCTCTTTTTTCCACTTCATCTTGTTGAATGCTTGCAAAATTAAACTTGAACGATCCAAAGTGCTTCTGTTGAACGTAAGAGAGAAGCGAAATAGCGTCTGTTCAATCATCGCCGGAACTCGACCGCAATAATGTAAACTTTAAGTCAATGGATTCTTGGAAGTACAAAAAAGCCATATTTATTATTCCATTTCAATAAAAATCACATTTTAAAACGTACATTTTTTAAATCGTATCCCATAAAAACCTTCAATTCGAAACGAGTTTCGATTATCATTATTTCTAACGTCAATTTATTTGAATTAAGATTAATACTCAGTTTTATATTTGAACTCAAATAGGAACAAAAAAAACATTTCTATCGGATGAAAAATTATTTTTATTTGTTTATAATTTCAAATTAATTGAGTATCGAGAAGAAAAATTAAATTTTTCATATTTTGATTCGATTTAATTTGAATTTTAGAATACTGTAAAAAAAAAAATTAAAAAGTTTGTTTATACGATTTGATTATAAATGGTAGCGAAAATATTTGTCAAAATTTAGTAAATTTTTGTAATTTTTTGTCTGTATTTGAAAAAGCCTATGGATGCGATTCCAGGAAATTTGAAGCTCGTGGTGCACATGTAGATTAATACAGACGCATGTGCACACATAGACGTCTCGATTTGGGCGGATCGAGTCAGTGCATTCGCCCCTCTCTTATGTATTTTGTATATATCGTGCGTTCGAGGGTCACCGTGCGGCGTCGGCGAACGCGAGTTTTGCCGCCGCATCGTTCTCGTCGAGTGTGCTCGCGGTTTTCGTCCCGCATTTAGCGCTAGTGTGTGCGTACAAGGCACAAAGAAAGAGAAGCGTTTGTTAAGGGATGTGTGCGTGTTTAGTAGCGCATCGGTGATGAGGAGGCCCCCGTCGTCGTCTCGTTATTCGTGGCGCGCCGTTGCATAACGTGATAGTTGCTTATTCTCTCTTTCTAATTCTCTCCTCTCTCTTCTTCTCCTTCTTTCGCATTAGGAATCTTTTCGTCTCCCGTTTATGCTCCTTTTAGGCCTCGAGCTTAGCTCGATCTATCGACTTTTCTTCTCTTTCTCGTCTCGTTCACATACACACGCGCATTTACTTTTCGTACGTGAGTCTTTCGTGATCAACCGCGAACCACTCAACCATCGTAGATTAGGGAAAAAATAACATCCAAATCTCTCCCGTGGGTCCTTTTGTCAAAATTCTCTTTTTCACGAGAGACTGGAGACACAACGAGTTTTTTATATATTTTTTTTCTTTCTCTTAACTATATTTTTATAACGTTGCACAATATTCGCCAACTTTGTTATGTTTTAGACACGAATTTCGAAAGATGACGTTTGAGAAAAATAACTTTCTTGGAAAAACTCTCTGCGTGGAATGATAACTAAAAAAAAAAACTACTTTCTTCTTATCAACGACTGTATAAGGAAAAAAAAGTTCATTCCGATATGACCGATTCCAACAATGATCAATGAGTGAAGGAGAAAAAAAACTCTTCTGTTTGCACATCAGGTCTCGAACAATAATTACGTCAGATTATGGTGGTACGATTTCTTCCTCAGGGTCAAGAGAAAGCTTAAATAATGATAAATGCCTCCAACTCTTTTGATTTCTGTCAATTATTCACATATTTTTATCATTTATGTTTCTCATGTGCCACAAACTTGGTAAATAATTAGTCTTAAGAAATAAAAACTGATGAATAAGGTCCTCAATGAATTGGGAGTCACAGAAAAGTGAGGGTTGTCAAACGTATCAGTTTCTACACACAAACAATGTTTGCACTTCCGTTTTGACTGGAAATTGAAAGTTTTTCGTAACTTTCTAATCTCAAAGATTTACCAGATCGATTTGTTGATCCATCTTTTAAATTTGTTAATCAAGTTATTTAATTTGACTTCAAATGCAAAAAAAATGTGAGCAGCTGAATTAAAATACCGAACATTTCGATCCAAATTATTTGTCTGAATGCTAGTGATTCGAGCTAATCAATCGAGACATAATTCTTATTGTATGATGAGGATTTACTGAAAGGTGAGAGTTCTACATTTCTTGCTAAAAAAAAAATAAAAATAAAATGAAATAAGGAAAGAAAGTCTTGATAGTGTTGACATTACCTCTTTTCCTCGTACGAGTATAACATTAACTGACAGTTTAGAGTTGATCGTTCTGTTGACCAAGAAGAGGGCGCTGACTGACTTCAGGTTTCAATAAATGTATATCTTTCCCTCTGTCTAAGGCAGTTGTGCGCTTCCATATTGAGTCTTTTGGTCTCACTCTCATCGAAGTGCACGAACCGAAGCATTCGGGCTTTGTGTAAGCTTCGGTGTTGCATCTGTAAGAGTGTGGGTTTGGGAGGAAAGAAGAAGGAAGAGGAAAAGAAAGACGCAGGCAAAGAGAAAGAGAGAGAGAGAGAGAGAGAGAGAGAGAAAGAATAACAGAAATAGGAGAGATCGAGAGTGAAAGAGGAAAAAAAAGAGCAGAAGATATGAAGAGATAGAGAGAGAGAGAAAAATGGAAAAAAATAAAGAGTGGGAGGAGAGTTCGGAAACGTAGAGAAAAAAGGAGCGTGCGCCGCGGCTGAATTTGTCCTGCTTAGGGGGCATCGGGACATTACCCGGGTGACCTTGGCTGGTGAATCGGCGGTCTCCGCTGAGTCGCGCCCCGCAACTTGGCTGTTTGTGCATCGCGGGTCGAACTTGCCTCAGGATGGAGTGAGAGAGTGCCTTCGAGCATTGCACCTTGCTCTATCGTAAGCGGTAAGTCGTGTTGGCCTCTGCTTCTTTATCGTCTTCTCTCTCTCTCTCTCTCTCTCTCTCTCTCTCCTTCTTCTTCTTCTCTCTTCCACTTGCTGCCAATGTTAAATATCGCACCCACACCATTACAACGACGACGACGGCTACCAACACCAATAGACCTCTTTATATGCAGTCAGAAAACCAGAAGAACACACGTACGATATATATACGGATGTAGATGCGTTACAACGGCAGCCTCGCGCGAGATCCACGATGTTTGTCGAGCCGTCTGCCTAACACGCCCCCGCACACCCTCCCGATCATTCTCGCACCACATCCTGGGAACCAACTCCACATAGATCGCGAGCTTCATATTACAATATATATGAGATCTCTCTTTGCCTTGTATATTTTTAACGCATATTGGACATTCCAGTCTAAATCGAGATACCCCGGACTATTACCCCTCCGTTCATTCGTCTTTCCGATTCCTCACCGGAAAAACTTTCGTTTGTGGATTTTTGTTTTTTTTTTCTTCTCTCGTTCAAAGAAATATTGACTTTTTCGTCGATCTTAAAAACAAGAGTTTCAGCATTTTGGCAATTTACTGAAGTACCAGAATTTTTGGGATCTGGCAATTTGTATTTTATTTTTCAATCCTTAACCTCTGGGATTATTGAAGATGAGGAATAAAAATTTGAAAAAATAAAAAAACCAATTGAAGCAATGATATAAAAAATATTATCGTCCAGGGGTTTCAGGACGTGATGCTTAAGAGGATTAAATACAAGTTTAACGATTCGTTTATTTTCTTTATAGGAATAAATTTTTAGGACAAATAATGAGCAGGAGAATTATGGATTATGAATAATTTGAGGGTATTCGGGGATTAAAGGGGCCTGGAAGGATGACTTTACGAAAATAGGAAGAATTGTTGCACGTATTTTCTCGAACTGTTATCTCGCCCGAATGAAAGTACCTGCAAATTTCCAGTACAACAAATAGGAAAAAGTTTAAAACGAGAGTATTTAATTCTCTACAGATATACATCAGTGCGTTGCATGGGTTGATGATGAAAAAAAAAAGTAACAACACATTAAAAGAAAAAAACAAAAAAAAAGAAACGAACTCGCCGCCGTTGAGCGAATGACGACGTCGTCGAGAGCTCGATGCACTTTCGGGACGAGAAGGCCAAACGTCCGGACCACATTCTTCGAATGTGAGATCATCCCTCCTTCGTAGTCTTTTCTGCTTCGCCTCCCCGCGCTGTTGTGCTCTCGGTGCTTCACTTTGACGCGATAGGAGGCGTCGAAAAAGATATAGAGATCGAGTATATTGCTCGCGAGAATGAAAGAGAAAGAGAGAGAAGAGAGTCGAGGGTACAAAAAAAAATCCAAAGAGTGCATCATCGGCAGTCCGATCATGCCACGCTGATGTAATGCATCGAAGTTAACTGGCTTGCGCGAGGTGAGCTAATCTCAGTGATTAGCTGGAAGAAAATAGTTGTCGAGTACTTGTTTCAATGTAATATCTAAATGAAGCGCAGCTATTGACGATGTTAAGATTTTTTAAGACAACCAGTGGAAATAGAAAAACACTTTTGTTATGGATTCAAAGAAATGTTTTGAGAATGACAAGAACAGAGTATATGTATTCTATTTGAAACTTAGCAAATGGTTCAATCATTGCTGTGGTTTTGTGAACCAAATTTTGTTTGCAACAATATTCGCTTCCAATGGCAACGTTTTTTGAGATATTAATCTTCTGAGGGTGAATCTGAGATAAAAATATAATAAGAAACGATTAATCAGAATGGCAGTTATGGCAATCAAGTAGTTCCAATCTTTCTTCAAGTTTTTAGATCTTTGAAGATTTTATCCAAACTTTTGCAGCCCTAAAAGTAATAGCGAATGATACTGTATTAAATTCGTTGAGTGGCCAATGAGTGCAGTAGATTTAACACTATCGATAAGCAAGAATAACCGAAGAAACACTGCGATGATAATCTGACTACACGTTAGCGGAGTCTTCGATGAGTCCCTCGGCCTCGGGGAAACGTAGTCCTTCGTGTCTTTGCAAAAACGAGAGGTAACTTGAAGCGAGAAAAGAGAAGTTATTTATAAATATGCGTACATGCATCTTGTTTCTCCATATTGGAGATTATCGTTTTCTTTTCCAAGGCAACATTGGTTCATTCAGCGATTGGTAATTAAAGAATGTTATTGACAAAAAGTTATGAAGTTGCTTGAAGAATAAATAGGTTTTAGGTATAATTTTATGAAATAGTCGCAACCGACCATCGTCAATGGCATGGAAAGGCATAGCTCTGGAATTGTCTTGACGAAAATCTTGATTAATTTCGAACGTCTTGAAACCTGTTTTAGATGATGAACTGCCAATAAGTTTAGAAAAAAAAAAAGAAATAATAAATTGTTTACAGTAAGCAAAAGTTGACGTGGCTTGTAGTCTCGAAAGTGAGTGAGTTAATAATTGGTTATAGTTGCGGAGGGAACGACTACCGACATGTTGGCGCATCGGGCCAGACGCAGTCGGCGCATAAACACAAGGTCACACGGCCAACCGCTCCAATGCTACTAACCTCCACTTTCCCCTCTTGCTCTTCGTCTCGTCCTGTTGGCTATTCCTCCGCATCGACCCCTCTTCGCAGTTCGACTACTCCGGCGTTCCTCCCAACGCGTTACAAGTAAGATAATCTCTGTCTTTCTTTGTTGGCTTCATTCTATTCTGAGTCTTGTGGTCTCTCGTCGGGTGATGCACCTTCTCTGGTTCTTTGGAGTCGGCCAGGCCTATGCAGCCATCACAACACCATCAAAAACGCAATAAACGCGACTTACAACCAAACACACAATTCCCATCTCTCTTATTCTTCGTCTGTGTATGTTTTCATCTTTCTTCTCATCTTTGCCTCTTTCTTCGTTCGTCCTAGTCTTGCTCGCTTCTCTCGTAGCTGTCTATGCTTTCATCGATCTCTTTCTATTCCAGTCACGTTCGTCTCTCTTTCTAGATGTCTGTCCTTCTCTTATTCCTATTTCGTCCTCTGCTTCTCATTTTTCCAGACTTATCTTTCCTCTCGCTCTCTTTCTCTCTCTCTCTTCCTTCCATTCGGCTTCTTACCACCACAACCATCATCTGTCTTTCCTTCCTTTTCTCTTTCTCTCTCTCTCTCTCTTTCTTTTCCAATCCATTTCGTGTCTACGCTCGTATCACTTAACCGCAGTCACTGCTGCAAAGTTCCATCCCTGACCATCGCAGGGCTCTCGTACTACGTGTTAGCAATCCTTGTCCCTTTCTTTCCTTCCTATACTCTGCTCTACCACATCATGAGCTCGTATACCAAGAAGGGAATTGCAACGATTATGCAACTAGTTGCACTGCTAGGTTCTTGTGTCATGAGGACTGTTGCGTGGATGGTTAGTACGTGCTGTGAACCAAGAATGTAACTTCACCAGCCCTCCTTCGGTCTCTCTTTTCTTTCTTTCTTTCTTTCTCCACTTCTTCCACATTACATATTCCTTTGGCAGAGTTATTCAACTCAGTTAAACTTCATGTTACTAATGATAGTCTACGATTATACCCGGATGACGCTCTTTCGCGTAAAAGAAAAATAATGCTCGAGCCTTTTTGGCAACATGTTTTCTTTAGTGGCAAACTTTAGCGACCATGGAAAGAACCGTTTAATGGCGTCAATCGATTGTGCAATGCTTTCAACCCTACGTGTTGTTGTTCACGGTTCGCCAACATCGTCATGCCGTCTCGTCGACATGCACGAGTTGCCGCTGGACAATCATGTCGTAAACATGTATATACATACGTAATAATCCTCCTCCCATCCACATTCATGACATTTTATGCTTTCTGTAGCCCCGTGCCCGAGAGAACGAAACTTCCCTCATAACATACGTCGTGTATACATAAACTATTATCTTCCAACCATTGTATACACTGCAACAAGACCTCATAGCCTTTTCATGGCCTCTCATACTCTCTCTCTCTCTCTCTCTCTCTCTACCAAACTAACCTCCTCATGGTTCCCTCGTGCCGTTCCAGGAATGCTCTTTGTGCTGCTGACCTCCCTCCTGTGTGTGTGTTGCTGATGATTGCTGCGGCCCGGACTTGCGCGATTCTCTGCCGCAACTATAACGTGTTTGCAGCCGCTTGGTGACCTTGATAAAAACCGAGGGAACTCACACATGCCAAACCTCACGGAAACGCGTCTGTAAAATGCCCTCAACTCCATCCTCCCTTCACTCTAATGTACAAACTTATGTTCATAAACAATATTCACTCGTACTACTCTCTTCAGTGACATGTTTATCGCTCTTCCTATACAACGTTACAAGTAATTACCTTGAATTTACTTGTTTTTGTCTGTTCCGTCAATTCTACAATGTCAAATGTTCCCAAATATCAGAATTCTTGAACATCTGTTCAGAGGTTTTAAGAAAAATGGATATTTAATTAAAATATTCCAGAATACAATCGAAGTAAAATTCATCAAATTCTAGAAAATCGACATACAACTAATTCTTGTCACCTGCATCTTAAGGCAGTTGTCACTAATTCCTTATCTTTTATGTTAACGATGATTAAAACTTAATAGTTGTTTTAAACATTAAATTTTTTAAACACAAAATATTTTAAACATGCTGCACTTGTCACACTCATTTCATCTCATGATTTTCAAACGTATTAACATCTATATTTTCGGATAACAGAAACTTCGACAATTTTACAAGTTGTCAAATAAGAAAGTTCGATAAGTAACAATAAATTAAATAAAATCATAAAATTTATAATTTTTTATAGAATTTTCATATTTTCTTGTTATTATTGATTAATAAAATTGTAAATATATTTACGTTAAATATACAATTTAATGGAGTTATTTATATATTACAGCGAAGAGTTGAACAGGTATGCACCATTCGTGTTTTATCATTTAGAGCTAAATATATATATATATATATATATATATATTGCGTTTTCCTGTTGTTTACTGAGGGGGAATATCATAACCGCCCACGCGATCATGCGCCTTTGTGCGACATACTGCACCACTGCAGAAAGTAGTGTAAAAGCAAAAGCACGCGGACACACGAACGATGACAAGTACGATGGTAATGGGGGTCATGTAAAAATATCTACCGATACATGAAACTCGTAAACGACAATAAAATATGAAAATTAAATTTCAAACAAATATTTCATTCGATAATGAATTTTTTTAAAGTAAATTTAAAAAAAAGGAGTTTATTGTCAACCCGATCAATTAAAATAATTCTTCTACACTTCAAATCGACATTTTCGAAAAAAAAAATTTGTATAGAAACGTCGATAATCCTCCGATAATCAGTAAATTCCATATTTATTTCGAACCAATACCAAAAACAGTGACATTCTACAAAACTCGAGTTCGTTGACCGTCGGCCAATTAAAGTGCGAGTTTCACATTACAAATCGAAATTTTTGATCGACCGATAAATCCAAAAATCTCAATTGATATTGCGAAAAAAAGAGTTAATTATAGATCAAGATTACGTCTCGGGCATGAAAGTCAGTTAAAAAAAAAAAAGAATACACACATCATTCGCTTCAAAATCCAAGTTCATTGCCAAACCGATCAATCAATACAATCTTCCGATCCATCGAGACTCAATTCACGATTAGTTGATCGCACATTTGCTCCTTAATTGGATTTAAAACGCAGTCAACAAAATAGAGACTCAAAAAATTCGAATAAAAATCTTAAACAATTGATAAAAAACTTAATTAAACGTATAATCGATATACGACTAATCGCGGTTAATGAATTCGACTGTAGAAAGTAAAATTGAAGTTACCACAGTTCATGATATTCAGATCCTTAAATAAATCGTAACAAGGGTGACTCTCGTTGCCCCAATCTCACCCTGAATCGTCAGAGTTGTGGGTTCGTCGTCGCCAAGAACAGAAAAACTTCAAGGTTATCGAGAAAAAGTGGGGCTGAGGGGGTTGAGAGGAGGCGCAAGACTATCCGCATCCGGAATGACCCGCGCCATCGTCCATTATCGATATACAACGTGTAATATATTATCCATGTATATTGCACACTCTCATAAAGGATGATGATATTTTTTTTCTTTTTTTTTTTACTTAAAGGATTGTGTCCTTGATTCTGTTATTCCGCATGTGCTTGTAAATACGTAAAAGTCCGAACAAGTATTAAAAAATAATTAAAAGTTAGTTGGTCGCGACGTTATATGGACGCGTTAGGCGTGGTGTTATATATAAACACATAAATGTGCATATATCCTCGTATATATAAAGCCATAAGATATAATATGCGTGCAGCCGCGACCGGGGAAACCGGTCGAAGGAGAGAGTGCATCAGCACCGGCAAAATAGCTCCCACATTCCCCCACTCGACTTAAAAATGAATTTTCGTTTTCTTTCTTTTACACGTTCTCCTGATGAGCCGCAAAGATCACCGAGACACTTGGAATGATGATTAATCACCGGTGTTGATTTGTAAAATGAAATTTTTTCATTATACTTATCATGGAAATGGATGATATCGAATGGATTTAGTGAGTCATTGATTGTCAGACATTCTAGAAAATCTTTCGTATTTCACAAAAATCTAAGTGCGTCAATTTTATTTGATTAAATATATAAATTCGTTTGAATAATCGTTTAATCGAGTGGTTGCTATTTTAGCCATTCAGTCTCGATATCGTTTGCTCCAATTAATCGCTGGGACCATTTTTTTTTCGTCAATTATTATAAAAACAACATTTCGTGCAAATAAAAATATAAATGTGTAGTTTCTCTGCCTGGGAATCAAATAAATTTCGAATTCGAATTTTAGAGTTAAGTGTTTGTGAAAAATGATGTCAAATGAAAACGTGGATTGATTTTGTATTTTAATGAGAAAATATAGTAGCAGGTAAACGTACATTTATATCTCTGCTCCAAATGAAGTTATTATTGAAAAAGTATTTGTTGGATGAGTGTGTAGGACGAAAATTGTTGCAAGGTTCACGTGATTACATTTATCAAAATCGTGATAACTAAATTTATATTAACATTGTGAGTGAGAGCAGGTGCCTGAGTTTGATTGACAAGTCGGAAGTGAGACGAAAATAAGACTCGAGCTTTGGAGAGATCGACAAAAGGTTTAATACATAATAGCGACGATTTAATTGATCCTGCTAATTTCATAAGCCGTTGGCGAGAGTGAACGCATTCTTGTTCCCGGAGACCTCTTTTATTCTTAATAAACACGTCATTATTAATCACGTGTTCACTCCGCAGCAGCATGTGAAACGGAGCTAAATATGGATGGTCTGCTATGAAAATCGTCCTTTACATTTGACATTTTTATTTTTATTGTTTATTTAACCATACAATATTACAATAGATGAATTATGGGATTGACAGATTTATTGGAGAGTGGAAAAATTGATTCAAAGTACTCGATATGTTATTTTTATTTATATGCCATTGTTTTATTAATTTCTTTATTTATTTATTCATTATAATCAAGCGGTAGAGCATCGAATACGAAAAATTCTGAAAAGCTTAGCAGTTGCTTAAATTAAATTTCCACAGTATTATTGGACAAAGGATCTAATAATAGAGGAAATTCAGCTAATTCGAGATGACAATTTGCGGGTTATTTATTCTGTATCCCAAAATTAGCTGCCATTGCTTCGTGTTCTAAATTTGTCTTAATGTATATGTTTTTGACATTTATTTATCCAGTTTACTGCAAGAACATTGTTTTAAAGTCTAAATTAATAAATACTTCTGAAGGAATTAATTCGAATTAAATGGAGTTAAGTCGATAAATGAATTCTTCAGAAAGACGAGCATCAGAAAAAATGGAATAAAACGTTAAATGCCCCTTATTTATTGTTATTGATTCTTTATTTAATTGCTGCTTGAGCTCGGTGATGTTGCGATGCATTTTAAAAAAGAAAATAAGAAAAAAATATAAAATTCTCAACATCCCAAAGCTCAGTAACCCCGCGAGACGAGTTTTTGGGAACTCGGTCCGGGTCGGGGTCGTGGATCTCTGAAGCCTACGGTCGCTGAGCTCCTTGTGTTGAACTTAGAAAGAGCTGAGGGAGAAAGGGGGTGGAATCTGAGAAGGATAAGAAAGCCAGACAGCGAATGCCCTGGAGGATGCAAAAAAGGAAACTGTAAGGAAGAAAGAATGCAGGAGAGATTACTATAAGAAAAGTTTTAAAAATTACATCAATTTTATAATCTTTATCCCTATGAACTGGTAACCACTCCAAGAATTGCGTGAATCTCAAAACTTGAGAAAAGCTCAAAAAAGAAAAAAAAACTGGCAGTTAGTCCAAATTCATAGCAATATCAACAAAATCTTTTGAAGTAATCAAAACAAACTTAGTTTACTGTGAATAAAGTGTCACGGAAGAGGTCAAAAAACAAAAAAAAAATCAGGCACAAGTTAAGCAAATTGTGTCGTCACCAAAAATTGGTCTTTTGTCAAATTTTGGTGACAGTACAATTTACACAAACATACACAAATGATCATACAGAACATTGCGTATTGAACTGTTTTTTTTTTTACCCCGAAACACATTTTTCACACATTTTCATACCTGAAGACATTTTTGATAATTTGTTAATTTTTTGTTGTCCATCATTCCATCTTCTTGTCCATTAGGAATTTGGCACATGCTTCATGCTTGAAGAAGCAATTCTTAAATGTTCGTTAAGTTGTCCCTCTTATTTCGATAATAATAATAATTGAATAATCGTCTGTTAAATGTTGTAAAATTTGGAATGATTATTACTTCTGTTTGCAAGGTATTATTAAAATCTTTATTTTTTAATGTAACGACAAAAATTTTTGGAGTGAGAGCTCATATTGCGATAAAGTAAGTAAAATAAATTGTAAGCAACTCATTTGAGGTCTGACTTTTGGAGCACGTCACATAATTCGTGAAAAATGATTGCACGAGCGTGCGTCGAACTCTTGAGAGAAAAATAAATAAAGGTTGAATTTCACGGAACAAATATATTGTAGGGTATGAAAAAAGAAGGAAAAAGAAAGAAGGGAAGGTGAAAAAAAAGAAGAAGGCGAGAGTGTATCGCCCCCGAATCGAGCGAATGTTCAGTTTGGGTCGGTTGGGTTGGGTCGCGAAAGAGCCGCAGAGTTTAGCGTCAAAAATCGCGAGGGTGGTTCCCTCTCTTTCCCTTAATCGTTCTTTCTCTCTTTTACGTTTGTCGAGAGCAGCGATATCGCTGCAGCTGGCTGACGAGACGCACTAGTAGGTAGGGCTCTGAAGAGGAGAAAAGGGGGAAAAAGTTTGGTGTGTGTGTGAGCGAGAGAGAAAATGATACTAGAGTGTGTATAGAGAGCATAGCCAAGAGCAACGGGTGGAGAAACTTTGGGGCGGGAGGAGCGAAGAGGGCAAAAGAGGAAAAGAGAGAGGGGAAGGAGAGAGAAAACGGCGGACGCCCTTGAGCGACGGGCAATGCACCGTGCGCGAGGTTCAAGGCAGAGCGGCGTCGGGAGTTGCCGTCGAGCCGCCACCGGCGACCTCCCTTCACCCCCTCCACCTCGACAACCATCTCAACTTCCCCTTGACTCCCTCGAACTCTTGCCATTATTAGATTTTCATTTTTCTTTTATTTTTATTCTCTCCACATTTTTGCAACAATTGAGTGTATTGCAAAAAAATAAAAATAAAAAAAAACACTAAACAACAAAGTAAACCTTCTTTTTTTTAAATTCTACTTTTTGGTAATTTCTCTAGCGTATAATAAAAATTTCCGCTCTTTCTTACGGTCCTCACTCTTGTTACATAATTTCATAATTTTTCTCACACGTTCAATGTCACCAGATATTTATTTCACTGATATTCATTTCTATGAACAAAAGAGAAGAAGAAAAAAAGAAAATGCGAAGTAAACGATTGTTTACGAAAAAATATAATTAAATAAATGATCATTACTTTCTTCGAAGACACACTGCGACGATAAAACTGTTCATTCATTAGATTTGTTAATGTATTAAACGATTTAACGAACTCCCTTCTTTTCCTTTTGTTATCGTATTCTCGTTACCTATATTTATCACTTATCACCAAGGGGAATAACGCAACAGTCATTGACACAGAGACAAGCTTATCTCGATTGATATTGGCGAAAAGGTGCTGCGCGAAAAAAAACTCTCATGTTCTTTTTCGAGAACATGAGAGACATCGATATTTTCATGAAAAATAGAAAAATTATTTAAATTTTACCTTTTCCTCATTTTATACAATCATTTTTTTTGATTTTGTATTTGTAGATCTTTTTGTTTCGTTTTTGTCAGCGTTTGTAACAATTTTTTTGGAAAATAGATAGAAATTTTGAATATGTTTGAAAGAATGTCCTGGTTTTAAATTTCGATTGAAATTGCAATTCGAATGTAATTTCGATGCAATAAAATTTAATTAGTTAGTTTTATACGTTAATTTCTGTTGATCCAATTTCATTATTATTTCCTTTTAATTTGTTTTTTCACGATATTTTCCTTACGTAAAAGAATTCAGTGACACAAGCGTAAAAAAAAAAAAATGTTACTGCATGTGTGTTCCATTGCGAATTGTTGAAACGTTCCACAGATCTTGTTAATTATGATTGAAATTCATTGAAAAAATATTATTAGGAAAAATGATGTATGTTGTTGTGAATGGAATCTCGTAATATTGATTAAAAAATAAGATGAAATTTAACGTCAACGAAAACAGTATTGAGGATTTTTTTGCGTTTAGATTTCATTCGATTTTGTTTTTCCTTCATTTTCCTCTTCACAATGTTGTAATAACTTGATATTATTTCTTGAAAATTGTAATTGAAGAAAAATCAAATGGTTTTTCATAGAAAAAGTATTTTCTAAGCAGAAAAAATGCAAAAAAATAAAATATTGAGCGATTCAGAGATTTGCCAAAAAATAGGAAGCTCAATTACTTTCCCTTTTCTAAATAACTATACAAACAAAACTCTCTCTTGTATATTCTCGACCCTAACGTATTCTCAACTCGTTGTAGACTGTCTATGCACATTGGTCGACGTCGGCTTGCGCATCACTTGCGTAAGTGCGCGTTTCCGGTACATTCCAATGTCCATGCAAACGTGTTGTTGTTGCAGCTCACACTCACACATCTTTATATGCATTTATATATTAGTGACAGTAATGAACGTGCTATGTAATAGGCAAGAGCGTTACAGGATCGAGCTTGCATCGAGTCTGACGACGACAAATTTCGCTTGTTCGTTCATGAACCGAGACGCGATGATTTGCATTCATTTACTTTTACTATCGTTGTCCCCTTGACGGTCAGTAGTGACAGCGTTGCACCGGCGTAACTTTTAATTTCAATTCATTTATTAAAAAGCTTGTAATTTGAGGAATAAAAACATTTTACGTTCATAAGAAAATTATTTTTTTAGGCACAATAGAAAAAGGTGGAATATACTAATTGATAAGAAAAATTCTGATTTTTTAAATGACTTTTTGATAAATTAAGACTTTATCGAAGCCTCAATGAGTTTTGACATTCAACAATAATTTAAGGCCTGGATTCTTTATAAAAAAAAGAGAATTCTTATTGAAAATCTCGAGCAGGGTGGTTCGTGCTTTGCGGATGATATGAAATCTGTTTAAATGCGTTATGCCGGCGGAATTCGTCATCGGAAATTTCTGGAATAGCTGTTCGAGCTGGGTGGCTCTGGGTATACACTGGCACGTTAGCCCCAACAGCAGTCACGGGCGTCCGGTCTGTGACTCAGGAATGACCCTCGTTGAACCTAACCCGCTCTCGACGCGCGCCACTTTCAGTCTTTCCTACTCTTCTTCTTTTTCTTTTTCGTCTCCTTTTCACCCTACAGTTTCGCTTTCGATATGCAAGTATTTCTATTCAAATATGTGCTTCAGTGTACACAAATTGTTACGGAGTTCGAGCTCGATACTACGAGGTTGTAATAGGAGGACAACATTCTAAGATAAACAATTTTCAATTTATTCTCTCTTCCAGAAATATCGCTTATTAAACATTTATTCATTAGTAACAGTCAATGCGATTAATCAAAGATAAAAAAATGAACTTTTTCTGCATTCTGCGTTTCTTCATCGTTCCGATGCACTTATTCGTTTTTTTTCGAGAGAAAATGCAGCAAATGTGGAATAATTTAAGTAAATTTGAATGTACCTCAATTTCTTGAAAACTAATAGCAACATTGATGGTTCGTTGCCATTTTCTGATTAAATCAAACTTTCGCGAAGTTCCTAATTTTTGTTGATTTTTATGTTTACGATCATTGAAACTTGATGTTTTTTCAACATTTTCTCGCAATTTCCGTTGTCCTTTCACCTGATATGTTAATTATATTTCTTCAAATAAAAATGTGCTATTCCATGCGGAAGACGATTTGTGGATGAATATAATGGTGAAGAACTTTTCCCTTCCCAGTTTTGAAATCTATTCACCCTGTAAACGTTAAGGACGAGTCGTAAAGTCTGTACATATACTTTTAGAGTAAGGAAATTGACTGAAGCTTTTACTTACTCGATGAAGTTTTTACGGAGTCTATAAAAAATGTAACGATCATCTCAATATCGAATGGAATGGTGAGATTAGTAAAAATAATGTTGAACATCATTCGGAGCATCATTTTGAAGTTTCTCCCTTTTTATTTACTTCATAACGACGATCGTCACTGTATTAATAAAAAATAGATGTGAAAGAATGAGTATCGAGAAAAGAGAGAACAAGAAGCAGAAATAAAATAATGTGCGATCGTGATAGTCGACGGATTTTTAGTTGGTGCTAAAAACCCAAAAATATACAATCGCCATCCGGTTTTCTCCCTCTCGATCTCACAGTTTTTCAGATAAAATATTTTTTCCTTTTGGCCCATTTTTATCTTGAATATCCTGTCGACGAAAAGTCGTCGTAATTCCGTGCGAGAGCTTTTAAAATTCAGTCAGAAACGTTAAATCGAACGTTCGAGATAAACGATAATAATCTGACATTACGAAGTGAGACGCAAGGAAAAACAAATGGAAAAAATATATTCTTTCGCGAGTGCATAGACGACGACCCCATTGGAATAAATGTCTGTAGGTAAAATCGAGATTGCAACAAAAGTGCATTCGAAACTGCATCAACGACGTCTCTCCAGGCCAATCGCAAATGACGGTCAATGTATAAGATTTAGGTCACGCTTTATGCGTGCTTGGTAAGAGGCAACCAAAGATAAAACTAGAGTGCAACATATTTGAGAGGGAAAAGCTATCTCGTGCACGGACACGTGAAGAATTTCACATCGTATTATATCTTCGATGTTACTTGTGACAACCAAGTATATTTAAATATTATTCATTTTATTCACACTTTCAAAGTTTTCCACCTCATTTCATTCGTTCAAGAATTTCTATTTGCCTGACTTATTGTTCAATGAATCAAATAACATTATATTAACCCTTCGTTGACACACTGGGTCATGTTGACCCAGACTTATTTTCCAGGGATCATTATATCCAGCCCAGAAATATATTCGACAACTGCCACCAATTTTCCACTCAATAAGCTCGTTCGAATAAAGATCCTCTTCGAATAAACAAATTTTTCGTTTTCATTTTTTTTTTCTCCAAAAGTTCAAGTTTTCAATAACATTTTGTAACACTTAAATTTGAGGTTTTTCGAATTTTTGTGTTGTACCTAAGTTAAGGAATGTTTGAAGTGCATTTCTGAGGTTTTTTGATAAGAACCGATCAAGTGACCGATCTGGTGACAGGCGGATGAAGTACACTTCGGGTCAAATTGACCCGCTGTGTCATTGCAGTGGCCAAGTTGAAGTATTTCAACGAAGCTTTAGGATTTTTTTTTTCATTGACGACATTGTTGAGACCATCAAACAAATTTATGATCAAGTTTGCGAATTTCCTTCAATCAAAAAAAAAAATAAATAAACGGCTACAATATTCGTAAAAATTTTGATTTTTTTATTCGTTAATAGTGTGTACATGAAATGTAATTCTGCAATGGGTGTATTTTGATTCAAACTGCTGGACAACTAAAAAAGTTTTACTTCATTCTGACGAAAATCATTGATTTTTTTTGCACGTGAATTGGTCTTTTTTTTGGTTTTAATATTTTATTTGAAAGTGAAATGATTTATTGTGCAATTGAAAAAGTATAATATGAAAAAAAACGAAAACGTAAGATAAAGAACATACTTGGATATTATTTCACGCGTATTTATTCCGATGCAATTGAAACAACTCGAAATACTTGTTATCCAATTACCTCGTGCGTATGACGCCGAGTCAATACAGATTTCGATTGAACATTATCGAGACGAATTTATCTTAACAATGACGGTTTTGTCTCTTACCGCGAATGCATGAATGCAAATTTATTATATGCGCACTTTGCACTCCACATTTTTTTAATTATCGATTATTCTATTAATATTTATCAATCAATTTGTATCACATTACGAAATGAGTGAAAAAGTTCGTACATTGGAGTGCAATGAATGAAACAAAAAACAATTGCTCACAAAATACAAATTCTGTTTTTTTTTTTTTCACAAAATCACAATTACATAAAAAATAAACGAAAATTATCGAATTAGACAAAAAATAGAAACGTTAACGTATTTTTTCTTCATTTTCGTAACAAAATATATAACATTTCAAAATTCTTTACCTTCCAAATTCTGTGCCATTCTTTGAGCACAATAATCATTCGATTTTATTGGATTTTGGTCATGTGAACCATTAAACGAACCATCTCAATTGATAAGAAAAAAGAAAAAATTAAAGCTTGAAAATCTCAATTCGAAGAGACGTCTGTTTTTCTTCGTATGTTTGTTTCTATGAAATATTTAGTTATCGTTAGTCTCGAGTGTCGAGCAGGTGTATCGGTCACGCATATCATGTTCGAACGTGCGTTGTATACTTGCATTTAAGTATGCACCGGAGGCAGATGCTGATAAAGACGTGAGGAGAGAAAGAGCGAAAGGGAGTGAGGCGAGTGAGCTTCAATGGGATCGTCTAGGATGGAGGTTTGTTTACTTTTTTTTCAAGGAACTTGCAGCATATTTTGTCGAAGACACTTTATGAATGAGCAAACTTACTGAATCAAGAAATACCTTGAAAAAAAAAGAAAAACAATTCATGACAATTTTTCGACGAAGATAAAAATAAACCAAAATAATCATAATCTGGAATGATTTTCATAGTTGGACTTGCGACTCAAATTTTTGTTAATTTCTCTCTGATTCTTCAATTTCAAAAATAGCTTCTGATTCATCGCTTTGAGTACTTTGAAAATCACGTAAAGTTCAAAAGTCTCATTACCGATGCTTTCGTTTTTGCATTCAATATATAAATATACTTTTTGTTTTTGTTGGTAAACGTCGGCTGAATAATTAATTAATTATCACGAATGAAGTGCAATTCTGAAGCGAAGTATTTTAAAACACGTCACGAAGATGGACTTCAATGGTTTCAATTTTGAAGTGAAATAAAAATCAATTTAAATTTTTTTACTGATTAAAAATGATTTTAGGCTAAAAATGTTGATTACGAGAAAATAAAAGAAATCGAAAATAGTCAAATGCAACGAATTTCAATATTCTTTCGTATTCATACTCGAAATCTGAATGTTTACATAAATTACGTTAATTAAATAAAATTAAAGAAACGTCTGTATATAATAAGGACAAATTCATGGTTTGGCCGTCCATGACTACCACGAGGAGACTTCGACGTCGAGGCGATGGGAAAGAACCTCGGCGAAGGTCCCTGGAACGTTGACCATGCGACTCTGTTAAAGGATTGCGCCTGTCAAGGTCACCTATTGAGCCTCTCCTTTCCTCTGTCTTTCTCTTTGCATCGGGTTTCGCGTTGCTCTCTGCAAATGCACATATGCTCGGAAAGAGAAGAAGAGAACAAATTTTATTATGATCTGCGAACGAGGGAGAAAAAGAAACAGAAAGAGGGAGAGAAAAAGATTGGAGGCTGTATGTCCAAGAACTCTGGTTCTTTGCTAAACTCTGTTCGATGGTCCAGCCCTCTCGAGATCTTCTCTTGGGGTGTCTCTCACTCTCTCGATGCGAAAACAAGGCGTCCTCATTCGACATGATGCCCGATCTCGTCGATGACGACGAACCTACTACTTCGAAGGTCAGCTTCGTCTCACACTCTTCGACAAACATTTTACGTCCATTCAGATCGTTATCAGTACCAGATTAATTAAACGCCAAAAATGGTAAAGTATTTTTTTCCTGGACCCATAAAGACACTCTCTTTGCTTCCCTTTTATTCAAACTTTATCCATTCCCCACGAAACTGTGTTCACTTGAGTCCAGAAAATAATAAAACATAATTACCATTATTTGCAATAAAGGAGTGATTTATCGAAAAATAATAAGATCCATAGTCACGAATCAAATATTTGTCCTTATCGTAACAATTTTCAATAAATTTAGTTTCGCTAATAACAGGAAACAGCGAAGGGGGAAAAAATGGGGTTAAAAGTGATGGAATGGGGTCGTAAAGACCCACAAAGGGGTACGCATCAGGAATAATGAAAAATAAATAGTCTGGTAACTGTCCTGAGGGCTTTAAATTTCGAAAAGGGACTTTTTAGAAACTGATGACTGAATTGAACTTTTTATTTATTATCAGTGTCTTGTTATTAATTCCGCAACCAGATAAATCTTCTCAAGAATAAAAAAAAAAGATCGAATCCTTATGATCCAATGAAATTGGTGAATTCATCATTACTGAGCGTTTTGAACGATGATGCAAAAGAAGCTTGAGCTTTTATATATACGTTTGTGTAGATAATATTATATCGACTTGAACTACATCGAACATATAAAAGATATAGCAGAGGGGATGTTTTTTTTTCCTTGATGGTCCAACAGAGAAAGATCGTTTCGGCCATCGTCGTCGTCGTCGTCGTCGTCTCACTAATAGTCGAAGGCCAAGCCAAATGCAAGTCGATGACTCCTGGTCGAAGGCGCCTGCATTTTGCGTGTGTGTTTATTCACTCTGCGTGTTGTGAATCGTCTGTATTGCATTACTATATAATACACGACGTTGCAATCGTGCCTGCAACGACTTATACCACCAGGGTCGAATCTTTTATATTTTCGTCTCCTTTTCATCTCTTTCTCCTTCATTTTATTTGTATTTTTTCACTCCAGCGTTGGTTTTTTTTTTTTTTCATTTTTTTTTCTTTTTTTTTTTTTATTCAGTTTATTTTATTTTTTATTCTTTATTATATCTTTCGAACTCGTCGGGTTGAAGGTGCGCCTCTGTATCGTCCAGGGTCACGCGTCTGGCGATCTTTCTTTCTCTCTCTTTCTTTTGCTGCACATAACCCGATGCATTTTTTCCAGTGCAATTGTTGGAAAAAAAAATGCATCACCCATGACCATTTATTATTCCCGTTGTCCTTCGTCGGCACAGTCGTATCTCGAGTGTTAATAAAATAAAATAACGATTGAAAACGTAAACGAGTTCCGGGAGGACAAAGAATTGTCCGATTTAATCAGAAAATTAATAAATAGTTATTCACATTCATTGATTAACTTTTATTTCATCATTTCTTTCCATCAATTTTTTCTTTTTGCTAATCCGTCGGTATGATATTTGTAGAATTATTAATAAAATGACGATATAATCCATGGCGTGCTATGAACTCAAATAATTTGAGATTTCGTGCAATTTTTATTACTCGCTAAAATCCCATTGATCGTTCTTTCATTTTTCAATATTTGGTATTATTGCATTCTTCGAATATCAATTTTTCTCCATTAATTTTTTTTTTTTTTTTTAAACACTACATCGATTCGAATAAAATCGATGCACTTTTATCGCGCTCTGATAGAATCTTATAGATTGTACGTAACAGAAAAAAAAGCACCCGTTCTTAATCTGACGTCAGTCTGTCTCATCATTGCTTATGAAGCATTTATCTCTTGAGTCAATGTGAAAAAAAAAGTAAGACAAAGGGAAGGAGCGTATAGGAAGAGTGCAATGCTCTGTAAAAGGAGGATAGGGTCGTACGAATGACGTTGATAAAACAGACAAGCAAAAATAATTATGACATCATTCGTGTTGAAAGAATATGATGAAAACTCGAGCAAGTAGAGAAAAAAAAGAGCGAGAGAGTGTGAAAGAAAAAGTGAAAGAAGAGAGAGAGTTACAAAAGTCCAGTCATCTCGTTACCGGAATTTTATACAAACGAATTAATGCAGCTATGTATCGTCTTTGGAAAAATGTTGAATTGGCATGCGTCGTAAATAGTGAATAAATAAAGAAAACGGGATAACGAGACAGAAAAATAAAGGATTTAAAGCTCGAAGAGCTTAATCTTACGAGAATGGTTAGAAACAAAGAAAAGTGGTGAGAAAGAACACAGTCTGTAAGATTTAGGTAAAAAAAAGTTGGATGAAGAGGAATTTAAAAAATGATAGAAAATAAAATAAATTGGCAAAACACTCGACGACAAGGAGCAAAAGAGAGGAGGTGAGAAAAGAAAGAGTAAAAGTAAACGAGTAGAAGGCAAACCAGGATGAAGAGAAAGGGAAACAAGAAGGTGATGGCCCTGAAGGAAGCTTGAAAACAAGAAGAAGAATAAGAAGAAGAAGAAGACGAAAGTAAAGAAGAAGTAATTCCCTAACTGCTGAGAAAAAGAAAAGCCCAAACTGGAGAGGCGAGAAACGAAGGAGTTAAACAAGACTGTGAAGTAGACGAGAACATCGCAAATAAAACGAAAAAGAATAAAAGGAATTTCCAAACTTTAGGGATAGTGAGAAGCTAAAATGAGAGAGGTGAGATAATAATATAATCGTACAATAATAAACAATAAGAAAAGGACAGAATGAAGAAAAAGAATAATAAAATTTTGTCTCAAATGGAACAGGTAAGAAAATAACAAAATAAAATAAGAAAAAAAGAGAGTTCAAACTCATAACAATTTTGTGAAGGAGTCTCACAAAGTCTAAACTAATAAATAAGAATATAAAATATTGAAAAAAACAAATTGTCAGAATACGGAAAATTCCTAATCCGCAGCATAAACAAAATCGGTAATAAAAATCAGTCAAAATTAAGGACCAAAATCTAAAATACAAAGAAACTAACGAGACACCACACTTCAACAACAAAAACAAAGAACTGTAAAGACAAGAGAAAAGAACGAGAAACAAAAGTTAAAAAATGAACAAAATGTCAAAAAAAAAAAAATGTCAAACCATAAATTTGAAGAAAGATGCAACAATATAAAAAAGAAAACTAATAAAATTTCAACGACTAATATGGGCAATAAGCAGAAGATGAAAAATTGATACAAGAAATCACACCTAGCTCCATAAAAAAAAAACAAAAAAAATCGAAGATAAAACGAGTTAAGTTCGAGAAGTTGTCGAAGTAAGAGGACAAAGAAGCGAATCGATCCTCGAACTGCAATGGCAAAAAGAAGTAACAACAGGGTGAAGAGAGATAGGAGAAAACAAAGAAACCGAAGTGGAGAAAGAAAAAAGATGGCACGTCGAGAATCGACGATAGGAAAAGAAGAACAACACACACGAGAGATAGTGGGGGAAATAAACGACAGAGACTGAGGGGGCTATGCAGCAGCAACAGCAACGATGCAATTAGGCGAGTTATGCAGAATGACGTCACATCGGCGAACGCGCCAGTCGGGGTAACTGTGCTGAGTCAAGGACAGTACGCCCCAAGGCCCTACCTACCGAGTCTCCATCGCGAGTTGCAACTTCTCCCACCGTTATTATCATTATTATCGTTGATCGCATCATCATTGCAAAAATTACTCGTTCAGCATTTATCCCTCATTGCTTAATTACAAAGACACCAAATTCATTCGTTCTTCAATATAATCCCATTATTTTTATTATTTTCTGTCACACCTTTTATCAATTAAACAAATATTTGTATAAAATAATGTCAAATTATATTTAATTAATCGTATTCCGAGTCCTTTAATCGAAATCTATTATATTTATTTAAAAAAACTATAACGAATTCAATAAGATCTGAATCGATTGATAGAAAAACGAAACTTTCTATTAATAATTAACATAATATGTTAATGATTTTTTAACATATGATGATAAGTGTGAAATTATTTCATAATCCTTTATTTCATTCGATGAAGAAATGTTGATTCAATTATAAGTTTCGAGCAAGCCATTGTTCATCGTAAATTATTTAAAAAATATTTATTCCTCGACTCTTATTAACGCGATTCGTCATCGTGCCACGTAGTTCTTTTTGTTCGTTGATTCTGTTCGTGCTTTTTTTTTTTTTTATCAGCAAAGAATACGAAGTTGCAGATAATAAAAAGACGACACACATAGTCTTTTCGTCATGCAACGCGTGTGGTTAGACTTCGCATGGTCACCCAACGTAATATCGTTCATTGGCCTCGGCTCAACTGCATCGGAAATGTTCTCGTTCTTTAATATATGGTTCAATATATTTGTGTACTCACACGTTTTATTTTCTTTATGGAAAAAAATGAGTCTTTCGAATGGAGCTTTCGTACTGAATTGTCCTATGCATTTCAGGATTAAAAAATTTAAAGGCTTGGCAAAAAAGCAGCTTGAAAATACACAAATCGTGTTGACACTCACATCCAATCAACTTAATGCCACAGTCATAATATATCTGTATATATTTTTTATACTTTTGATATAAAACATGAGTGTCAACGACATTGTCCACGAGTTACATTTTCGTCTTGCATGCATCCACAATCTAGCGATAATTTATCAGTTCAACTCATGCGTTTCCATCGAGGTATTAGCGTTGAAAAAAAAAAGATCGTAGTATTCAAGATTATGGTCGAAGCTCTTTGAAATTTTTGTCAAAAGCCACTAGCGTAATTTTTTGTGATAAATTATTGTAAATATTTGACAAATAATAGTTTTAAGGAGAATAGGGAATGGAGATTTAAATAAAAATTAATATTAATTTATTAATTATTCGTTGGGAAATTATAAAATGCTATTCGATCATTTTGATTAGAGATATTATTTGAAATTGTTGTTGAATATTCATTATTGTTTTGTATTCATTTGATTTAATGAATTATTTTTGCAAGATAATATCGATTATCAGTGTTCAGTCAATTTAATTTAATTATGTAGTTCGAGATTAATTGATAATACGATTTGTAGTGGAGAATTTCTAATCATTCAATGACGTGACCTACCCCTATAAATTGTAGACACTTATTTTATCATTATATCGTTTTTTTTTCCATAAAACTTGTTGTTGGGCTAGTTAGGAGGAATTATTACGTATGCTCGAACCAGACAAGGTCTCTGAGATGTAGTACACTCGATATATCTCAGATAGTGCTAAGAAATATTTATACTGTGTGCAGAACTGATAGAGCAAAGGAATTTCACTTCAAAGCTTCATGTAAGATTATCTTTACGAATAAATTCATCACATCTCAACAAAAAATTGCATTTTGGGCTAACTGATTTTTTCGCATTTTGTAAAAGTCTTACAGAACATTTATTTGATATTCTGGACCAAAATTACTGGAGAATTCAATTATTTGAAGACTTTTATTCTGTTGTTGATTCAAGAGAGACTTTTAATCATTATTTTTGAGAGAAAAGCCAAGATTTTTGCTGAAATGAAAGATAGAAATAAATTTTATTATTTGGTAATTTGTTCTTAAGAATTTCTTTTTTTTTTTACAACATTTTTTATATATTTTATTAAATAAATATGAAATTTTAGACTCATTGGTAATAATTTAATGAAATTTTGTTTTCTTGTATTTTTCTCGGGGAAACATGATTGAAAAAAATAATTTTTATGTTATGCTTATTCTTGTGACTAAAAGAAACGATTTTTTGTTAAATTGAGAATCTGTGTTTACGTTGAATATCCCGTACATTAAGCGCATACGATAAAAATATATTTTATGCGTTTGTGAACGAGATATCCACGTTTTAATCCACAATGAACGTTCAGCGAGGCATCACTGGTTATCGAAGTGCACTTTGGAGGAATCGTAATGTAATAACCGCCGGAGAGGATGAGGGAATGAGAGTGAAACAAGTCCACGGCTATTCAACTTGTTATTCCTGTATGCTGTGCCTGTTATCTCAGCTGTTTTTGCAATGATGCGGTCGAAAGATTTTTTCTTATTAAGAAAAAAAGAAAAAAAAAAAAAAAGAAGAAATCCTTTACTCTGTTATACAGGCATCGTTTTTTAAAGCATTTTATTTATGTCAGAATTGTGCAAAGAAAGTGGTAAATTAATTTTTTTATGAATTAATCGTCTATTTACTTTTGGCTGAATTTAATTTCAATTATAATTAATTATAATCTTATAAAAATGAGCCAAGAACTGATTCAATTAAAAAATAAAAGTTATGAATTTTTTTTTTTTTCATCTTTTCTGAGACCGTCAGTTGTACTACTTGGTTCTTTTTTGTTGTTGTTGTTTTTATCGTTTCGATAACTTTGACTGAAGGTGCCAACCGATACAGCACATTACCCATTTGATGTGTAAGCCGATTCGTAGGCAGATCGGCCTAGAAAATAGACGCAACGAGAATTGAGAATCTAACCATAGAATTAAATGTACGATTAAAATTCACAAGGTCGATAAAACTTCTGCGATTGAAACGTCTTTCAGGGTTTTCCGGTATCGTCATCCAAGACTGCAAAACTACGTTTTTCCATGCGACTATATTTAACGTTGCAACGAATGACGATTCAGTTGTAGTGCAATTGTCAAAATGTGTTTTTTCTTCTTTTTCTAATTATCCTCAACTATTTATTTTTAAATAACGAAGAAATTCATGTTATGGCAAATTTTTTGATTTCTATAGAGACAAAGTTATGGCCAAGAATGTCACGGGGTGGAAAACGACTCCGATCATCGTTTAAGAGATTGAAAACAAAAAATGGAACCGAAATTCTAGACTCCATAGAGCTTGAGACATTGTAAAATCTTGACGACAGATGAAAAAAAAAAAAAAACGTAAAAAAGACCTATTTTCCTTAACATTTTGACTGGAATAATGATTTTATAAAGTTGACGTCATTTTTTGGGGATTTTTTAAATTCATCGATCCCCGCAAATATGAAATCTTCTAAGATGATTCGGATTATCGTGTCAACTCGTAATTACAATTGATATTTCTCAACAAATACTGAACAATTGATTACAATAGGACCGGAGCATATAAATAAAAAATTATATTAAAAAAAAATTAAAAAAAAGTGCTTTCCATTCTTTTCTTTCTAATGCCATCGCAAAATGAGATTGAGCTATAAAAAACGACAACATAAAAATTGCGCTTTTATCGTAAATTCTTATAAGCCAGAGATATATTTTTAATGAGCAAGGAGAGTCTCTCGATGTAACGTGTTACTTAGGGGGTCCGAGTAAACGCCACGTGTGTATGCAATCCATGCAGGTGTTCATTTGTCATTCGATCGTGACGACCCTGACTGCCTCAGGGTAAACTGGCAAGATTGTCCGTGCCTCTAAATCACCTGATAATTACACGGTGCACAACAATAACAAAATTATTAAAGATAACAATAAAAACAAGAGTATAATAATAATATCAATAAATATAAAGCGAAATTAATATAAAAATAATTGAGCAGAATTAATTCATGAATTAATTTTATGTACTTTTTTTTCGTGGTGTTGTTCGATTGCATGAAAAGTTGCAATATCATTTCCATATCAATCATTTCTATGACGACTGAGCTCTTACAGTGTTTTTATTTTCTTTCAATAACTCCCGAGCCAATTGGCGTGACGTCTGATGTTCAATCTGTCAAAATTGGTAAATTGATTTTTTAACCTTTTTTTCGCAACTACTTATTTGTCAAATGCTGCAGGCAATTCGTAATATCTTAATTCCTTAAAATCTAATTTATGTCAACCATACAAATTTCACTCTAAAAGTTGAATGTCACACTTTGCTATTTTCAGATCGAATTATATTTTGGCGAACGTCCTAATTTTTTTTTTTAATCTTCGATGATAATCACGATTTTTATCCTCTGTCCTGTAATCTATCTTTTTTTTTTTTATATTCCCTAAAATTGAACTAAAGTTTTCCAAATATGCTCAAATTTTTCTAAGGCTTCTTATCTGATTATCTGAAAATTTGGATCTTCTAAAACGACAAAAAGTAAAATAAAAAAAATGATGATTTAAGAGTTAGTTCTCGGTAATCAATATATTTATAACGCACGTAATCCGTAGGTGGCCAGTTCGAATATTCGAGAACTAGTCGATGTTTATATACGTGCGCGGCGTATTACGCAACTGGGTTTAACGAGCGTAGTACCTATGCATCTATATGCATTAGCATTTATATACATGCAGCACATAAATAGTATATGTAAAACGTAGACGCCACGACGAGAGTCTGTAGTATATAGATGGAGATTTAGCATCGTGTCTTGGCACGGGGCATAACTAGCAACCGGAAATACTTTAGGAATCTACACGCTTTGCACTCGGGGGCCCTTGGACTTATCTAGCGTCGTCACACATTTATATTACAACATTTAACGACATTGCTTGGAGATTCGCGTGTACATATGTGTGCATATGTATCAAGTTGAGGAAAGATAGTGAATTTTCTATCTCACGAGAGGTGTCGAGGACGTACACGTGCCGTTGAACGTCGCACTTTGTCGAGAGGACTTTGAGACTCTTACAACTTTCTTGTATTACGATTTCAACAGTCAAATTGCGATCTACTTACATCCGATGGTGTATTTAAAAAAAAAACAACAACAGCAACATCAACAAACAAACAATAACCTTGATCAAATAAAAGTGAGACGAAGCATGTTTGTTATTTAAATAAAGTACACAATTCGACATCGTACACGTGGCAAAAGTAAGACACGTGTTAATTATTTTCGACAATCACTCCTCTCCATTTTTTGTTCGAAAACATTTGAAATATGCATTTTGTTTAAATATACATTTTTGTTGTTTTAAAACGCAGTTCATTATCGTAGCGTTTTGCTTTGAGTATTATTAGAAGTTCTGTTGGAATGAGGAATTTGGAAAAAAATATTTTGTCGCCGGAGATAAGTCGTAACGTAATGAGGATTTTAATTAGTTGCTTATCGGTGGAAGTGTTTTCGTCTGTTGACTTATTCATTCATCGTTTTTGTTCTTGTTTTAATTCGGGGAAAACTTTTGTTATTTAATATCGTCATTTAATGTCGTCAGTTGTTTTTTTTCAGTCTGTGGGGATCGATTTAGTATTTCAATTTAATGAATCGGTACTTTTTATTGCCAACGTATTACCGTGAAGATTTTTACACCGATCTAGAAATACGGCATCGTCTTAATCCGTAACAATGTTAAATCTATTCTCAACGAAACGCCAACATAGCAATCGTCTCACAGACTCAACGAACTCTTCAACGTCAAGGGTCAAGTTCCTTTTGGTTAGTGATCGAGAATTTCCCTTTAAACTGCCTCGTCACAGATTTCATTCTCGATTTTTCATTCCTTTCGTGCAATTCCATGTCCCAGTGGTCCACTCACCGTCTAAATCTATTGTTGCATAAATACTCGGACAAGACCGAGGACGACATAAAAGGACCTCGGTCACGAAGTAACTGATGCTCTTCTACTTATATGTTGCGTCTGTATATATTTACGATCCAAGCGAGCCTCGTCGGTTATTTTCGCGCACTTACCACTTCATTTTCTTTTGCACTATCTTCGCGTAAGAGGGCTTTAAAAAAAAGGCTCTAGAAATCACGGTTCTAAAGTGTGTTAAAATGGACCTCGCTGACGCATCGCTCAACATTCCCTAAGTGAATACTTCGTTTTTATTTATTTTTTGCAGTCAAATACAGTCTTGTACAGTTTGTCCTAAAAGTGAATTTTTCGAAAAGAAAAGCTGTTCAAAAAGATCGAGGAACTGTGAATGAAAGAGTTCTTGACTTTTTGATTTTTATCAATTTATCGCTCCTGCAATAATGAAGATTTCGTATAAAAGGAGAAGAAAAAAAAAACGAACCGAACTTGTCTCTCTAGACATTTTTATTTTTTTCACTTACGATCAGAACTTTTGTCTAAATATATTTAATAAAAACTGATAAAGAAATTATGAACTAACAATAATTTAACAAACTTTTGAATTTTAAATGTTGAATAATGTGGAGAAAATAATTCAGAATGTATTTTATTTCACCTTTTAATTCGCTGCTCCAATTCAAGCTGCTTAAGAGTTCATTTGAGATGATATTTAGTGAGAACGGTGATTAATTAGAGTTCCTAGTGTATGCGGTGATTTGTTAAATAAAAAACAATCCGTCGGAGTCGCTTATCGGGATATGTGTCGTGTGATTCACTCGGTATTATTAATAGAACGTCGTATATATCTGTATGTAAAGAAAGATCGAGCACACGGCTGACCAAGAGAGAATGAAACAATTAGATTAAACAATTTGGAACGATAAGCGACGGTGTTGTAACCACCTCGGTATGACATTACATCCGTCATTAAAGCGGTGTGAGCAACTCAACAGCAAAATCATTAACTAACGTTTTACCTAATTGCAAAAGTGAAGATTCTCTGTTATTCTAATATTTTATCATTTAAAACCACTAATAATAATAATAATAATAATAATAAAAATAAGAATAAAAATAAGAATAGTAGCAATTAATGCAACAGTTTTGTTACAGTCACGTTCAAAAGTTAACTCTCGAAGGAAATAATTTATAGTGATTGAGAAGAAATAGAAAAAAAAATCGTAAAAAAATTTTAGATTGATTACTACCTTAATGAAAAATTAATCAGCTTGAAATTATTTTCGTAAAAACTTTTGGACGAACAATACTTTTTAGTAATTATATTAATAATACCAATAATAATTTTTGACATAAAGTTGGTCTGTTGACTCACGAAATTTCAAAATTGTTTATACTCTGCGGAGTCGAGTCGCATACAGAATTCTGCATTATTACACGTGCATACATGTAGCAAGTTCGCGCGTGCCTTAGTTTATAACAAATCCACGTCACTCGCTCGTTCAGTTACGTTCGCAGTAGTTGGACGATTAAATTACACGTTTCAAACAATCGTAACCTCGTTGCTGAATATTTATGACGTACTTTTTCGATTATTTTTACTATTCGAGCGAAAAGTGGAATTTTATTATACTTCGAAATAACAAGCCAATTATATTGCCTCGAACAAACATATTTTGTTTTGAGTAAAAAGACAAAAAATATAAATTCGAGAGTAGAAACAATGAAAAAGATCAAATTGAAATAATATTGAAAATTGGGTTTTTTATTCGTCGCAATCTTTCTCATTGTTTTATAAATTGAAGGATGGCGAAAAAAATCGGGTTTTCGTCAATTATTGTAATTCTTCAGTTTTCGAATGAGTTTTTCGTCAATTTAAGAGTTTTTTTTTATTAAAAAGCGACAAGATTCATGTGCTGAAAAGTCATCGTAACGAAGACCATGTGACGACCAAAAATAGCACGTGGTTGTAAACGACCCTCGTCATAAGTTAGAAGATTACAAAAATGGGACATTTTAGGGTTAAAAGCTGCAGTTGCAGTTTATTTTTCAACAAACCTTCGTGTTCAGACCGACAGTCGATTAGTCACGGAAATATCATGTGGAAGATGAGGAAAAAAAAATTAATCGGATAATATTTCTCGCTCGTATTCATGAATTCAGACTTTCTTTGGTACACGTCAATGCTGGATAAGAAAAGTTAAAAAAAAGGGAAAACTGCGACATTGTGTAACCTTCTTGATGTTGTTCGTGCAGTTTTCTTGGCGGACATTCCTTGCACTGTATACGGCAAAGGTTTGAGGAACGTACATCGCAGTCCAAATGTGCAAGAGAAAAAGAAAGATAGAGCGAGTTGGAATAGAGAGAGCTCCATAAAAATGCATCGGCTGTTAGAAAGTCGCGATGGAAGTGCAAGCCAGAGAGACCTCTTTCTCCTTGATCTTTCTCCGAGTTCTGTTACATGTATATATGTATATATATATTTTTTTTTTTTCAATGCATTGCAAGAAATAATCTCTCGAGGGAATAGTGCATTTCGCCAGAAGCAAAACTAGATTTAACTTAAAGATGATTAGCCTGAAGCAAAAACACGATACGCTCGAAAGTAAATAATATTCGTTAACTTTACATTCTAATATAAAATATGCGATTCATGGATTTCATGATAGACAGGCAAAAAACTGTTTATTACGTTCGGTTTGACATCCGGTGAGAGTATTCGGTTCTACCAATAATTTTTCGTATTTCCTTTCGACAATTCTAGTCCTCTATTAGACAGAAAGTTACTTTGTAATAAAACGCTTTCAAAGATGGTTCTTTTCATCATTTTAACGATGACTGCAACAGTTTTGACGAAACGTTGAAAATAACTGATAAAAAAGTATATGAAAATCGAAGGAACTCAAATTTTTGACAGTTCTCATCTTATTCTTCACTCGTTCCCTCCCAACTGTTGGAATTCGAATGTACAATGGATTTTTTTTTTTTAAAGCACTTCGTTTTACCTGGAAATCCCCATGGTGGTCGTTGAACAACTTTCTTGCATGAAAACTAAATGGGAGAAAGGTATTGCGCAAATTACAAGACACGATCCGGCGTTGTGCACATATAATAATCATCGTTATATCCCGCCTACACATTAACGAGACTGATTATTAGGAATTTTTTGTCCTATTAAATTACAAACTCTCTACAAACATATCACGAGATTCCAAAAAGTTTCGGGACGAGTATGTTTGCAAATAACTGTTTATACACTTCTAAAGTAACAAAAAGTCGTCCGAATGAAAGAATTGTTAACTACTTGTCAATAATAGCGAGAAACAAAATTTCCAAATTTGATTTTAAAATAATTTATACCTAGAAATGCAAAATTGCAGGTTCTGGGCAATAAAAAAAAATCCATTTACGTCCATTTTCCGATTTTGTCATTGTGGAAATCTTTACGAACCCACATCGACTTTTCACCCTGATGGCAAAACCCCGCAATTTATTGATAAATCTACACTCGAAAACGTGTACTGGGGGAAAAAATTGTTGAATTAATCGAATATCCCATCACGGGGTACCAATAAAATTATATAATCATAGCAACATTATAAAGTATTTAAAAAATACACTCGGAAACCCCGCCATTGACTCAACGAAATGTTCCGATAACATCAAATTTTATTGAATCAACAATTTTTTTCTCTCAGTTTATAAGAGTAAAGGTCGTGAAGGAACCTTGACAATTGCAATGTGAGGACAAGGAGCTCGATATAGAGTTCACTTCGTGTCTTACACGAGCGTAACATCCGGGTACGTTGCATCTGACTGATTGTCAGGGAACAAGAGGCTATACGTTTTTCGATTATTTCAATCCTCTATTTGTTTTGTTTTTTCGTTTTTTTTTTTGTGACGAAAGGGAAACGACAGTAGTTTTGAGCTGCGGTATGGGTTTCGATCAATGTTTTTTGGTGCAAGTATCGATGAGGAGAGTAATGAAGAGTCAGGATAAAAGTATCGACGGTGAAAACGGAAGCGGAGGACTACAGGCACGTTTATACGAGAGTTGCATGCAACGAGCTTCTCGCAATCACGACGATCGTGAAAGCGAGCTCTCCGTTCCTTGAAGCTGCTGAATAGAAGTGGAAGTTGGGTTTGACTATTGCGAAGTGAAAACGTTGTGAGCTGCATAAGAAATGTAGAACTGAGCGAAGTACGATCGAGTGGAGTTGCGATGGAATGAATTGCGGTTGATGCACATAAAAAACGTCGAAAAAAGTAATGATGAAGTATCGAAACACAAAAAAATGTACGGAGAGAAATGAAGTTGCAGAACTGAAGTGAAGGCAACTACAGGCATCAGCGGAAGAAGAGAACGATCGGAGTATAATAGATACTTTAAACGAAATAATTGAAAAGAGTATACGATGCGAAAGGAGTCGAGAAAAAAATGCAGAAGGAAATTAGATCGATCGAATGCTAAGCAGTCTCGAGCAAAAAATAAATAGAAGAGGAAGTGGCTAAGATGACCAATTCAATGAAGCGGATATCTTGCAATTTTGTTACTTCGGAATGGATCGCAGGGTACCTGTTGGAGTAAAAAATGATGAAACTTCGCGATGTTGGTATTTTTGAATGCAAGGATTACAGAAAAAAAACTGTCGCTATTGACCATTCACGTTCGAATGTGGTTAAGTCTGAAGAAATTTGAACAAATTAAAAGTCAGTTTAGCAAATCCATGGAAATAAAATGCCAAGTCAAGTTCAACAAAGTATAAAAATAATGTCATCGATAAGAATATTCAAGAATCGAAAACAAGTTGATCGATCAAGTGGATCGAGTGAAATATAAACAAGTTGACAGCGTCAGAGCAGTGAGAGCAGATCGGGATAAAAAGCCACGTAATTGATCGTTGTTCATATTTATTTCCAGAATCGTTAATTTATTGCCAGAATTATAATTTACAATCATGACAGTTCGAGAATCAATGAAATTTTTACAAATACAAACACGAAATCAAAAAAAAAAACAACATTTCGCAATTGAATTGTAAGTGTTGAACGACCAAAATGATGGATAGAAAAATCTTATGAAAGTGATATTGATCGATAAAAATTGCATAGAAAGTTTAAAGAAATATGAAGAAAGGACAAAAAGTAGGTAATAGGAGAGGGAAAACAGAAACGAGCACACCAAGTGCAATAGCAATGTAGAAGAGCGTCGCGTCATCGTCGTTGCACTTTCTTCACGATGATGAAGGCGTCGGTTCCTTCATCGTACTCTACGCGTGCGTGTGCACTTCACCTTTCTCTTTCTCCTCGTCTACAACGCAACTAGTTGTATCTACACACGATATCATGAGCCTTTTACTCCCTAAGATTGTCCCTGACAGCTTCCGACAGACAATGTCACGTCAATTAGTTGGCACGAATCGTGACGATTGACTTTCATCCTGTGGATTACACAGAGTGTCAATTATCTGGTGCGATACACACGATTATGAAGTGAGACTAAAAAAAAAAAAATCATTATGCATTGAATTTTCCTCATAGTGAACTAACAGGAGAAAATATTTTATGCACTGTTTTTCAAACGTCATTTGATCAACAAAGCAGTTTTTTTTTTTTTATTAGAGTCAATTCAGTGTCGAAATTTTTTATCAAGTCTAATTTCAGTTTAAATAATTTTAAAAAATTACGTTTGTAGCCGTAATGCTTTTGTTTAAATGGTCAGAAAAGGTCATTTTTAGGAATTTTGTAATTGTAATTTAAATGTGTGGAGCCTGTTAATTCTTACATGGGATAAAAAAACCAAAAAGATTTTTAACTCATTTTTTTTTAATAACCTTTATTTTAGTTAATATTATAGGAAAGTTAATAAACAAGTAAATTATGAAAGAAAAATTGACATTTTCACAAAATGCCATAAGTCTTTTGATAAAGTTCAGGTCATTAAAAAAAAAAAATGCATATTTTGATGTTTGCAAAAGTAAAATCGTTAAAGAAATGTCGCTTATTATTATAGTTTTTTTTCGAAGTAAGAAAAAAATCGATCCATTTATTAATACGAATTTTCAACTGTTTTTTCCACGTGAGTTTTTGAGATGAATGAAAAAAAAAAAAAAAAAATAACAGGATTAATTGTTAATTGAAATGAAAAGAAAAAATATTATGCTCATAATCTAATGCGCTTCAAGGTCATTAGACAGAATAACATAATTGCTGGACGAAATGAAAGAATCTGAAGCGGGTGAGAGGCTTGGAATCTTTCTCCTGGGATCTCAATCCGTTTTTATTTCGTGTTAACTTTCAAGTTATCGCGCGAGGATCATAAAATTCGTTCATTGTTGGTAGTGAGGATGAATAAAAAGAAAGAAGAAGGTTTCGCTCATTATCTGCGGCATAGAAGAGAACGAGAGTCTCTTGAGAGGGTTCTCGTTTTGTGCGAAAGAGGAGGACAAAAATAAATGATGGAGGGGAAAGGGGTTGGAGGACTAGATATACGTCCGTGGGAGAGATTCCGCTTTTTTTTCCATCCTTTCTTTCTTTCTTTCGGCGAGCGATTCAGCTCTCGCGACTGCCAATGGAAAGCTGAAAGTTTTATGAAAGTGCATCGCGTGCAACGTGGCATGATCGTCTCGGAGTTGCACTCGCGCGCAATACCTCGGTTACGCATTTAACTGCAGGGAGCAGAAAGAGAGAGAAAAATCGAGGTGTAATCGAGGCAAACATTCACACTACACACTCATACTTATTCACTTTGTTACTAAAGGAGAAAAGCGGGACCTTTTCATTCGCTCTATGCGCATCAGAGTACTTATCCAAACGATGTGACGATACTAGAATAACTTCATACATATATGTACTTTACAAGCGAGTTAAATGCGCAACGAGAGTTCTTTTTTTTCATTAATCATTAAGACTCGCGATGAAAGTTGCGCTTCTTACTATAATACCCTCGAGAGAGAGCTGCACTTGGGTAATCGCTATGAGACAATCGCACTATCTCAAAAGAACTAATCATCTTCGTTAAATGTGCCAAAAGTACGGAAATAATGAGGAAAAATTATTTAAATTTCTAATTCATTGTTTTTCAACTTTTCATCATGCAAACGATTCGCTTTCATAGTCAATTTTAGGAACTTGATTCGTTTTTTCTACGAAAAAATTTGAAGAAAGTATGTTTTTTTGATGAATTTTTTTTTTTTCAATTGGATTTGTAATTATGACAGTTGACGGAACCAGATTTTTTATTACAATGTTTAAAGAATGTCAATGTTTTGAAGTGGTAATTATTTTTCAAATTACATCAATGACCTGTAGACGTTCTTAATTTGAATATTTTTTTTATCTTTTTTTATCAGCAGTCGATCTTCATAAAGATTAATGAGAATTTTCTCGGTGTAATCAAAATGACCAGTAATTTTAGATATTTATATTTATTTAGATGTTTATAATTAGAATTTATTAATTGATTCTAATTAATTGTAGATTGAAAGACAATAATTTGTCATAAATTATAAAATTATAAATCGATGTTGTGGTTAAAGTTTTTGAAAAACAATAAAATATCTTTAATGCTTATTTTTGCTCTGTATTGAAAAGAAAATTTCTCATTAATTCCAGCTTGGCTAATTACATCCGGAAGGCAGAAAAAAAGATGCAGATTCGCTTGCTCCTTCCTCATGATTTTTCTACCTTCACAAAGCCATCAGTTTCTGAAGAGATTAAGATTTTTTGTACTTTTCTAATATGCGAAATAACGAGAGGTTAATATCCTGGTTGGGTAAATGGTAAACCTTCACGAAATCATACATTTAAACAATTTATTTTCATACAAACGTGACTTTTAATTTACACGTTTTACAATTTTCTCGTCTTAATGATTTAGAATGCTTGAAATTCCATTGAATTTATTTGTTCTCTGTGGTTGTAAATAATTATCAGATTGCTCAAACAATTGCATTTTTTTTAATCAATCGTATTTAACTTTTCATGTTGAATGAAATGAGTTTGAAAAGTTGAATATATTAATTCTCAATTGCTAAAAAAAACAAATATCTTCGAGGCAAGTTTAAACGACTTTTTTGTTGGTGTGGGAATGTGGAAAAATAAACATAATCTCGAAGTTTCCTGTCGATATCAAGTAACGTGTTGCACGCTCTATACTCCACAAGGAAAGTGTGCTTTCGAGAGAGAAAGTCGAGCCTCTCGTGACGAGAATCTCGTGTG
Source organism: Campoletis raptor (assembly GCA_948107755.1). Taxonomy (NCBI): domain Eukaryota; kingdom Metazoa; phylum Arthropoda; class Insecta; order Hymenoptera; family Ichneumonidae; genus Campoletis; species Campoletis raptor. The sequence goes on along the minus strand of OX403630.1, from coordinate 11,561,127 downwards.
CACGAGATCACTGTTCACAGCTAAATAAAAATTTTCATGTTATTTATAGGTATGCAACAATATTATATGCACATGTATATAAAGCGGTTTAACCTATTTGCGGCGATATTCAGTCCACGATGTGAGATAGCAAAAACTCGGTTGACTTGGTGCATTCGTGCGTTCTCAAATCGCTGTTGACAATCACGAATAGGAGCATGAAATGGCTCTCGTTGAAAAAAATGGTCAATTGAATGATAAACTAATGTATAGCATGCGATCAATTTTTCAAATTGAATTTTTTATTGTTCAAAAATGTAATATTCGTTCAAGATTTTCTCAACTTTTCGTTGATTTATTAATTATTTAATTTTATATTTTGCATTTGTTTGGAACACAATTTTAGAAATTTTTATTACAAAATGATATTTTAATCGAGATTTTAAATGAGAAAAATAATAACAACTCGTTGGAATCGTTTGAAAATCGTCTCAAATGGCAATGAACTCTTGGTTCTTATGTCGTCACAAAACTTTCGAAATGGCATCCTCGTAGCGAAGTTATAAGAAGCGGACGTATTACGAACTCAACGTAAGGGACCTCCGATGTAGTTTCTCGTAATTTTTGTGTGTCCTCGAAGAGGCCACACGGGTTTATAAGGAATTTCGAGAGTTGACCCAACCCGCGAGCGAAAAACTTTCAAAGTCGTTGAACCTTTCTCGTAACACTCGTCATTCAACGGGTGAAAGACCATTGGACGGATTACTGAAATGAACGAGAACGAAGAGAGAGAAGGAGAAAGAGAGAGTGAGAGAGAAAACGATCTCGTGCTCACAGCAGCATCATTCGTAACACAAAACCGAGGGGTATTAAATGTTACTCAAGTTCAGGGCCGATTCTCGGACCAGCTTTATTTCACGATAATAAAAATTCAAATTAATGAGATCGAATATTGGAAAACAAGTTTTTTAATGATGGTTATTAATAAATGATCATTACCGTCATTTCTTATTGAGTTAAAATATTTTGGAAGCTGAGTTTTTCAAATTTGAATATCGAAGTGACAAACATTAATAAATTAATTAATTAATCTATCAATTAATTAATTATAATAAGAATTGAACCGATATCCGACGTTGAAGTTTTCATTCGAGATAATGAGATGGTAATTTTTTGCGACACTAAAATAAAATTTACAAAAAAAAAAAAAAAACACAAAGATAGTTCGAAAAGTTTATTTAAAGTTGACAACCGATTAAATCTAGTCAACAAAATTAAAATCCATATAAAATGTTATTGTGTCAAATCGGTGATAAAAATTTCAAAGTTTCTCATTCGAGTGTACAAAAAATGAGTGACAAAATTGCGATCGAGTGAAACTTAACCATCGACTGGCGATTTCTCGAATTCCCGTGGACCAAAAATGTAACATATTCGTGGAACGTAATTCAGTTGCAAGCCTTGAAAAGCACCTGTAGAAAAAAAAATCCTGTATACGGAAATATTGAAAAAAAATAGAGAAAGAGTGGGAGCGAAGGAAAAGGCGAGGACAGCCCTGATGGGCGACGGTGAAAGAACCTCGGTAGAATATCGGGGTCAAGTGCTCGAGCTCGGTCTCGCGAAGCGCGCTCTCAAGTCGCACATTCAAAGAGGACCGTAGTAAAGCAAGGAGAGACCTACTTTTAGTGTTCAGACGTAAAGAGAGCTCAAGCATAAACGCGGCTCTCCTCTCCTCTCTCGCAATACTATCATAATATCAACGCCGTAGTCGAGTCATATAAATATATATATATATATATATATATATGAACAAGTCCGGAAACCTTTCTAATCGCTTGGCCTGTTTAGTCGTCCACCCCCTTCCCTCCCGCGCCCAAAGAGTTATATTTATCCTACTTCATTACCGTGTCGTTTTGTAAACGTGGTCGTATCGTTGTTTCAGCGATATTACGTGACATTGATCGTGCAACGGTATATAAGATTATTTTTTATTTTACATTGAAGAATTCACTAAAGACACGATTATAAAAATAGGAGATGCTAGGACATTGATTTGAAAAAAAAACACACAGTTTATACGAAAAATCGAATTAAAAACTGGATTGTGATCGTTTTTTAATAGTTTGGCCAACATTCCTTGATAAAAAATGAAATAAATCAATAAAATTCTTTTATTAAGAGTCTAATTATAATGTTTTCGTGTTTCTACGAAAAAAGTACAAGAAAGTGATGCGGAAAATGTTATAAGTATCTGTTAGGAAGCAAATGCAAATTTTTCTCATTTTCAGGCATCATTTGTCACGATTGATGATTCCATTATGATGGTTTTGAAAAAAAATAATCAAGGTTCCTACAGAATGGACGTTCCCCTTTTCTAGTAATTGACCACCAAACTGTGCCTGGCCTCATTTCCGATCCACTCGCTCACGCAATTCTTCTCGTTGTTCTTCTTTTAGTTTTACTTCCAAAAATGAATGATCATTATTTTTATTATTTTTTTTTGCCATTGTTGTTTTTAATTTTTTTATATTCCAGGTTGCCAAGCAGAGTTTTCGTTACGCGCTTCATCGATTTGCTCACTTGAGGGGCCATTAATGCTCACACGAGAGTCCTGTTTAGTTTTGTCTCGTAGGGAACCCTCGGAGGAAAGTCACGGCAGGTCGAGCGGAAGTGAGCAACCCATGAATACCTGGTAAACCTTCGGATGAATCACTCCTGTCTCTTATGCATGCTTACATTATGGGAGGCTTCTTTCCAAGGATTAGCCAACACGTAATCGATCCAACCAGTTTGGCACAATTTACCAATTGCTTATAAAACCTTAAAACTAATGATTTTATAGAAATTTACGATATAAATACAAATTTAACATGTTATTTAATCCTTCGTTAACACACAGGGTCAATTTGACCCGGAGCGTACGTCATCTGCCATCGCATCAGCAGCAGTTGGATTTTAATTAAAAATTCGACAAAATATCGAATTTAAATGTTTGAAAGAATTGCTGAAAACTTTGTCTTCTGAAAATGAAAAAAAAATCGTTCATTCTAATGAAAATTTGTTGATCAATGGTCGCAGAAATAATAAATTCAACAAAACGATCGAATGCAAGTTCTTCACGAATCCGAGTAAAAATTAATAATTATTTCAACGAAAGACTCGGAAAGCAATAAACAAAAAATTGTAATTTCGTAAAAAAAGTCATTAGTCACTGATTTTTTTTTTTGTGTGTATAAATATTTTTCTTCATTTTTTTTTCATGGACACCGATCTCCTGATCGTAATTGAGTTCACAGATCGATTTGTTGGAGGTAAAAGAAAATAAATGTATTTCGAACGAGAATAACCGTAAACGATTTGCTACTTAAAATAAAAAATATCAAAAAAAAAAAAACGGAATAAAGAAAGAGATAAAAATAGCAGCACGGGGGAAAGTGCATAGCCGTTAGGAACGTGTACATAGACACGAAAAAAGAAAGAGTAATATTGTCAATTATCCGAATAGTCTGGAGTGAGAGAAGTTGTTTTTACTGACGTCTGTTTTTCGCTGCTTTCTCCCGCACGAGCGCCCTCTATAACGGTACACTGTACTTGCGATATAAGTGCAATTGAAAATTACAATGAATGACGAGGATTTGCCAGCTATGTACAAGGACAACGATTAGCAATGTCGAGAGGTTTGTGAAAGCTGACCAATTTTCATTATCTCATCCTTCAATTCGAGATAGAAAAAAAAATAAGGAGAGAGGCAAAGAAAGAGAAATGTTTGAATGCCAAATAAATCGAGAAAAATTCAAACATTCCGTTTCTTTTTACCAGTTCAATCATTTTCTCTTTTACTACGAGATACTGAGGAAAAAAGCTCCTGTCAAATATAGTCGATAGCCAAACCCCTATTTTCAAGCTAATCTAGTAACTTTCTAATACCTCGTCAATCTCTGACGTGCTTCGATAATTAACCTGTACACATTCATGTTGAAAAAATCAAGGGAATATGCTCCACTTGCAATATTTATTATGATGTTAAGAAATATATTTAAAATCGTGTCTGCTCAAATGTAGAAACGAGTGAAACTAGTATTTCAATGTTGAATTTTTTGTGTGTAAAAAACTTTTCGTGAAATTATTTCAATTCTTGTGTCTTTGAAATCTAATGAACAATTTCATTAAATGAATCAACATATTTTTCACAGTATAATTTGAAAAAGTTTTCGGAATTTGTCTTTTCAACGAATAAAAAAAAAAACAACAAGTGACATAAAGATTTCATTTGCTCTTATGGATACAAAAAATAATGATTATAACTTTTCAATTTGTTGAATTTTTAATTAAAAAACTTGTTTATTTGAGCTCATCCTGTTGAATTTCTTTGCTGCACAGAAAATAATAAATTTTGCTGACAAAAATGATGCTCGTAAAAATTCTACAGTCAACATTTAAAAGATCAGACGAAGATGTCCATTCACATGCAAATCAAATTAGTATAAAAATTATATTGTTTGTTCGCTAGTCCAGGTCAACATGTTTGCGTGATTGGTATTTTTTTTAAATCATCCATATCGCTGTCGATGGGTATGGACTAATTTAAATAAGAATCTTCTAGAAATGATTGCTTCGGTTTTCAAACGTCATTAATTTTTTTTTTTCCTTTCAACACTTTTTGTTTTTTCATTAATGCACTTATAAATTTTCTCATAATCGAAACAGGTTTTTTAAATAATTTGAATCCAAAGAATCGGTACAAAGTCCGAAACTATTAGGAGTCGAAGTTAATTTTGATATAATTTGGGGTTTTAATTGATTTGCATTTGCTGTGGATGGTGCTCAGAGGATTCAATAAATATATATATATTTTTTCATATCAATTTTTCGTATCTACACAAAATATAATTTGTTAACGATTTTCTTATAAATACGTTTATTACGAAAATTAAATAAAATTTGGAAAAATAAATAAAGAAATTCGGTCAAAAATCATTTTTACACAGAAAGTCCTGAGTAACATTGAAAAAGCTCGTTGTACATAGAGCGGGTATGCAAGCGAGCAACTACGGCTGAAGAGAAAGTGCGCCTGTGACTAGGATCGTATAATAATCTACGTGGCACAGGCGAGAGTAGCCAAGAACTTCTACCTCGGGCTGCTGCAACGTCAACCGTGACTCTCTTCCGATCGACCTCGAAACTGTACCCGGTTATTACGGGCTGTGCGCTTTGCGATTCGCGGTTAAACGAGCTAGTTAAAGAGGGAAAAAGTTATTTATATTTAATTTAAAAAGAAGAAAAAAAAACATATGAAAATTGAAGAGTTCACAGGCATCCAGAGTTGCCGAAAAAGGATCGATTTCAACAATTTTTTTTTTTTTTTTTCATAAAAAAATCTACCCCTTAATTACACTTGAACCTAAAATAAAAATAAAATGAGTTTTGACAGATTTATTCGAAAAATCGATTTTGGCAATTCTTGAAATTCTTTTTTTACGTTTAAAAAGAAAATTATGGTGTTGAAAAAAAAGAATCGCTTGACAAAAACTAAATAATTGTTTAAATATTCAAATCGATTATTCAGGTTTCGAGATAAAATGGTGAAAATTTTCAAAAGCACTATTTTGCATGAAAGCATCTTTGTAACAGACTTTGAATATTTTTCGCACCCGCAATGTGTTGCAATGGATTTCGAGAAACTTTTGATAAATTACGTATGAGGATGACACTGTCAAATAAATTTTTTTTTCAACAATCCAATGTTTCGACAGCTCTAAGTGTACGTAAGCCCTTAATTATGATAAATAATTAACACGTCGGAGTCTCCGTACATTGTTGGAGGTCACGATATGATTTATTGATCAACGAGAAATCATTTTTTCATAAATCAAATACTTTGCAGTTCGACGATCAGCGACGATTAAAAAAAAATTATATGGATATCGGATTATAATTGATTTCGTAAGTGGCTCGAGAGATCTTATGCGCAGCGAGCAGTTTAAAACATATTTATATTTATATCTCCGTATTATTTTTTTCTATTTACATTTTCTGGCATAAACTCATTCGCTTAATGTTTATATTGTATTATAAAATAAAGATGCCAAGGTTTCTCGAGTTTCATCAATTTCACCTCCTCCTCCTCCTCCTCCTCCTCCTCCTCCTCCGAGTACACACACGAGATAAAAAAATCTATGAAAGCACATGAAGTCTCATTGTTGTAACAATATGAGAGATCCAGCACACGTGCAAGCTTCTGAACAATCGGAACAAGAGTCCATGCGAGTTTAGTCGAACGCATTGCGTGCATCCTCCAATATGCTTCATACATCGACTGAGATCATTGTTTCGTCACACGCTGAATCGTCATGTGGGTTGCAGACTATCGTATCTATTTATCTGGCACGATGATATCTCCTTTCATAATATGCGTCATGGCATGTAAAATCATTGTCATTACAAAAGAGAAAGGTGTGCATATTCTTTATATTTTTATTCGTTATACAAGGCAATCGATTCTGATGTTCTTTTGGACATTTAAATAGTTCGAATAGTTAGTTATATAGGAGAGAAATCGAAAGAAATTCAATCAAACGATGCCCTCAATTCGCCAACTATTTATTTGATGCTAAAACATGATAATTATATTCTTTTGTCCTTTCCAGTTAGCAGCTAACTTTGAAAGAACTTTGCTTCGTTTTTTTTGTTACAAGTGATTACAATTGAATGGTAAATTTGCAAATTTATGGATCTTGTGAACGTTCACTTCGATATCGTGCGAATGGCAAGGATAGTCGAAAAAAAATGACCAGAAAAATATTGAAATATGAAATTTATTGGGTTTCAGAAATTTAATAAACATTGCGAGAGAAAAAAAAACATCGTATCGTTTTTCTCACTCATGCTCGTCAAACCTTCGACTTCCTGATCCTTTCTGACTTTTTTTGGGACAAGTTCAAATGTAAGAGGTCAAAGGCCTCAGGTTAAGAAGTAAGAAAAGAAAAGAGAGAGAAATACACGTGCTCTTTGAGTATATAACACGACCGAGGACTCCGAGAGCTCACGGTGGTGTGTCCAATAGTTTGAACTTGGCTGGTGACATAATTTCAGTCTCCTTCCTCTCGGTGTTGAGTTTGTAGGTCACCAGGTCTTTCTTTCTCTTTTTCTTTCCCTCTCTCACTCCCTCGCTCTATCGTCTCGCCTCGTCTCGGTTGTTGCCTGTCCCGCTAACTCTAGTCACCGCTTGATTCGTGGGTGTCTGTCTCGGTCTCAGTCATTGCCCACAAGACGAGAGAAAAAGAGATGTAGATTTATCTCCTTGTCTCAGGGGAGAAAGAAACAAAGTCAGGATATTTAATGAGGAAAGAAAAGTTGATTGATTATTTTAATTGAGTTACATTATTCAGGTCAAATTTCAGCTCAATTTAAAAAATGACGAAATGTACTCCGATCGACCCAGATTTCAGAAAAAACGTTTATGTCGTTTTTATATCACTTTTTGTAAGTATTCAAATTACGATTAGAGAAATTTTTTATCCGAAGTTTTTTCGGGTTGCTGATTACAAATCTGATCTCGAAATTGAAAAATCAAAAATTCCTTATTTCACGATTTTTTAAACAAAAACAACAAGACGAAAAATTTGGACAAAAATTCTGTTAAATCCTTTGAAGAATTTGAAAAATTCGACGTGTTCATAGTCGTTTAGTAAAAAATGAATGATTTCATGAAAAAAGTACGAAATTCGACTATTTATTAAAACGTGATATTTGAGCAATGAAAAAAGTGACTTTTTAGACTTTTATTAAATCTATGAATGCCCCAGAGACCATGTTGAACCAAAAACTTTGTTAATCATCGATAAAATAATAATAATAATAATAAACAAAAAGATCTGTGGCAAAATATAATCCTGCCCAAGATTCGGGTTTATTGACATTTGGCTCGATCCTTAAGTTGAATGGCAAAAAAATTGTTTACCAAAATCAAAATCTGACGATATGCTTGACAAATTCTTTTTTCACGGTACTTGATTTATTTGCCATTCAAAAAACTGGTTGTTTATAAATGAAAATATGATAATTTACCGATCGAGTAAAGAAGGAGAAGTTAGTAAATAAAATAGCAGGATCGTTGATAAGATACGACAACGTCTATCTATACTTCACTATAAACCTCGTAGTGTCTAACAGTACGGTACAAAACTGTGTATATAGCGGCTAAAGGAGTGAACCGTGCCGAGAAAGAGAGACAAAAGCAACGGGGACTAGGTGGCGGCTGCGACGTTGGTAGGATGGGCGAGGGTAATGTAGGTCAGTAAACGCTCTCCTGTTCCTCTTCGCGCAGTTACCTCCTCGTCGTGGACACACCACTTTCTCCAAGCTCGAACGGCGCGGGACCGTTCGAATAACAGGCTCTTGCCTTGGCCGTGTAGTGTAGCCGTACTTACTGGAGTCTTACTAAAGACTACTTCCAACGACGAGAGAATTCTTTCTTTCTTTCTCCTCATCTTTCTCTCTCTCTCTTTTTCTCTCTTTCTCATTGACGCATCTTTTTTTTCTTCTTACGATCTTCTCGCAATCCGTGAGTTACACTGGTTTGGTGCGTCCATCCGAAACGTACGATTAATTTATCGATACAGGGTGTTTTAAATTCGGGTATCAAAACATCTGGGAGGCTGGATAATTGATAATAAATTATATATTATTCGATTATTGAATTTTTTCAATTTTTTTTTTTCATTCGAAAAAAACCAGCAATAACAATATGAACGAAAAGGTTTTTAAGAAAATTGTATTTTTAAGGTCGTTGGAAAATATTCGATCAAAGTTAAGGAATTGAAAGTGTCATAAGAAATCACTTAATCAACTTTTCGTAAAATTGAATTGGAGGTTTCTTAACTGTCGAATAATATCGAACAAGAGTAATAATAATGAGAAATAATGATTTTATTGTTTATATAAAATTATTCCATATATTTTCATTATGTTGAAATTCCTATAATCACGTTTGACAAATATGTAAATTATAAAAATTATAATGGATTTGTATTTTACGTGACAATGGAGGAAAATTAATTGCGAAATTACGCAGAACTTTCATTCTCAATTCAACCAATTTTAACAGATTTTACAAATATTGAATACTTTGTTTTTTAAACACCCTGTAGAAATATATATTGGTGATGATGATGATTGTAACGGGAAGCTCGATTGCGAAGATTGAACGGTATCTCTATAGTTATGTCTTCAACGTGTATTTATATTGGTCGATACGACTCTGCATGCCTGAGAGACTGAGAGACGTCAAAAAACGAATTTGACAGTGGTGAAATTCCTCTTGCCTTTGGAGGTGGAAATGAAGGCCAATATTTTGGGGGAATCTTTGAAAGAAATGAGAATATAATAATGCGGAAGAATATTTTACTGTTGATGCTCGATCATGAGTTCAAAAAATAAATAACGATGGAAATTCTTCAGTAACTTCACATTTTTCTGCTGAGCTCATTATAATTATAATTCGTGAAATAATTTGAAAAAAATGTATAGATAGTTATTGAAAGTTTGTGAATAAAATGAAGAAATTTTTTTCGAAAATCAAAATCGAAGTGGTTTTTTTTTGTTTTATGAAATTTTGATCGATTCATTTGATTTCTGAATTTAAAATGAATAAAAATAAAAATTGTTTCTTATCTTTGGACTGACACTTGTCATTATTTCCATTTATTACTCAATAAAAAAATAAAAAAATACAAGAATATTTACATTCGTAATTATTTTATAACTGTTCGACTTGGTGTTACAATTATTCAATTAATTGGTACGATTAAAACGGATGTAACAGGTTTTCATAACGATTTAATTGTTGAATTATGTTAAGCACACAAGCGATGCCCTCAAACACGCATAATCGCAGTTAAAAATGAACATTTCATTGAAGAAATCAAACAATAAATTAATCATACAACATTTTTAGTTCCGTTCTATTCAATTCCGTTGTTCGCTGTCTCTCTGTTGAGATACGAAAAGAGGAATAAAAAAGACAGTGGAAAGGAGACGGAAGCAAGCCGTTTGATTTACCGTCTTGTGCCTTGAGGTGTTTTATGTACACGTTACACGATATTATGGAGTGTCCGGATTACGATGTGGAGTAGAGCTCTCTCTCTCTCTCTCTTTCTATCTCTTCGTCTATCCTTAATTTTTTCATGTTTATCTGATGTGCCCCGTGTTCTGATCCTCTTTGCGCTAAGAGTTTATTCCGGCAAGAAGTGTGACAGCAAATTCAACGAAGCGTTTCGAGACGCTCGCAAACACGTATACCTGTTGCTCTCATCTCTTCATCTGCTCGTATCTCTTTTTCCTCTCCTCTCTCTCTCTCTCTCTCTCTATGATGATCTCTGAGCTGGTATGCTTGGATTTGTCGGTAAACTCGCTATATGTGGCTTGTCTTAAGAGAAAATCTAACGGTACGCGAGTCTGAGGCTCGCCTACATTGAAGTCACAGCGCGCGGAGCTCGCGCGCGTGGAGAACACCCGCGATATTACGTCCTCGAGAACTCACGACGCGGTTGTTTCGTAACACATACCCCGTTTCATAACTGAAACGTCTAGCGGTTTGCCGTGACGAAGAAGTTGGAAATGATAGTTGAGATTTTATATATATATAGATATATAGATATATATGTTTCTACATTTTTTTACATATATATATATGTGTGAGTGTGAATCTTTATAATAGCAAACATACAATAGATACATCGATAGATGTATAGATATATATATATATCTAAATTTTACTGCTATTTATAATTAATCATTAAACCATTTAACACGCAATTCTGACATGGCAACGCTGCTTCTCAATAGATTATTCGAAAATCAAGATCTGCTACACCGATTTGTTGAAATAGATGACAAGTTTCTCAAATTTGAGAAAATTATTTTGAATGAATAATTAACTTGACTCGCATGGGTGACTTCACATTGCCAATCAGTTAAAAAATTTTTTTTTTTTTATCAAATACACAACAGTTGCGAGACTGTTGGTTTTTTTTTTCGGTGTTCGTGGCCCATCTGCTCAAAGACCGGGGCCGCGATCGTTGACATTGACACTGGCATTGACATTGACGAAATGGTGGTTCGAGTTTCGCGAGCTTATCGTTATCTCTCTCTCTCTCTCTCTCTTTCTCTGTCTGAGAGTTTGAATTTGTTGCTTTTCTCGCCTGCGTTGCGCTGGGATTGTACCCGAAAGCCAATTCTTTTGCTCTTTCTCGGTCTCTCGAGTTACGTGTTCGTTGCTGTTATCTCTCTCACGCTCTTTCTACGTAATGTAAGTGTTACATGTGCACTTTCTTACGTGCTCGTGAGAACGAGCGAGAAAAGAGATCAAACTCGCAATGTGAAAGTTTGTACATCTGTCTCACTTTTTCAAAAGAAATAAAGAGAGAAATAATAAAAATAAGGAATATATTCACGATGAGAAAATAAAAGGAACACAGTGGATCTGAAGAAAAAAAAACAGAATTAATGCAATGTCTCTTGTCTCTTTTCGTGCCACTTTTTGACGTCAAAACAACCGAGTTTAAAACTCTATGTTTAATTTTCTCGACCCAGATGGAACTTCCTCTCCTTGAACTTGAGTGTACAACCAACGTCGTCCTCTCTCGAGTCTCGCATTAATTAAACTCAATTGTCTTAAACTTCTTGGCTTGTTTCGAATCAAGCTATCGAATCGATTTGATAAAGTATCAATACGACAATTGATTTATCCTCCATTCTTTATTTTTATGTTACGAGTTGATGACATATCGTAATAACATTTTTACTATTATGTTCCTTCGTGATTAAAACTATTATTTGTGTATTGAGTTAATTTGTATTAAGACGTCGATGATTTTAATCGAAAGAGATTACAATTAACCGTTTTATCGATATTCAGAAATTTTCGTCAGCAATTTCGGAAATTTGATGTTCTTTAAATAACTGTCAATGCGAATTTAGCAATCGATTTGTCACGTCAGCTATTTCATCACTTGTTCTCCGGTTTAAATCGTCAAATTTGAACTAATCACGAGTAATTTGAAACCTTCAAAATCTTGTCGAATGATTGTTCATTATTAAAATATTAAATTAAAATTGAGTTTTGTACAAAATCCAAAAAAGTGCAGACATTTTTTAATAAAATTTAGACAGTTAGAGGCTAATTTAATTTTTTTTTTTTATTTCTCTGGCTCACTTGACCTCAAATCCGGAAATTTTCATAACGAGAAAGAAACGACTTAGCTGTTAGAAACCTTTTCGAACCTTGGAATTATTATGTCGAAGTATTATTACCGTTATCGTAAGCTATTAAAAAAAAAAAAAAGAAAAAAAAACCATTGAATCATCGTTAGATCAGACATCCGGAAATAATAATTGTCAAGAATGGACGTGGGATTGTAACATGAAAAAAAAAGTGTCATTATTATACAAACAATGGTGTATACCATTGTTTTCTGACGTAACGTGGGCGAGATGGGATGATGATTAAACGAAAAAATGAGTGAACACGGTGCCCTAAAATCCCAATTCTAAAATCGTTACGAATCCTCCACTCCACGATTTGCTTTACCGTTATGAGAATAACGCGCGACCAATCGTTGCTTCTCTTTCGATTGCGGATATCCTTTCTCCTCAGATAGTTGTCAGTGTTCCAAGTAGTAGGACAATCGCAAGCGCGGTTCCTATCCTTTTCTTTTTAATTCCCTTCGCGCATCTTCTTTTTTTTTTTGCTTCGCTTATTTCTTCCCTTCAACGCCCTCAAACTTCATGTAATTATCAAGAAGTTAATGATTTTTTGACAGTCTGATGCGACGTCACTTCGGGTTGACAAAATGTGCATTTTGTGCTGTTCTTCGGTAATAAAAAATGACAAAATTGATCGCAATATCAAAGATTTTCAACAAAAATTCCTAAATAATAATTAATTATGTTTTTTTATCGAATTTTAAAGGAATTTTTATAACTTCACTGAAACAGGACTATTTACAAACTATAATTTAATGCCTTTGATTTGTGTTTAAAATAAAATAAAAAATCTGTTAAAAAAACCCATTGGCGATGCCACTTTGTGAAGTAACAACAATTTTTTGGGTTTCGATATAAATTTCGAGAGTTTAAGAGATAGAAAAAGCTAGTACGACGTTGGGCAGTGTGACTTCGGTCCAAAGAGGAAAGAGAGACATTTCTGAGTTGTTCCACTTTGACGTATTTTTAACGCACCCGAGCCCGTTTCCTTCCTCTCTTTTTTTCACTGTGCATGCGATTACAGCGCCATCGTCCGGTGGTCTACTTTACGTATTTCCCTTCTCCCCTCTTCTGTGATCGAGCAAAAAAGAGAGCGCTCTCTTGGGGCCTCTACCAGTAAATATTTACAGTTAAAGTCTCTTGTTACATAATAAATGTTAAGTCGAGGAAAAGAAAAACGAGAACGGGTGGGAGAAGGATGATAGGGGAGAGGGAGGAGGAGGAGGAGACGAGGAGGCGATTGTTATTATGTGTCTCGTCTTGTGGTTGAATCACGATAACGGATCGTTATGTGCCACTGGGCTGATCTTATGATTCGGCACGAGTTACGAACGTGACGCTTCACTTTTATTCCATCAAGAATATGCACATAAACTTTGTTCTTATTATTATTATTATTCAATTATTTGAATCTTCCTGAAAATGGGCAACTTCTCCACATATTTGTGTTCGTAAATTTCGACACGTGTAGTTATGGCTTCCGGGGAAAAATTTGATGGGTGTTTCGATCGTGCTGAAATGCGAATTTATCAGATTTATTTAAGAAAAAACAGAATCAAAACTTCCATCAATACTACAATAAGTATAATTCATTGTGTGGATGAGAAGAAGAAAAAAAGAGAACATTTGGTCGTCAAAGTAATGTACCAAAGGATTTTTGAGCTGAAAGAAAAAAAAAAATTTCTTCGGTGTAGAAAAAAAGCATTTTCCATCAACAGATATTTCTATAAACGATCGTACAAGTGATTATGATTTTTTTTTTTTTTTTCATCGATTATGCGATCGGACAGTCCGTGTACATCCGCCAGTACGTTTCCGGATGTGTCGAGGCCTTCAGCAGGCTGGTTACCTCGAGAAAATCAATTTCCATCGACAAATCGACTTCCGATATCAACGATCCTCTCCTTATATGAGTTTTATGCGATATATGAACGTCGTAAATTGTCGTGAATTTTCCCTTTATCACTCGAGGCGATATTCAACGAGTATGTAATTCTTCGATTCGCTATAGTTACGTATTTTACAATTGACGAGCATGTGTCCGTTTGTATTATTGGAACTCGCATACATCCATTCATATAGACAAGGTCAGTTTCAACCTTGAGTATGTGAATTTATCGTCATTGCGTTTGCCTTTTTTCTCTTTCTCTCTTCCTCTTTCGGTGCTCACGGTTACCTTTTATCCTCGAGCAAGCAAGCAGAGATCTCTTCGAACGAGGAAGGACGTCGTAAAACTACATACTATTAGCACTAAGCAACAGTGTTGCATTTAGACATATATCGGGTGTCCCAAAACCGTAACGTTCACGTTCCAAACACACACGGAGATGAAAATTTTGCGATAAAAAGCTTTCGAGGGTTTTTCTATCGACAAAGACGTTGAAAAGTTATCAATCAAAGAAATTCTACAAATGAATCGACACAATTGGGTCCAAATTTAAAGATTTATTTGAATTCAACTTCAATATAAATTGCTCATCGTCCGTAGGATCAAAAAATGACGAAAAACTTTTCCAGCCATTATTCAAATACGGAAATTATTGTCAATTCACGATCTACTCGGCCCTCAAACACTCAATGACTCAATACAGATGCATCGTTACTATGTTGGTGAGATTAGGAAAATTTACACGATAGTTGTCCTGAGCCTGTCAAGGATAATCGATGATCTAATACGCGGGCTTTATACATGATAAAAGCCCGCATATTTTTTTGAGCATGTCCACTAGCAACACGAACCAAGGGACTGTTCCAAGGAAAATCATTAATTTCTATGACTGTACTCAAGGATTTTTGAATCAAAGAGAATAAAATCAATGTCTCATTCGACGTACATACCAATCTATTAAATCTAACACTCAATTTGTGTTGATTTTGAATTTTTTTTATCAAAACGTTGCATCTGTTTTCATAAAGTGAATTGCATTCAAAGACCCCAAAAATAGCGTTAATTTTTCAAATTCCAATGTTTGTGAAAAGAAATCAAGAGAAATCGTTATTTTTTTTTAAATTTTCGCAAAGTTTCGTGTGAATATTTAATATTTGGTGAAATTCTGTGAAAAGGACATCGAATAACAAGGACGACGAGATGATCAAAAATTATTAATCACCCTCCTGATCTCTGACAGATAAAAAAAAAGACTTAACTCTAAAAGTCTCTTTGCAAAACATTTCCAACTTTCATTTAGTTGTCAGTTATAAATGAGAGAAAAAATTATTGTCTTTGTTATTGAGATTTATTGTTATGAAACAACGAAAGTGGATAATGAACAGTAAATGGTATAAAAAAAATAAAATAAATGTTAATCGACGAATTTTCTTTTTCTTATCGACGAGACGTGGCAGCAACTGAGTGTCTTATCTCGCATTTAGCTACAATTGAAAAACAAAACGTGTCTTTGAATTCGACCAACTTATCGTTGTATGTCCATACATATTTAGAGAGGATTTGCGTTTAGCTAAAATACACGCGTACGTCGCCACCTCAACGGAATACAAATGTACATGTTGATCGTGTTATTTACACGCCACCGTATAATTGCGCAATACAGGAAGGCAACAAAGAGGCTAAGAGAGAAAAACCTACACAGAGTGGGCCCTGAGTTGCGATATTATGGAAATTTTGACCGTGAAATTCTCTCCAGGGATGAATGTATCTTTGACGATCTTTGCGCAATTATTATAACGACAACAATACAAATAAAGTGACCTAATAGATTTAAACTGACTCTTTTTTTTTTTTCAAACAAAATTTCTACCTGAATCTATTATTTCTATTATTGTTTTTATCTAATTTTATCGATTTAGGTTTATTTTATGACTTCAAATATTTCGAATCCTTTCGAAATTTCATAAAAGTTTCATTCTACTGTCCTCATTGTGATATTAGAATCGATTGAATTGAGAATTTTCTGTTAAAATGTACTTATTAATTAAATTTGATTACAAAAAAGATTTGCATTAAAAATAATAAAATAACAACTGTTGGTTAGAATGACACAAATTTTGAATTCATTCGTAATTACGTGGATGCCATAAAATTGATGAAATTGATCGAATCGGTAATTACTCTTCGATTCCAATGAATTACTAATTGTTAAAACGATCATTTTCTCTGGGACTTTAATATCAAAATGCTTTTGTGCATTTGTTCGTTGAAAAATACATGCATGTCGATCATGTAGGTTAGAACAATGCAGAATTCGTGTTTTCGCGTTTGCAAACGACATGCACGCGATCAAAAGAATGAGAGAAAAAGGGTGGAAAAAAAAAAGATGAATTTGACGGCGTTCTTTTGCTCACGCGGTCTTGATCTCGCGGTTTTTCCTCTTTCTCTTGCTCCTTTTCTCGTTAAATACGACATGCGAAGCAAGCACAAGTTACAGAGCTACCGATCGATATCGACCGCGGTCAATGTATATAAGTGTATATTTATCGTCGCCCGAAGGCTAATGGACCGTAAGTGGAGCAACACGAGAGGGCAATACGAGATCTCTCGCTTTGGACTTTGAGGGAGACATGTGATATACACATATATACAAATAAATACGTACATACACGAGAAAGAGAACCTTTACCGTGGGCGCAAACATATCGTCGCTCTCGTTGTCCCCGAGTTCCTGATACACATATTTCAACGATATATCGTTTGACCGTAATATCCACCAGTTATTCAATGAATTTGCCAGTGCAATTTCCGCCACTAAATAAAACGTAAGTATGAACAAACGTATTGGGTGTCAAGCAAAAGGGCGTAAGTTTTGTGATTGAATACCTCGAGCCAAATGGTTTACGCCATTTTTGCATTAACTACCAATTGGTATTTGGTTCGTGGGTTTTTAAGAGTTCCACCAGCAGTGGTGACTTTAGGAACTTTTCCAAAGTAAAAAAAAAAAAAAAAAACCATGGCCTCGAGTCCGTTCGATCGTTAATTAATTGGCTTATAATTCAAAGCTCGAGACATTCGTGAGACATTTATTTTATGCAGGATTGAATAATTGAATTTTCACCAATCAATCAAGCCATCCAATTTCTTTCCATCGCAGGTTCTTAATTCCATATGCAGTTGTTAATATATTCTACTGGAATCGAATTAGTAGAGCAATGGAATTTTTTAGTCGCAGGCATCGAATGAAAAGTCGCGAGTGATTAATCTGAGGCTTTTTGACAAATGTGCAATACTTTCTGGGTCGAATACAAATTTGATAAAGTTGATGAGACTCGGAATAGACTAGACACATACTTAATCAGCTCTTCATCATTGTGCAGCCGAATGGATATCGGTTTTCAAAATTCCACTCCAGTGAGTAGGGTCTAATGATTAGAAAATCTGACATTTGCAATAAAATTGCCACCCAATAAAATTAACGATTGAGTGACATGTTTGTCATAAATTTTCATCTAGGGATAAAAATACGCGCTTATGTAAAGACCATTTGGCCTGATTCGCACTGGTTTTTCCAATCAATACGTATGTAAAGTGCGACTTTTGTCCACAAAAGATACACAAGTCAATTTCCATAGCTTGAAAAAGGCGAAGTGGGGAAAAAATAAAAATGGAGGTCGCCGGTGTCTTAAATAGAGTTTGAAAACGACGCGGTTATTATACATATATAGATATATATCTATTTGAGAAAAGACGAAGAGCAATCGTGCCAGAATGGGATTAAAAAAATGCCACAGGAATAACGAAGCGCGAAGTGGCGCGTGTGGTACCGCTGCGAGCAGCCTCTCTTTCTCTCTCTCTCTTATTCCACGATATCTGGGGCATTGGGTCACACGAGTGAGTTTCCCGTTTGACCCCGCCGGCTGAGGTCCGACTCCTTGTGCCTCCTCTTTCAACCCCCCCTTTTCCCTCTCTTCGTCTACATGTGGACACGCGAGATGGTGGTTTGTCACAAACCGATCCCTACCTCTTCGTACTCCCCTCTTCATCCTCCTCCTCCTTCACATACCGCAACCAGTCGTAATACATTTTTATGAAGCGTGCATATGCAGCAATCTGTATTCGATCGTTATTTTCTTGAAGACATTTTTAAATTCTGCATATTGAGACTGACCTCCCTTCGGACATCGTTCTGATAAGATGAGTTTATATTTATGGTGTGTCAAAAGTCGAACCGAAGGTTTGTAGGGTGATAAGAAAACGACCAATTGAAAAAGATAAGTTCTTGTGTATTCATGTCTTTAACGGCGTCGATTAGATAATGATTAGTTCGTGATAGTCGATCCGTTGGGCCGGGAAAGGAGAACAACAGAAGTAGGCAAAGACTCTGTAAATGCGATGGTTTGGGTGTTGTGTTGAGTTTGCTCCTCCCACTCTGTTGGGCCAGCTCCCCAGATTGGGACTCTTGGTGAGTTCAAAAAAGTCGTAAATCATGCATCGGAGTGAAAGATGAAGACTCTATTTTTAGAATTCGTTGATTTTACTGTCTTCTACATGTCTGATGTAATTTTTGGACAGCCTGTAGTTGGTGGTCGAGTTAAAGGCAGGGATTGATCGCGCAATCGCTGATGGCAAGCCTGCAGGAGGCTTCCTTCTGCGTCTTCTTCTTCTTCTTTTTCTTCTTCTTCTTCTGGGTCGTCTCTCTTGATGACGATCGGTGTCTCGATACAGGGGTCTGCATTACATCGAATGCCGACAAATAAAAAAGACGTAACCCAGACGATTTGACACGCGAACTGATGTGGGTTACGGCCTTCTGTTTAAAAGCACTCGATGTATAACCATGAGTTATGATCATCAGAAGAGAAGGATAAAATGAAAGAGAGAAGAACAGAGATGATGTGGTGCAAGCAAAAGACGTAACGGAACACCTGAGAACGACAAAGACGACGAAGCTGAAGCTGCCATCAGAGAGCAGCAAAAGATCGAGGAATTGAGTAACCGGAGAGGGATGAGCTTAAATGTATAAACGGCAACTGCGGCTTCACGTTTTCTCGCGGCCATTCTACACTCCAGGATCACTTTTCAAGAGAGAAATCCCTTGGGGACATTGTCGAGAAGCGCGGGTGTCGAAGACACCATAAAGTCATTGACGCAATTATTGAGAGTTGCACTTCGTGCAAGATGAGACTTCGCTACCGACCAGTGGAGAAGGATCATGTCTGGTCGCCTGGCCTAAAGTTCGTTAACTTTATGTACATGTACGTGGAAGATTCGATAGCAGCGCTAAAGTCATTGGTATCCCACGGACGTCGTGTACCATTAAGCAAATTCAACGTTGATATACAAACAGACCTATTCGCAAAGACATTTCGTAATATGCCGATAAGTGGCGTAATTGTAATTTTTCTTATAAACACTTACGAAACCTAAACCTCGTTATTGTTGCAATAACTATTTTCCTGCTCACAGATTAGTTTTTTATTATTGCCTTTCAAGTGCAGTTCTGAATCCTGCTAGTTTAATAAAATGCATTAAAATATTTTTTTTTCAATTTTTTCTCCATCCATGCAGTTGATCCTCTTTGTTCATAAACGTTTTTTTTCCTTTGAGTTTCAAGTAAGCCTTCCTGAAATAAATAATGAATTTATATACTCTTCCAATATATTACGAAGTCCATAAACAACGAATCAATGTTGGGCTCTACCGTTCATTTCATCTCGCTCCATAGAATTGTGTCTCTATAAACTAGTAAAATATATACTCCGTTATCTCTAGTAAACGTGTAAGCAGCACGCGCCCGGATCGGTTTCTCTCTTTCTCTCTCTCTCTCTCTCTCTCTCGAAACAGAAAGATGTATATGTACACATCGATATACACAACATACAGAGACCGCAAGATCTCTCGTTTTATCGCAACTGCATACCGCGTGCGCTCTGACTCCCGCGCGATTTACGATGCTGCAAAGCCAGACGCATAATTCGCGTCGGGAAAGAAAGAGATGAGGAGAATGGAAGAAAAAAAAATCTTAAAAAAAAAAACAGCATGGTTGGTATGTTGCACATGCTTCGAGGAATTCACCTTTTAATCTTGTAACATTGTGATTATACATATTAAATAGGCATAACTTTTCTTATTTTCTATCCTGTCAAGAAGAAACTACAAACGACATAATATGTTGTTTCTTTTTCTTTACATATACTTTTTCGTATGTACGAGTGATTATTGCAGTTATATTGCTACTCAGAACTGCTACAACGCCACCACCAGATGGCACTGTGGCTTCGACATTAAAATTAATGCAGTATGCCCCGGATACGCTCGATGGCGTTCCACATCTTACACCGCCGAGCCGTGCAATCTGGAGCAAAGGTGAGATCCCTCTCCACCCCCTTCTTCAACAACACAAGAGAAAAAGAGAGATGAAAGTAACATGGGGAGCCAGTGCGAAAGAGAAGTTTGAGTTAACTGAACCTCTTACATACATCGCAGTATCTCGTAACTCAACTTGAAGAACACGACCATGATTTACCATGCCACGCAATAATGTCTTCGTCCACGTTCCGTAGTTCTTAAGAGCAAACATCCGTTAGAGAAATTCTTTTCCCCAAACATTAAATATTAGCTCATAAGCGTAGGATAAGAATTCGAAGATCATCGAGATGAATGGTGGTCGTGATAATCGTGATCATATGATAGGCATTCGGCTTTACTATTGAATGGAAGAACCTTTTTTTTATTTTCAATATGTAAATGGATGCCATCCATCATCAGGGAAATCTTCCTAGTTCCACAGATTCACTTACAGGTGAACAAGACTCATTAGTCTCATTCTACCTGAAGGCTCGTTGAGCTGCGCCTTCCTTAGGTCGTTCATAGATAACATTTCATAGATGCATTTTATTAGAATATATAGCTCAATTAATTCTTCTTGCAGTGGAGTGGTTTGCTCATAATGGTCCTCATGAAATTTCTAGATTCCTTCAAAAAAAGGCAAATAGATAAGTACCAACGTGATAATCTCACTCAGTGAGTAGTATCAAGTTTGAAGAGATAGTCCGGCAGTGAATAACCGTTAGCAGAGCCGGTCACTGGAAGCGTGTTTAGCACGATTCTCCTCAAAACGTGCATCTGGTTTTGTTTCTTTTCGCCCTCTCTTGCCCTTGTTTACGAATGAGGAACTTGATGATTGCGATGATATCCAATAAGTGGATCATCCTCGTCATCGTCGCTGGTAGAGTTCTACGTCCAATCGTTCCAGGCTTCTCTCTCCCGCTCTCTTCTCTGTTACAGAATGCAACGATTTACACATCGAACTGTTTGGTAGGTCAATGCGCAGGTAGGAAATCTTACACGATTTACCGTTGATGAGGATCGAACATGGATTTATAAACGGCGAATCAAGTGGACTGGCCAACACGTAACGCTCGATTTACTATGTGTGTTACAAGTGGCTTTGATACCCCGCGATGTGTCTCATCCGGGATTCCGAAACGGGACCCGAGGGTCGGCCAAATGTCCGTGGATTCGGGTCTCACTCATCCTCTCCTCCTTCCATTCGCGCATTCACAGGTAACATACAAGCTTTCAATACTTTTATAAACCATATACACATACAGAATTAGCACTCGCCCGTTAAAACGGTTACCTCACGCAACGAGGCCTAAAAGTACCAGCGAAGAGTGGTAGGAAGTTGAAGAAGAAAAAGTCAGCGCTCGCATAATCCCGTATATACGTGTATTTCGTTCGCTTCGCAAGTATGGAGAGGGACAAGTGAACATTTTGGTGCAAAGAGTCACGGCAGCATGACGCGTCACGGGACATCCACGAAAAATGTACGCCCATAAAGAGGGAGTTAAAGGAGGAGGGGACCTCTTGTTGTCGGAGTGGGCCTTGAAGAAAGTCCCGAAACGCTCTACCGGGTCCAACCGTCCAGAGTGCCGTTATATTTCCTCGCACAACTCGCTCATGGAATTCCAGCCTTCGAACTCGCCTGCCCTTGCTGTGTGAACCTCAAACAAATTTTATTTGTTGGTTTTCTTTCTCAATTTCTTCTCCCTCTCGCTCATCGTCCAACCAGGACCGAAATAGATTACGATTATTACCATTTCTAGAATAACTGATTGTCTTTTTTTTTTTTTTTTTTTTTTTTTGGAGAATCTTTCTGGTGACGGAATGGTCAATGACATTACGAAGACTATTTTGACACAGGGTTCACCAGAATTCAGAATTATGTCATCCAAGATCGTTAACAGTCTTGGTGCATGCAAAACATTGTGTCATCCTTTCTACACATCACATACACCAAATTATGCAATATGGAATTAATTAAATGGTTATGTGACCTTAACGCCGTAGTTTGAAATTTGTTGCAGTCGTTAAAGTGACAAGAACTGGACCAATTCGATTGGATGTTGGGCATGTATCGGTGATGTTTCTGATCGCCCGCACGTACATATAACGGCCGACCACTTAAACCGTTACAAATGACGTCTCGATCCGATTCAGCATCGATCTTTGAATCCCTCTCCATTTCTCCGTGTATAAAAATACATGTATATGTATATATGTGCATTATATACATGTATTTATACTCCTTTTCACGCTCAGCTGTCTTTTCCTGCTCTTTGATTCGGCCCACACAGGCTCATGGTCCCGACAAACTCTAACGATACTCCGTTTTCTTTATCCCTCGCGAGTTTTCGTCTTTCCACATCGGTACAACTGGGTGTATATCTTAACACAGGCAAAAGGAAGAAGCAATACATTTATACGTACGATATATCCTCCCGATAAATAGAGGTTTGCCTGCTGTTACTCAGTGGCCGTTCTTCTTTCTTGGTCTTGAATTCCGTTAGTTCCGTACAGCTTGTTTCTTTGTGTATTAGTGTGGGCCTCGATTAAATGTATGTGTTTGTATGTGTGTGTCCAATGTTCAGCAACACAGCAACTGTCTCTTTCTCCCGATGATACAACGACCAAGTACAAAGTCGATTACCATACGCTAATGGCCGCGGCGTGCCTCTCTCTACCGCCGATCTATCGTTTTGCTTTACCGTTAGATAGCTCCATTATTTTATTACGCAATCCTATGGCGGAGTTGCCTTTTACACCGATGCACGTACACCGACACCTCGTTATACTTTTATAAAAGTGTCTGTCCGCGATCTCACTTGTACCATTGTGTTTCTATGTTTTTTCTCTTCTGTATATATATATATATATATGAATTTTTTTTTTCTTTACGTTTTGTTCCAGCGTACATCATTATACCGTAACATTCCTTCGGGTGAGCATATACGCGAGTTGATGTTACGAGATTATTTAACGGGCTTCGTTCACGATTATGTTGACCGCAATGAGCGAGAACTGTGGTCAAGAATTCTCAACGTGGGGTGGATCTACGACTAAGGTTAAGTCAACCTCTCCTCTATATCTAATTCAATGATTTAATTAGTTGTTTCAACATTTGTAAATTAGGGTTTTTCAGTCTATCTCATGGGGTTGTCGGAACTTTTATTCGTGATTCAAATCTTCTATTTATGAAATTTCGTTGTTTTTTTTTTTTTTTTTTTTTCGAACATGCTAATTGTAAGGTTGTGGGGTATGACTGATATGATCAATAACTTCGAACAACTTCGTGGTATAATTCTGCATACGAATTATTGACCTTCGGTGAAATCTAAACGAACAGTTTTTGTTTTTGTTGCTTTTTATACAAGCCTTTGAAATCTAAGAGTATTATTTTATGGGCTTAACGAGTGATGAAAATAATTTTGCGAACATTAGTGCAGCCTCTCTTTTTCTCTCTCGTGAGGACCATTAAATTTCTCTCAAGGGACGAAAATAAATTGCTTGGGTTGCGAG
Organism: Campoletis raptor; assembly: GCA_948107755.1. Taxonomy (NCBI): domain Eukaryota; kingdom Metazoa; phylum Arthropoda; class Insecta; order Hymenoptera; family Ichneumonidae; genus Campoletis; species Campoletis raptor. The sequence goes on along the minus strand of OX403630.1, from coordinate 11,537,132 downwards.
AGAGAAAACAAAGTGAAAACTATGAGACGAGAAGAGTTTTGTCGAGAGAAACGACAAAGAGGATCCAAAGAGTTGGAAAAATGGTATACAGCTTATGTGGCAAAGCAAGACTCTCTTCGTAAAGTTTTAAACAAGAATTAACGCTGTGAATATATATGTTTGTACGTGAAAACGCATGTTTATGTTAGTGTGTATTTGTATGTCAAGAAGAGATGCAACAGACGGATGGATAAATCACCCTTGTCTCTCACCGTTTTCCCTTGCACAAATTTTTAGATCTCTTTTTCGAGCCCAGCTTCTTGAGTCTACGCGACGAGATGAGCCAGACAAAAATCGTCCAAAAATTCGCGTACCCCTTGTGCAGACGCCCACGGAGAAACCTTTCGCTGCAATTTTGCTACTGCCTCTCGAGAAAAATAAGAAAAAAAATATTGTATGTCGTCGCCTCGTTTCGAAAAAAACAAATAGTCCAACCCTCTTTGTTCGCTTAAAAAGACCAACGTTATATAGGCTACTCATACGTTTATAAATAAAGTTATGCTTCTCCTTTTATTCAAAAGCTACCAACGAAATATCTCTTTTTCAATGTTTTTGTAACCTACTTTTCTCATTCATGATGTACCATCTTCCCAAATGTACTTTCTGATAATTATTATCATCATTTCAATAAGAACAAGACTTTTAAAAAATACTTCAAAGTTTAGTACACTTTTAATACTATTTTTATCAAAAATTCAATTCAATTGTATATGAAGTTACGGAAATTTCTACATGAATAATAATTCCTTGAGCCACGATGGGACTTAAGTTGTCCCACGTTTTTTTTTTTTTTTTGCAGTTTTTTTGTTACTAAACAACGATTTTAACCACAAACACCAGATTTTTTACTGATAAATGGTCTCTTGGACATTCATAAATGCAAAAAAGCAATGTGAAGATTGATTATTTGTTAATTGTATCAAAACCACGTGAGAATAAACAACCAAATCTCATATTTTTGTATGAAAAATGTATTTTGTACTAAACGACAATGAATATCGGAATGACAATTTTTCCTCGAACTTAATACACTCCAAAGAACTTAACAGAATTATTTCAAAATTTTTCGTACAGTAGTTTTTATTTAAATAAATTAAAGAAACAATTTTTTTTTTCCAAAATTCGAATTAACCATTTGTATAACTAAAAAGTTCACAAACGTCGAGTACAATATTTATTTAAAAACAAATGACAATTGTTTCCAAACTGTAGTTTTTTCCATGCCGAGTTTACACGTGCACGAATTTTGTATATTAAATTAATATTCTATAAATAAAATATATTTAAATCCATAAAAGAATTGATGAACTCAATAAATTTCTCGATCAAGTAAATAAAAGTAGGAAATAAATGAAAATCCTTGTTACGAAGCAGAGAAAGAACACTGTGCACATGTATTGATGAATCGCATCTATTTGGCAGTGAAGTTTATATACATACAAAAAGAAATATATATTGAACGCTACGAACAGAGTGAAAGCCAACAACCTTGATTTAATAATAAAGGTTGCTGCAGCCCCTACGTTCGAGGCGTGTGGGCGAGAGTTCTTAAAAATAGAATTGCAAACGAGCGAGCCACGTTTTATTCTAGCGTGAGTGCCCCAAGTTTACTAACACATATGTATTAATAAATACACACATGCATAATCCCGGTGTTCTCCCTTCCTCTTATTAGTGGCTTTTACTTCATCCCTCGCGTCGTTGCATGCATATCATGCACGTTTACTTTGAAGACTTGATTGCGCTAATTTCGACAACCAACGCATGCAAGTGGTTATGCACTCGAGGGAGACGAAAAAGAATTAAAAAAAAATAAAATAATAATAATAATATCGATTTTAAAAAATATTAAAAAATATCTAAACAAGAAAGAGAAAAAGTGCACCAATCACAAACGTGCAAAAAATAACATTTCCATACACACACACACGCACGTATTTAACGTAAGCAAGTAAATATTAATACGAATGGTCATTTTATCTGCGATGTCGTATGCAGGTCAGGGTTGAACTAATTTGCAAACTCACTTCGAATCTCCAGATGACATTTAGTGGTACTTAGGCATTAATCCAACCGTATAAACTTGTTTGAATTTTCCAAATATATATTATTGTTTTTTATCTTTCCAACTCGATTCATTACAGTCCGTGATATCAATTTCTTCAAGATTTCATTTTGGATTTTATTTATTTACTTCGTAATCATTTCATTATTGTTATTCACCATTTTCACGAGATTTTATTACCTTATAATTGCATTGATTAAAATTTCCATTTAAAATGTTGATTATCAAAGACTATTATTATTCATTTTCAAAGAAAACGAATGATTCATTCATCAGAAGATTATCGCTTCTTGGACAATTCTCCTTACTCAGCGACAGAAGTACAGTCTACGAAACCAGACGCTCACATAGATGAATGATTGTGTAACGTTGGCGTTTTTACTACTCGTTGCTCACATGCTTCAGTTAGCTGTTTAGCAAAAAAAAATTATCGTGAAGAGGATAAAACTCTGTGATGCATTCACCGTTGTATGTTAAAAGAAATAATTTATTATTATTATTATTATTATTATTTATTTTGGACCAAATTTGTCTAAGTTCGATCGTTGTTTTGGATTGTTTAAAAAATAAATACAATTTTCTACGTCGAAATAAATAAAGAATTATCAAATTTTGTGTATTTATTAGCGCGAGAACATTGAAAAGACTGTTAAAAATTTCGAAGTGTACAGTAAACTCAATAAATAATAAAAAATAAATGAAAAATATGTTAAAAATTCGATGTGGATTTAAATGATTATGTCAACCCTCAGCAACAACTTCTTTAAATTGGAGGCTTTTTTGTCTACGATAAATAACAATTTGAAGTAACATTCGACGAAACGAAAATTAGGTTTGTCGAATTCTAATGGTTGCCGTAACCCAGTTAGTGCTCAGACTTGGAACCGCAAAATTATTCAAAAATTAATGGATGGGTCAACGAGCATTGAACAGCCGAAACTATGAGGCGAAATAAGGAACAGGGGGAAGGGACATAACGGTTTAGATTTTTGCACGAGCACGGTTATGACTGAGGCGTGTGAACGTGACCATTAGAAGTTAGTCTGATGTTAGGATTGAAAAGACCACGACTTGTGTTTATTATTGTACCGTAATTTCTTCTTGTCTCTCACTACTCTTTGGATTTCTTGAGCCACAAGTTTTTTTAGGCTATAAATGCCTATAAGCAATTCAAAGTAAACTCGTGTACATACGTGTACACATAAATTACTATATATAGGGGAACATGGGGCAATGTGGACCCCTGGGGCAAAGCGGACAATCCGATTTTTTTTATCGTTGGCGCAAAGTGGGCTCTCCCAAAAATAAAGGAAGATCAAATTCGAAGAAAAATTTGACTTTCCGTCATTTTTGGGAGAGCCCACTTCGACCTAAAAATGAAAAATTTTGAATAGTCCCCTTTGCCCTACGGGTCCATTTTGCCCCATGTTCCCCTATAGTTAAATACATTAATTACGTATGTATAGATATAAATGGGCAAGTAGTACATAACAACGACTCAACATTTTCAAATGACGAATCTATGATTCTAATCTTACCATTATTTATGCCGTTAGAATTTTCGACCTTCGTTTAACCTACTTTGAATCAAGGGGTCTCGACGGTCTGTCATCTAAAAATTCGTTAATTCGGTCATTACGAAAATGCCTCTTATGGATTTAAGTTAAATGTCAATTTTTGAAGAGTTTATAGTTTCTATCACATTTCGAGGATCGATTGAAAACGAAGAGAAGATTTGTTCACTTTTAATAAACTTCGCAGGTCGTGGAATTCACTTCGAGAATAACTCGAAACTTTGGGCTCGTTTCAATGATTTATATCCTTTTAGGCTCATTTTGTTAATGGCAATTAAAAAGACACATTTTGCTGCACAATCGATTCGTTATTCTTTCTGTTTAATAATCATGAACGTTACGAAAAAATGGAAGAATTCAGAACGAAATTAATGTTTATTCGTGGAATGTCTTATCTTATTCGTTATTTATTAACAACACTATGAAAAATATCAATCCTTCAAATACCTGCTGCTAAAAACAGCAGCTCGAGCAAGAAATTCACAATATTTACTGCACAAATATCAGGAAAAATGTGTTTGGATCAAAAAGTGAAGAATTTTTTTTAAATCAAAGAAAAACTTGATTTAAATTTAACAAAAACTCTGTACAGTTTTTCTAAAAATACTAAAGTTCATTATTCAATGAGAAATAAGTAGTTTTGCTCCGAATGAACGAATGTTTCAACAACTTTTTGTCTACGAACTCAACTGATAAGTTCATTTGCTAAAATATTCGAGAGTTATTGATGTTCTGAGTTAAATAACTCAAAATATTAACAAAAATGTATTTGTCAAATGAAAAAAAAAAAAAAAAAAAACCAGAAAAAGCATAAATCTTGTCGAAGTTTCAGCAAAGAAGACAGCCAACTATTACATGTTCTCTGAACCTCCTGTTAACAGAGATGACAAAAAGTTTGAAACATTCTTACATATGTTTTTGGCATCGTGTCTATTTTGTGAAGATTTAAGTATATTCCGTAGTTAGAGCATCGCACAAAATGGCTTAATAATAAGCGAGTGATGTTTGGATTATATATCGGAGCGCGTACGAACCGCGAACTTACGAAATGATGATACGCCTGGGAGGGGGAATCTGCGGAGTGTTGGCGAGGAGCAGAGGGCAGGAATCGCGGAACGGCGCGATAGTGGGGAAGAAGACATGCACGACGAGGTGCGCGGCTGGCTCTTGCATCACGAGGGGACGACCTTGTCGGTTGCAGCGGCCGTCGAACTCCATCGTATTTCAGGGTCAAAAAATACGTGACGCGACGGTCGCACGCTTTCGGCGGGTGGCGTAGTCGCGCGCGGGCGTGTCGAATCAGCTCCTAATCGCCCTCCTGTCCCCCTCGACCCCTGAAAGAACGTTCGCCATCTCGACGTTCTGTATACACTCCGCCTCAAAACTCGTTTCTAAGTTTTTCTGGGCATACAACCGATGAATTTCGAAAGTAAAAAGTCTTTTGTTTTCATTTCTGTCTGGTTTTGGACTGGATTCGTCTTCATTGATCATTTACATCTTCCAAAATGACTAGAGATCTTTTTTCAGTATATTCCGATCTCCCTATTTCTTGATTACTTGAAAAACTGACTTTTGAAGCAACCGGTCTTATCGGAGCTGCTACTTATACCAGATGAGGGAGACCGAAACCAGAGGATGCAGTTGCGCGATAAAGAGTTTAAAAGTTATTCGACCTTTTGCTGGAGTAGAATTTAAAATCGAGACATTAGCAATTGATTATGTATCCTTGAATCGATTAATGGAACTATCATGAAAAACAGCCTGTCCAACAAGCAATCGTTCAATGAATCTCTGAGTTTTGACCTGAACCATTTTCCACAGTTTAATAAAACGCGTTTTTGCATTTTAATTGATCGTTTTTTAATTGTAATGGACACTAAAATATCGCATTTTTATTATAATTATAATTTAAATGACAAATTAATGGTGTTTTGCAAAATCTGACCACATCTTTCAACTTCGTTGCAAAACAAAACTTGTTTCGTCAAAATTCAGTAAATAGAAACTCCTCTGACGTCAATTAGGAGCTCAAGATATATGCTCAATATTTTCGACTGCAATCTTAAAAACAACCTTTTGGACACGAACTACAAATCGTAAATTGTAAGCTTATAGTTAAACTTTACGGATATTCAAGAAAATCGCTCTTCTGAACGAATAAATTCCGATGGAAAAATAAAAGTAAACAATATCTTTGACTCCGTCGGGATATTAAACGAATTTGGACAACAGGATCGATGAAAAAAATGTTATTCGTTTTCACTGAATGATAAAAATTGAATTTTTTCATCAATTTCGATTAAGCTGAGTATTTCAATGAATAAAATGACACACAGCAAATAATTTCTCGAGTAAACTCAACTCTCGTGTTCACCAAGAGTTTTCAGCCCCTCCAGTAAAGTGGGTTACCACTTTTTGCTGCTTATCAATAGATATACGTTTCCACATTCGTAACTCGATGTATTTTCATATTTATGTAATGATCAACATAATAGTTGAAAAGATTAGTGCACGACAGTGGGGATTTTGTTGTTGTTATTTTCACTACTTTTAAACAATAACCAAGCTTTTACGACTCACATAATAATGGAAAATTTATCGAGAGATGAAGCAATGCGAGAATTAATGATTCATACTCTCATTGAAAGTGAATGAATCTCATTATTTTTTCTTCAAAAGAAATAAATGCACTTTAAATGTAAATATGCAAAAAGCAAAAGAAAACATAAATTGGTGACAAATCGTTTTTGTTATTTATGTGAACATATAATTTTTTTACATAAGTACTAATGATCATCCTCGTGAACGAAAGTTCAGAATGGAATTTTGAGTCAAAAAGCCTATTTTTTCATTCTCAAAAACTTGCTTCCTCCATCGTGCCATTATCCGTCGCATATTATTATTTTGCGTCGCAATACGCTCGAATGCACATCGCAACCTATTTTGTCTCCTGCAAAAGCGTTTATCCAATCTGCATTTGTGTCTTAACGGGCCATATTTGCTGTCTGACAATACGACGATTAGGGGGTCCTGTGTGTTTAAAAAAAAATTGTTTGTTCCAACGTTTCGTCGGTCTTTACTCAAGAGAAACAAACAGAATGCAGCAGTATAATCGTTTAACACGTGTTTTTGTTTTGCAAAAGATTGCTTGTGATCACGAGTCAACTTGTAATAAATATCGATGTTTGACGTTATTCAATAATAACACACTGGGTCAATTTGACCCTATTAAAATTTTTTTCAAATTACGATGAAGCTCCAAACATTCCCGCATACGTGGGCATCATAAATATTCAAAAAATATCGAATTTAGTTACATTTAAAAATCATTTTTATAAGAAAACGCTGCCAATCTTCCTAAATATTTCTGGGCCCATAATAATTGACGCCAAACGGGTCAAAATGACCCAATGTGTCAAAAAAAGGTCTAAAGAGTAATTGAATCAGTGTTTCGTTGCATCGGTTTAATGTGAAGCCTTAATAATCACACGTTTAAAAAAGTATATCTCTATTTTATGTATTATTTATGTTGTTTGGCCTCACGTTGGACAACCGAGTAAACAATAATTATTGTGCAACGTGACGCAATTTTTCTTATCAAAAACGACTGCGAGACTCGGAGAATGGCGCCGGGAGTGAAAAAAAGAGCGTTTCGTTGCATCGTGAAGCACGGGAAGTGCGATTGGATAAGACGTTCGAGTCGTGCACACACCCCGATTGCAAATCGTTTGATATAATATCTATTGACATATATATATATATATGTACAGTTATTTTATATAAAATGAAAATAACAAAATGAAACATTTATCGAAGCGGCTGATACCAGGAGATTCAGCAGCAAACTTACAGTGAAAAGTACTCAACGAATCAATGCTATCGTAAATTTAATAAGCAGCAACGATGAGAGACCACGAGGACGAAGAGAGTTCAACGTTCGCATCGCTGGCGGTGGAATCGATCGCGAATATATTCCACGTCATGCTAAATCTGCTGATGATTTTTTGTTTTACGATTCATATCACTCGATTGGATCGAATTAATTGAGTATTGAATAAGAATATTAAAAAATGTCATTAAAAAAATCGCTGGCTCAGGCTAGTCGTTCGAAAACTTTGCGAAAGTTCTTTTTTTGGCAAGTTTGAGAGGAAAGATTTTTTAGTCGATTTGTGACGCAACTATAGTCCATGAATAATGTTATTTTCTGATTCGTTGGAAAAAAGCTTGGATAAACAAGTGTGCTATACCGATATCTGGCAGAGTTGCAAATTTTACATGCTGCAATTCTAAAAATTGATTTTATTAGATCAGAAAGTCGTTTAAATATAACCGAATTTTTCTCCCGTCATCGAAGCGAAATTTATTTTTCTTCTCAATCTCTGATGACGTTGATTGCCAAAAAAAAAAAAAAAAAAAAAACAAAATGTAAATGCAGTGAAGAATCTTCGTGATCTTAAGTCATGAGCTCTTCTGTTCCTCTTTGGCTCTTACGCGAAAGAATAAATTAACGGATTTACCGTAACGCACCACAGCAATCTAACGCTTGTAAGAAAAAAAAAAGAAAAAAAACTGATGAAGGTCTTCGAGAATTCACGTTAGTCAATTACAGTTAGCCTCTCTCGTTACGCTATAGATATCTTTTGTATTATTCAGTATGTATACATATTCCCAATTAACGATTTAGTCATAAATTAAAAGCTCCAGCCAAGCGTTAAATTACGTAAGTGTGGCTTACGCCGAATCATTAGCATATTACTAACTGGCACTTCATGCAACTTTACTACTTAGCCACGTTTTGAATTCACGACTCCGTATCATTATCAACTCGACTAATTTTTTACTTTACTATATGTTACTATTTTTTTTTCTTTTTTTACACGTTTTTTTTTCTTACTACGTTGATTTACGCATTTAATTGTTTACTTGTGAACACGGTTACGTCCATGGTCAATAGTCAAGTGATTAATTATTTTATTCTCATTTATGTAATCAAATAAATTTGATTTCATTATCAAACATTTATTCATAGAGCATTTTCAAAGGCTTTTCTTATTTTTGTACGACGACTAGCTTAGTTTTTGGACATTTTAATTTTTTTTTTTCCTACTGCAGTAATATTTTGCTGTTTATTTAATTGTAGTTATTTACAGGTGGTTACGTTGATCATTAGTGGAAAAAATTGGATAATTAATGCAACGTTAATTCTATTGAAAAATATGTCATTTTTTGGTCGAAATCTTTTTTTGGATTTCGGCCGAAAATTCTCCTACCTCCTACTCTCGAATATGTTTTTATTCGCTCCGAAATCGATAAACCCTTTGTATATGGTTTTGTCCTATAAATAAATCTCAGGAGCAGCCGTGACGTCGATCCTCAGTAGCGATCTTACGACACTCTAGGATTCACGTCATAGTCGTTATTCTTCTCTCCCTTTTGCTCTGTTTTTCCAACAGTTACTCAAATACTGATGAAGGAACCATCGATCCTCGTTTATCAATAGCTCGACCGATGAAAGTCCAATTTTAGGGATGCTCGTCCACCAATTGCAGAATTTTTCCAAATTCACATGTAAATCGTTTCGACCCACATTTTTTTGTATATTTCCATCTGACAACGTGTAAAATTGTTGAAAATTTAAATTGTTGTAACTCTCAAACAGCTCGGAGTAACGTCTCGAAATTTTTTCACCAGCCCCGAGACATTTGGACGAATAATCTGTAGAAACTTTATTACTTCGGCATCATTTTTATTCTTATGAGCTATACATAGTAGATAAAAAGTCCTTTAATGGAAATTTAAGCAATTTTAAAAAATTTGACAGTTTTATTCATCAAAAGAGGAAAATTGAAAAAAATCGAAATAACGAAACGTAGAAATCGGGAGTTTGAGATGCTCAGACACACGAGAATAATCGTAATAGTGACGGGATCGAAAAATGTTAACGTTGTTACGTATATCAATGATGTGGAATTTAATGAGCGATGGGATCGTGACCTGCGATAAAAGGAACAACACGTAGATTAATTTGATTTCGTATAAGAATCATATTTGCGTCACGTCTGGATACAACAACAGACAAAAGTTTGTTAAATCAAAAATAATTAACGTGGAGCATCAAAATAAATGAGAAAGAGAGAAGAATAAAATAAATTAAAAAAAAAAAAAAAGAAAAAAAAATGTAAATGTGCATTATGCATTCGAACCTACCTCACTAAACGAGTTGTTGTTCCGATGTGTATTGGCAGAGAGTCTCGTCCGCAGCAAAGTTCAACGAGTAAATATTATTTTTATTTTTTTTCTGCGATACCAAAACCCCTAGCTTAATAATAAAAAAAATGGCCAATCACGTGGACAAAAAGAATATATTAAACATATACATTTATTTATAAAGCAAATATATATATGGAGTCGAGAGATAATATCGCGTCTCAAGGATTATTCGATGTCATTCTCCTCCGTAATAACATCACGGGTACCCGAGAATTATCACGTAATAATAATAATATATTCACAAGAGAGAAGTGGAAGAAAATGAAATGAGGATCGAAAAAAATAGCTCGTATCGGAAAGAGGAGAAAAACAAGTTGACTCGCGTAACGCTTGTCTGGATGTACGTAACGTACGAGTATTCTACACTCGTACTGTCTTTTTTTTTTCTCGTAATTCTTCGTTCAGTCCATATGATAAAACAGAAAATGAAACGAATATTGAGAAAGAAAGAAAGAGAGAAAGAGAGAGAGAGAGAAACAAAGAGAAAGATTGCCTTCAAACACTCGACCCCCTCGTGATGTTGATTAATAATCATAAGTATTCTTCTTTCTTTGCCCTCGCCGCGATTTATTATGATTTTCATTCGGATTATTATTGTTAATATAGACAATAAATAATTAATATTCGAAGATTTCTATGGGCGTTTGTGTATTTTTTTGTTTTTTTTTTTTTTGACGCAAGCGTTTTTTTTTATGAATCTTTTGACAGGACTCTCGCATGAATTGACTATATATGTATCGTTCCATCTCTTTATTCGAATGATGTAACCAGCTAAATTCGTAGGCCTGACCTAACTTAACACCCGCCAGACGAAACTCTTTTTTTTCCCGTTCCTTCCTTCCTTCCTTACGTTTTTGTTTGTTATTTCATGCTGCTGAATGACACCTTGCCTCGAGACGACGACGAATTTGTGTAACCTGCTTTGCTTGCTTACCTCTGCTGTAGCTATATCACAGCATTGGATAAATAATATATTTGCCACCCTCGCTTAGACAGCGAAAAGCAATATTTTTTGATCTCTCATTTGTTTTGGTCTGGATCTCCACGAAAATATGACTCAATTCAATTAGCTTTGTACATAAAACGATTTAAAAATTTATCTTGTCAAAATAATCGCTTGTCACGATCACGACAACAAAACTTAAGGATGTTCAGTTCGAAATCAGAAATTACGATAAAATTCTACGATATTATAGAAAATTCAGTCCTACGAAATCTAAGGATTCGGTTTTTTTTATTGACTTCTCAATTTTTCAGTAGTTACAACGTGTTGGAATTAAAATTAATAGAACGAAGATTGACGAAAGAATTATTTTTTTCATTTGTCAAATGAATCCTTCTCGACGAAATGTTAAGTTTCTCATAAAGATTTGTCGTGTAATTTTTACACGATCTCCTGAATATTTCATGAAAAAAAAAAAAAACACACACGAAACTTTTTTTGAGTCGATACTTTGTCAGATTGATTGGCATCGACTTTATAACACAGTACATTTCTATGAAATGAAAATAAATTTGATTCGTGCGATAAAGCGACAAAGATGAAGATTTTGCTTGGAAAGATCGAAACGGAACTGAATGATTTTATTTTATATGTTAATTGTTTGGTATATTTTGAAAAATCATATTTTCATGCTAAATGACATTTTTTAATGACGTAAATAACCATGTAAATGTGGAAGTTTAATCAGCTGAGTTAAATGAACATGAATTTAATTGAATTTCGACTGAATTTCTTTCAATATTTTGAAGAAAAATATTAATTGCCATTTTTTAGGGTGGAAGAAAGTAGAAAAATAAATGATGTGCAATGAAATCTTATTTTCGTGCGAGTAGTTGTGACCGAGCCCAACTAGAGGTTATGCAGCCAAATGACGTATTCTCTCGAGACGTGAGAGATTGTTGACTTGTCTGTAGTACGTCTGAGTTTTTTTGTTGTGTTTGTTCCTGTTGTCTCGGTAATAATGACGCATTTTACGCTTGAATTCACGGCTGAGGAATAATTTTGTGAATATATAGCCAGGAAATCGTCGAAGGGGTGGGGACAAACGATGAGATGTCACGTACAAGTCTAAGAACAAATAAAAATGAATGAGAAAAAAAGAAGAAGCCGCTAAAACAAGTCTGTAAGAAAGATAAATGCCACTTGAAACAACATACCAACTTTATTTCACGTCCAATACGATTATTTTATTTACTCTTAACATTCGTGACTTTTTTCCATTCCATTGCATTACGTAATATTTTAGATTTATATCAAACACTGCAATACTGCAGTTGATTCTATGATCGCTACACTCCATTTAATCAGTAAAAAAAAAAAAAAAAGATAAAAAAAAATTGCACTCCTAAAGGATTGGCAGAAACTATTTTTTCTTTTTCTAAATACGATTTCATAATCAACAGTAAGATTTTTTGTGCTCGAAATCAAATATTTTTTGTAATTTTTTCACGACGTACTTTCCTTAATTGATTTTTTTATTATTTTTCGTTTGCACGTTTTGGAGTATCTGAGGTAGACATATTTTTATTTTAGAAACGTCACGTATTTGATAATGTCATTTTTGTGGAATTATATCGTTTGAAAAATAAAGAAATTACGATTGAAATTACGATCTAGCTTTTGCTGAAGAAAATCTCACGAGGTTCGTTCACAATGAGTAAATCAGGCTCGTATCATGTTGTCTAAATAAATATTTAATAATGACTGTAAAAAAGGATTTAATGATGTAAAAAAAAAAAAAAATTCATCAGAAGACCATCTGCTTGAAATGGTAGTTGCATCAGATTGGATCCTCCTTTCCATTCGCCAGACAAATTAATGTTTTTTCATTTTTTTTTTTGACTTCTAAAGGCGAGGTAGAATTCGTGGAATATTGAAAACAGGATGGCATCGACGGACCTCGTTAATATTAAAATAGTTTTCGTTAACCTCCATGAAGGTTGAAATACTCCGAAGCTACGTTCATCGCCATCGAAGATGACAAAAGGAGATACGAAGAAAAATTGGATGGAAATATTATTTATTTATTTATACAACAATGGAAATTGATGGATTTTTGTTGGTTTAGAATATAACTCAAAAGTCTCCGTATTGTAAACATGTGCAAAGAAGATTCGAATCAAAGTTGAGAATTAACGATTTTCTGCAATTCTTCTAGATGTATTTTCATTCTTGTCTCATTTTTAATTAGTAACAAATGAAATAATTCGTGGTTTATAGATTTTTTCCAAAATTTCCACAACAGATATTTTGCTTACAGTCATGATTGTTTTTATTCCTTTGCTCAAATATTAAATGATTTTGTGAAACGTTCTGGTTCTTCGAATGACATGATAATTTTCAAGACGACTGTTCGCTAATGAAGAAATTGAAGCTTCGAACAAATTTTTTGACAAATCTGGGTCATTGGTGAAGACGTTTCTACGACTGCACTCAAGAATTCTAGGTGATAATGCATTTTACATGACTTGCAATAAGTGAGATGTGATGGAGGCCACGTTTTAATAAAACAAAGACTAATTAACTAATCATTACAGATATCTGTAAAGGTCGAAATTTTATTGATTTACTCCACTTTCCATATTAATTAAAAATGATCAAAGTATCACGATTTTTTGGAAATTTGTTTAAAAACATATTCTCATTCATTGATTTATCATAATTTTCGAAAAATTTACTAAACCTATTTTTTATACATTAATCAAATTTATTTTAAATTCACTTTTTTACAATATTTTTTATCATATCCACAAATGCATTTGTATGGATGATATTTTATTTTTTATCAGTAGAAATATTCCACTGTGAGTTTATAATTCAATACAAAGATTATTTGATATTAAATACAAATAGAAACAATTTTATTTTCCAATTAATCACATACGAAATAATTATATTCGTTACTGTCATATTCGTCTGGAAACTTAACCGAAGCAAATTTCTGATAAATTTTACTGTGCTCCTCTATTTACCGCTTATTATTATGGAAAGAATTATTTTTTATTTTTTATTTATCAATCAGTGAATAAATCGAAGAAGGTGATAAATTTTTTTTTTAAGAATGCATATTTTTTATTGAATATTTAATAACTAAATTGAAACTATTCGAATATTTTCTATCGAAATATTCAATCTTTTTCGTTTTATTTTATAAAATTCCATTTAAAAAATCGTTAAATAAACGCTTGATATCTGAATATTTAATAAACTGAAATAAAGTGATTTCGCAGTACATGTGGAATCACGCATTAAGTAAATATCGACACCTCGTTGAACGATCTTGCAGAAGTTACGTAATTAATAGTTTCAACCGCGGCGTAACTCGATCACGTGCATATTCTCGATGCATCCCGCAGTGCAGAATATTTTACGTTAATTACTAACACAGTGTTTTGTATCATAAAATACATAATTCAATTTACAAAATCATATAAAATTTATCATTCAGACTGTTAACTTATTCCAGCAAAATTCGACGAAAAAATTGGAAATTTTTTTAGCTTTTAAGCTGCGAATTAAGATGAGATACGAAATTTCTTATGACATCGATTATCGATTTGTAGTAAAATATTTAACTGATTATTCCGGTCACTACAGTCTTCCTTAAAAAAATTCTCGTAGCGCTCGAAACGCCGTTTTTCTCAACGGTGGACCATTTTCTTCGAACAAATTTCAAGCCTTCATTCTCAGATATAGTTAAAAACATTTAAAAAAAAATAATAAAAAATAAGAAATCAGATCAAAGGAATCCTCGCATCGAAAAATAAAATCGTAAAAATTAACAATTTTCGTGCCTGTCACACTAAGATTGTCCCTTAATTGTAATATTTAGATAATAACAATAATTCGTCGTCGTATTATGAAAATGTTCCATTCCTCGGATCAATTTAAATTGATTAATCGATCGACTAAACTCAAATGCATCAAAAAGAAAGAAAAAAAAAATAATTTTTTTTTCTTTTCTTTTTCGTCACACCGGATAAACAGGTACTTAGTTTTGTGCAACGCGGAATGATAATGTGTTATGACATATCTCGTTGAAACTGCTCACGCGCAAGTCGTTACAACCCGAGACCTCGAAAACGAGTCCCGACTAATCGTTCGTGCGATGAGAGTTATACAATCCCCTTTTTGCGCATATTGTAATTATACAATACGCGAATTATACAATAAGTTTAAACGAAGAGATTTGTATCGACCTCTATAGTAGGACACGTGATTCTTATCAACGATGGAAATTAATAGAGAGTCACGTGTGATGGCGCACGAGTTCTCTTTGCAATTGTATCGCCCATGATTTTTTTTTTTGCTTTTCTTTGAATTTTTGAAACAAATCTTTTGCATGGTCAATTGATCGATAAAATCAAGGAATTATTCATTCATTTCCTTTTTTTTACATAAACTAGTTTTATGTTTAATTTAATACGATGATTAAATGAAAAGAAAGTCGAACCGTATCACAGCGTGCGTTTTATTAATGTAGAAAAATAATAATAGCGAAACTTTTTAAGTTTTTTTTTTTTTCAAGTACAATCGGTCATTATTGAGCAATGTTGATGATGTATCGGTGCATTTTTTGTTAATTTTGAACTTCATTTTTTCAGTGTTGTAGTCGATTGTTTAATAAACGAAAATAAATATCACATTAACAAATTAATGTTATTACAAAATTAAAAAAAAAATTAAAATAAAAATAAAAATTCGATGGGGTGAATTTTTTGAAAATCTCTTTGAAAACAAAGTAAAGAGTGAGGAATAAAAATTGCTTAAAAATTCCGGATAAAATTTCTAAAACAACATGACATAATGTTTCAAAAAGCTAACGTTATTAATGTTTTTCTGGATTAATAAAGTGATCATGTAAAACGAATCTACTGTCAATTTATTTATAATTTTAGTATTAAATTCTGAATAGGATTTATTATGAAAATAAAATCCTTATGAGCTTAATGTGAATCGTCTATTTTCTCTTAACATTTAATGATGATTTACTATAGTTGATAAATTTATTATTGTCTTGTTTACGTAAAAGTTGTGAATAATTTCAATTCAATACCATGGAATTGAATTGAATTACAAATCAAAGTTCAAATTAGTTTATGAATTTTCATTTAATCGGCTTGCATTCAATTGCAATTTATTGAATAACGTTTAATGAAGAGTTTCGATATATTGACATGTTGTATCGATAGAGTTATACGTTACAATGTATATATAAATGCAGTAAGTTCACGATAGATATATATATGTTTATACGACACCATAATCGAGTCGTCTGATGGTTCGAGGTTCTCTTGCTCTCTTGGCCCACTTTGAGCTCTCGGGCCCAGACAATCGCGTAATTTTGCCCTTGTCTCTCTCCCTCCCTCTCTCTCTCTCTCTCTTTCTTTCTCTCTCTCTTTCCACGTCTCTTGTAAGTTTCGTATTCGCACAAAGTTATCGCATAATACACATGTATAAAATATCTGTGCTCTTACACGTATATTCACATCCGGTTGAGATCGAGTTTCACTCGGAAAAATTTATATGCGGAATACATTTAAGCCGTTGGAATATATCTCAGAAAAGGAGTATTTTCAAAAGAGTAGATTTTCACACGTATTGGATTATTGGCTATTGGCCACAAATAACTCGACGGAATTGTTGCACAAATAATCAAAAATAATAGACTCAGTCGCGAGAGGATTTTTTAGCAGAAAACATAGAATTATTTTAAAACTGCTCCTGGATAGTGATTTTATTTAATTTAAAAAAACTATTCATAAATAAGTGATTATTTGTTTTGTACGTAACAGAAAACGATAGAGATAATTCCCATGAAGAAAAAACCTTCGAATAATGTCCTCCCATGTCTTCTCCTTGTCTTGACAGCCTACGAGACGAGAGTTACAAGAATTACGTGTCGTGTACACTATTACATACAGTATAAAACAAGTACTCGTGTATTTTATTGGATCGAGTCTCGTCAGACGCGAGGGCTGTTCCACCAGTTGCTCCAGAAACCTACTTCGAACGTTTGAGAACGCGGCCCATTCGACGCGCGATCTTCTCGCGAATGCGTTTCCAACGTCCTCTCCTGACTGTATTATCGCGGACATGCGGTTTTGTCAGCGCAAAAGCGTTTCCGCGGCCTCGCCAATCTTTTAATGTTTCTGGGCTATCGAGTCCCGCTATTACGTCAAGATCGCACGAGTTACGCGACGCTGGAAGATCGAGACGATTTACACACATGCATACTTTCTTCTTCGGAAATAGTGGTTAAACTCGTAAATATATAATTAAATGTATGGGTGCAACGAGGCAACGAGAACGAGGATATGTCTAAATGGTTTGGTTAGAAAAATGGGTCACAGGGTGTCTCGTGGAAACATCGTTCAAAATTTTATCAATCTTCTTGAATTTCGCAGTTAACAATTTTTTTTTTCCACTCCTAAGTCTGCTATGAGGTTATTTTTTTTCAATTTTTTTTTTCAAACAATGCTGGTGTAACGTTTGTTTATATATTTCTGGAAAACACTTTGAATCCCTAAATGAAATGTTTGCAAAGTTTCCTCGAGCTCCAAAAACTCGTTAATACAGCTCGATCATAATTTTTTCAGAACTTTGACGACAAAAATTTTTAAATAAAAGTTAAAATTAAAAATGAAAATGCACCTCGTACCTGTGTTCGAGCTTGGAATCGATTGAGGACCGAAACATATAATTGTTGTTTATAAAAACGGTTTTTACCCGTAGATTTATTGAAGTAAAAAACAAAATGGTAAATTGGCTTTTTCTATGAAGTTTTATCGTGAAGCATCTCAATAAAATGCTCATTAGCAAAGAAAAGTGTCTTGCTAATTAAGAATATTAATAAATCCTACAGTCTCTGAAATTGGAGCGTTACAGTAATTTCTGGTGCACGGATTGAGCGAGAAACGAAAGAACCAAAAAAAAGGGATCAAGAAAGGTGATGCTGCGATAGTTGTACCGTTGCTCGGAACAGAACGCAAAGCTTCGCCCCCTCTTTTATTATACGTGTCCTTTGAAGCAAAATGATACTCGCACGTAACACGTGGACGTCTCGAAACAGAGAGACCGCAGCGATAAATGTGGTACACAAAACGGTACAAGCTCTTTGGGGTCCAGTCGCTTTTCTCAGCAGTCACCATGTTCTTCTGTGGTTATCAACCGGTCCTTACAGTGTCGCACTGTAATATCAAGTATCCGAGAAATGCACATTGAGATATAATTCTCAATGCACAAATTAATCGTTTTGCGATTCAAGTGAGCAGAGAAAATCATTCGATTCTTTTCACTGATTAAAATCACAAAGATCGAACTTTAGGTCGTGGATGGCGGACCTTTGTGTAGAAAATTCATAAAAAATAAATAAAAATAAACAAATTCAAAAATAAAGAAAGGGAAATGGGGTTTGTACTTTTTTTTTTTACGGTACGAAGATTCTCTCTCCTCTGACCGGATCTTCCTCTCAACAGCAGATTGCTTCCTTCGAATTAATTACTAACACGTCAATCGTGGATCGGAGAAAAAAATAGCAAAGTACATTTTTCCTCCATGAATTTTGCAATCCAACAATTTTCTCGAGTGCGACATCTAAGACTCTCGTTAGGAATATCATTTTTGAATTACGTAATATTGAAGGCTATGTGTAACTGAGAAATAATACGCGGAGGACGTTTACGCGGCAACAATGATCACGTAAGTGGTGTGGAGAACGGACGAGAACGAGTCATCGAATCGACATACCATCCTCATTGTTTCGTGGGAAATATCAGAAGATGAATAAAACACGAGAAGTTGTGAGGTTTCTTGTTTACCGATGTACAGTTATCATTGATGACGACTTGGTATTGCATTGTTTTCAAATAATCAAAAACATTCCGTTGAAAATGCTATTAAAACTATTTTTTTTTAATAATAATAATAATAACAATTTCTTGAAGGTTTTGGTTACGAAAAATCGTCTTCTAGTCACATTTTTTACAAATTTTATCGTAAATATATTTTTGTTAAACTTTCGGAGACTCAATGTTTTTACTGTTGTTACGGAATTTTTTAAATAATTTCTATTGCATATCGCACATATATGTGCGATTTTTCAAGTGTAATTTATTTGCCAAATAACTTGAATTCATATTTTTCTAGTAAAAGGAGATGCACTTCTACTTGACTTTGAAAAATTGATCTTTTTTTCAAAAAATATTCAAGTTCGTGAAGAAAATATACTTCAAACGAAACATAAACAAAAACGTGATTGTTTGAACGTGAACGTAAGACAAAAAATAGTAATTATTGGAATTCCAGGTAGAAGCTACTCCTCAATGCCTCGATTATCGTCATATCTTCCATTGAAATCTTTCTTATTATATGATCAGAATCATTGTTCCAAAAGTTACTTCGAAACTTAATATAAAAAATCGTGACGCAATGAATGAATTTGAATGGTTAGCACACGAGACAAAACATGAGTTTTTGGGGTGGATGAGATGAGACACGGAGACAGGTCGCCTGCCATAAGGATTGACGTTTGTGTCAAACGTCCTGACGTACACAGGATTTCGCAGATGGGTCTCGCGTTGTAAAACGTGCTCAGGACCGCAGTTGTTCATTACATCAACGTGAATAAACGATACAATCACTCAAGTACGTCAGCAGTGACCCATTATTGAATAAATATTTAAATCGTTGTTGGACCTACAAACTGACATCGTTATTGTTATCTCGTCCATGTCATCTTCGTGCTGTAAAAATCTTTTGACGAAATTTTCTTATAGAAGAAAATATGATAATTACGTTTAATTTGAAAATCGAATTTCATCCACAGATTTATGTTCTGAATCAATGTTTATATTCGATTCTTTATTTATTCGTTTTGCTCAAGACCTTCATAAGGCCTTCGTTATAGAAGATCGAAGATTCATACATTCAAGGACTCGCACGGTCCATTATTGGATGCTCTACTCGCAGTAACCTTGGGTAATTGCGTTGTGAACTTGCGTATTTGCTTATAAACGCTCCATGATATCGAATCCGATACTCAAGTGCATCATTACGGATGCAAACACGTACAGCTGTGGTGCATCCATCTGCACGAGGTAAATGAGGTCAGGAGTTAGGTAAGAGGCCAAATTATAGATCATTCTGTGCTCGATACAATGGACTAGATTCCAGGAAACCAAGATTATTATTTATTATTATTATTTTTATTATTTATTTAAATATTGATGTAGAACAAATTCTGTTTTTAAATTTACTAGATGTGTGTTTTTTTATTCACATTTTTTAGGAGTTCGTCTTGACACTGAAATCATGTCGCAGAATGGAAAGGAAATAAAATCATTTTATAAATAAGCCCTGAGACTATTTTCATAATTTATTACATTTTATTATGCATTATTTATATTTAAATTAAATCATTTTTATCTCCACCATTCGAATGAAAATGTTACACGATTCAAACTTTTAAATACACCCTCGTAATCAATGAAAAACATTTGAATTGACTGAACAAGTTCAATGATGCAGAAGAAGTGAATTAATGTCCATATCGATTTTATTCGGTTGACCGAATCTCGATTGTTTTAGTTTTTTCGTTTGAATATTTTGTAGTTTTTAAAAAACTTCTATCGAATTTTATGCACATTGGTCACGTTTTAACAGTTTTTTTTCTCTGGATTACGTGTCAAAGAGGCTGAAATGTGTGCGAATTTCAATTTTCGTAAGTTCTTCATTTTATTTGACAATGTTGGAGCAAAAATGTTCAGCTTATTTAATTAAAATATTGTTTCTTTAGAGATGAAGAGTTTGAGGATCAATGCAATAACTCCTTCGTTTTTCGAGCTTCGATACTTTAATCCAGTCCTTTTAATTTGGATAATTAGTTCGGATAAATAATTCGCTTTGAATATGGTTATCAATTATTTATTATTCGTTTCATAAGCAATTAATTAACATTATCAATTTTTTATTCTCATATTCACTTACGATATTTCTTCGACAAATATACGAAACATAAATATCACCACTTGGTCGTATATATTTATATATAAATATGAAATTACGTAAAAATTATTCGAGATAATTGTCTCGACGGAATTAAATGAAAACATTTATTTTACGAGTTCCGTCTTGCCCTTATTTTCATTCAAATGATAAGAACCAGGTGAGCTGATAAAAATTTTATATCCAATGGAAAAAAAAAATCATTGTTTTCCAGCAGCTTCGATCTCATATGCAATATTTTTGTATGTCTTAATTAAGTGTTTTTAAATAAATAATGAGCTCATTATTGAGTGAGATTTTGAAAGAAAAAAATGCAAATTTGCCTTCGATGCATAAATATATATTCGCATAAATATATTGCAATGAATTATATATTCGGCAACACAAATTTTCTTAACTTCAGCGTCGCCCCATTTTATTTTTATTCATATCAATGCAGCAGTCGAGAACGTAAATATTTCATATTCGAAAAAACAGCAGATCTGTTATTCGATCCATTAAAAATATATTTGAGCCCAATTTTTTTTTTTTCAACTGTATTTTCGTCATAATTGTTATTACAAGCTGCAATCTGAAGAATATTTTGCAGGACGAAATGATCGCTAAATAAACCGTGCACACGTTTCCATAAACAGCTATTGATCCATACAACAATAAATGTTTTTTATCCGGTTTAATAAGATGGAGATTACAGGAAAAAAAATTAAGCACGTAATACTCGATAAATGTTTATTCGCTCAGCTTTTCCATCAACTTCGAAATGAAAAAAAATAACTGCACCAATCTTCGGATAACTTTTTTTGTTGGTTGCATAAATATAGTCTTGAAAAATTCTGAAGCCAGTAACTACGATCAGCTGTTTGTGAAACCACAGATTTCTGTCATTTTTTTACATCGTGTGAATTATGTCACGGTCTGGCAATATGAGTTAGAATATAGGTGGCCCTAGCGCAGTGGTTAGCGCTCCGGACTCAGACTCCGCGGGTCCCGGGATCGAGTCCCACTCGGATCACCTTTTTATTCGCTCATTATTGCTGGACCGTGCCTCGTCACAAACTGGTGTCAGAAGTTTCGAACCGACTACACGCTCACTCAAAATCAACGGCCCATCGAGGCAGAATCTACGGCCCACAGCGGCAAATACTACGGCCCACAGCGGCAAATCTATGGCCCACAGACGGCACAACGGCCCAACGCGGCAAAAATGAAACGCCCAGAGCGGCAGAATACTTCGAATCGCCCAGAGAGGCAAAAATCTTCAGGAAAATGTGACGTTAGTCGACGAGGACGTCGAACACTGTAAGAGGGGGAGTGTCACGGTCTGGCAATATGAGTTAGAATATAGGTGGCCCTAGCGCAGTGGTTAGCGCTCCGGACTCAGACTCCGCGGGTCCCGGGATCGAGTCCCACTCGGATCACCTTTTTATTCGCTCATTATTGCTGGACCGTGCCTCGTCACAATTAAAAAAATACTCCTAAACCGTTTGTTAAACGTTCATTGAAATAAAAAATGAAGTAACGAAGGTGGCAGCGACTGTAAAAATAAAACAATTTTTAAAAAACTCCAAAGTCGAAACTTGATTGAAATTTCGACATAAACAGTGTTCAAACTTTTTTGTTTTCTCAAAATATAGATTCTCAGGTCACTGTACTGACATTTAATGGAAATAAAACAATGTTGTTTTTTTTTTTTTTTTTTTTAATTCTGCCCAAATCTTCTCCTTTAAGGTTTCCAACGACTCTACTGAAACTTTTTCCTGAACGAAGCAAACATTCTCAGCATTCTAGTCTCTGTACCAATTTTGAATTGCAAAATAATTCTTCTGATAAAATTCCATTTGTTTCGTGCGAATAGGTTAAAAAAAAAAGAAAAAAAAAAGAGAAACAAGTTATGAACGATAAGAGTAACTGGTAACGAGGTAACAAGAACAAAATCGAATGACCGGTAACGCCATCAGTAAAATACAAACGGAGATTGTTAAGTGGGAGAAGGGAGGTTTGCAAATACGAATATATTGCGCATAGATCGAGTAGTTGCTCACTTTATTAACACGAGAACCTTTCATGAGCATGCCAACAACAGCGTTTGATCGTATATACGTAAGCGATGCCTATTATGTCACAACGGGGCGCGAACATTCGTATATATACATTTACACCGGTGTGCAATTGATATTATAGTATAGTATTGATAGTATACTATCGATAGTATAGTATATTAAAGTATACTATATACCTGTATAGAGGTAGGCCGTGAACCCAACAAACAACCGCGAATGCCGCACGTTGCACAGCCGCACGTGACTCGATCTACGGCTTTATTGTATCTCGACACAATAATATACACCTATATATATAACTTGAATACGATTTTTTTTTTTTCATCATTTTACTATTGAAGAAGATACTGATGATTTTCTCTCGCGATGTATATGACGTGATATATAAATTCGGTTCTATAATTCGTGTCCTTTTCAGAACATCATTTAACCCTCACTCGCCACATCTCTGTAGAATTACGTACTTGCCACCATGGGGTAGATTTGTACCGCAGTGACGAAAATTATTATAAAAAATAAACTACTCAATATTTCGACTTGAAAATTGTTTAGAACATATTGAAAGCTTTTTTTTTAAAGATTGTTTATTTTATATAGTGCAAAATTTAATTTAAGTAGACTTCAAAAAAATGATAATAGGCAACAAAAGGGGATACTTGAATTTAAGGAAATATAGGCCTGGGGACGTTTTGGACCCCAAGGTGGCAAGTAAGGGTTGAATACGTAGGAGCAAAAAATTTCGTCAAGTTTATTTATTTTTTAATCGTTGATCGTTTTTTCCCAAATTGTTTCCTATGGAAAAAAAAATGGTTGATAAGATCGAATATTTTGGTAAATTCTCACGACTAAATCTTTAGCGATAAAAATAAAAAATTTAAAGTTTTTAAGAAAAGAAATAAATAAATGAAATGTATACAGTCAATAAAATGATTTTTATTCAATATTTTTATTTCATTTGAATTCTCATTAATAAGAAATTATATCGACAAATGTGGGGCATTTGTGCATTTTTTTATCGAACCAATCATGAAGGAATCCACGAAAACCTGAAGAAATTTGTTGTTGTTTCAACATCAAAGAGTAAATTCACGTTAAAGGCATTAAACTTAAAGTGTAAATTATCGATTGTTTCGTAAACTTTGATGTCCTTGCTCCAACCGTAGTCGAGTCATTACAACGTAAAAACCATATTTACGTTCTAGAGTTCATCGTATTCAACGTCTCCCAACAAATGTTAATATCGCAGAAGGAGAGAAAGCGAGAAAAAAACACAATATTGATTCGTAGCTATAGTTTAACTTCCAACGAGTTCAAATATCGATTCGAATGTACATATAAATAATAACAATAAATAATTAGCATCACACTCGCCCTATTTGCAGTAATTATTCCAGAATTATTATTGATATCGTCGAACTCGAAGAAAACCCTTATTATCAGATGAAAGAATCATTTGAAATATAAAAATTATATAAAAATGTTGAAATACAATAAATATTTGACAGATATAGAAAATATTTATTTATTCATTTCCACATTGGCATTTTACAGTTATTGGTTATTGTCAGACTAATAATTATCGATATTTATAAAATCATTTTAAAAAATACATTGTCGTAATTTGTCAAACACATTCATCAATTTCGAGCTACTTCTAAACAATAATTTAAAAAAAAAAATTGCATGCAATTATCGCAACAATAGTTTCCGGTGCCAGCACACGAATTTTTTCATAAATATAAATTAGTATTTTCAGAGTTAAAATAAATAATTGTACACAGGGAGTCGGTGAATTTATCGTGTTTTTTTTTTTTTTTTTTTTTTTATTAATTATTTAGTCGAATTAAACTCGAGCTCTACGACCAGGTTTTTTGGGTTCGCATTTGTAGCAATCGTCGCTGCTGTCACAAGAGGACTCGTCGCTCGAGGACGCGTATTCTGAAATGATTACTTTTCATTAGATATTTGGGGAAAAATAGGAAAATTTTTAGACAAATTAAGAGAAATGAACTCACTTGGATGACGAGTGTGTTTCTTGTTTTTTCTTCCCCTCCTCGCACCTCTCGAGACCTTTGGACTGTGGATTTTTTTGTGTTTACCACCGCGTTTTCTCTGAGGCATACATTCCCAGCAGTCCGAGCAATCGCTGTCTGAACAATCACAATCCGAGCTCTGACTGTCGGAGGAATCGGTCACAGTGCTCGATGATTCCGAGAACGATGAGGACGAATTCGATGACGAGGACGACGTTTCCGGGCAGCAATTTCTGCTTCTACGTTTCTTATTTGTCACTCGTTTAGATTTCGTTGGAGCCATGATATCGATCTACAGAAAATTAAAAAAAAATCACAACAACACGGTGGTTATGATCGAGTCACATGAATATTCAGAGAATAAAGTCGAACTTGATAAAAAAAATAAAAATAAATAACTCTGTTAGGACTGGGGTCGGAAACTGTTGTCAAAATAAATCTTGCGACAATTTAAAACTTGTGCTAAATTCACGAAACGTCCAAAGACTGTTGACCGATCATTTGATCGATGATATTAATATTTATTTTTTATTTTTTATTCTCAATTCCAAGTTTTGATTTTCTTACCTGCCTCCGCAGCGCTCATCCGTTTCTCTGTGACGATGTGAAATGATTTTCGTGGGCAAAATTTTCCCGAAAAATCCTGATGGATATTAGGATAAACGAACTTTCTTGATCATTCGTACGAACTAAAGATTTTTTTATAGGAATTCTTAGACCGATGACGTGAGTCGCGAAATAAAAATCCTCGAAGTTCATTCAAACGAATTAATCATTAAATAACTGTATGAAAAATATCATTTTCTCATAACAACTTGCTGCTCGCTTTGTCGCAAGTGCTCTTTCGAATAACGAATTCTAGACTGAGTACTCGTTTCGGAAAATTCTATGGCTTTAGCCCCGACGGAGCTATGTTCACGGAGGAATCATCGGTGGCGCTTTTGTCGTGTCTATCAGAATAATCAGAAAGCTGACGATCAAAATAGTCAAACTCATAATAATGTTAACCTGAGCGACCCTTTTGCGAAAACTGTTGATCCGGGAATCCGAAAGTCTGTTGGATTGAAGGGTTATGGGGTCGGAAAAAAATTAATTCAAATTTTCGTCATCAATTTCCGTTGCAAACAATTGCACGATGTCCCAAAAACACAAAAAATAAAATAAAAATTCAATTTCATACGTTGGAGGAAACATATTAAGTTAAATTAAAAAAAAAATAATAATTTCAACGCAACACTATCGTTACCAGATTTCTTTTCTGCTAAGAATGAACTTTTTATATGAGCTCAAAAAAGAAATAAGCCAGCCATAAAGTGATGGAAACATATTGAAATAATAAATTATTGAAACTGTGATGTTTCGACGATTAAAACTTGATATAGCTACTCAACATTTCCACGCAATTTTTCAAATCCAATCTCCTGTAATGTTTCTTATATTCTTTAAATTCAAACTGCATGGTGTTCCAAATATAGTGGATTTTCTGTTGAAAAAAAATTAACAACAATAATAATAATAATGACATAATTTATTCCCTACTTATGGTTCATTGTGAAACACTTGGACGTTCGAAAATATTACAGGCAGACGGTTGAACCTATCGTGAATATTGATTCTTTATAGTGTCGTTGCTATATAAAACAGAAGGTATTTAATGATTTAAAAAATGGGAAATAAAAGGGAACAATTGATAGAGTAGCGATCGATCGATTGGGAGTATCAGTTTGAATGCAATATTGCATAATTTCCCGTCGCTTTAAATTATAGACTATAAGAGACTTAAAGACTTTTGTAACGTCTGTATAATCGTTCATTGATCCCTCAGTATCGATGACCCCGTTGAATTAAATTTTGCAATGAGCGCGCGAAATAGAGAATGGGCGTTAACTGCTCTCAGCGCACAAAACACACACGAATATATACGTATTTGGACTCATATACAGTCGCGAATGTACAGCGGGTGGTGGCAAAGTTGTGCCACATTTTACATCGTGAAACACACTGCTATATAACACTTTAGACTTGCACTAACACTCGAGCCAACGTTGTCGTTTCTATTATGCAATCCGTTAACATTCACGCAATTCAGATGCAATCGGTGCAAACGAGGCTAGTCTATCCTGGGAAATCCGGAATAGTGCATGCAATCAATCTCTTTCATACACCAATATTTATAAACATTTGCCTCTATAGAAATATTAAGTGACGTTTATTATGATATTGTATTTGATACTTTGATCGTTCAGCCAAATGCAACCTTGCTATTTACTTTTAATCCCAAAATTATTCATTCGTTTGATTAACGCATCGATTATCCTATTAATTATCTCAACGATTTGACTTTTGACGCAATTACCAAACGATTTATTATTTTAGACTAAAATCCCTTTTGTCAACGCCCATTCATGTCAGGCTTAGTTTCGTTCTTGCTTTTTATCTCCATTTTACAGCATTCAACGAAATATTATTATAAAATACGATCAATAATCAAACGAAAAGTCAATTATTCGATTATTTCAAAAATCCAAGAAAGTTCTAATTTCGTAAAGAGTGGACTATCATAAAAATAAAAATAAAATGATTTTTATTTGTCTACTGAATTCTTCATTTTCACTCCGAAACTTCCCAACGGATTTGTTTATTTCTTTTATTAATTACTGATAATCATATGACGATTGTTGTCTAAAAAAATGAAGAATTTTGACCCTTTTGTTTCAGAGATACAGCGATATGAATAAAAAGTTCTTTTCATAAGATACAACAATGAACTTTATTAAATTATTCCAGAAATGACAGTAAAATTTATTAAAAATTAACTGAAGAGTTATTTTTTCAACGCTACTGTTTTAAAAAAATGCCATAAATATAAATGATGAGTTTTTCGAGAGCATAAAAAGATTGGTGCTTTTGAGAGCAGTGTAAAAATACTCTCGATCCTCGCACTTGTTATGAGACTTCTGTATTGCATTAGTAATCAATCGGTTTATGTCATTTATTATGCGAATGTTGAAGAGATAGGAAAATATATATAATATGATTTTTTGCAGTGTACGTGATGGTGGACGTGGTAAAATATACATTGTCGATAATGCACGTGCCATGATGAATAATGCGCTCTCGCACCCGCAACGACGTGATATCGCCCTCGATCCACACGACTTAACTTACGTAAAGTATTTTTGCTTGCTATATATTTATATAATGGCCATCCATAGATCGTGAGCGAAGAAAAGTATTTTTTAATCGCATCACAAACGAGCTGCATCTCATACGTAATTTCATCGAGTGTTGGATAATAAAAGACATCGATTCATGCTTTTTTTTATGTTGCTTCGTATTCCGTACGCCTTTTTGTAAATCACTTGCCGATAACTGCCCACAAAGCGATAATAAATATTATGAGTATAAACTTCGATCGTTGATAAAACGCATTTGATAAAGGACACCGATTAACAGACATTATTTGCTTACGTGTGTATATGTCAATAGATGTAATAGACTTGAAGAGATATTTGTTGATGATCGAAGGCCATAGCATATCGCGTAATTATTTTCAGACTTAATTTCTTATGAAATTATTATTATTATCATTATTATTATTATTATTATTATTATTATTATTATTATTATTATTATTATTATTATTATTATTTTCCAATACAATTGAGCGCTGATCATTTTCGCGGAGAATAATGATCAGTTATGTGTTGAAATATAGTCGATTTATTTATTATTTATAAAGATTTATCATTACTGTGAAAAATGAATATATGAACAGCATCAAAATTACTGCAAGAGCTAAGTATTTCAAGTCCAATGAATGAAAAACGCAAATAAATATTGTTACGTGCTTTAGAACATTATAATGAGAAAAAAGAAAAACAATGAAAAAATGATAAATAAGTAAAATATAATAAGAGATTTGATGCTCCCTTGAATTGTTCATAATTTAATGGATGGACGATAACTCGGAAGGAGATAAAGGCAGAAAAGAAAAAATTACATTTACGAGTCGGTTGTTAAAGAAAAGGCGAACCGGATGTGTCGTGCAAAGGAATGAGATGGAACTTGTACGAAGAGCAAAATTCCATATCGTCGAAGTCTCGTTGGTCACGGAGATGCGTAGGCGTAAATAATACTTATATATATAAATATACATATGTGTCCATAAAGCAGAGGCAGTTTTATGGGACCCCGTAGACCCGCACGGCGAGAGAGTACCGAACAAAAACATATATAAGTCAGAGAAATGACGTGACTCAGCGGATAGTAAAAGCTATGGGAGCTGGGTGGTGAATAGTCTCGCCGCCCAGCTTCTCCCTATGACGCAACGAAACGAGTTAAGGGGTTCGTTGGACCAGTCGCAGGCACCAGTCACAAGATAATGGGCTATCGTGGCATGTCTCGTTGTCTCCTTATTATCCAAGTCCAAACTCATGCGATTCTTTACCATGATTTTCAAGTTTTAATATTTTTAAGAAACTGCACTTTATTCATTGAAGATTTTTTTTTTTTTTTTTTCAATAATCAATCAACTAATTTCACTCGGTAAACATTTTTATGGAAGAATCTTCTGAAGAAACCATAACATTTTGATAAATAATTATCAACAAAAACAATGCAGGCAGAATTACTCGAAATTCCAGTTTCCAAAGGAAAAACTATGACTTTAAAGATTATACGAATTCGTCACGTTAATGTTTTCATTCAGAATTTATTCTTCCGTTGGAAAGGGGAAATCCCGGGTCAAATTGACCCCTTGGGTCGTTGCAGTGGCAAAATTGAACTCTGTCAACAAAGGCTTCATACATTATACAATAATCCATATTTATTCCCACTATTAATTGATAAATCTCTTTCAAAGTGTACACCTGTTGAAAAAAAATAAAAACCCGGGTCAAATTGACCCTTTTTGGGTCATTGCAGCGGCAAAATTAAAGTCTGTCAACAAAGACTTCACACATCATATAATAATCCATAATTATTCACATTGTTAATCGATAAATCTCTTCTGATTCAATTAGAAACTCAAAGACGGAATCTCCAAGCGAGAATCTTAGGCCAGATCGTTCGATAATATAATTTTTCGTCACGCATCCTTGTGTTAAAATGTAAGATGAAGGGGTTAACCCTATTTCTGGAGTAAAGTGATAAGAGCGCATGGGGCGTATCGGTGTTATCAGTGTCAGTCTCTTGCAGTTATACACGATATATCGCGTGCGGTCGTGACAACGTGGACGAACCCACGACGGTACAGTACCGGAGATATCTGCTGTAACCCGTTACTCAGTTAGTTATATGCATGCAATAATGTTACAGTCTCAAACGTATATATATCATGTGTATACGAGAATATTTATATATGTGTACGTGGGACGATGACACGGGGGCATTTGGTTGAACGGTGTGGCCCAACACATTCATACACGAATATTATCCTGTAATGTCTATCCGTCAAATTCTTCAGGCTGTTGCAGTCTGCAGAAGATTAAATCAGTAAATAAAAAGAAAAAATCATAAAAGTAGACATACGAACCACCAGAGAAAGAAAGAACTAACGATAAAAATAGATACAGCAAAAAAAAGATAGAGAAAGAGAGGGAGAGACAGCTTTCGTTTAATTAGTAGTGACAAGATCATTTCGTGACTAACGTTACGTAATATATCAACGAGTTTATGCCGTTGCTGCAAGAGATCCTGCAACTATGTTCTTGCGGTAATTCAGCATACAAAAAAATTTAATAAAACAGATAGAAAGAAGGTCGACAAAGATTTTTTATAATTTTATACTATTTTATAAATTGAAACCAAATGCAGAAATAAATTGAAAATTACGTTTGAATATATTTATGGATTCTGGGGATAAATTAATGACTTAAAACCCTTGAGCAATCAACATTGAAAGGTCAAAATAATTAAGGAACACAGGAGCAGCGACAAGAACGAAAATTTTACCTTTTGCATTAATGACTCTATGGGCTTTATTAGCAAATCGTTGAAACAGTCAATTATAAGTTCGAGTAAATGTATGTCGTCTGTTCAAAGTGCGTTTACCCGGTGAAAACGATGCAATTCACACTTTTCTTTGTTTGTCAATACCACCGCAACCATAAATCACTTGAGGAAGCTTTTGTCGCAAATTCAAACACGCAACAATGTTTCTCCTGTATCGTCGTATGTTCGCTACAATTTTATTTAACTTTTTTAATACTCTTCGTTAAAACGTTGCACACTGACGATGGATATTTATACTGTCGAGACACACACGCGTCATTTCGTTACAACTTGGCAATTTCAGGATGAAGGTTAAACGATAAAGGGACTCCACACGTTGTTGGAAATCGATTTAAATATAACAACTTGTCCGTGGCCAAACACGTGCTACCAAATACCTGCAGTACACTAATAATTACAGTTTTTTTTATATACACGAGACTCGAGTCATATCAAACCATCAACTCAAAATATTACTTCAGGGATTACATACACTTGCAAAGATAAAAGATTCGATTTTTTAATCGTTTGAATCGTTGATTCAATTTCAAAAGATTTTCAGCAATCGATAACATGGACCTGTCAGAATGAAATCTCGACTCTGACAGATGTTCCAACATCGAAATTCAAAATCGCCTTTTTTTTTTAAATGGTAACCCATTATATTTCGAAAACTTAACGAACCTTAATGGTTTTCTTAATTTTTCTCGAACCTTAATGGTTTTTTCAACAAAATATAAATATAGAGAAAAAAAATGGTCAAAATTCTGATTTACGATTAAAACTTTTGCTATTTTTGAAAAAACCATGGAATCTGGTGCTCGTGAATATATTTTATTTACAAATGTTTATAACAATAATATATTTCGATTTATTACGACCATAAACGTTGGTTGCGAGATGGTTATTGTTGCAGCACTATGACAAAAATATTATGTCAAACTTTCGTGACAAAAGTTCACGTGACAGATACAAATTTGAGTGACACTTAATTTATTAATGAAAAGTTCTTTAAGTTTGTGTAATTATTTCAACGTGGGATTTAGCAATCTGTTGAAAACTTTAAAACCACACGATCATTCAATTGAGTCATTCTTTTGCTGGATATATTTATCTGCTGAAACATTCCTAATGGGAACCATCTAAATTCACGCGAGGTTGATTCGATCGTTGCAGTCTATAATTGTACAATCATTCATGGCACCTTGGAACGATGATGTGGCGGCCGAGGTCAATAGCAGGACAATGTGAGCTTTGTCACTCAGTAAGCAGCTTTAAATAGATCGCGCTCAATTTCGATGTCATTAGCGACCTCTGCAGACGAAACTGTCAAGTTTTTTGAGCTTCAACAATCAGCTGATAAAACAGGTTTGTTCCATTCGAATTTTCAGACAGAGACACAGGTCGCGCCATCTGTGACATTAAGTCGACAGCAGTGATCAAATGGTGGGAAATTTGAAAAGTAAAAAAAAAAAACAAAAAAACAAATCTCTCTCTTTTTCTGAATCTTTTATCGAAAACAACGTCAAATACACTTTTTATTCGTTTGAATTTTCTCATCGAACCTCACCATTCGAATACTGTCAGAGTTTTCATGAAGTATTTTTATTTCAAAGTGGAAAATTAAAAAAAAAATCAATTAACCATCACAATCCATTGCTCACGAGTCCATTTATTTCAAAATTATTTGTTAAAACTCAACTAAATTTTATCTAAAGATCCCAATCAGGTATCGATTTGTTTCTTAGAATACTGAATCATATTTTTTCGTAACATGCGATCTAGCAATTTTTAGAATGCTTGTAAAAAGTTACCGATCGATTATTCCATAAACATTGAAATTGAAATATGTTATTTCCACAAAATTGTGCTTTCGCACATGAAATAGAGTGAAAAAAAATGTCGGAACACGCGGAATCATGAAAACCAAATGAAATTTAAAAAAATCCTGCTTTCTTTACCTCGGGAAATCGTTGACCAATATTCGTTTCACTTCCTATACAAAATTCCACTCTATTTTATGTATTTTTTATACATAGCATAAAATGTACATAGTGACACGTACCTTGCGTGTCAAAAATCCTTTATAACTATGTTCAGATAAAAAAAGAAAAAAAAACACAATATATACATGCATTACGCGAGCACGCTTATTTCCTTGATCGAATGTACCTGTTAGAATAAAGAGGGTGAAAAGCAATTCTTTCTTGGGGGTTGAAAAAGCATGTGTTCAATCGAACGCGCAGCCGCGTTGACCGCTGACCACTTTACTGTCTACATATACATCACAACGTTTGCCGGATTTGCCACACGTAAACTCCTCTGTATACGGGACTCGTCTAAAGCCCGATTTCAAACAGTAATACACATTTTTTCGCTTCCCAAATAACAATACATGGTCTCTTTAAAAAAAAATTTTTTAAATTAAAAAACAAAATGTTAAAAAGTTATAAAAACTAAGAAAACAGAAAGTTTTTGAAGTTTCAATCCCTTGGCTCAAGAAGACAATAACAATAAATTAATTTTAGTCACGATAGAATAAACTGTTGTTTTAACAATTAAGGAACAAGAAGGTGAGTGTCAATTATTTCGTAGCATGGAGTGTGAAAATGAGCTCAATTTTTAATCATTATTATTTATTCATTAATTAGCTCATTCATAAGACCTGCGGAAGTTTGAATGAAAAATGCAGTCAATTTTTACTTATAGCCATAAACAAAAACAGTTAACAATAATGTTTAAAACCGGGGCTTCAAATAAATGTTTTGTGAACCTTAAGAAACCTTGAAGTCTTAGCCACGACCTCGAAAATCTTATTTGAACTTTAGGATTAAAGCCAAAGATTATTATAACCTCGCTGCATGGATTTCTTTGATACTTGACTTCGCGGGTTGGAGGCCTGTTTAACGATTTATTATTTAATGCATATGTTCCTAATCAATGAAACGTTTGCTGCGTTACACTACCAGAGTACTTATAACCTTTCGTTCGCTTAGTCGACGATTTTGTAATGGTCGTACAACTTATTGCGAGCAATCTGATCAGTGTTCTTGAACGAGAGACGAAAAATATTGAAGAAAAATCTATTATTTATTTATAATAATGTATAGTCGATTAAGAAACGTATTTTCTTGTCCTCTAGTTCTTCAAAATATTAGATTACCGCGAATGGAAAAAGCCGAGTCTTCAATGGGTATCGATAGCGCTGTCGATCTCGAGGATCGTGATCCGAATAATCTTAATCAACATTTACAGGTTTGTTTTTAAATACAATTCATTTATAATTATTTGTAAGTATTCAAAACTTAAAAGCTTTGGAAAAATGTTCATTTCGTTCTAAAGTAATCAGTCGGAAATGTTCATGATGGAAAAAGATTTTTAAGTGAATGAAAAAGATCTTTGACTGGATAAAAAGTTTGGATATCGTGTTTCGACCATATTTTTTCTGTAGAGAAAAATAAATAAACAAATTACGTTGG
Source organism: Campoletis raptor (assembly GCA_948107755.1). Classification (NCBI taxonomy): domain Eukaryota; kingdom Metazoa; phylum Arthropoda; class Insecta; order Hymenoptera; family Ichneumonidae; genus Campoletis; species Campoletis raptor. Next base: position 11,502,610 of record OX403630.1, on the reverse strand, counting down.
TTAATCATCGATTTACTCTCCTCAGGTTATGTGGGACGATGTAATCGGTGAACCTGAAGGGATACGAAGTCCCGAATGTGCTTGGCGATTAAGCGGTCATTGCTTTCGATTGTCCAGGGGTTGTTGCTACATATTTCTTTCGGTTCTCATAGCACCAATCGTTGCACTTATTTTGGGCTGTAGCTTTGCCTGCCTCTCGTTTCAAGTGAGTTTTTTAAATAATCCAAACAAATGTAATATTTATAAAATTCAGAGAAATCATAAAATATTACAATCGTGTGTATTTTATTTATTTATTATCAAATTAATTCATTTGACAATTGTAGGAAAGGAATATTTCGTATTATTGACGATTGTCATAAATATTACGTACCATTAATTTTAGTTAATTATTGTTAACGTATTTATTTACTTATTTATTTATTCATTTATTTATTCATTCATTTCACGTGTTGAGTGGTCGTTATGTGAATTAAATTTTTTTTTAAATTACCATTTAGCATATTTGGTGTCTTGCGCCTTGTTTACGAGTCTGGAAAATCAGTTGTGCTGCAACGAGAACTTTTTTCACTGCCTGCACTCATGCGCTGGTCAGACCATGTACAGAATCTCTGGGCTATTTATTCTACAATGTAAGAGTTTTTAACCAACAAATGCCTGACGGTCCTGCACTGAAAGACGACGCTTTGATAGTTTAATGAGTATAAAATAATTTTTTTTAAATGAAATATTTGTACTAATATATATTTATATGGAGGATTTTCCTGATCGATTTTTCCTAGTCATCCAAAATGTTAAAAGAGATTCCTAAAATTCCTATTTCTATCGTTTTTTTTTTTTTTTTTAATTATTAATGTATCGATTCTGTCATTTTTTGCAAAGAGATTACCAAAAAAAATTCAGTAAATTATACGAGCAGCGAAAAATTACGCTTATCAATTGTTGTTCAACTGAAAAAGTTGCTCGCCCGTGGGACTTTTTTCTGCTTCGAAATCGCATGATCATATCGATCGAAAAATTCGTCGTCGAAAATACGAGTTTTTCGGAAGGGAGGTTGAAGAACCCGAGTCAATGTGAGTCGGTGAAATAATTACTGCTTGTTCGTTAATATATAAATTATTCTGTGAGTTCCAAGTCCCCGAAGTAACACACGGTGGTCAATTTTGCCCCGTGCCCTGTAAACGCGCAAACGAGGGATCGATAATGACGAGGGAATGCGCGAGTTGAATCACGCACTGTAGGGGATCCACACGATCCAAAACTTTCTGGTACCTACAATTTAAGAAATATTGTATGATATTTAAGAAATAATGTGTTTACGCCTAATTTCATTAAAAATCATGATCCAAAATCTTTTTTAATTAATCCTCAAATTCAATAATCTTAACAATATCAATGGAAGAAAAAACAACCCTAATTTTTGATCTGTCAGATCGTAAAGAATCAAAAAAATAATAACTAAAAACTAAATTCATAAAACTTCCTCACAAATTTGTAAATGTGATTTTGTTGATAAAAAAAAAAAAAAAAAAAACAAAGTTTCATATTGTTGTAGAAATATTAACCTGCTTTTCACTCTTTCTTTACAATTCTTGGCGACACGACGCTGCCGCGTCTCTAAATATAAAAATATTATGTAATAACGTTGTTGTACGTATTTAAAAAAAGTGACAAATCGAGTGTTGGTATAAATATTAATAAAAATGACAAGATCTACCGATAAAGATCGAAAAATAAAAATGAATAAAAATGAATGCGAAAATTTCAAGTGCAATGGATTGTAAGATTGAGTGGATTAGATGCGTGTGTATTATTTAAAAAAAAAAAGAAATTTTTTATGTCATTATATCAATAATAAAAACGAAAACAAAAAATCTGTCAAAATTGTCTTTTCCAAATGAATCTTCAAGAAATTCCGAAGATTTCTTAAAATCTTATGACGTCACGATGCGCAAGGTGCATTTCGGTAGATACGAAAGCAACGATAAATTTTTATTTTTGTGAAACCGAAGTCAATATAGTGAATGTAAAAAGTTCTGGAGGGGTCATGTGATAAGCATAAACAGATATCTCAGTCGAGGTGGTGGAGCACTGTTTCAGTGTCTTGTGTAACGTCCCAACGTGTGGATTCGACGATCAAAGTTTCTGTATAGAATTTTAAGATTAAAAACATGGCGTTACGTACTCAAGCCTTGTTACTCAAATTTTCCAGATTTTTTCAACTAGAAACCACCAGATGTATCCTTTCATTACGTTTTCTATAGTGACAGATTTTTAAATCATCGTTATTTTGTCAATAATTGTTTAAACGTTTTGGATTTATTACTGAAGTGATAAATGATCCTCGATGTTTCTCTCTAATTCAATTGTTTTTTTTTTCTTAATTATTCCTTCTGGTCCATCAGCGATATCAGCTTCATCTTGCCTCAACAACAAATGTAAGTATTTTTTTGATAAATCTTATCTCACGATCTAGATTCGATCGATGTATTTCTACGAAAACAACGAGATTAATGGAGCTCCTTTCAGCATTTTTCACGTTTGCTTGGGACAAAAAATTATTATCGGTTGTAGAATTCTCCGGAATTCTTTGAAGTAATCCCAGACTTAATCCCTAGATGGCGCAGCGCTATAAATCGTACATCCAATGCGATCTATAGATCTGTCGATAACGACGATCTCGTAATTTTTATTTTGAATTGAAAAAACGTTGTTTATTTTTTCTTCAACCAATAATACCTACGAACAATATTTCCGTCCGTAATATTCGTTCGAATAAATAAATTCTGTTCAACTCTTTGAGTCTAAAATTTTTCTCTACGTTCGATTGACTCGAAGATTCAAAATGATCCTAAAATCGTGACGAAATGTTAAATAAATAAAATAGAATAATCGCGAATAAGACTGCAACTGAAAAAATCTTACCTGCAAATGAAAAAATTGCAGCATCCTTCGACTGGCAGGATCCTTTGGACCTGGAAACCCAATTAACCCCAGAAGAGATAATGGTCCGCGATCAATTTCGTGCATATTGCCAGGAAAAACTTTTGCCAAGAGTTGTCGATGCGTACAGAAACGAGTATTTCGATAAAGCGATAATGAAAGAATTCGGAAATCTTGGAGTTCTTGGAAGTACTGTCAAAGGTTATGGTTCGGCTGAAATTTCATCGGTTGCTTATGGACTTTTGACCCGGGAAGTAGAGTCGGTTGACAGTGGTTACAGATCTGCGTTCTCCGTACAATCGCTCGCTACTACAGCCATCGAGTCTTTTGGATCATCAGAGCAAAAAGAAAGATTTTTACCCAAGCTCAGTAAGATGAAAAAAAAAAAAAAACAAAAAAAAATCAGATCTTTAAAAAAAAATTTGATCGAAACCTGCACCATTCATTTTCGGATTATTTTAGTTAAAGGGGACCTGATCGGGTGTTTTGGCTTAACGGAACCAAACCATGGTAGCGATCCAGCTGCCATGACAACTCGAGCAGTTTACGATTCGGATAAAAAAATTTACAAGCTTCGAGGCAGCAAGACATGGCTTGTATTTTTTTTTCTTTTCTTTTCTTTTCCATAGTAAACTTAGATATTAATCGATTTACATGAATCGTTGATGACTTAGGATCACGAATTCCCCGGTCGCTGATGTCGCCGTTGTGTGGGCAAAATGCGAAGACGATAAAATCCGAGGTTTTATCGTCGAGAGAAAAGGAAATGAAGAACGTCTCAACACACCCAAGATTCAGGGAAAATTGTCACTCAGAGCATCAACTACGGGAATGATTTTAATGGATGATGTTGTCGTACCAGCTGAAAATCTTTTGCCCAATGTTTCCGGTCTCAGAGTGAGATATTAAAATAACTTAAAAATTCGCAATATATTAGTCTCGTGATATATTTTCATTTGATTCGATGCCTCGATTAATGTCGACGATCCTTTCATCAATCATTCCAAAAATAACGATCGATCAAAATCCCCAAGATGAAAAATAAATTTTTGGTTTTTTCAACAGGGCCCTTTTACGTGTTTAAATGGTGCACGTTATGGTATCGCATGGGGTGCTTTAGGAGCTGCTGAAACTTGTATGAAATTGGCGGTTCAATACACTCTTGATAGAAAACAATTCAATCGGCCAATAGCAGCGAATCAATTGATACAGAAAAAGTTTGCTGATATGATGATGGAAATTGCTACAGGTTTACAGGCTTGTCTTCGTGTTGGAAGGCTCAAGGACGAAGGAAGGCAAGTCAAGATATTCCATAGTAACAAAAAAAAAAAAAAAATCGTTTAAAATTTTTTAATGCTGATTTGATATTTGATAGTTGGAAAAAAAGTTAGAAAGAAATATTCGAATTACGATTGACAAATTTGACGTTTTACAGCCTAAGAAATAAATTTGGTTGTTAATTTTTTTTTTTTTTTCAAATTGCAAACTTTTAGAGCAACCCCAGAAATGATTTCCCTCATCAAGAGAAATTCGGCAGCAAAGGCACTAAACATCGCGAGAGTGGCGAGAGACACGCTCGGGGCGAATGGAATTTCCGACGAATATCACATAATGAGACACTCAACGAATTTGGAATCCGTGATAACGTATGAGGGCACGGACGACGTGCACGCTTTGATACTCGGCAAATCGATCACTGGAATACCAGCATTTGCGAATTGAGCATAAAAAATAAAAATAAAAATAAAACGAGCGAGTCGATGAAAAAAATGCTCAGAATCACTTGAATCGGAAAAATAATTTTTCAAGTCTTCCTGACTTCGATATTTACAAAATAAAGATATTGAATCCTCAATTTTGTTTTGATTCCTTTCCCACCTAATTTTCAATTCCACGAAATAAGAAAAAAGAAAAAACCGATTAATCACTCGATTTAAAAACCGATAATTTCTAGAATAAAAAAATCAAAACACTTACAAAGGGCGCAAAACACAAAATCGTTACGACGAATCATAAATAAATTAAGTTTTAATTGCTAAGTAATAAAACGTTAATTACATGTTCTCAATAATTAATTTTTTTTTGTTTCAATTACAACACACCGTTTCGTGCAAAAGTGTAAAGAGGTTTTTGTTTGCTCGTATTATTTTTTTTTTGTAAGTTTTTTTTTCTTTTTTATCATTTTGTTGTTGTTGTTGTTGTTGTTTTCTTTCGTAGTGCTACACTCAAATATACCTTCACGACTTAAATTGTGTTTAATAATTCTTGACTACAATAAGCTCTTCGTAAAACGTAAGTAACATTGTAGTTTACAGTAGTTTACAGTTGTTCACGTCTTGAATCGTTTCGAATGTGTCTATTACATAGTTACACATTATTTTTATGTTGGAATCGAATGAAAGAGTAGTTAATAAAATAAAGAAAAAAATAAAAATAAATAATTTCGCGAGAGAGTCATTTTGCGCGGTGGTTATAACGAGATTACGACACAGGTCGAGGGTACCTTGTTATTTTTATTTATTTATTCATATTTTTCCTTAAAAATCATAATTTATGTGAAAATAGTTTTAATTACAGCGCTCTGACTCTCCCTCGAAATCGATTTTATAACTCGAGATACTTGGAACGTTTATTATTTTCGCAGCTAATTTACACGTTTCGAAATATGGAAAAAAAAAAACAAAAAAAATCATAAAAATAAAGGAACTGAGATAAGATAGAACAAAAATGATTTTTGCTCCGATTCCAACATGTACAAAAATTTTGTCTACGTACAGAAATAATAATAATAATATTTTACAAACTTCCAGGTTCATAACCAGGTCCTTACTCTCTCTCTTATCCTTTTTTTTCAAATTATACAAATTATAATGAATGATGGATCGTTCGAGTACGCTAGGGTTTTTTTTTCTTTTATTAAATTTAATCCTTTGGTATTTTACGTGAACTTTCCACCAATTCGATTCACCTACCATGTAGTTTCCGCTAAAACGGCCAGTCACCCTGTTCTCACATTTTCTTATTTCACTTCTCGCTCTTTTTCTTTCTCTCTCTCTCTCGCTCTTTGGTACTGTCGCGTTCTATTATTTAATTATTTATTTTTATTTATAAATCTACAGCGAGTCGATTTCCTCGTCTTCTCCATCATAATATTTTCTCAAATACACACGACGAGAGAGTTCTCTCGTTATTAACTGGGCCCCTCGATAATTCGACGACATGGGGAAAGAAAGTGTTTTCTCATTTCGTTTTTACTTCCTCATATTTTTTCGTATCTTTTGCTCGAATTTTTTAATTTTTAACATTTTTCATTTATTTTCAATTTCGAAAATTTAATTCTCTTTCTCTCCACATATCGTGACACCAACTCTCACCGCCATTTACATCGCCCTGCGCGTCTGTACGATGATTCTCGTAATATAATAAATATAATAACGTATACTTGGTTTTGCATTTGTATTTTACATTACGTTTTGTTTTATTTTTGTTAAAAATGTTTCTTTTTTTTTTCCTCTTTCATCAACTATTCGATACCTTATTGTCGTGCGAACTGTTATATTTTTTTTACCTCCTTTCTTTCAACATTGTGTTTCTGTGTATGTGTTTTTATGTGTTTTTCTTTTTCTTTTGCTCGAAATTAAATGAAAAACCGGATGTACAATTTGTGTTAAACGTTCGAGCTCGTGGCGATTTGACTCTTTCGCATTTTTTCTTCATTCTCAACTAGTCGACCGTCCTTTTTTTAATGTAAAACTCATTCATCATGCTCACAACTATTTCGCCCGATCTCTCGCTCGATTTTAAAGAGATAATTTCATAAATAAATTCAAATTTTTCGAGGTGAATAAAAGAGAAAGTTATTGAAAAATTCGAAGTTTAAATCTCCGTTCGAAAAAACTGAGGGAAAAAAATGGTATTGTACGTTGTTATTAATCCCTAATCCGTTGGATATGTGTCGAGTATCTCAATATAAATATACCATTAATTTTTACAATTTGTGGTAAAATTTTATATCATTTTTTAAATTATTTTTTAATTCTTCGTTCGTTTTTCTTTTTTTGTTGCTGTTCTTTTTTTTTTAATTTCTTTTTTATTTAATTTACAATTTGCCAATAAACGAGCCGAGTTTCTCTTCATTGACGATGAATTATCGAAGATTCGTTTTTTTCTTTTTTTTTCTCTTTCCCCTTCGTAACTGCGAAGATCAACGAGCTTTAGAAAAATATGGTTTATTCTTCCCGATAACACGAAATGAGGAAACGTCTCGAAACGTGAGCAAGACTAATGTAAACGTCTCGAAAGGGTTTTTAATAACGTTCCCAAACCCTCGCATAATCGGGGGCAGCAGTTGAATCACTAGACAGTCCTAACTTTCGCTCAAAATAATACAAGAACCAAAAAGTTCGCCGCTCAATTGAGGGGGATGATTATTCAATCGGTTCTCATGTACAAAAAAAAAAAAAATAACACAAAATCGTAATAATTCAATTAATTACATGGAATAAATCGATGAATGTCAAAAATAACAATGCATCGAATTTTTTTGTCCAAATTATTCGTTTTTTTTTTCAGAATCTCGAAATTTTTTTTGTATTTTTTTTCTTCCAAATTCTTTTCCATAAATTTCCAAGACCAAATACATAATGACAGAGTTGACAGATGCCCCCCCAGAAAATCATGAGCGTCGAACGAAATGTGAAGATTCACAAAAATCGTGTTTTCTTATATTTCTTTTCCTTCTTTAATAATGCTTTAAACCGTTTGTTTTTTTCTATCTGAATTAATTTAGTTAATGAATTTTTGTTTTTGTTCTTGTTGTTGTTGTTGTTTTTTTTTTTCAATCGATAAGTCATTCCCTCGTACTTTACTGTAATATATATATAAATAGATTATCATTTGTTTTAATTACAACGTAATCAATACTATTAATTAATTGTTCAATCAATTAATATCTTTCGACGTAGAGCGTCAAAATTATTTATCTGTTCCCCCGGATTGGGTGGGTTTTGTGTGATATCTCGGTCTCGACGTTTTATAGTCTCGTCACGAAAATCTCGAGCCAACCTTCTTCCCATATTTATATATATATAATATATATATGTATATATATATATATATATATATATTTAATATATTACTCATTTAATTTTAATATATTATCGTTATCAATAATATTATACTATGATTTTGTTGTTATTCGTCATTTAAATTTACGTTGCGTAACTAAGTGTGTCAAATAGTCAATGATGTTTTACAAGGTTGTTTTCTTTTTGTTGTTTTTGCTTATTGTGTCATATTTTTTGTCTGCGTTACGTGTATATTGTTGGTATTTCTGCTTACAGCTTTTTGTTCTCGTTGTTTTTGTTTCTCAACAAAAACGTTGCGTATTTATATTATTTTTTTGTTGTTGTTTTTTTTATACTAACAATAATAATAGCAATAATAATAATAATAATAATAATAATAATAATAATAATAATAATGATGATGATTCGATAATAGCAATAATGGCAATAATGTTCGTAATAATAATAAAACTTTGTTTTTCCAACTAAATTTTGTATTTACAGAATTATTTTACAGAGACGACGATTTTTAACGATCTTTCTTTATCCCTCGTGACTCGTCCTGCTTTTTAATTTGTTCAGTTTTTTTTTTTTTTTCGTGTGATCTTTCGATTGAATGTTATTTAACGCGTGAATTTTGACATCCCTTGGAATTTCCATCGGACTGTACGTTTTTTATGTTTCTACAAGTTTTTGTTTTTATTTATTATTTATTATTGACAGATCGTCGCTTCACAAAGCACCGAAAATCTGTCAAATTTGTGGAAAATTCTACAAGGTTTTGGCAAGGAATGAAACTAATCGATGGAAAAATTGAAACCGTCTATAAAGGCTCCGAAAAAATGAAATACATCGATTGCTTTTTTTGTTTTTTTTTTACGCTCGAGAGATCACCACGACGAGAAATCAACGCGAGGCACAGGACGCGACTGCAGGGCAATTTATCTTTTTTGGTTTTTTTTCTTTTTTAACGTCGTATTTTATTGCTCAATTCCTACCGATGACTCACTCACTTTACAGGATCTCATATTTCAACGTTTTTTTTTCTTCTTCTTTTCCTCCATTTCTGCATTTACAGAAAACAATTTTTTCTTCATCGATACCACTTCTCTTTACTGTTCAGAATCTTTCACCGAACATCTGACCAAACGATCGTTTCTTTTTCTTCTTCTTCTTTTTTTCTTCAACTCCTTTCATTCTCACGTTTCTTAATATTTAATTAAACCAACGTTACAATTAGTATATGTTTACTTTGTACTATATATGATCTTAATCCGTCGGTCACGTCGACCGCGTTTTGGTACGATGAATTTTTTTCTTTCTCCCTCTTTCTCTTTTTTTACACGTGCAGCGAACGACACGACGTTCCTTTATTTCTAATTCTCCATTTCTCCTCTTATCCCTGTTTTTTAAATAAATTTTCTCAACTAAACGGGAAATCGAGTTCGAATCCTTTCATCATTCCTCGTTTTCGTACTAAAAATCCGAAAAACTTGCATCAAAATTGATAGGGAAACAGATTCAAAATAAAAATTCAATCCAAGACCAATGTGTTTCCAAATTTTTGACAAACGAAAACAATTTACAACAAGGCATTTTTTTTCTCTAATAAAGTGTCACAAGGAATGATTTTTAAATATTTTCCGTAATCGTTAGTTGTTAGAAAAGAGCCAAAAAAAAAGAGCAACAAAGAACATCGTATCGTTCGTCTTATTTCCAATCTGTAGAGTGTGTTTAATTTAGTATGTGTTTTTAGTTTGTTTGTTGTTTTCGTAATAAAAGTTAGTTCATTATGTACATTAAGCAGAGCATGGCACCGGTCGAGACGCTGAGTAAATCCCTCGGCGGGAAAGTAGTGAAAAAAAAAAGCACACAGTGTCTCACACACAAAAATGCACGCAACGGCGTACACTGGCGAGCTGTCAAAAATGTTGCCTCGCACTTTAACAGCGTCCACATTGATAAATAATTATTTTAAAATTTATTTATTTACTATTTCCTTTATAATAATAATAATAATTATTATAATATAATTATTAATTTGTTTTATATCACTTGGTAACACGTGCGACGTCCGTGTAGCACCGCAATCGCACGTATGACGTTTTTTCTTCACCCACTAATTCTTCGTTTCTTTATTTAACTTTTTATTATTTTTTTTAATTTTAATTTTTATTTTTTTTCCTTTATTTATAATTATTTCACTGTGTTGGGTGACCAACGAGGAATTGACGAGTCTAATATTGCTTTCGTTTCACAATCGTCAACTGCCACTTGTTGCTCCGTTGGACAAAAATTTATTTTCCATTAAATTCATTTTTTTCACACCCTCCTCTTCTCCTTCTTTTTTCTCGATCCTCGTCAACGTCAATAACAAGTTAAAAAAACAAAAAAACGAAAATATACAGAAAAATAAAAATAAAAACGTTAACTATCGAATCTAAACTTATGACACGAGGAACTTACAAATGTGCATTAAAAATAATAAAAAAAAATAAAACTTCATCGCGATTGCGTGTTGAACAACGGCAACGTTTCAATTCGCCGCACGTTTTTTTCTCAAATATTCATTTTTTAAAACATCATTTTTGTTCTTATAAGAGAATGTGAGGAAAAATCATTCGCGAAATGAAACGTTGCAACGAATTATTAGTTTATCGTTAACTTATATTTCAAGCGAAATTTTGACTAGACCTCATCGTACGTCACGTTATACGAGAACAACGAATGATTATTAAGTGAGCTAATAAAGACTAGAACACGACACAGGGACACGAAACAATTCGTCGTTATTTACGAGGCTTTTTAAAACTTTTTCATCAAAATACAAATCTTATGGCCTACCATGGCAAATTATGGCACTAAATTAAAACGTCAAATGGATCGAGAATATTCGAATGGTTTAAGTTTTTTTTTTAGCTTCGCATTTCGTCAGGTGTGCGGAGCAACTTTGATGGCAGCTTCGAGAACATTGATCTGTTGCTTTCAAGAATTATCATTCTTTCGTTCATTTGTATGTGTTTTTTTTTTCTTTTTTTTTTACGAACGATGGCGAACAGCACGTAAAGAGAGGCTAATTATTACATTTTTTAAATCTTTTGTCATTGTATCACTACAACTTTGTATTTTTTTTTCTCGTTTGTTTGTTTTTTTTTCTTTTTTTTTTGCTAAACGTGTAAAAAATTTGAAATCTAAGGCCTCGCGACGTGTGATTTATTTGACTCTTGCTGTCAGCTCAAAGCTTCGTGAAAATATTGCCAAAAATGAAAAAATTGACAACGAACGATCAATCGAACTCGAACGATTATTTGATTTTGGTGATGAACGAAAGAATATTTGATTATTTTTGGTCTTGTTTACGAGAATGGTAAATCCTCGTCTGGTGACTCGTCATGATATTCCTCGTGGTCGGACGTATGTCACAAAACTTCGGTTGGTCCGCGCGGACTTATACCCAAACTTGGGGATAATTGGCCCTCGTCGACCGACTGATTCTTCGGATCTTCGTCCTTCCACTTGTCCATCGAACGGCGTCGTGCGTTCATGAAGAAGTTACCCACTGTCGTTGGCTCCAGGCCCAACTGTCTAGCGATTGTCACCTGCATCTCCTTCGACGGCCTCTTTGTCTCCTGCAAAATCATTTTTATTTTTTATTTTCATTTTTATTTATTTTTATAATTGTACATTAACAACTAATTTTTATCGAATGTTTTACGATTTTTTTATCTGTCTCCTTAACCCTTCGAACCTGTCATTTTTTCTTACGTGCGATTTTTGCCTCCACTGATTGCGAAACATAACTCGGAATCGGGAAATTCAAAATAATTAGTTTCTTCATTTTTTAAAATAAAAACCACTGTAGGAAAAATTTTGAAAAAATTCCTAAATATTCTTCGAAGTCTATTAAGTCTATGAAAAAAATTTCATCCTCGAGCTCATCGTAGAAAATACATTTTTTCATAAAAATATACAAAAATCGACTATTTGTACATTAAACAAATAATAATTCTTCATTTTTTTAATAAATTTATGAATTTTCTCGGAACCGCATAGAATCGAATAATTCGTTCAATTCTGGACGAATCGTAAGCGATGGAATATCCGAAGTAAGAGCAGCAAAGAAATATTCACAACGTCAAATTCTTCGGTCAAAAAAAAAAAAGTGCAATAAAAAATGAAAGGATGGAGATGTCTCGCGTTACATTTCATTTCCATATTTATTGTTTTATTAACCGAGAATTTTTATAGAAATATTAAAAAGTTGAATCTCGACATATTGATTGTGTGTAATTCGTGAGCAAAGTAAAAATCAGTGTAAAAAGAAGATCCTTGGGGCATAAGAGGCGAGTGTTAATCCTACGAAACCGTGAATTTGTTTTAGAATTTTTTTTTTTTCAATTCTGCTCTGATTTTCTTGTATGTGTCAGGTCGATTGAACGTAAAGGAAAAAGATCGTGTGAGAGAGAAAAAGAGAGAAAGAGAGAGAGAGAGAGAGAGGGTCACGAGTCCCTATTTCTATCTGGGTTACATTGAATAGTAATGAGCGAATCGAGAGATCATACTGTTCGTCACCCTGTTCTAAAGCAGTACCAAAACGATAAAGGGAGATAGAGAGAAAGAGAAAGAGAAAGAGAGAGAGAGAGAAAAGAGACAGAGAAAGAGAAAAAAGTGAGAGAAAGCACACATCGAAATCGTGAGGGTTTCTTCAAGTGCACGTACAATCAGTAACTGAAATGTGCAACGTGGGGTAAAGAGAGCTTCTCACGAAATTATTCAAGAGTCGATCGATAGTCGGACTCACCCTACAATCGTCATGTTAAAAGGGGAAGGGGACCCCTGTCGACAATACGACACGTTGCATTCATTGCACATACCGTAAACTATTGTCTCGCAAAGAATGCGTACCTTTACTTCAAGAGTAAACACTGTACGCATCATTGAATCAAAAAATTTTCATGGAGAGTCAATAAAACCAAAAAAAAAATACACGAACACACAAAAGTTTGTCGAGCAAGCAGGTTTCCTTTAAAAATTGAATTCGATCGATTCTCGGCGGGCAAAATAGTTATATTTCAATCGTAAGAATGAAGGAACTGGGTTTCCGGACCGAAGGAAAATTCCGTAGCGAAAAAATCATTCGCTTCTCAGGACTTTTTAATTGAATTTATAACGTAAGATAAAATAAGATACTTTTCTTTCCCGTGAATATGAGCGAAGCTTTCAACAGCTTTTTCCACCACAAAAATAATACGATTTGCAAGAAAAGAAAAAAAAATTAATATTTTTTCCAAATACGTCAATTTTCATGTGTTCGAGTACGGAATTAATTGTGAGGAATTTATATTTATATTTTTGTGAACTTAACTTGTACGTTTGTACGTTTCGATAAAAAACACACACTTTGTGAGAAAGGAACAAAATGAAAATCTTTAAAAAAAAAACAGACACGAACTAGCAAACAACGAGTTAAAAAAAAACTTCCCCTCGATTGTGAAACGCGAGGCTCGAAACTCTGAACAGAAAAACTGTAAAAAAGACTATTCGGGGAGCGGCTGAAAATAAGTGAGATTCTCTATTGAATTAATTGTTTTAAAACGCTCCCTTGATGGTTGAAAAATATTACAGGGTGAACAAATAAAATTTCCAGGGTTCGTCATAGTTTTCTTTTTTTTTGTTCTTTTATATTTTTATTTTTTTTTTATTTTACGAGGGAAACAGACCGAATTTTTTTTTCCTCGACGTAGAGAGGACTCGGGGGCATTGCGTGTGGACAAGGAGCGTAGAGCTTGCGGAATCGTTCGTTGGGCTAGTAGTACGATCGTATGTTGAGTCAGACATCTCTCCATACATATGTATAAATGAAAACGATGACGTATTCGCATGGCCATAAGCTCTAATTTCAACGTATTTAATAACCTTTCTCCCTAAATTAAAAAATAAATTAAAAGTCTTTTTTCGAGTGTCTTTTAATGTTTGCCTGGTAGAAATATTGGTGGCATTAAAGGACAGAAAGTTTGATAAGAGTGTGAATTTTTAACGATATGCAACTTGCCAAGCGGTGGCACTTGTCGTCAGTTCTCGTACTTTTTAAACTCACGCTAACTTACACGTTTGCATCGACGAGAGTTTTTAAAATTTTATAGAATATCAAGAGCACAACGTCGTACCACCAATTCTTTTTCTTTCATCAGCTTTTATATTCGTGACAAGGAACGATAAAAAGAACACGAAAACTCAACAATAATGCTCTGATTTTCATGAAAGCTTTCATCTATTTTCATAACAAATTACTATCATTATACTCTTTTCGTTTATATTTTAATTAGCTGGGAAAAAAACAATTATTTATCATTTCGAAAATATAAACACAAAAATATTCCACCAATCTGACTATTATTTTTCATTTTGTTTTTTTTTTCTGCGAATCAATGACATCGGTTACATGACAATAAATCCTGCGACTAAATATCGTGACACGAAATATCCTAAGGTCATAATATTTTCAAGAAAAACAAACAAACTTCAAAGAAATCAAAATCTTTAAATCAGACAATAAATCTCAAGAAATGGTATTTCCATTAGAAACCATTTACGAGGTTTGAACCACCTCAGGTTTGAATAATATTTGCAATAATATTGTTCACAAAAAGTGGCGTGTGCGACTGAGCAACAGGTGAATCGAATTTTCGACGGAGCTTTGCAACCTCGCCGAATGCGTTCGTTTCATGGACGTGTTTTCGAAACTTTTCGTCACGGACAAAAATGAATGTTGTCAAAATCGATTGGGGTGATTAAATCGTAAATAAAATTGAAAACAATTCGTTCCAACAGACAGGAACGTCTTAATAAAAATAAGAACATAAATTATGACGTGAAAAAAAAAATCTAATTCTCCAAATATTTTTAAACAAATTTATTTTTCAAACAATCTACGAATTAGCAGCTCAAACTATCGAAGACCCAGAATCCTTACATTTAGGAAATATTTTAATAAGTTTTTTCACAAAGCCCGGAAAATAATTAACAAATAGAACATTTTTAATCGATTTCTACGATAATTCGTCCAACAAACGTCACGATTTGATATTTTGATGAAAAAATGGAAAATTTTAATATAAGATTTGTAATTTGTCGATGACAACGATATGAATTATTGAAAAATTGAACTTACTTTAAAAATAGCCTGTAGAGTACGGCGCTGAAGGTCTGTGAAAACCAGTCGTGGTTTCTTGGGGGCGGGCTGTTGGTGTTCTGCCTGATTCACCATCTCGTCTTTCCTCTTGCATGCTGTAAAACATAGAATGTAATTAAAAGACCTGTAATACAAGAAAAAATATATCGTATAAGTGAAAATTTTCTAGACCAAGCCGTGATCTCAACCAATATTCAATAACAAGCTTTTAAAACCCTCGAAAAACAATAATATTGTTTAATTTCACAACAAACGTAATATATGTTGACGATAAACTGACAAAAATGATTAATATTGAAAAATAAATAAGAGACAAATATCTCACTGATACTTACTTCCTCGTTGTGGAATCTGTGCAGCTGAAAACAGAAAGAAAAATCGATGTGAGTTATTTATTAACGAGATTTTTAGTGTCTGTAACTTTCTTTGTTTTTTTTTTATTTTTTTTTTTTTTTGTATACGATGTGTATGCGTTCATTTATTTTTGTTGTTGCTTTTAATAAATTGACTTAATTATATACGATACACATAGAAAACATAACATGTACAGTCCATTATAAATATAATTGATAATTTGCATGAAACCAATTGGATATTGAAACTACACTCATTAAACATTTCAACTAAAGGGTATACAGGGGTTGGACTGAGCTATATTGTTGGAAATATCATTGTACAGTATGCTGTGAAATGGTGTTATTAAATATTGTTCTGATGTTGATGTGAGTGTATGAAATATCAGTGTCCTTGTTGTTTTGAATTTTATGGTTACCGAGAAAAATCAATGGACATTCCACAATTTTAATTATTCCCCATTAAATCAATATTAATTCAAATAAAACAAATATTCTTCATTTCATTTTGTAAGCTTTCACATGCGATTTGTACAAACAGAGTTTGTTCCTCTGGAACAAAGTTTATTTGACAGTCAATCCTACATTCTCTTTTAATTAACAAAATTTTTATAAATTCATTCGATTTGTATAAAGTTTGTTTAAGCCAATTAAAAGTTTTTACAAATCTGGAAAATTTCATTAATTCATTTAATTTCAAATTTATAGAAATCGATTAAAAATACGTAAACACTATTTTTCTTAGTGTCATTTTTTTGTCATTTTAGTGAGATTTTTATTACGACGCGAAAATTTTTGATTATGAAACCGATAACTTGATAACGAATAGGTCGCGCGCATTCATGATCTTTGTTTTTTTTTCTTTTTTTTTTCAATCTCTTCCTCGTACATTGAGTGCCATACCGATTCGTATTGCGCATTGATTACCGACAATAAAGCTTCTCTCTGTCTCTCGAAGGACTCTCTGTTCCCCGGTAACACGATGGCAATCGAAGCCCATTTAAACACGATCAAAATACTGGACAATGTGAAAAGAAAGAAAAATGATTTCTAAGAAAGAAATAAAACGTTAAGATAAAGATTTGTTTAAACAAAACAGGAAAAAACGAATTTTTATTAAATTTGACTATAAATTTGTTGATTGCTTTGGAAATTTGACGCTCTGACTAATTTTTGCCTGTTCAATCTTTGTCTTCTTATTTTTAAACACAATTTTTGCCCAATTGACATTTTTCTCGATCTCAATCGCTGTCGATTTATTTGATATTAGAATCTCAATGTATAATTAGTGACCCATTTAAGGAACGTCACATAATGAACAGCTTTCTGTAATTTCCGGGAGTTTAATACTCTCGGATATTCTCGAATCTCATGACTTTTTGACAAAGCTACTTTGAATCGTTATCTATTAAAACATTGTTCGATGGTCTCACGAAATTGATTTTTTTTTCTTCAAAATCCTTTCCAGTAGATTCAAAAGAATTGATAGTTTATTGACAGTTTCAATAATGCAAAACGTTGAAATTTCTTCCTCTCATTTCTGTCGATTATTGAATTAATGATTTTTTTATCACTTCTTCATTCAAAACATCGAAATAATGAATTCTTTAAAAACTTTCACACCAGTTTTCAAAAACTCAGAAAATTTGATCGAGACCTGAAACCATGACATCGAATCCGATTAATCTAACGAAAGGAAGAATATTTTTGTTTGATTTCTTGGGAGATCACTTTGAATGTATCTCGAAGAACCTAACTTTTCTAATAACTGATAATTCTATTAATTTATCAGACCATCGAATAATGCTCGAAAAAAAAAATGAAAACATTAAATGAATAAACCTTCGATGAAAATCGATCGAATGTTAAAATTATTGGATCGTATAAAAAGCCCAGAGATTTGTGATGGGAAACGATTTAAAAAAGGCTATTCGGAAAACGTTTATTTTTTTATTTTTTTAGTGAAAAAACAATAAAAAAATCGGTCGTAAGTATTTTCGAAATATTCCATAGCTGTCGTCAGTCTTTCGTTAGAATATATATAGCAAGGGACATCAAAAACGTGTTTGTCACTGCGGTTCGGTCTGCTGGCATAGGTCAGGTACTCGAGATTTTCTTTTCGCCAAGAAGCGATGAGAAACGTGGAAAAATAAAAGAAGGCTTGAGGAAAGAGTTTTCGTTCGATCGTGAAAGAAGTGGTCGTAGTACACTGTTTAGAATAACCCAAAAACGATTGCTTGCCTCGTATCTCTCTTTATGTTTCCCGGCCAAAACGTACAAGAGTCATTGAGCGTCATGTGCGACCAATAGCCTTTGGATATACGAATAAATATCAAAGTATTAAAATACTGAATGAAAAAAACTATACAAGAATTTTTTTAATCGTACAAACCAAATATTTATTACAATTTCTAAAAGAACCGCCTCCAAAATTTGCTTCAAACTAAAATTTGGACTCTTTATTTGATTTAAATATTGATAGAAAATCGAAACGATAATTTTTTAAGTATTCGGACAAAAGAAAGGAGAAATTTTTTCGTTTCTGACAATAATCCAAAATTCTATTATTTTAAAACATCTATAGAATGACGTAAATATAGTGAATCTGAACTCAGTCCTGAAAAACCATATTTCCGAAGGCTAATCAATAAAAATAAAAAAACAAACAAACAACTTTTGAAACGTTTTTATCGTTTGTCGATTAGAATTTTTGATTTAAATGCACAATTTTTATTGATGGCGCGAAACACGATTCTCCATAATCCAAAGCTTTGTATTGGGTATAAATATTTTTAATGATCATTATCATCGAGTATTTGATCATTTCGTACCTGAAAATCGAGTAGTAACGTGGAAATCTGTTTTATTAAATAAATTTCATAATTTATGCACTTTAAACCGAGACACCTGGATAATTAACACATATCGAGATAAACATAATTATTTAAACTTTCAAGGAATGTCCAATCTGGAAATTAGTCACAATTACGTTTTTTCACCCCAAACGATTTGCAGTAAAAAAAAAAAAAAAATAGATTAGATTTGAGGAAACTGCATTTATATGTGATCCGACATTTTCAAGAGGCATGAAATACTTACGATTGTTTTTACGGGTCTTGAGTAATGTGGTTTTCATGATGTGAGAGTGTTGAATATTGTTGTCGAGTATGTAGCATATAGTTTAGTAAATATGTGGTATTTAGTATGCATACATGCTTTTGTTTTACAGGGCATTTTCTAAAAGTACTGAGGGTAGGGGGCGAAAGGGTCTAAGGGTATTATATTTATAATGTTATCTATGATATGATAATGAATATAGATATATAAATGTTTGTGTATAAATGTAATCAGTATAGTACGAATATCTGCGACAGGATTTCGATTCAACATAACTAATACACATATTCATAAATATCTATTTAAATATGTAAATTTTACATATTTGTGTATATGTATATTTATATATATATTGGGTTTATTAATAAATAGGGGTAGTCAGGCGAGGGATATTTCTGCCAAGGGAGGGTCAGATCGCAACAAGATGCTCACGTTGGTAAAATAGCATTATTGCTTTTCTTTATCATTAACACAATGCCAAACATTGTTGAATTCGTAAGAAATTATTCTTATTGTAATAAATCTATTGGGCTTAATTAAACATCGTTACGAATTTTGATTAATGTTTGGCTTATTGCGATAAACCTACATCGTATTCATTATTACTCCCCCGTGTACGTCTTCGTGTCGTTTTTTTTTTTTTTTTTTCATTTATTTTAGGGCACTGAAGTCGTTTCTAATGATGCTCTTATTTTTTTTTTTTTTGTTATTATTGCTAATTATTAATTTTGGAGGTTTTTGCTTGTGGTCTATTGTAGTATGGCCGAATCGTGACTCCAACGCAATGTCGTTCCGAGGCTCTCGTCGCCGCTAAACTGACTCGAAGACGCAGATAACCGGGGATGAAAAAAAAAAAATAAAAAAAATAAACAAAAAAAATTTGATTTTCTCGTCGAGGACTTTTCCCTTCTCTTTCCCACTTTTCGTCTCAAGTTTTTTTGTGCTCCAGATTTAGCTTTCTTTGCGATGGTCATGCATCTACTCGAGCCCGGAGACGTTTTATTGAGAAATTTCATTGTTATTTGTTTTAAAAAAATTTAACAATTTTTTCATCACTCTCTCTCTCTCTTTCGCTCTCTTTCTTTGTTCTCGTATCTCGTGACATAAAAATAAAAATATGAGTAACAGAGCTTCTCAAAAATGTCTGAGAAACTCTGGACCAAACCATTGAAAAAACTGTACGTTTGATGAAATAATAAAATTCGTCGATGTATTTCAATCGTCTCTTAATCACTCTTCACAACTCATTCACTCCATCTCTCGCTCTCTCTCTCTCTCTCTCTCTCTTTTTTCCTGTGTGTCTCTCCATTAATTTCGGTGGTAAAGCTCAATTGCAGTAATCGTTGAATTCCTGAACCTTTGACCTCTAAAATGAACGATTTACGTTCACTTTAGATGTACCATTTAATACCAATTTTACAATAAATTATAAAATTATAAACAATATACCAATTTTTAAATAAACTTAGTACCACTGGTTAATCATTGTTGCACGTAATCTTAAGTCTATTTTTATTGGTAAATAAAGAATAAAAATAAAATACAATAAGACTGCCAGACGAATTAATTTAAACATTCCAATTGTTTTTTCTTTTGTTTCAAGATGTCTTGAAATACATCGACGTTGCGAGTCTCATCGTAAGGGTAGTCGAGTCTTCCAGAATCAGTTAATTAGATGGCCAGCAATGCAAACATTAAAAATTATTTTTATTTGTTTCCAATGCAATTAACAAGAGTGTCATTTTGTCATTACTTTCTGTAAGATTGTATAAATATTGCCATTAACTATTGCAAAAAAAAAAAAAAAAACCAAAAATAGTATTCAGGGTCATCGTGATGAAGATTCACATTACAATCGTCCATTTACAATTTTTATATTCGACGCTTAACCCTGCAACCTTGCAGAGACATCGTTCAATTGTCAAATAATATAAAAATCGAGAGAATTTAAATAAAAACACAAAAATAACTGCTCAATATAAAAAAAAAAAAAAAAAAAAAAAAAATCAGCTGAAATATTTGTTTTTTTTTTTGTGTTCGAACGATGTCAATTTATAACTTCACAATGACAATTAATTGTAAAATTTAATCTGATGCAAGTCGTGCTCAGATGGAGACCACGGAAGTCCGTGAAGTGAGAAACAGCAACGCGAGCCAACCGGAAGTGGTGAGTTTATGCGACCCCGTACTTAAACCATACATGTGTAAATATATATATAAATATATATATGAATAGAATATAGCACGTGCGAGCATCGGTTGAGTCATCGAGGGTGGACGAAAAAATAAAGTGTGTTGCGGGTGTTCAGTAAGGTTTCCAGGGTTAATGGTGAATACTCTGTGCAGCTCGTGCCATCAGGACGCTGACCCCTTACAGTTCCGTTTTATTTACACCATTTGAGTATTCTCTCTTTTTAATATTATTTTTCTATGGTTTTCCTTAATTTCTTGCCCGTTAGTAGAGTTTATTTTTCTTTAAAATTGAAATGAACGAATTGGAAGACTGGCTAAACTCGTGACAACCGAGCGAGGCTTCATCCGCTTCTCCAAACGTCGTTTGTATTTAAAATTAACATTTCTTATTGATTTATATACAATGATCGAGCAAATTGTTCTCTTTCTTTGACAATCTAATTAATAATTTGTGTTTTTTTTTAACTCGAAAATCATTGTTTGGTTCAGATATTGTCGAAAAAATCTTTTAAATACAAACGATGTATGGCGAATCCGTGTAATTGATTTTGTTCTTGATGCACAATCAACTTTATCTCCTTTTGACGTCAACTTTTTTTTTCTATTAAAAAAATGTAGATTTCGTATTTGGAGTGTGAAAGATTGGCTTCTCAATAAAATGCCTCCGAACATGTGAATTTCTTCAGTTTCGTAAACTGTTTAATTATTTTTTTTTCTTTAATAACAATGCTTTTTTTTTCTGGCTCTCTTCTCTTTTCATTCCCTCATCTTATCTCTCTCTCTCTCTCTCTTTCTCTCTCTTTCTCTCTCATTTCTCTCGTTTAATCTAAAAGCTTACGTATATATATATATATAAGCAGCATCAGCAGCAGCATTAGCAGCAACAAATTACTTTTTTTTTTTATGCGAGATATAAAATAGAGGCTATCAATTTATTTATACGACTTCATACAAGGTACAGCGAGCGTGCATGGGATTTCAATATATCGTGTCTGTGATTTCGTGTACGTTTCTATTCATTATTTTTTTTCTTCTGACATTTCAAATGAATAAAAATGAAAAACCAAAACGACAGAACAAAACTGAAATACAACATTGAAAAGTGCATTTTTTCTTTGTTTTTTTTTTTTTTTTTTTTTTTTTTTGTAGAATTTAAGTAGCGAGGATTATTATTTAGCAAAATATATCCAAAAAATATCACCGTTGCTTCTGTTCTTTGACATCGATTCAAAATCGATTTTTAATGATATAAAACAGTCTTATTTACATTAAATGTCCAAAGGACAATTAATACGCGAATGGGAAACGAGCAAACGAAATAATTTAGGTCATTAAGTATCGGCTAATTGGAATGATTCGGTGATTTTTTATTAACGAGACAGTGCTTGCGGCGAAGTGTTAGGATCGTTCAAGAATAGCAAATTTTTATTTTCCGATTAAATTCAGCCGGAAATGCCGTTTCAAGAGACACCGTTGTCTTATGGATTTGTAATAATCATTCTCGGCCTATTTTCGTCATTTTGTTCGAAGCAAATATTCCGTGAATTTCACTCGGACAAGATTATTTATAATTATCACCGGACGTAGCGGTCAGATGTTTTTTGTGAACAGATTCAACGGTTCATTTTTTAGACATCGCTGATCGATTTTAATTCTCGTTTCATTTTATTTTCCGATATGGACAGACGGCCACGTTCGTATCGTCAATTGCGCGATATTCGTACTTAATCTTATTAATTATTATTGATCGAGAATTTGATTTTTAAAAAATGAAAAAAAAAAAAAAAAAAACACGAAAGTCCCAGATACGGACGAGGTGGACCAAAGTTGGACAACGTACCGAGTCGAGATGTCTCACAAGCGAGGCCTGCGCTCGTAAGACACCGAGAACTCTGAGCACGAGCCAACCTGAGCTCCCCGTTATGCCGTAAGGACATAAACATTTTATTGATTCGTGTTTGTGACACCTCGATCAGCGTACGTCCGATCGCACAGTATCTCAAATACGTTTCCAATAAAATAATTCTTATTAATAAATAAAGAAAGCAAGAAAGAAACTTCATTTGTCAAACGATTTTTCAATTAATCGGCAATCAACGATTCGACGGGCGATTATGGTTTTATTTTCTTTCAAGTGCACTTGATCCGCGAGGACAAGGAAAAAGAAAAAGGAAAAGAGCCGAGGATTGCGTAAATATTACTCTTGATGCTTTTTTTTTTCTTTCTACAATTGTTGATTCAACGAGACGATCCGTTGTCGGATTAAAAATTGCCCAGAACCTTTATTTCAAAGTCCAAATATTTCCTATCAAAATTCAACGAAAAATCATTTATCAAATTCTTCACAAGTTTAACATTTATAATTAAAAATTCAAGACTCTCGTTTCGATCTCACTAGCGCAAAAACGGATCGCAAAATATGTCATTTTTTTCGATTTACACTTTGTTCCTCAAAAAAAACAAAAAAAAAAACGAATTTACGATTAATTTCGAAAAAATATCATTTACTTTTGTGCCAAATGCTTTCGAGCATGAATTTAAACTTTTTTCATATCATAATAGAATTACAATTATCATCATTATTATTATTATTTTTTAAATAAAATCCATGTACGAAGACAAAAGTATTGGAGATTTCGACAAATACATGGACAAATATATACGTATGTAACGTTATAAAAATGCGTGTGTATAAATATAGAAAAATTAGTCTGTGTGGTGCACGATTCAATCGATCAATCCATCCATCATTGTCAATGTAAAAAAAAAAAAAAGAAAAAAAAAGTGGAATAAAAAAACACAATTGTCAATAAAATCATGAATCAATATTACGTAAATGTATTAAGAGTTGAACGAAAAACGGAACCGTAACGGAATATGTATATATATATATAAAGATTATAACAGTATATTTGTGGCTTATAATAATTGTTAAATAACAATAGTATGCAGAGGCAATAAGTTAATCGGCAATTATACAAATCATAGAGGTTTTAGGTTTCAAATATTCATATTATATAAATATATATATAGTGTGTGTGTGGACACATATATATGGTATAAATATATAAATAATATAACATATGCATAAACACATGTCATATGGTCTCGAATATTATATAATTACGATGAAAAATAAATAAAATAAATAAAAAAATAAAAAAATGTATATAATATAAATAGATATATAATAACAATGTTATAATTGGTATTAGAGTAATTAAGGTATTATGGAATTATTACGAACACCGAAACTGAGAGACTCACAAGCAGGAAGAGGAGGGTGTTTTCCTTCTTTTAGAGTTGACTGATCTCACGTTAACATTGCGCATCTGGCAGTCTGCAATGCAAAACACATTGGGATGTTCAAATATTAACGGGCGGCCTTCGGAAACGACAGGTTGGTCACCATTTGTCTTTTTTTTTCATTTTATTGTTTTTTTATTGTGTTTTTTTTTTTTTTTTTTTTTTTTTTTTAAATCTTTCTTTGCATCTCGAGTCATCGGTTCTCAGATCCAGGGGTAACTCTTTGCGTCGTCCATTTTTTCTTGTTTCTCCGTCCCTTTTTCTTCATCGTTTGATCGATTAATCAAGACACTCGTTTGCCATGTGCCTCGAGAACATTTAACAATATTCCTAACAAACTTTCTTACCCTTGTTGCCAACTATTTCATAGATTCCACTCTATATTACAATAAAAAATATGTTTTTCTTCATATTTTATGTTTATTTATTTATTTGTTTACGTGCATTGTCGGATATGGATCGCGAAATCGAAGACATAATAGTCGGCAGTGATGATTACACGTAAATGATGTCTTTCGTTGTTCATTCGACTCATTATAATTTATTACTTCATGGGACACGATAATTTGTCATTTTATTTGCACCCATTCGTCGCTGATGTTTCTAGTCTCCCAGGGGTCGGAAGACGTCGATGAAATTATCGTCGGAAACTATATCAATAAATGATCAATTATGGAATTACGTACAGCGTACAATTATTGCGATTAACAATTAATTTATTAGCATGAATATTTTTTTTTTTTTTATTTTCGTAAATTTGTTTAATCGGTTATTGTTTCGCTTCCGAACTATCGATAACGAAAATCCGGTTTTCTGAATGTTGCATCGATTGTTATCTCGATCCGAGAGGCTGAAAAACTCCCGAGATCAGAATTAAACTTTACCGGACGTACAAACCGTTTTGTTTCCTTCAATTGTTTATTCTCGTTTAAAAAATTGGTTAATTTGAAAAAAAAACTGGACTCACAACTCTTTCGATTGTTGAAATTACGAGCAGAATTGAAAAAAAGCTGCGATTAATACACCGGAAATTAGGATGTAATTGTTACGATTCAATATTCACGCTTAATGTTTTCGGATAAAAGGCGACGATGGAACTGAAGGAGAAAAAAACGTCACGGGGGAGCATGAAATATTGAAAAAAAAAGAAAAAAAAAGAAAAATTGAAAGAAAATTATTAATGTCGGGCGTTTCGAGGCGTATCGTATAATTAGTGACGAGGGCGCGATACTCGAGGAGTACGCGTATTTTATCGCAAAATTCCAAACGATAACGACAGACGCTGGGCTCGCGAATCAACACATCGATATATATGCATGTTGCCAGGTACGTATGTATGAGAGGATTCCGGCGAGATTCGCGTTATACTCGTGAGGGCATATCGATAATGAAAACGACGACGACGACGACGACGACGATGAAGAGGAGAAACCGCAAAACTCGCATTGAACTTCACCAGGGATGCGTGACGTTTTAATTATAAACGGCAAAGGGGCACACAATGACTGTTATAATTTGCCGGTAAGGTGTACTCGAGGACGTTTTTATATAACACATATATTCACTTTTGTCCTTTTTTTTTTTATACCTGTAAAGAAGAAGATTAATAATATATCTCGTTGGGAAATGCACGAAGAGAAGTATCGAAGGATGAAAACTGGAATATCGAGTGATCTTGTCATTTCGATCTATCGATACTCTCGTCTCCTGGAATTACCGTCGATTCACCTGAAACGTTTTGACCCTCCCGAGAACAATGGGAATGATCGACGCAAAAATTAACTAGGCATGTGTGTAAGTGTGTGTGTGTTGAATCTTTTGTAATCGTTTGACGATCAAACAATGTTTTTTTTTTCTTTCGAATTCGTCCTTTTACGTTCGATTTTTTTTTTTATCCTGATTTTTTAAATTACAAACGTCAGGAACGTTGTTTGGAACTTTTGATATCTTCTCGCAATGAATCGCAATTAATTCATTGATAATAGAAAGGTACCAAAGCCTAAATGGTTTTTGATCATTCTTTTGAATGAAATTGATTGACTGATTACTGTTACGATAGTGTTTTCTTTTAATCATTTCGTTATTCACCATATTTTCACCTCCGTATAAACAACCGATTTATTATTCGATAATTTCAATAATATTAATCGATAATTTTTCACTGAGTCGAAGAATTTCAGTGACGACTGTAACATTCGACCTAAAAACCTATCAAACAATGTTAAAAAGAGAGTTTGCAATTTTTTGTTAACTCTGTCACACAAAAGTGTTTATTTCCGTGTACAAATGATGGTGGGTTGTGTGAGCTCTGCACTGATGGATTGTATATTTTGACTGAAGAGAAAATATGAGTGAAAAAATAACTGAAAAGGTATAAACGAAATATAAATCCGTAAAATCCGAGTCGCACGCATTCTAAGGGTAAATCGTTTGAAATTTAGCAATCCTGCAAATATTTCCTTGGTCTATACACAGAGAGAAAGCCCTTGGCGGAGGTTCGTTGTCAAAACGGAAATCGAAGTCGATTTCCGCGGAGTAAACCATGAAAAAAATGTGAGGATGATTGCAGCGCGAAATATACGTTCAATATATAGAATTGAAAAAGTAATTTGAACGTTGGATCGAGTTCTCGGGCTGGCCTATCTATGGGCAGGACGAAAAAGGGGTTGGAACGAGTGGGAAAGGAGGGACGAGAAAAGAGTAGGGATAAAAAAAGGTTGCATGGAGAAACAGGAACTGCATCAGAATCGTAACGAGAGCCTTTGATCGGCGAATTAAAAGCCTGAAAGTCGACGTTCCAGTTTGTACGAAAAAAGAGAATGAATAAAAAAAGGAAGAAGAGTCACTATACTTTTTTTTGTATATATATATATATATATAGCAGGCCAAATGACGCCACCCACGTAGCAAAACCGCCGATCTATTCCTACATCATCGGTACGTTTCCTTTTATATATATCTCTCTATATATATATATATTTTTTTTAATTCTCTGAATTTCCCATACATATCGTTAGACAGAAGATTGAGAATAAGAAAGGCGTAACGAGGCGCATTTCGTGTGTAACACGTTGAGTTTTTTTCCTTCTGACAGTGGTCATTGGATATATTTATATATTCATATCTACACGTATATATATATATCGATAGGAAGGTCGTTCGTTAACCTGTCTCTATGGGTTTTATTGATACTGTGG
Source organism: Campoletis raptor (assembly GCA_948107755.1). Taxonomy (NCBI): domain Eukaryota; kingdom Metazoa; phylum Arthropoda; class Insecta; order Hymenoptera; family Ichneumonidae; genus Campoletis; species Campoletis raptor. Next base: position 11,475,243 of record OX403630.1, on the reverse strand, counting down.
CGAAGCAAAGGATAAGTGGATATGGAAAGAGACGATTTGAGATGGAGGAGCATATCGATAACATATTATCGTTTAAATCGTTACACGAGCCATCACTCTTCTGCATCCTCATCCCGATCTCCACCCCGCACTCTTTCTTTTCCGCTCGTTATTTTTCAACATAGAAAAAATACTTTGAATCACTGAATATCTCTGTAAAATCGAGCTAAATTGATGAAACTGATATTTATACACGATATTTACACACACATATATAGATATTGCATATGTATTTACATTACAATGTCTACAGTGTATAGAAGGAGATTTTTGCATGAGAGGCTACAGCTGAATTCTGTATATTCTTTGTCTTTCCCTCACTCGTTAATTTATTCAACAGACTTTATGTATATGGACATCAATATCCATCAGAATATCGTGAGTTCTCTGTTGTTCCACTCCTCGAAGTACTAATATTTCTTTTCTCATTTTTATTATATTTTTTGTTGTTTTTTTTTTTTTAAGTTCTTGGTCCCTCTCTTGTCGCAATATAACAAACCAGACACGATGCGCCCGCGTGGAGAAAAAAAAATTCTCTACAAGGGACACAAAAGTTGTAAGGAGGGTGGGAGATCGAAGGCTCAGACGTCGCGTCCCCTGAACGTTATCAAAGTCCAAACCAAAGCTCCTTCCTACGGCCATACTTTTTTCTATATATACTTATATATTTAGCCTTGTGAAAATGAAGTGTCCACGATATATCCCTCGGTACATAAATACATGACGATTATATCGCAGCTATAGGATACATTTTGATATCTTTCGCTACCTAATAAATATATAGCCACATTTATATATAAACATGTATCTATTTTTTTTTTCTGTTTTTTTTTTTATTTTTTTTTTTTTTTTTGGAATATGTATTAATGCCTGATATATATGACGGAAAAGATCGAAAGAACGAAATAGAGAAGAACGATGAGAGCCGAATCCATCGAGAGGGCTTGGACTCCTATTACGAAAAAAGAAGAAAAGGAAAAAGAAAGAGATTGAGAGAGAGAGAGAAAAGAAAAAAAATGGCAGTAGAATTGCCAGTGTCCAGTCGAACGGCTCTCGTCTAGAGTCCAGGTAGCAAAAAGCTCTCGTCTAAATATCTATCACTGTGTGTCCTCTATATATGCGCATTAGTCTCTCTCTCTCTCTATATATATATATATATATATATATAATATATGAATATATGTATATAAACGAATGTACGTATCGTTGCCTCTCGAGAACGATGAGGATTCGATGAAGCCTCAACGAGATATTCATATAGATATATGTTTGTATATTTATGTGGTATATACGAAGAATTTAGACACGGAGACACATATCAATTGCTGACAAAACGAAAGGCCCTACACTCAAGGATTCAACGTGCCATTTTCGCTCGGTATTAAGCCCTTTTTATATTAATCGATACAGTCAGAGAACGATCGGAACCCTCTCGCGGTTCGGCAGGTGGATGAAAAGTGCGGAAGGATGAGAGTTGCATTTTTATGTATACACCCTCATATTTATATATATACATATATATATATATGTGTATGCAAAAGACGAGACAGATGCAAGAGCTGATGGGTACCACTCGCGACTCTCGGGTATTCCGAAAAATAATGCCTCCGTCCGGGGCTAAAGCTTATAATAAATGTTTGAGAGGCACCCCGTTTAGGAAGGGAGTATAGAATATTATCTATACGGATTTTGTACTCTTTCACTTTTTCCATCTCTCGATTTTTCTCTCTTTAGATTTTACTCCTTCTCTAGTTCTCTCATCCCTTCATATCCTATCCTGATTTTTTGCTTCTGCACATTCGCCACGACCAGGCCGGAAACTCGTTCATCCGCTCTCTTCGATTCTGTCCAAATATAACGGTTCCTGATACAAAGAGAGAGAGAGAGAGAGGTTTTATATTTAGAACATTTCGTGCAAAATCAACCGTATGGATCCTTCTGCTTATAAAGTTAAAATAATGACACTGTTTCAAGTTATTTCCCATCAAAGTGCATCTCAAGAGATCGGACAATAATCATTTCTCCTCTTTGATTTCTTAGCTAATATCAACGGAATTAAACCGAGTTATTATTTTGAAAAAAACTTTTTTGTGTCACGAGATCCATTTCTTCTCAACTCCTAAGACAACAAATAAGAAATATAGTGCAATGAAGCTTTCGTCAAAAAATTGATAACAGAGAAGGTTTCAAGTTTAACTTAACGTTCGCAATTGAACATGAGAATTTGATGAATTCTTTAGAAAAAAATGAAATTGGAGATAGTTTGAGGCTCATTCGGAACGAAAGAGCTTATATATGTATAAACATATATTTGTGTCTCAAGAGTATAGAAACGAGGATATAGGATAGTTGTATTCGAGATATACGTTTGCGAGAGGCCAGAGGCTTTCGTAGTCGTCACTGGGAGAGATGAGCTAGGAGAGGTGGAGAAAAGACAGAGAGGATATAGTATAGAGTTTCGGTTCGAATATTGGAAAATGCGGAGTCGGAGAAGCAGAGAAAGGGATGAAAGAGAAAGAGAGAATGAGAGAGAAAGAGAAAGAGATATAAATATAGAGAAATGAAAGAGAAAGAAGGAGGTTGATATGGCGAAGCAGAGGAAAAGAGAAATGAGAAGAGCCATCGCAGTCAAGAGAGATTGAGAGAGAAAGAGAGACTCTCGGAGGTTCGATATGCATATAAACACAATACCTTTCTCGATCCTCCTCTGGGTGGACTGACATACACACACATGGACATATTTCGATATCCATACTAGTTCGATTTACCTGTAAGCGTGTGGGATGTGAGTTGATGCTCACACGTTTCTCCTCTCGTGGTCTCGCGAATACACACACATATATATATATATTTAGATATATCGAGGAAGAGGAAGAGCACCAGCCAGTCGGAATATCTACCTACGTGAATATTTTATATCGAAGCACCGGAGAAAACGAAGCGAGAGAGAAAGAGAGAGAGAGAGAGAAGAGAAAGCTTGGAGAACCGTCCGGCGATGCCGAAGCTAATCCAAACTCTCCCAACCCCCTCCCACCTTCGAACATCCCTATATAGCGCAGCATCAGGCTCAAGCCCGAGGGTGTTCCAGTTATAGACACAATACCTAAATACATATATATGTATATTATGTAGATTTCCACGAGAAATTTTACCTCTGGGTAATATTAGTTGGTATTACAGATATTTCATGAAATACCTATTTTCTTTTGTCATTTTCATTCAAGTTCTCGTTTTTTACGAATAGTGTCAAGAAATTACTGTTTCGTATTCATTTTATTCGATTATTTTAGCCATATACGAAGTTTTTTTTTTTTTTTTTTTTACAAATTTTCTATATTTTTGTTTATAAACAAATTGAAATTTTTTTTGCTACTTTGATTTGTCGTGTCCCGTTTTCTGGATGATGTATTTTCTATATTTGATCAACGAAGGCTCATTTTTGTTTTTTTTTTTTTTTTTCAATGACTCTACCGCTCTATCAAACTTTTTTTTTACTTTTATTCGAATATTTTGTTCTTTTTTTTTTTTATCATACGATACTAGCAGAGGTAATTTACGATTTGTGGCTTTACGGATGTTACGAGGGGTTGGTAACGCTTGTTTCGTTGTTTTTCGAACGGAGTAGAACTGTTGTATTTTTATTGGTACCTTATTCAGTCAATCAGACATTTTTCAATGAATAATTTTGTTCCAGTCAATTTTTTATCTTTGGTGTTATTTTATTATTATTATTATTATTATTATTTTATATTTGACGTTCATCGTTTGTGAATTTTAGCTGGGACTATTTTTCGCGTTTGATCATCGAACGGTCCGATTTTTTTCTATGACTGCCACTGCTCTCTCTGTGCACAGAAATATTTTTCTGCTTATTTTACCCCTGGCGATGGTAATCCAAACTCATGAAAAACGGAAAGAATCTCGTATTTATTCGGCCTTATTTCGTTTATCGGAGGTGTTTTTTTTTTTTTTTTTTTTCGTATTGTAAATATTTTATAGTCGTTACTGCGAAAACAATATGACAGCAGAAAATTCTTAAAAAAGAATAGAGTAAAAATAAATCATTGAAATTAGGAATCGAAGTAGCATCGAATCACCGTTGCAAATAAATAAAATTGATGAAATTTTGAACCTGATGGTTAATTAAAGCATTTGTACACTCAATTATTATTTTTATTTCAAATTCGTACGATTTCTTGGACCAAGAGATAGAAAGAAAAAGCATTAACGAACGTCTTCGAACTTAGAATTGATCTTCCACAATATTTAAGCAATAAATTTGATTACTTTTTGTAAAAAGTGTCGATAGAGCAATTTTATAGGAAATTCAAATCAGGGGTAAGAAGTAATGAATATAATTTATAACACTTTGGTGGGGGATGGGGGGGGGGGTGGGCTATTGGTGATTACCAGGCCTGTTCAACATTCCCTGGTCATCCGCTATAGGTTTTTCCTTCACAAGCTCATCGGGGCTTGCATTGGGAGACGGTCATTATCTCTGAGGGTGAGATCGAAAGGGTGGAGGGAAATATAGAGTCGGAAATATATAGCAAGAGATAGGAAAAAGGGAGAGGAGTGAAAGGGAGGATATCGGGCAGGCACCGAAGGCAGTAGAGTCTGGGCATAAATAATTTATAATATTTAACGAAGCTGGGATGGTCTGGTGTAAAAACTAGATGAAAAAAAAAAAAAAAAAAAAAAAAAAAAATATTGCATCGACGAGATGCCTGTCCATTTCTCGCTCGCAAACCTTCTTTCTTTCTCTTTTCAGTCGCCGGTGATGAGCCAAAATGTATCGAGGACTGATACGCTTCAGAAGGACGATATACAGATAAATAGAGTAAACAAAAATATCTTCGAGGAGGAAAAGGGTGCGAGGCCACAATTTCACACTCCATATTACGTCTCTCACGCCTTTTTGTTTCTCACAGCTCGATATTAACGTGGAGACACTCACGAATGCGTATAATGACAGTGGATGCTCTATATGGTGGTTGAAACGTCGCGTGGGGTAAAGTACCGCGTGTGCCAACGAGAGAGGGTGACCGAAGCGAAACGGATAGCCGCAGGATTGATGGCTATCTAATTATGCGAATAAAAATACGATGCGGTAACTTCTCCACCGTATAGCGATCGCATATTGCCCTTTCCATTCATCTAAATAGAAGGAGAGGGTTCGCGAATCGGTTTTAGGGGATGAGACTGTTGGATTGATACAAGAAGGCCGAGTTTAAATTCCTGGTGGAACTATAGCGATGTATTCGCAAAGCTCATCGCTCTTTTCGTCATTTAATGCTCTCTTTTGTCCAGTTTTTTCTTTCTCGACAGCCTAATATATAATCACCGTTTGTTATATACATGTGTGTGTGTGTGTGTGTGTTTTTGTGTATGGAAGGATGAAAAGTATTGGAACGTGTGTGCGTGTGTACATCGAAGCGAGGAAACTACGAAAAACTGATACGAGAGCTTAATTTTTTTCAATTTTTTGTTATTTTGTTTTTGTTTTGTTTAATATTCTCTAATATTTTTGTTGTCGATCATAAAGTTTTGTTTGCTTTTTTTGCTGTTGCGTTTCTTGATTTGATGAATGTGCCATTCCTCGCTTTTTCTCTCTCTCTCTCTCATTCGCTGTCTTCCTCTCACGATCTCTCGTCATATCGTACGATGGATTCCACGGAGTTGATGCACTTTCTGATTAGTTGGGCAGTCGCGGACGTGATTAATATGCAACGAGAGATGACAGAGTGGAATAGAACCGGTGAAATCGAGATCCAAGTCTCTCACAGCATGGAAAGAGAAAAAGAGAGACAGCGAGACTACGAGAGAGAAGTCACTCCGTACATTATGTATATATTTATATTTATGATCGAAGAGAAACGTCGACTACGTTGAGTGGATTTTCGTGCCTCGATTTGTGGCTTTCAGACATTTCGTTCGAGTCTAATAACCCAAACATTCAAATATTTACAATCAACATTTCCGGTACTCATTTATTGTTATTGAATTGAGCGATTGTAAGCTCAACTAATGATATCCACTTTCATTACACGATTCAATGTAAACTTCTCTTTCATTTGAAAACCAGATTAATTAAAATATGAAGCAATTTTTACATTATTCGCTCAATCGTTACAAATCATTTAATCATATTGCGTGATCAACAGTCTGATCGAATTTCGATAAATTTGTTTCCAAAATACTGAATGAAGTTTTATTTATATTTTAACCCTTACTTGCCACCTTGGGAAACAAAACTACCCCAGGCCTATATTTCCTTTAATTTAAGTATCAACTTTTGTTGGCTTTAGTATTTTTTTCAGTGTACTTAAATTTAATTTTTGGCTGAATAAAGTAAACAATCTTTTAAAAAAAGCTTTCAATACGTTCTAAAACAATTTTCGAGTCGAAATATTTGGTAGTTCATTTTTTATAACAATTTTTGTCACTTGGGTACAAATTTACCCCAGGGTGGAAAGTAAGGGTTGATTCGACATTTTGATAATTCTTTTTTAAAATTTACTGTTGAAAGACTAAAAAAAAAGAAGATTTGCTTTAAGTTATAAAATGATTATTCAACGTTTATTTCGTTCTATTTGAATGGAAATGATAAATCGTTTAAAATGATTTGAAAAGAGTTTAATAAGTTGATACCATTTATTTATATGCACGAACATTCTCCGGTTCGATTACAACGACGAGGAACAGATCCTACACATTTTCTGTCTCTGTTTTACTATCTGCCTCTCGGTGTGTCATTCGCACGAAGTAAATTACTGACATACCTAGCACTGTATTAGTACTGCCATATATCTCTATTTCGACTAACGATGCACCGTGGGAATCGATCGTCATCGAGTTAACTCCGTGACGTGGTTCGACACTGCGAAATGTAGATGATGGACATGCGGATCCTGCCAAGTTACATCCCGAAGAAAAGTCGAATAAAAAAATTATCCGACATTATAACGTGTTCAAATAAACGCGAATAATTATTGTACACGAAAAAAAATAGAAAAGTAAAACCTCTATTATGTGTTTTCGACTTATTTCTGCATCCATTTTTTTCCAAATTCTCAAAAACTTCCTCCAATAATAAACAATAATTCAGTTCGGATTAATTTCTTCACATAAAATTCACGTGAAGAAACAATTCGTTTGTTTAAACAATAAGAATTCTTCCTTAACCAATTTTTGCGTAAACTTTCACGTAATATATCGCGTAATTATTATCTCGAGAATATAATTAATCAACGAGAAAGCCTGGTCATGAAAATATTTTTAAAAAAGTGTTATGTAACGAAATTTTTTGACGTTTCGTGTGCATTAAAAATCGTATAGTTTTTTTACGGTTCGATCTGTTATAAAGAGTCTTTGAAAAATAAAACCAAAGCAATGGAGAATTAACAACATCTTGGCTTCGAAGTTTAAACTGCTCTGAGATATTTGTTTAACGCATTATATGCAGGACAACTGTATCCGAGAGTGTGGGACTACTTGACTATATACGTGTACACATTGTCAGCTTTCTCTGGATCCTCAAGCCCGGTTTATGTTCGCAGTACATACATAATAATCCCAAGCAACGACCCCTCTTCGACGACCAGAATTAATGTAAATCTGTATGGGCTGTTCCACTTGAAACTCAGTTCATCATTGACATTCTCGAATGATTTTTTTCTCGTTAACAATTAATTTGACATTTTGGCCAAATCCTTTAAAAAGGAAATAAACGCTTTCAGGGCAAACGAATTTTTTTTTTTTTTTCACAACATCACCGATAAAGTAGCTATGACTAAATATGGAAAATTGCAGTCAATATTACTAACTATAATCAAAAAGATAAAAATATTTAAAATTATGATTTTTGACTCAGATTTTACGGAAGATTTAACCTCAAATCGCAAGTCTGAAGTGATTTTTTAACACTAGCTCAACAGATATTGTAAAAAAAAACTGAAATCTCGTCGTTTAGGACACGAGGGATTGGGAATTCTTGTAATGAGAGCAAGAGTGAAAAGACAAGATGTTTTTTTCCCGAATTATCTGTCACTACTGCCAAGTCACGTGGAATTCTCCATATTCTCTTGCTTTGATACATAAATACATAGATATATACATATATATATGTTTACACATACATGTATTTATACATAAATACATATATACATATATGTATTTATGTTACAACCACATTGCAAATATGTATGTACATACAAAATCACTATAGATATGTATGTAACAGGAGGTATGGGAAAGGGTGGTAGCCACGAAGGGTTGCGATCGTGATATATATGGCGTAGCTGAGCCAGTGCAACGGACACGTTAGTTGCAATGGTGTACCACGTTTCTGACCGAGAGGTCTCACACCCTAATCTCTATCGTACATAGATATAAGCCCTTCAAGTCCATATATATATATATATATGTATAGGGAGGAAGAGAGAGAGAGAGAGAGAGAGAGAGAGAAGGGGAGAAGGAGGATCATGTGTGTATTAAAATCCTAAAAAGGTGCTGGTAATATGAGGGTTTGAGAGAGCTCATAGCGAAAATTAATAAAGAGGTTTAATTATTTAAAAATTACATATTTCTCATCCACCCATGGGCCTTGGCATGGAGGATATACCGATAGTTGGAGGATAAAAGATAAATTTACGAGGCTTGAACGCGTGGGGAAAAAAAAAGCGCGGGAAAATCGTGTGTAGCGAGCTACCACCTCTCTTGAATTTTTCGACTTTATTTTTTTTATTTTTTCGTGCTTTTTTTTCATTCCATCGACCTACCTTGATATTCAATGTATAGATATAATTACAGTTCGATATTTTTTTTTCTTCTTCCCTCTTTTTTTACCCTCTCTCTCTCTCTTTTTTACTCCATCGCCCTTTATCCGACTCTCTGAAATGTGCCTGAATTTTAATCTCTCTCCTACTCTATGTTTCTTTTACTTTTATCCTTCCCAAATATTTCTGTAGCAATTTTTTATCTCCCGTTCACCCTCGCACCCTGACGACCTCTCCGATATTATCAGCTATCGCTTGTGTAATTGTGCAGCTCGGAATTTTTTCTCCACCTCCCCCTCGGCCAGATAACGGATTCTTGTTGTATCGAAGAGCTCGGAGATTCTGTTGCACAAAGTTCGGCTGCGGATTAGTGACAAAAGATTACTTGCAATCAAAAGTCTCGTATTTTTTGTCCCAAAAATTTTCACCATTTGTTATTCTTTCAATAAACGATCTTTCATCTCGTTTTTACAACAAAAATAAATAGAAGTGTGTCCAGGATACTTTTTCTTTATTCGAAAAGTCCTTTTTCTTGAGATACTTTTCAAAATTTGAAAATATATTTTTATTAAAAAAACCTTCAAATCGAGTAATTATTCATAAACGAAGAAAAAAAAATTCATTAACAGGTACTGTAAATCTGTTAAATATTAACTGCACTCTGCGACTGAAGAGAGAGCCGATCACGGAGGATGAAAAAAAGAGGGTGAGAATGGGAAAAAACGAAAGTCAGATAAAGAGGGTGAGAATGGGAAAAAAACGAAAGTCAGAATTTGACGAAGTTAGATGAGAATAATTCTTAAATATTCGCGTCTCCAGTCACATATGTACTTTTATGTGTGTATATAAAACTGCTTTTTATTCGACGAGATGTGTGTCTCACACACAATCATGTAAAAATACACTCCCTTTGTACCCGTGGAGCGTTTCCACTAGTCCGGTTTCTCGTGCATGCAGCCGTATGTAAATTGCAAGAGAGAGAGAGAGAGAGAGAGGTAGAAAGTCGAAGAACGGGAGAGGAAAGAGAGAGAAAGGTACATGGGGGGGAGAAGAGAAAGAGAGAGAGAGATCGGATGGAAGCCGAGTTAGTAGCAGTATAAAAAGGGTGAGTGACGCAAGACTCTCCGCCGGTACATCAGGAAGGGTGTCACCACTTTCGGGCCGAAAATTGAGTTACTCTCTATCTCCTCCTCTCGTCGACTTCCGGTCGTTACACGTTCGTCCATCCGTGTTCCTGTCGCTTTTGCTGCATGCAGACAAGAGACGAACGAGCAAAAGAGAAAGAGAAAGAGAGAGCGAGAGGGTGAGCATGTGGCGAGGGAAGAGCAAGAGCGAGAGTGAGAGAGAGAAAGTACTACTGGAGCTTTATCATATCGTAAAGTACCGCGTCGATGCATATAAAGACACTCTGAGAGGAAAAGAGAAGGGGGGAGTGGGTCCATCAGACATGCTCTTCGATGCACATCGATGCAACTCTCCCTACATATCGAGTTCTTATCTCAAAAGGGACGTCATTCAAGTCCCTTAAGCTTTCCAGTCGTTCGACTAACGCCCTTCCACCAATCACCTTCATTTATATATGTACCTTTAATATATTTCGCTATGTATACATATACAAAAGTGTGCACAAGTATATTAATGCATGGATCGATCGTTTCGGCTCGATCAATCGGAAATTTAACCGAGATTATATATTTCACGTCACCCTGCAACATCCAACTCGACAACATCGTAGCACGTGTTCTTCAGCCTGTTGCCTCAATGCTATAAAAAATTTATGTACATACATGTGATCGTATATTTATCAACAGATCCACGCTTTGAAAAATCATCGGAAAAATGTCTCGGTCTCGTTGTCATTGACGGATTTATAGCCACTTTTTTTTTTTTTTTTTTTTTTTAGGTCATTAATGTGACTGTGCGATTGTAAAAATTTTCAAAATCATTCATTCAAAGCCTGGTACGTAATATTTTTTGTTCCCTGAAGGGATGAAATTTGGAGCTGTCACTTTAAATGATTCTTCATGTTCGTGTAATCTTTGATTTCTACTGTAATCTTGTTCCCAATTTACTGACAACCTTGACCAGTCCTTTTGACGTGAACACTGAAGCAAAATGTTCGAAAAGTTTGATAATTCGGATAAAATTTTCGATACATTTTGTCACCAATTGTCAAAAATCATTGGTGACAAAATCAAGAATATCGAGAATAATGATCATCGAATATCCAACACGATTATTCTTGAAAAATATCTGAAGAGAGAAATCATTATTTTGGTACTTGATTGATATATATCGACGATATTATTTATCGTTCTAGTTTTTTTCTAAAATATATATATTACATAGAGATATGACCTACGATGTATCGAGGAACAAAGTGAAAAAGAAATAAAGGGATGTAATGAAAATTCCCAAGCTAACCGCGACGGTTAAGCGGATATGTGAACGAATCGTCATCCGGGTACACAGATTAATAAAAAATTTGAAAATTTTATAAAATTATATTCATATTGTACCAGAGGAATGTATTCATCCATATATATATATATATATAAATATAGTCGTTGGTGTAGCGGTTGAAATAAGAGAACAAGTACTGAGCGCATAACGTCGACGTCGGACGTATGGATGGTTAAAAATATTGAGGCTCGATAGCCACGGGATCATACAGAGTTATAGTTGGAAGTCGATGGGGTTGGAAGAGTGTAGAAGGGGTTGGTATGAGGAAGGATGAGAGATACATAGGGTTAAAGGGGGATGGTTGGTTAGGATGGCTCGCGTAACTCTACTCGTTTTCTCCGACTTTCCCACACTCTCACTGTTCGCAAAAATTTAATTATAAAAAAGTTTTGGCATTCCGTCAGTTTGGTTTAGCCGCTGTTATGATATATATATAAATATAAACGCGTATACGTATGTATAGATAAATAAAAAATAATATAAAAAAAAAAATCATAAAAATAAAATGTGTATATAGGATATATGGTGTATCTCGTCGAAGAGAAGCCTCGGTAGAATTTTCTCTCTTTAGTCTCTTTCTCTCGATCCACCACCAGGCCCTATATATTTATACATATATATTTCTGTATGGCCTCGCTTCGGTCGCGTATCTGTGGTTTATTCCATCCAGCCGTACCATCCCTCCCCACCCTTTGCCCCTCTTGCTCTTTCCAACCCTCTTTCAACCTCACTCAACCTCCGTCGGCCTCATCCTTCTTTCACCCTTTTGGCCGTCCGTCCTCGACGCTGTGCACTCGCGAGAAGCAAACTTCTCTACGTTTCAACACACATCTATCCCACATCGTGCGTTCCTATTGCACACCCAAACAAAACCCCCCGAGTCTCTACAAGTGAAAACAAAGAAAAAGAAGAAAAAAAACACTTGCTGCCAAAGAAATACTTGTTGGGTTCGTAAGTGGGTTGTGTGGTGGGTGACCTTTGAAGGTAATGCTGAATTTTCGATGACTTTTCATTCAAATGTCTCCGTTTGGCATGGAAGCTTCATTTGCTTTGTCAAAAAGAACTTCGATAGAAAGTCAATTGACTTTTAATTCAGTTCTAAAAAGATCAATGGTTACGAGTGTTGTAGAAGTGTAATTATTTTGGTGGAATATGGTTTTGAGATATTCGATGAAAGGGAAAGAAACAACATTGAGCGAAACCGTTGACGTCTGAAGTCCCATTGATAATTGTACAGTGTAATTTTTTGGAACATTTCTAGGGCAGATGTACAAATGCATATTTAACGAATTTCCAAAGTGTTTCGTAAGAGTAAGTTTATGAAAACTAGATTAAGTCTAATTGAAGCGACTCGTAAGTGTATAAAAAAGTTATTAATCTTTGGAAAACTCGTGGAAGGATGTTTCATGGAATTTCAATGTAACTGGAAGAAATATGTTTGCGGCGAAGCTATTAGCGATTCTTAACAACGGGGAGTCATAACAACAAGTAAAATTTGTGAAGAGATGTCAGAGAGAGGCATTGAGAGCTGGCAGTACGAAAAGAGGAGATTCCAGGCATAGTCTTTCCTTAAGAAGTGAATGGAGGCAGCAAAAGTACAGAATGATATGGCTCGGTTGATTCGTTCGCTGATACATGAACGATAACGTTGATACCGAGAAGAGGAAAAATGTTGGAGAAAAGGATAGAAAGATGAAAAAAAAGGGAGAGGCTTTATAAGGTGGAAGAGGGAGGAAGGAGGATCTGTCGGTGTCGCGCGGCTCGAACGTTGCCGATGGACCCTTTCTCCCGCGCTCCCATCTATTTCCTCGTTGCAACAGGGAAGATTCTTTGGACTATCCGCGGTAGAGGAAGGAGGGAATATTCGTGGTGAATGCAGCAAGAAGGGTAGAGAAACCCGTGACAGGAGAGCGCAAGGACTGAGAGACCAAGGGGGAGAGAAAGAGCGAGGGGGAGAGAGACCAAGAGAGCAAGCTGCATAGATGGGAGGAGGGCAGGAAAAAAAAGAGAAGAGACGAAAGATAGACGCTATGGGCTATAGGTGGGCGCGAGCGATGAAAGGGGGTGGTATGGTGGATGTCGGGCTGCTGGAGAAATAGAGAAGCGAAGAATGCATCGTTGGGACAGAGGTAGGCGAAAGAAGGATAAAACGAGACGGAGAAATATAGTCCGGACGATGGAAAAGGTGGGCAAAGAGAAAAAGAGACAGGGAGAGAAAGAAAGAGGAGAGAAGAACAGAAAAATAGAAAAAGCCAGAGAAATAGAGAACCGAAGAGAAAGAGAGAGAGAGAAAGCTGTAAAGATTGGCGGTCTCCTCCCTCCCCCTTCGGCTCTACCACCCTCTCAGTACCTCCACACCGCGTCCACCCACGAACTGGAGGACAAAAATCAATATGAACGTGTAGCCATTCCTCTTTAATCTGCCCGCGCGTACTACTGCCTACCCTCCTGGTACTGGTACTTGCTAGTGTATGCCAGTACTGCTTCTCCGCCAACTACCCTCCCGATGAGCCTCTCTGTCGCTTGGGACAGAGGAACCCCCAAGAACCTAACCATCAGGACACGGCGACGCAACGTTTACCCATCGAACGCATTTCTATACTCCAACCACCTCCTTCTTTGCCTCATCCCATCGCTGTCTCCTCCTCATCCAACTTCTTTTTCCTATAGAACGATTGTCCTCGAGTCCATCGCAAGACTAACGAACAGTTCTCATTTTCTCTTAAAACCATCCAAGTCGACAAAACTCTCCATCAAGACGAAACCAATTTAATATGGAAAATAAAAGAATGTTACTTCATATCGAAGGTCAATGTCCTTTGACCTATTAAAACCAAGAATTTTACATACTTATTTTCTTTTGAAGGTTACAAATGAAATCTAGTTTGAAATTCCGTTTATTTCCTGATCGTTTTAGATATTAATCGCTTATGAACCAAATAGAAATTCGAAAACCGAATGAAAAACTTTTTATTTTTCGTCATATCTAGATTTTCTCATTATTCGAATATTCCATCGTGCGCCTTATTCAACTTAACAGAATCGAACGATCCCGATTTTGGATCACCGTGCAATCGGTATTATTGGCATCAATAATTAATGCCGAACTATCGGCTATGAAGCAGCAAAAATGAACGGGATTGGGTGCTAATGTTACCGAAATAGTACGATAGGAAACTGATGACAAAAGTGAAGAGAGGGGCAACTGAAATGCTTGCACAGAATTGGGGTGCTCTGTTCGAGGATCTCTTCTCTCCTACTCACGCGCCCTCCCGAGAAATCACTTATTATTCAATCAAGTCGAAGAAAAGCCTCTCGAGACTAAATCGCTAATCCACCCCCTCCTTTCAAACCCCAAACGAAGAAAAAAAACGATTGCCAAGAATTTTTCACACGTGAATAATACACTGCGAAAAGATTTCGATTTCACCAAATTTCACCAAATGATCACAAGAATTGTTGGGATGCTAGTAACTTAAATGAATAGAATTCATCATCATTGGTCCAACTTGCCTTCCATCAAAGACTCATTCTCCTTTATAATAACCATGACAAACAATATAGCTAATTTTTTTCTAATTATCTCCAGCCCCCAAATAAAGTTGCACTAATGAAGCACGAGCTCGTTTTCATATCAATTTCGAGTAAATGTTAGTGTTTACTTTTTTATTAAGTCATTTACGATAGTTGTGAGATTTCTTATCAAATAAATTAAACTGTGTCTGGATCTTGGTGTCTTTTTCTTTCTCTCTCTCTCTCTCTCTCTCTTACTATCTGTGTTGTTTCTGGCTCAATAGTGATGTCCCAGCTGCAATATTCAGCGAAGGAGCTTACCCAATGGAACAAGCTGGCCGGGGTTACTCGAACACCCGAGGCTCTTTCGCTCTGTCTCTCAACAAAGTACCATATCCATATACATGTATATGTATAGAGGCAGCATGTTGGTACTCCATATAGATTATTGATTAGGTAATAACTCAAGGACTAGTTGGGGTGCATATTACCACCATATAATGCAGGCCCTGGTAACTCTCCTTCTCTCTCTCATTCTCGCACTCTCGCTTTGGTCAGTAGAGTGCAGCCTCCGGAACCCATTAATTATGATAATTAAAGGGAATGTAGTATTTTTATAAAAAGACAAGACCGCATAAACGAGAATCGAGAGCCAAAGCGATGGGACATTTTGGTGAAAATGAACGAGGGCTTCATTTTCAAGATATGATTTAAAAAATTTTTTTTCAAATAAATCGTTAACCTATATTATCTGTTTTTTTTTACCATTAAATAAATGATCTCATCGAAACAACGCTCGTGTCTTGATTTTTCGTGGTAACTTCAAACGACGGATATTTATGCAGTAACTTCCGGTGTTTTTATTAAAGATTTATTTTTAAAAATAATGAATAATTGAAGAATTTTTAATATTTTTTGAATAATTCATAAAAACAAGGATTTTTTATTGTTGCATTCTAACGATCGAAACTCAAAGACTAGAAATAGTGTTCTCCTGTATAGAGATATTACTTGGATGAGCCTCAAGACGCTCAAAGATTAAACAACTTTGTTCCAAAGAAACACGAACACAAGCAGAAATATATATCTATATATATTAATGTATAATATATAGTTACGAAGTAAATAGGAATGTATATAAATATAGAGCTGGAAGTTAGAATGGAGTATACGTGTTCGGGAACCACATGGTGGACATACGTAACTCTTAATGCAACGTATACGAAGGACTAACCCAACGTTGTTGAAGGCGCGCGCGAGTGGCCAAGTGAAAATCGATATAAACTGACCCTCTGCGGTGCATATAACCGTTGCTTAGGGGTGGAAAAGGAGTTGTTGTTGTGCACTCTCTGAGGCAAGGAAAGAATAAAAAACACTAAAGTTTTCGCGCTCACAGGGAGTTTTCTTGGTGAAAGAACATTGAAAACGATCGAGTACATCGATTTGTTCGAGCTGCACTTTGGAAGCTTGCACTTGGGTGAACGGTAATTTTGTTCAGTAATAAATCGAGGAGTTATGCGATATTGAAATGCCAAACTTTTGTTAAACTTACGTATAGGCACTTAAGAAATCGATTATTTCGTCAAGTTGCCAACTGCTCAAAAACAAGCAATTTAAATACTTTAAAGAAATCATGTTCCTAAGTAGTCTGGTTGAAAAAGAGAGCTTGGAAAATTGAAGTAACAGAATAAGGGGCTCTGTGATGATCATGTTAAAAATAACAATCAAACACTTGATTCGAAAAATGTCTTTCCTTGAAACTTCTCAGCACATTGAAGAGCTAAGGATTGTTAGAAAGTCTGGGCAAAAATGAAGGAAGAATTTTCTATGAGATTTTTCTCCATCGGGGTTCATTCACCTTGCGGCGTTATTTTTCATCGTAATTTAGCAGAGCTTACACAATGTTAAGATAAGTTTCATTCGTTGTTGGATGTCGAATGAGTCGGGAAACTAGTGATAGTTCGAAAGGCTTATCGGAATTGAAAGGACAGCGAGAGGAGGTAGTCGCGAGTTTGTTGAAGGATAACAACTGTGATAACGATAACGCTGAGGTAAAATTGGTGAGGGGACAAATGTAATGCGAGAATTGTCAAATCTAATAGTCCCGTGAGAGTACAAAAGGTAAAAAAAAATGAGAGGGGGGCAGGGGGATAAGGAAAGATCGAGTAGGACAAAGAAAGAAGAAGAAAGAAGAAGAAAAAGAAACGGAGCAGGAGAAAGTCGAGAGGTAAGTAGATCTCCAGTAGAAATGGAGAAAAGCAAGTTGCTCATGATTTTCCCAAGAGATGATAGGGACTCCAAAGATTCATCCGGACTCCTGGAACTCCATGACGAACTTGTGGACGGTTATATGGGAGATTGGATGATAGTGTGAGTTGGAAGGACTCAGTCACGACTCTTGCGGCCTACAGTCTTCAATTGTGGCGGGATAAAGCACGAGGTTTAGCGTTTCAGGGCAAAATCGTTGCTCGGAACGAGGCAAAGACAGAGATAGAGAGAATACGAGAGAGACACTGAACAAGCAAGCGTGCGGTGACGCAGCTGAGCCATTATCGGAAACTCGTTACATACACGAGCCGCGAGCTGTGCCAGCCGCACGCGAAACGCCCTCTTCTGGCTCATACTACTCGCATCTCTCTCTCTCTCTCTCTTCTATTTGAAACTACGATCTTATATGAGAGGGACTTAACTTTCAGAATCCTGTTTTAAGATCTTACGATCCCAGAAATCGTGTTACATTATTGTGCATACAGCAAATGTTGAAAACTTTTGGTTTAAATCTGGACCAAACTATCAGAGGAATGACTAATCATTTTTCCAACTTTTCATTTCAATATTCGATCGAAAAAATAATTTTTCTTTCTCCAAATAACTGAAGAACCAGAAAATCATGAGGATGCTTGATAACTTGTGTTTTGACAGCCATTTTTATTGAATACTTTCGTTGTAACTAGATATTTAAACGAATGAAAAAAAAGAAATGGAATTATAGAAAAAGTTTGAACCATTTTCAACTTGAAATTCATTTGTGACCATGGAATTAATATGTGAGAGTACGTTGAACTGGTGAATGAAAATAATATTTGCAGTAATATTGTTAACAGCCCAGACAAAAGTGTTGAAATCGAGATACGAGAGATTTTGTGTTTTGCCAAAAGTTTTTTAATTACAACGAATCAATTGATTTTCCGTTGAAATTAATTGGATTAATTTCACAACCCAGTTGGATGCTGGGCAGCTCATTTTTCGTCATACTGCCATTTGACATCTTCAATAATCTCGATGAAATTTTTTCACATTGAGGAAAAAAAAGGAAGAGCAATGCGAAGTGAATGAATTCAATCGTACATCACGATAAATCAATGGCCATCATCTGCCATTCGCTGATTTCTGGATGCGAAACAATTTCGAATATTTAGCACTGGTCCTAATTTCCTTCTAGCCTTTCATACAACTTTATCGGTCGAGCTACAAAGTAGTAAAGATCGATCTTTGGTCAGACAGTAAAAGAAAATACGAGACGAGTTGAAACAGCCTTTTACTTTGATTCCATCCAAGGACTTCCGAGTCATTTGCAATCATAATTTTTTTTTTTTGTCAAAAGAACATCGAATTAAGATTCCGTTCAAATTTTATTGCGTGCATCTCCCATTTTTTATTTTATTTTATTTATTTTTTATCACTTATAAGATGCTGAGAAATTTGTTCGTATTATTAGAAAATGGAAAATACAAATCTGACAATGGGTCGAATACATATATCAAATATAAGAGGGTGTAAT
Organism: Campoletis raptor; assembly: GCA_948107755.1. Lineage (NCBI taxonomy): Eukaryota > Metazoa > Arthropoda > Insecta > Hymenoptera > Ichneumonidae > Campoletis > Campoletis raptor. The sequence continues at coordinate 11,456,670 of OX403630.1, read as the reverse complement.
GACCCGAAGATGAGTCGATATGTGTGTATATTTTTCGTATTCCAAATGCATTTATTCATTCAACCGAATCACAGATATGAACGTGTATTTTGAATATTAAGGGATGCACTATTAAATCTGAACGAACAGTGAGATAAATTTATAGAAATGTATCGTACAGTCCTGAGCAGGTGAGACCTCCGACCCTCATAAAATATAAGTTAAGATGAACCTGTATATCACACAGTGATGTTCACCAACTTCAAGTGAAAACTGCATGGCTATTAGCAAAAGAATCTGCAGAAACCTTCAGTCGACCAAATCGTTATAATTTCGTTGATTCTTTTCTCTCTCTCTCTTTCTTTCTCTTTCTCTCTTGGATTTTAATAATTCATGAACTCAATTGGCCAACAGAACTACGGACTATATTCTCTATCGATTTTTCCTTCGCGGTATTTAAATGGCACCTAATTCGTAGTTATGTTCCGACGATCTTTATCATCTCATTTGGATTACATTTATTTCCAAATATTAGTAAAAAAAAAAAAGCATCGACTGGACTAAATTTGTCATTAAAAAATATCGAATTTTTGTGTTTACACAATTTTGATCGTTTGGATTATCCGATCGTTGGAATCAATACTGTTTGACGTTTATTGAATGGACGAAGATTTTATGAGTCTAGACCAAAATATAGGACAAATGATCGCGTTTTGCAATGAGAAGATAAATTGTGAAAAAATATTGAAAAATTCAAATAAATATGAAAGTTGGAACATCGTCGGTGCTTTTTGGAGTACGACCCTTGTTATATTTGTTCTCAGACATTTGTGATGTTATATACTTGATTAACCTATTGACACACACCTACTGTCGAGACAATGACTTAACCATCAACTATCATAAAATCTTATCGAGGTCAATGAAATTTTTTCAAATAAATTTCATCGTATGTTCCAGCGTTAATTGGCAGATAATTGTTGTAGCAACAGACGACGAATTTCAAATGAGAATTCCAAAGCCTTATCCGGTTTCGATAATCGATTATCGTTTTTCTCTCACATTACAAAATGACAAGGCGTTACTTGGTGACTTTGTGAAACAAAAGAAAAAGATCTTGGAGAGACCACGAAATAGAATCGGAAAAAGTGTGAAGGGGCGAAGAAAAAGAATGCTTGAAAAACACACGAAAGACATTAACGACTTTTCAAACATTTTAAAGCCACCTTCGACCAATGGGAAAACGATTTCCCACGTGTATCGAGACACGTCGCTGACTTTTTTACTTCACTCTTCTTCCTCCATTACACATTCGATTGTTTGGCAAACCGATGTATCTCTCACGACTTTCCACTTTTTGTTTTCTCCCCGACTGCTCAAGAGAACACGACTTTATTATCGAGAAATTGATCTTATTAGGCAATCGAAGAGTTGGCGAAGGATTCTGGGCCGTTTGCCAAACTTCTATTTCAATCAGTCGCTTTTTTCTCTGCCCTTCTCTCTCGCTCTCACTCTCTCCCTTCTTTTTTTTTTTTTTTTTTTTTTGTACTCTTTCCATCTTTTGCTCCACACTCACTTTACGAACTCTTGCCAACTGAAAGAAAAGTCGACTTTCTCCATGCTCGACCTAAAAACTTTTTGTTTCGAATTCATTCATGGTCAAAGTTTTTAATCCCCGCGACGACGCTTTTGGGTACAAGAGAAAATTGGGTATTTTTCTGCAGAATTTCTTTTCCAAATAAATTGTTATTTTAAATATGACTCGCTCTGTCATTTAGTCCCAATTTACAAACGATTTAACGAGACAAGTTTCTAATTAAAAGAACGTCGTCGTAACAACTGTTTTCTCGTCAAAACATTGATTTTACGTCCAACTTGTCGAAAAATTCATGTGCTAAAAGCATTTTGACATTTTTTCATTTGAAAGGATAAAATAAATGCATAGAAAGGGCCCCAGAAAAACGAAAAATCGAGGAAACGTGGTTCGGATGATGAATTCAATCGAAAATGTTCAATCAAAAGATTCATTACAATTTCCCATCAGTTCCCAGCAGGTATCTCCAGACTTTCAAAACTATTCACCAAAAAAAAGTGGTTTATTTCCAAAAGAGGATTATCCAATATCAAAGTTAAAAAATGAGGTCGAAATTTAAGGAAAAAGGTTTTTTAGAGCATGGATTAACTTTTCCCTCTAATGCTTCACGAATTCTCGGCAAAAAAATCGTCTTATAATTTGGAAAAACGTATTTTTTCTCTAAACTTTTTTTTTTAATATAAAAAAGAAGAAGAGATGAAACGAATGAGAAAAAACCAGATAAAAGTTAAAAAAAATTGAAACAAACGTTCCCTCGAAGAATTTACATTTTTATATTTCGCCCAATTGACGAATTTGATAAAACGTTTTCATTTCAGCCGATTGATGAAGTTGTACATGTAAGAAAGAACGACGATTGCCTGGCACGAACAGGTGCACCAAGGCTAACCATACAACGAGACAGAACATCCGAGGGTTTTTGTCGTTGAGATATATAGGAAGTACAGTAGTGAAGCAACGATAGAAGAGAGAAAGGAGTGAAAGGGTATAGAAGGGAGTAGTAGCGAGCAATCGCTAACAGAATTTTAAGCAACGTGACATCAAAGACCCAAAGGAACAAGGCAGAGACGAGAGAACGCTACACAACGATATAACCATTAATCGCATTAATACGAAGCTATAATTAGTTTTACGTTGGAACAAACGAAGTCTCGTGAAACTTAAATATTTTAGCTTGTTTAAAAGGGAAATTAAGTCCAGCAGTATGCGACGTCTTTAATTTTCTCTTTTTTCTCTTTACTCCCTGTCTCGATCGGACCATGTGAAAAAAGATTTTAGACAAATTTCAAAATTCCCACAACAATCTTTGTTTTTTGAGGTAACTAGAAACGAATAAGAAAATAGAAATTCGTCGAAGAATCTAATGCAGTCAACGTATGACTTAAAACCAACCTGAATTCGATGACTAAAGAAAACTTGTTCGAGTTGATTAAAGATTCGATCAAATATATCCCAAGAACAATCAGACGGCAACTTATTAAATGAAAATAATTAAAAAAAACAATAAACAAACGATTTGAGAAGTAGATAAACATGAATATTGATTGTTTTTCTTTTCATACGTGATTATAAATTAATAATTAATCTCTTGGATGTAAACTCTACAAAACTTTGGAGATAAAATCTTGGGATGAGGGTTTGAAAGCAGAGAAGATGTATGTACATAAATGTATATGTATATAGATTGATATATATGGTATCAGTGGCAAATGAAAATCGTCCAAGAGTCGAAGCACACACGAATGGGGAGACCGTAGCTTTTACCCAAGTTTAATTAGGTGCGCCTTTCTGGTGTGCTGATGGTATGAGTAAAAAGTATCAAAGTGTGTGTGCTTGTAGGTAAAGTAAAAGGGGTAGAAATCCAAGCGCGTGTTGTATACAAGCCGATACCCTATTGCCAGTAGTATCGGAGGACGAGAACGAGGACGACGAGGAAAAGCTCCAGAGAGAGAGAGAGAGAAAGAGAGAGAGAAAGAGAAGAGAAACGAGAGAAAGAGAAGAGGGAAAAGCATGAAGGAGGATGGTTTGAGGAGCAAGAGTACTCGAAGGGATGGCTGAGAAAGGTGGTTGGCGTTCCTCTTCTTCGTGGTTGGTAGGACTAGTGGATGCTTTCCGGGTGGCGAACGAGAACGAAGGAAAGGGATGCGACAGTTGGTGATCGGGTGAAACGTAAAATCTTCTTTCTCTCTCTCTCTCTTTCTTTCACTCTATCTATTTCGCAGACTCGGAGAAATGGACCATTGCCTCGAGCATAAGAGTCGTTCGTACTGTATAGTGCAGTGTATAGACTGGCGAAAAGGACGTAGAGAGAGAGAAAGAGAGCAAGAGAGAGAGAGAGAGGGATGAGAGAAGGAAGAGAAAAGGGAGAATAAGGAACATATTCTATATCTATAGGCCCTCAGCTTGTACTTCTCTAGCTACTCTGCTTCCTGGATAACGGGGGAGATGTCGTAGTCGTCGGTTGTCGTCTAGAAACGCGGGATTTCGTACAGTGCTTGGTCCCAGACTTTTGTACTCGTTGGGATTGAAATTTAGCGTTATATCTACATCTTTATATCCCTCTCTCATTCTCTCTCTCTTTTGATCTCCAGAGGAATCTATTTCTATCAAACTGTACACGAAAATAGGAAGAAGTCGTCCGAGGTAATCTCGCTACTATTCGCAATGATCCACGAGTTAGAATAGCAAATAAGTGTAAAAAGGGCTTCACCGGAAGAACTAACTTGAAAAAGAATTTAAAAAAAATCTACCTAAATGCTTCGATTCGACAATTTCACTCGGTAGAGTTAACTCTTCTGGACTCGTAGGCTCCCAGAATTCGTTCTCAAATCTATCATGGTCGAGGCAGCAAAAAGAGAAAGAAAAAGACAGAGTTTCGACTCATACTTCGATCATTCATTCTCGTTTCATTGGGGGGAGCTCTTCGAACGAGAAACTTTTGCTTTTTCACTTCGAGGTCGTGTATATTTTCACGTGGATATTCATATATGTGTATATTTTTATGTACGTGTCCGTGAGTATATTTCTATGAGATGTATGTACATATCGTTGCAATGCTACGATCTCCATTCTGATTGGAATGTTTTCTCTGCTTTTTTTTCCTTTTTTTTTTTGTACTTTTTTTTTATACGGACTTGCTCTCGTCCGTCGTTGTGAGCCTCCTGCAAATCGTCCTCCAGATACTTTGCAAAATACTATTCCTCATGTATATATATATTTATATATTCAAATATATTTCTATGTGTTTAGAGAAATATCGTTTGTATGTACATGTAGTTCATTTATATACATGTTTTACCCACTAATCACGATTATTTTCGAGTGCACACAAAAACAAAAACGAAATACTACAGTGCACCCCATAAAAATGTCGACTCTATACTCTTTATCGAAAGTATAAGTCGTTTTTTTTTTCGATATTGTTAACTCTACGTATTGAGTCGAGATCCGAATTTTTTAAATCTTCGAAAAAGAATTTTCTTTATAAAAAAATCTACAAAAATTTATAAGAACTCTACTCGTTTCGTAAGATTCAGCTGACAGATTATTTTAGCAAATATTTATCAAATAAAAAAATCGTCACGAATAATCGAAATTATTGAGGTTTTTTTTTTGGTCGTACCACTCCTCGAATAAAACGATTTATATTTATTTTCTGTGTCAGAAAAAATGTTAAATATTTTCTGCAATATTCAGTTTTTTTTTTTTTTTTTAATTAATGAAAATAAGGGAAAATTGGTGCTAAACTGCGTTTCACTCTGCTCTAAAGCACACACTTGTGTAACGTTCAAAATACAAGGTATCGTGATGACAAACGTGATTTATAAATAGCTTGGGAATCGACGTTGACTCGGTGCTATTAAAACTAAGATGTTTATCATTAAAAAAAAAAAAAAAGAAAAAAAAACATTTTTTTTCTTCTTTTTATGTTGTTCTAGCGTTATCAGTCGGCGATTAATGCAGCAGGGAATTTTTATATATATGTCAAATTGCACCCTAAGCGTACTAATTATTCATGAAGACTGGCTTTTTATGTATAAATAAAAAAATACATACATAGATGTATTTTTTTTTATAAATATAAATATATTCATGTATATTGGGTTATAGATCACGGTCGGTTTAGGTCTAATGATTGATTTTGATATTACCATATGAGTTGTGAAACTGTTGATGATGAGTGTCGATTCCGGTTCCTTGATGATGAATATCCAGCATCGCTTCCGGTTCACCTCCGCTCTCAGAGCAGTTGCTCAGGGCTAAAACCAAACCGATAGACATACACCTTGCGTTTTCACTAATATTCAGAATAATTTTGTTTGTTCGTTTTTTTTTGTTCATTTTATCTCTACATTTTTTTTTCTAATTTCTTTTTATTGTTCGTTTAAGCTTCTTTTTCCGTTTCATCGTTTCTCTACTTTTTACATGACGATAAGTAGGTCAATTTTTCATGGAAAATTTTATCTAAATCTTTGAAAATTATAAGCAATCGAAAACAATGTAAAAAAACTGGAAATGATTGTCTCAGATACGTAAATATTTGTAAATATATTGTTTTTATTAACAAAACAGTGTCCTTGCCATGTAAAAAGTCGAAATTGATGCAGATTGATTTGAAAGTATTTATATTTTCATAAATATATCAACTATTGCGATACGAGGTACAGATAAAGTTAAACAAACGTATGAATAGAGAGTTTTCACTGAAAATAAATTAATTTATAGTGTGAAAAGTATAATGAAAATAAATAACACAAAGCCAATCAAAGATTTATAGAAAAAAAAGAAACACTTTCCAATGCGTCAAACCGAGCGTTTCAATTTCAAACAAATTCTTGTACATAGAGACGCGAATCGACGTACGATCATCGTTATTAAACATATATAGATATATATATATTTTTTTGTTGTTTCTTGGAAAGGATTAATGGGAGGGGAATATAAATGGAAAAGGGTTACATACATAATTGGCTCTCGCGAAATAAAACGTCACACACAATACCCAAGATTAAGAAAAAATAATAACGAAGACGAAAAATCAAAGAAAATTGGCGGGACAGAGAATAAGGTTTACCGTAAGGACACGAGGCAATTGAAAAATTTCAGTTCCATTCAATCGGAATGCAAAAAAAAAGAAAGGGAAACCAACAAAACCCTGAGAGTCGAATCACAGCGAAATAAGTCTCTCTCTTTTTTGTTTTTTTGGCCTTCCAATGAAACATCTTGAAAATCTTGTACATGCCAATTTTTGTTATTCACAACAACAACAAAAGTTGTTTTGACAAATGATTTTTTTAAATTAGATTCGATGATGCGGTGCATTTGTCTATCCGTTTGGTTTTTTAATGTCAAATGATTTTGACAAATAAAGAGACAGAAAAATAACGAAACGCATTTTTCTTGCCGCAGGCTGTTGAATCCTCGGGATCAAAATCTTCCTTGTTGAACATTATTATTATTATTATTTTATTTTTTTTATCTTAATCTTCAGAGTTGTCGAAGAATTTTGAATCTGTTACTATGTTATTTTCGTGTTCGTAATTTTGTGTGTAAACAAAATGGAAACGAAAGAAAAAAAAAATGCAAATTTGTCGAATGATTTTTATCAGTTTTGGTGAAATGTTGACGCACGTACGAACATTAAAATAGAAATTTGTGAGAATGAAAGCTGCTTGCGACAAATTTTCTTATCAAGATGCGCATGTATTTATCGTACAAAGGCATTATGGTGTCTTCTCATATTTCATTTATCAAACGACCTGCGTCGAATTCGAGCCGTTCTCTCGACGCGATCCCGACCAATAAATCTAGACTGGAAGGTTACCAATGACGACCTAATTTTTTTAATTCAATTGATTTTTGAAATTATAATAATGATACAAATTATCCTATTCCAATAAATATAATGAACGACGGTTCACTTTGAGGAATTTTATATTGTGCAATTCTTGATTTATCGTTTTTTTTTTTTTTCTAATGAAAAATAAATGAATCGAATACAAAGATTTCTTTAGTTTTCGGTTTTCAATTCGCTGGAAAGTGGTTCTATATTTTTGACCAATTTTTATTATTCATTTAATTTTTTTACATCGTCAAATTATTTTCAGTTCAAATGACGATTCAATATCATTTCACAATTTTTCGGTTATTGGAAAATGCAATAAAATGTTGATATACGAAATTTATCGACGTCAAAACTCATTTTGTTTCCCGCTTAAAATATAATCCAGAAAAACGTGAACCGAATCAAATTTAATAAAAAATTCATTCCTTGTCTCGAAACTGTTGACATTTTTTTGTCACTGATGTTATTATTTATTTATTTTGATTATTTATGGATTTGAGATTTATTAATATTGTCAGGATTCCTCAATAAAAAATATTTCAACACTATTAATATTGCAACTAATAATTAAGGGTTTGCATACACTTTGAGAAGTCTTCAGCGACCGATAAAACTGCTGTTTTGTTCGAAAAAATTTATCAAAATATTTTTTTCCATCAGAATCCATGAAATAAACCATTAGAAAAATATTGAGATGAATTATTTATTCGGAATTTTTCCTCCTGCACAAAAATCACTTTGTGGCGTTTTCAACATTTTTTTTTAACTTTTTTGTATTTTCTAACAAATTCAAGTATCAAAAGATTATTGATATCTGGTTAACGAGAAATAAATTTAAATCGCCCGAAAATTTCCGAGGCGAATAAACAAAAGAATTCTTTCCAATTTCATAAAAATTACAGTATCATCAAAACAGTGATTATTACAATAATCAATTTATCACCGTTTTCAAAATAAATAAATAAAATTCAATGTCAATGATTTGTTATTATTATTTGATGAATAAAAATGTTGCAATAATACAGAATGTATTGTTTTTATTGCGTTAAATTGTGCAATCACAGTGTGCGATTGTTACAGAAATGAATTCATCACTCTTTTCAATAATTAAAAAAAAAAAAAAAAAAAAAAAAAAAAAAAAATGTTTAATGTCGCCATCGATATGGTTTATTAGTTACTATTATTATTCGATGTATTAAAATGTTGTAACCATACAAAATGTATTGTTTTTATTTGGTAAAATAGTGAAACCACATTTGAAAGATCGAAGTTCGGAGTTGGCGCGGAAGTGTTATTGAATGGCGTGTGTGGGTAGGATGGCTCGACAAGGGTATAGAGATAGGTTGAGAGAGTACATGTGGCAAGTTCGGCTGAATCCCATGGGGCGACAGGATATCCCGTGGAAGTGAGGTGTATATTGATACCCAGGCTTTCGCGCCATACAGGGATCATCGAAGTTTGTGAAGTGAACACATTGTAAGAGAAGGGTGTACGAGGGCACAAGAACAATCACCACACACTGAGGACATACGAAGCTTTATGTAATATACAAAACATATAGGCAGTCTCTTGTATAGTGTGAGCCCATAGAAGATCGTATTAAGTAATTATTTTTTAATTTACTATGGAATCGAATGAAATAAATGCTAAGCTGTTATTTAATTAATAAAAATTTAACAATTATTTTTCATGATCACTATTTCGAATTGCATTTTTATTTAATCCTGAATTAAACAATTTATGCGTTAATAAAATTGCAAAGAATTCTGCTCTGTCGTGATATTTCTTTACTGATAAAGCTGGAGTTTCAAATGACGTTTAAAATTTTATCATAAAATCAACGAATGTCTAAAAATGTAGAAAAGATTAGTTTTGTCACAAGAAATCCTGTCGCTACACTTTGCATCGTTCTCTACACAGTTTCTATTACATTTTTGACAACTTTTTGGTTAAAACAACCACCGGAAATCATTGACCAACTATATCGAAACACTCTATACGCGTTTTGCATATATATACGAATAATTCTGCGGTATACATGAGTGATGAGCTTATGGACGACCTGGGAACATCGTGTACGGCCTCGCTCCAAGAGTATAGAGTCCGTATGTGTACGGCAGACACCAAGGTGTCGCATTTCGATGGCACGTGCTGTGACAACGGCTTCAAAACCATACTGAGCTACTGCTACACCACATAACCCGGTATATGGGTTTATATTCGGTAACTAGACCTTAAGATGTTCCAAACGTCGAGCCCAAAGCAGACAAAATCGTCGAATTTAAAAAGAGCTATTAAAAAAGTATTTTTCCGCGTTTTTCTCTAATCAACCGTTGATTAGGCAATCCGCTGGACGGATAAAACGCTCGACATGTTTCTCTTACTCCACATTCTTTTTTACCGTCGAATCAGACTTGTCGAGGCTATTTTATTAAAAAATTCTTCAACACTTTATCGACGAGCAAATACGAATCCGGGGTTTTTATTTTTTAATTTTATTTATCGTCTAAGGGCTAAGGATGAAACCGATTTTTGCGGCTAATTTCTGAACTCGGAAGTGCGAGTATTTTATACATTGACTTCCGGTAAACACGAAAAGGTTAATAGTCGCGTTTTTTTTATTTTTTTATTCATACATATTTTACTTTTTTTCTTATATTTTTTTCGCTGCTCTCTCTCTCTCTCTCTCGCTCTGTTTATATACACACTTTGGTTTCCACAGCTCTCATCTCTTTAGCTCTTTCTTCGACACAGTTTTAGTCGTCAAAGACCACGCGAGAAGAAGCGAAACCTCGGCAAGCTACCAAAAGATAACTTTTCGTTAGGTACATCGTAATATTGTGTGCTGTGGCTTTTCATATACCGAGTTTGTGAAAGCATAGAAAGAGCTTTCTCGAGTCAGTTCCTCAAATGGGTGAGAAGAAAAAAAAGCCCATTTCCTCTTTATTTCGTCTCCTCGATTTACTATAAAAAATGTATTGAACCATCAAAACGACGAATCAGAACTTTTATAAACGACTTTAAAAACCGAACAATTTTTCACAGCACGTTAATGTTCCTTCGTTTTCATTCTCCATGCAAACACTCCCTATAGCAAAATTTATCAATCAAAATGAAATTAAACTCACATCGAAATATTCTTTCCTCCAAAATCTCGTACTGCACTTATTTCATGAATAAAATGAAAAAAAATTATACGAAAAATTAGTTTTTCTCATCTCAACTCGATGGCAAATCGAGATGATAACCAAGTATAGCTGCTAAACTGAAGTTAAAAGGGAAACCGGGACAACGTCAAGCCAGAGGCTTGTGCGCCTACGTCATTCAATGTACATAGTTTACGATCCATGTATATACACATATATACACCTTTATATGTACATATACATTTGTGGTTGCGTTATACGCGTCTGTCCGACAAAGGGTGTACGAGAACTCACCACATCAGAAGCTATACATCTCTATATATGTTTATATATAAAATTATATATATATATATCCCTACATACTGCATAAATGGTCTCTGAAGGCACACGTGTGTAATATTCCGCATATAATACATCGTGGAATATTGTCAGAGGTGTTAAGCACATATATATTTGTATATACACACATATATATGTATAATATTAATATATATTATATATATGTATATAAATAGGAATATATATTGTCCATATACATATATGTACGTATTCTTGTGGAATCTATGCGTTCAAGTATGACCTCGACTCGTGTAAAAGCTTGTGTCCAGAAGTGTATGGAAGCGAACCTCGTCGAAGATTCGAACAGAAGCCGCGAACTCGACTTTATATCGATATAGGGACAAAAATTGTAATAGAGATCCATATTTGTGTGTATTAACCAACGACTCATGAACAAAAGGGCTTAAGCCACTTATCAAATACGTTAACTACCGAGTTTTTCAACCGTTTTGATATTTAATTGTTTATATGGACACACATCTGTCATTTTTGTAAAGGACCAAACAATTGGACCATCAGAAAAATCTACAATTTAAAAGTTCTGGAAAAATTTGCTTCAAACAGGAACTGAAACGTTTTATGGATAAGGTACGAAGCTTTCAATCTTACATTTGTACGTCTAATTGACTTGAAATTTAGCACTCGGGGCTTTTAGGCTCGCTGATTACAAATTTAAACTTGGAATTAATTTTTTATTATTATTTTTTTTCTTTTTTAAGGAACACCACTGTTCGAAAAAATTTCAAAAAATTCTTTAAAGTTCCTTGGATATGTGGGGTCGTTGAAAATATACTTTTTCATGAAAAATTTTGTAATTAGAATCGTATGTGGTATTTTTGCGATTAACAGACACTTAATGTTAGTATTTTTTTTTTTTTTTTACATTTTAGCAAAAATCAGAATATTCTTTTTTGAGTTGTTGAAAAAAGTTTGAAAAGTGATTTTGTAAATATGTCGTTTTTTTTCCCGTTTGTTTTTATTATTTACCATAAAATTCAATTACGCGATTGACAAGTTTCGTTGAATTTATTTAAACGGCTAAAAAACATCGATCTGTTATTGAATTTCTGGGTTTGGACTGTGAAGGATCGCGGTCGAGAAATCCCAAACTGATAAATGATATACATGGAAAAATATCAATCTATATATACCTTTGTATAGATATATAAACACACAAAAGTGAACTTTGAAGTATTCTCCAAAGAATTTGACCAAACTTTTCGGAATATATCGGCGGCAAAGTAAGAGACACAAAATAACATAGAACACCGGTGTGGTATTGATTTTTACGCGAGTTCTCTCTTTCTCGTCTCTTCCTCCTTCTCTGCACGTAACGTCCATCGCTGACACAGGGTAGCACGGTCTAGTCATGGCGTTTGCGTAACAACCCTCTTGCAGCAGGTGTATCTTTGTATATATATACATATATATACATACAAATATATATGTATATACTTTTCACAATAAACACCACGATGTAACTATCTTTTTATACATCTTTGTCAAGCCATTCCTTCAAACTCACAGACTCAAAAGGATGTCATGATAGTGACTGCAAAAAGGACACGATTATGTTCCAGGCCCATTTTCTCGCATTTTCTTAAGATGCACTTAAGAAATCGGACGATTTCAAAATTGTTATTGTGATAAAATCACAAACAATCGTTTTATTCTGACGAAATGAAATAAACGAAAGATTGTGTGGCAATTAATTAACTGAATTATTTTCAATCCTTCGAAATATTCGGATCGAAAGTTTTTTTAAACACTTATTGAAGGATCGATTTGTTGACAAGTAAAAAATATCAGGTTGATGAAAACTAAAAAAAACAATTCTCGAAGCCCCGAAAACAATTTTATAATCGCTGTTTTGAAGATCGTGTGAATTTTTTAGAACCTGAATATTTGAATCGTTTAATCAAGCACAATTTTTATTAAATATTCACAGACGGATTTTTCTTTTTTTTTTTTAATGAAAAATGAGACTAATATATTTTCTGTAAGATGTAAATGATGAAAAAGATGAAGGACAGTCTAATAAATTCTTTAAAGCCAGAAATTATTCACTACCTCGAATAAATTAAACTCCCATCGTCAGATTTACGTGTGTTTATTGAGAATCATACATTTCTCAAGGGCGTTAATTTGTGTTCATTCAATGGCATCACGTATATTCAATAGTGTGTTCATTCATTGTGACTTGGTCGATATGTACTCAAGTGTAAATCACTTTTTACTAATTGCTTTCATACCTGGACTCGTCGATTATTTCGAACTAGACGAAAAAATTGTTATTTATCAAACGAATTGGTTTTTTTTTCTTTTCATTCAAAGTTTTAAAAGAATTGAAAATGAAGAGCTTAAGAAGAATAAGAAAAAAACTATCATTTTTCTAATGATTGGCAACACGTCGGAAATTAAATTCCAATTTTCGTATTTAATACAAAAAGAAGTGGACGAAAAAAAGCAATTTTTTAATATTTTCAAGACGTAAGTTTTTGTTTATCTTTTTTTTTCCAAAGATGAAGATGAAGATGAATTTTGTTTGTCTACAAAATATTGAAAAGAGTACTCCGTTTGAAAGCAAATTAAAAACTATTTTTATATTGCAAGGAAAGCTAAACATTTTATCAAATTTAATTTTTTCTTTGAAATTATTTCAAGACTGGGAATTTGAGAATGAATCGAAATGAATACAAAACGGAGATGAAAATAAAATGCATGGGAAATAAAAAATTTGAATGTTATAACGATTTAAAAAAGTGAATATATTTATAAAAAAATTCGAATTGATTTTTGTAAGTTAAGAAATAAAATTGACCTGAATATGGGGGTCAGGCTCATTAGATTTGCATGATTTTTTAGAGACGAAAATTGACCTCTCGTAATAAATGGTTTCGTTAGCCTTGGAGAAGCATGTACGATATTAAAAAAGGAGTTGTACATAATTTTTTTTTCTTCTTCGTCATTACCCTCTGACTTGGTGAGGGGGGCGCGTGACCGGTTAGTATACCGTGGATACGACCCCTATACCTTTCCTTCTTTTATGCACCGTTCTCGACCCTCCCTGCCTTTAGCACACGGAAAAGTAAAAGTTTATCTAGCCCCTGACTTTACTAACTGGTGCATCCAACCCAGCATTGTGTCGATCAATAGGAGAAGCGACTGTGCCTTCGTCGTGGTGGTAAACGAAGCACGCGATCGTCGAGAAACGATACTCGGCTTTACTAATACGAACTATGAAAGAGAAAGAAGGAAAAGAGAGAAAGAAAAACGAAAGAAGAAGAGGAAGGGAATGAGCGAGAGGGAAAGAGAGAGAGAGAGAGGGAGAGAGAGAGAGAGAAACAACTGACGCGACTAACACTTGTACCCCATAGTGCGAGGACACTCGACGCAATTGTCTGCAAATGAACTTTTCTCGCGTACAAAACGTGAAACCCTCCCGTCCTCATTTTTTCTTCTCCCATTTCCATCATTCGAAATCCTTCAACTCTTTTGTCCACGATGGGACATTTGTTCCATTTTTTTTTCAAATTCTATCGACTTCAATACACGATCAGTTTTTTTTCATCAAAAAATTATTTTCAACAACGACTTTTTGTCTCTGAAAAAAACTTTAATTCGTTATCTTTAACGAAAAATGACATCCTTTAGTTTCCGTAAGAAAGTAGTTCAAAGAACTACACACCGTGAAAAAATTTGAGCAACTTTTTTGTTTTTTTTTTTAAATTTTTTTAAATTTTTTTTATGAGAAATAATTTCGACGAGGATAGCTCTTCAAAGAGAGTACGATAGGGCAAGAGTGATAGAAGAATGAGAAAACAATAGCGAGCCCTTGCTCTAGCAGAGCCTCCAATCTGGAGGGCACTGGATCGAACCCTTCTGTCGGTGAACATTGTGCCTCTCTCGTTCTCTCTCTTTCATTTCCTTTTCGTACAATGTACACACTGTAGTGCAGTACATACTCTGAAAAGTGTTTCGTGCCACAAGATCCAAGTACAAGAGACCGAAGCCCCTTTCTCCCCGCACCAAAAACTCCTCGAGTTTATCTTTCTTGCCTCTCGCAGTCTCTTGGAGCGTTGGGATGACAATAGACGAAAAAAAAGGAGAAAAATCAACAAGAAACAATAAATTCGATCGGCCGTGGCAGAAAAAAGCCATGAGAAAAGTAGAGCAATAAAGAAACCCAAAAAGGTCCTGAACTGCTCAAAATAATACGTGGAAAAAATTTAAAAAAAAAAGCAAAAATCTAGATTTCTCGTAAACAATCAGTTTGCAAAGAAAAGCCATAACGTTCAACGTTTCAAACTCTTCCAACAACCACTATTCGACACTATCATTTTTTTATTCCCTTTCCATGCGTCCGAAAAGTCTGCAGGGTTGTACAGAGTGTGTGCAAGTAAGAGAAAGAGAAAGAGAGAAGGAGAAGATAGATAGACAGACACGGGGCTGATGGGACCATCCGGAGTATAGTCATGGAACGTCTGTTGGAGAAGCCATACCGCGGAATCGTGGAATACAGAAATTGGATGCTCTCGTTTGTACGCTAGAACGTTCCTAGCTCGCTTGTCCGCGGTATAAAGTAAAAGAAAAAAAAACAACAAGAAAAAAAGAAAACAAAGTAGCTGGTCGCCGGAACGCGGCTGTTCCCGCGTTCGTTCGCGGTTGGCGGCAAGTAGATAAGGGTAGCGTGTATACGGCTTGGCATTATATAGATATAAACCCTTACGGAAGAGCAGCGGGGAAACGCGAAAGGTAAAGAGAAAGAGAAATATTTGGGAGAAACATGTGTGCGAGTGGGATATAAAGAGAAAGAGAAAGAGAGAGAGAGAGAGGGATGACGAGGAGCGGTAGAGGTGGTAGGTTAGGCGGCATGACGATGGCGTCCGTCGAGGTCGCGCATGCTCCAACCAACCAACACCGCGTGACCACCATTTCGATCAATACTACGTTTGTCCTGTGTATTCCCGCTCTCGCTCTACTACATACAGTCCTCTTTATCTCTCTCACGAGTTTTATCATCTCTCTCTCCTTCTCTATGTCATGCCCACCAACCCCAAGCAAAACGTATACACATATCTTTCCAACGTGGCGTCACCCCTCGATTCTCCACCCTTCTTTCTCTCCCGAGTCTCTTTACAGCCACCCGCAAATCCAGCGCGAAGGATGTTGAATTCGAAAAGTGTTATTTTCCCCTGCGTCTCTATCTCTGAATGATATGAAACAGGAACGCCTCTCCACGTGGATACCACGTGTGCGCCACAGCAAGCCATACCACCGGATCGTGTTTTCTCCTCCTACTGCTCTCCTCATCATCCATCCTCCACCCGCGCATTCTCCAGCCATCTCCACTCTCCCGTCACCAGCGTGTATCTGTTCGCTCCTCATTTCGCGTTTTATGCTCGATTCTTCCCGTCACTCTCTCTCTCTCTCTCTCTCTCTATCCCTCTCCGCCTTTTTCTCTTTGAAGCATTCACGACATGGGAAGGTTTTAGTGGCGCCAATCCTCACGCGGACCACCGCTTTCAAAAACGGCTGCCACGCGCGTTACGCACAATAACAAAACAACCGCACGATGCACCATTCGCAACGACCACCGATGTACGCACACACCAACGCACTCCGTAGAACTCTTGTGGGAAAGGTAGCACGCGTCACGTTACCTCTGTTATCACGAGGGACAGATGCTCGTATTTACATGTGACGTCAAAACTGCTACGAATCAAATCTTTCGATTCCACTACTCAAACACTTTTCAAGAGACTAAAAAAAAACCAACTACCATAGAAGTCAACTATTGACCAGGTATTATCCAGTCAATAATAATCGTTGATATTATTTTCAACGAAGATACTCGATACTAGTTTATCCTCGAGTTACGAGAAATCATTTTCTTCGTGCCGAAGAATTGTTCTAGACGTTTTGTGATCGGTGATAAACGAAACGTTTTTAATGCGTGCGACGAATTATCAGTGCGGAGCGAATTATGTGTCTGTTGTAAGAAAGGTTTTTTTTTTGCTGCACGAAGCAGAATTTCAAGGTAAGAAGGAACATTCGTGATTTTGAGTGATTTAGTCATTTAGGTGTTGCGATTATGATGCTTCAGAGTATAAACAATTAGAGTAAGATGGGAATTTCAATGGTGCAAAGAATTTTTGACGGTAAGTGGTAATGTTGGGAAGGTTGTTTGCTTCTGGATTTGGTAAAAATAGTATTTAGTTTATATCGTATTTGTGAACGGTGTAATTTTTAGACGAAAAAGTTGGCTAACCGTGATGCGGTCATTGGGCTTCGCATGAACTTGAAGCAGAAGAAAATAAATAGGAAAAAAAAAACGGTGAAACAAAAACGAGGGAGAGACCTCCGAAAAAACTAACCTGCTATTCGCAACGCTGACATTCTCTGAAACTCAGGCTCCTGCAGCCACTTCCACATTCTACGAAATGTTTCGCGTCCGCTCTTGAGTTTTGACCATGGTTTAGGATTACGAAGTAAATCGCTGAGGGTACCCTGACTCCGGCACAAAACTCTTTGAGCGAATATAGCCTGCGGTATACTGTATCTCTTGAGCTCGGCGCTAATCCTCTGTGCCAATTCCTTAGTGTTGATTTCCTCGACCTCACCGGCACCGTTGCCTGCCGACGAAACTGTCTTCATGACAACCGAGGTATGCTGAACGTGCTGTTGCGTGTGCGATATAGTTTGTTGTTGTATCTGCGACTGTTGTTGCTGTTGCTGTTGTTGTTGTTGCTGTTGTTGCTGTTGCTGAAGCTGTGTCTGTAACGGTGTTGGCGAGGACGCGGGTACCGAGAGGGTAGGTGGTGAATGATGCGAAGGCGCGAAACTCGTTGCCGCGGAGACAGGTGGCGACGGTGGACTAAGTGCCGCCGGGCTTTGCTGTAATCTCGGTAAAAATGCTGGTTCGTAATGAGGACTTGCCGATTTATGAGGTGAATTGAGGCCACTCTGACTGTATGCGCTTTGCGGTGACAGTGGACTAGGTTGTAATCCAGCACCGGGCGACGGATAATTGTGCGGTGGTGACATTCCCATTGACGGCAATTTGTCATAAGCGTAAGGCGAACCACCCATTCCGAGGCCAATATTGGCAAGACCGTTGTTTTGCATAACGGCAAAACTACCGGAAACCCCGCTACCACCGTGACTGTAGGCAAATTTGTCGCTCATCGTTGAAATCGGTGGTAATGGTTGTAGTGGCGTCAACGTGGCGTAAGACGAGCCAGGACTAAATCCAGGCGGTGACATTCTCTCAGCAACCGATGTCAGTGTTTGATAAGTAGGCTCGGGCTGCATTGCCCTGAAGTCGGTTGCGTCAATCATACTAGCTACCGAGACACTTATTCCCGATGTCGGTGACAGTTTACCGGGACTCAATAGCTCGGAATCAGCGTCGTCGCGCGAATCAACGTCGACGTCTTGGGGCGGCACGATAACCGACAATGTTTCACGGGGATTTCTGCTGGTGGCCCTACACGGCACAGCGTTTGAGGCTTCCTGTGACGAGGAGAGATCCTCGGCAGCGACGAGGTGCTGTTGCTGCTGTTGCTGATGCTGATGCTGGTGATGGTGTTGTTCCACCTCCTGCTTAACGCCGAGCGCGCCAGCCCCGAGTAGTTCCAGCGGGAGGCTCGCGCACGCGATGTCGGGACTCTGCGATGCCGACGATGACATACCCTCGACGACGCTGCAAGCACCCTCAACTTCTCCTCCTCTTCCTCCTCCTCTGCTGCCACGACCACCGGCGCACCGGTTTCCTCCACTTCCTCCTCCTCCTTCTTCTCCCCCTTCGCTCGCTTCTGCTTCACCTTCGTCGACGCCAAACTCGTCGATTCTACCCCCACCGGAATCACCGCGCACCTCGTGGCGATGACGATGCACCCTTCCACTGCCACCACTTCCACTTCCTCCACCTCCACCTCCTCCTCCTCCTCCTTTTCCTCCTCCACTCGTTCGAAAACTACTGTTACCACAAACGCCGGCGCTACTAACGCTCCCAGCGACGGAGTTACCGGTAACGGAACTACTAATCCTACTACCCCTACTGATGCAGCCGTTGCCGCTTCTCGCAGCAACGCCACCGCGGCCGCCGCAGCCAGCGATACTGCTTGGACTACTGTCGCCGATGTTGTACAAACTGCTTGCGCTACCGGTGCTGCTGCTGCTGCTGTTGCTGCTACCGCCACCCCCGATACCACGACAGTTCCCATTCGAGCCACCCCCACTTCCACCCCGGCCATGCGTACTTAACGCAGCCGGGGAATCGACCGAGTCCAACAATTGCTCGCTATGCGACCGATGATCGGTTATGTCCCCTATACCTTCCATTTACGCACATCTAGTTCAGTTTAACGTGGACTGCGCCGTGTGCAATTCGGTACTTTCAGCAGGGTTTATGGTTGTTTTTTTTTTCCTTTTTTTCGTAGAGTTTCAACGATCGATGAGGAAGGTCATTCGCGCGGATAGGTAGGTCACTGTCGCCTCGGAGGTCGCGCAACGCGTGTTAAGATGTTTTTGTTTGTGATACTGAACGTTATAAATGTGTTTTCTTTGATAACAACAACTCCGGCACTAATTTCAACGATATTCTTATAAATGAAAAATACTTCAATCCGTAACACTTATGTCGACGAATTTTCAACTGGCACCTTTGTTATTGTTTATATTTTATTTTCAAATACAATTATCTTCACTGTTTTCTGTTTTTCACTTCTCACTCCCGTACGAATACACACGAACGCGAAAAAT